>JAOEGL010000005.1:94403878-95003878 GCA_034509955.1 Urosaurus nigricauda | reverse complement strand
AAAAGTAGAATAAAAACCGTTACTAAAAATGAGTTACCACACCATGAGTTACTACACCAGGTGATACCAACCCTAATGATGCCATTGCTTCCACCATCTAATGAAGCCAGATTCTTAAAGAAATAAGCCAGTTAAAGGTTTAAGTTATTCTGCAAAAGGACTGGATTTATGCTTTAAATTACACTGACAATATAATGCAGTTCTACACTTGTTGTTGGAAAATAAATAATTTGTAATTAGTGGTTATCTGAAAGAAGTTACTTTAAAGCTCTGGCACCAGGAGCCCTGGTGGCGCAGTGGTTCAATGCCTGTACTGCAGCCACTCACTCAAAACCATAAGGTTGTGAGTTCAAAACCAGCAAAGGGGCTTAAGCTCGACTCAGGCTTGCATCCTTCCGAGGTCGCTAAAATGAGTACCCAGATTGTTGGGGACAAATTAGCTTACAGTTGTAAACCGCTTAGACACTGCTTAGGTGGTATGAAGCGGTATATAAATGAAGCTGTTTGCTTGTTTGGCAAAGGAGAAAAGAGCCTGTTCCCTGCACCGTGACTTTCATCCTCAGATTTACTCTTTCTCTTGGAGAACATGAGAAGGCACCTTCACTGCTGTGACCTGACTGCTCAAGCTGCCATAGTGTACACAAACTTTATGAGATGGTGAAAGATTAAATGATGTAAAAGTTTATATAATTTCTATATAAAATTCACATGTAAATTATAAAAACAGGTTTCTGACTTGACCAGATGGAATTAATCACTTTTCTCTGCATCAGTTAGTCTACCATGAACTAGGAAGTCTTGCCTGTCCCCCAGGGTGAAAAAAAAGCTTTTCTAAAGGTAAGACTCCCTTTAACTTATATTTCCTTGTGTATGTGCCATACTAGGCACACACTGGGCGGTACTGGGTGGGCAGTGCCAAATGCTACATGTGATATGGTATTAGCACAAAAAACGGCTTTAATGCCTTGAAGATTATGAGTATTATGAAAAAATAATAAAGATAGTACTCTCAATTGCATAATGCTTTTGAAAAGAACACAGTTTTAGTGGGAGAACAGTCTGGTGTGGTAAAGTCCTTAGAATTTCGCACTACTGAAAAACAAAAGCCCTTTATATGTCTAGAATCTGCATTATCATAGCAATGGGAAATGCATGTTCTTTTGCTCATTTTACTATTGGAAATGATAGAAGAACCTAAATAATAATGAATAAAATAAATAGTGGATCAAACAGATATCCATGGGCCTGGCAATGCCCCCCCCAGCGATGGTGGCTACTGGTGGGGGGGGCAGTTCCTTTCATTTGGGCTCCAACAAATATCTGTGGACCTGGCACTGCCCCTCTGGGTACCACGGGGGGGGGGGGGGTCCTTTCCATTTGGGCTTTGGTGACATTGCAGCCATGGCAAACAGACCTCTGGGGGTCTGGCACTACCCCCTCCAGCAGCTGTAGCCGTTGGGGACGGACTCTTCCTTCTGTATGGGCTTAGGGATTTGAGGCAGTCTGCCCTCCTCTCTCCCAAATACCAGGCTACACCAGCTCCTGGTACACCACTGTCTCCTAGTTGGCATCTGTAAGGGGTGTAAACTGAATGGTGCGCCTGGTGTAGACATACATATAATATTCCCCAACAAAATAAATAAATAAAAAATAAAATAAATGTGAAAAATGTTCTGTGGAGCAGGTTTTCAACATTTAAAAAATTTGAGGTGCTTGCTTTGTTTTCAAGGTCAGGGACAACCATTCAAATGAATAAGTGCGCAAGCTCAGCTTGAAACATTATAAAAAGGCAGTGAGTTCACCCAAAGCATTTCATTATCTGAATTCATGTTCCATTTGCACACACAAAAAGAAACTGGACTCATGCCAAGGATGTTGGTTTGGGTACATTTCTTTTGTTTTGTTTTTAATTTTATTTTATTATAAATTTAACTTAAAAGAAAGCTTTGTTATATACATTCCATTCAGATATTGAATCTTCATCATAAACATTATACCACATTTTGCTTTAAGTCATTTCTATAATATATACACATTTTCAAACCTATATTCCTTCTCATCAGTATTTGAAGCTCATAAAAGCCTAAGCTAACTACATTTTGACCTTCTGCACATCTTTAAATTTTAACACACACACACATTCTAATCTTTTCAGTTTCATTTTTTCTTTCCCATCCTTTAAAACATAAATTTAACCATTAAGTTTATAACACTAAAAAAGAGAAAGAAATGAAATTTTTTACTTTTATTCCTGCATTCTTAAATTCTTTAAGATATTTTATGTCTACAGTCTTTCTATTCAATGATTATATTGTTCTTTCATAGTCTCCACATCTTCTTCACCTTTAACATCAAGTTGTCTGTTCTTTACTTCTTTACATTCTTTCTCTTACATATTCAAATAAGCCAAATAATTTCCAGTTTTCTTCTAGACTGTTTATCATATTTCCACAGATGGTCTGAGAAAGTCTATGCATCTCTTTCATGTCCCATAACTTCTTGGTAGATTTGTATCCACTCTAAAGCTACAGTTCTAAACATAATAGACATAGTTAAAAACGGTGGGGTTTACTTGTGATCAAAGGTTCAAGCTTAACAGTTTTAAAATTCTCAAACACATTTGATTTAAATTTATACCTTTTCTGATGTATTCTCCAACATGGGAAATGTCATTATTTCATTCAAGTGAATAGTGTCTAGCATACTTTAATTTTAGTGTCTGTTTAACAGGCACTTATCACTTCTGATGAACCATCACAGCCTTAAAGGTATTAATTTTCAATTAAATGACTGAAGCACAACATAGCATTTGGTTTTCTCCTCCTGAAGACTTATGATTGGCAATACCAGGAAAGGTTGAACTTGGAATATTTTAAGGAAACCGATACATATCCTGTGTACTGACACTGCATATATGTGAGGTTCCTTTATTTTTAAAATAACATCAATATTTGAATATATACATAGTAGAGCAACTTCTATTGTACAGATACGAGGAGGTATCCAAAAGTTTTAATGATCACCTTTTTAAAAAAATTGACAGAATTTTTTTTTATTTGTAGTTGTTAACTTATCTCTATGTAGACACTATCTAGATTTACACATTTTCCCCAGCATATGCCTGATACCCTCCGAATACCCTCCGAATACCTGATATTGTAGAAGTCTGCAGATTGTGCCTGACAAGGATTTTTACACTTTAGTCACTTCTAGCAGAGCCAGTCACAAAAATAAAGGATGCAAAAAATGAGTTGATTTTCTCAGCAACGTGCACTTAGGGACCAATGATGACACTGACAATATTTCATCAATATGCCATAATTGATGAATAATTATTACGTTACGATATCCCCTCATAAGGTGCAATCTGCAGGCTTCTACAATAGCAGGTATTTGGAGGGTCAAGATATGCTGGGAAAAATGTATAAATCTAGATAGTGACTACATAGAGATAAGTTAACAACTACAAATCAAAACAAACTTTCTATTATTATTTTTAAAAAAGGTGATCATTAAAATTTTACAATACTCCCTTGTAACTTAATACAACAAAACCAAGAACCCTTCTATGAAAAATGGCTTCCTTTTATTGATTTTGACAATACAAGTTTTATAATTGTCCACCCTCCAACTCGCCATTGGTCAGTATGGTCCAATCTATTTCAAGCAACTTAAACTGTATAGAACTATACATATGTGATGCTTTTGAAAGTTTATTTTATAATTGTGAGATTGTTGTAGGGTTTTAGCCATCCTTTACTGTTCTATTTTTTTTTTGTATACTCTTTTAATAAATTAAAAAGAATAGTTCAAAAAGTAACTTTTCCTAACATCTGATCTTTCTTAATAGTTTGTTCACATCACTGGTATTCATATACCCAAAGCTACATGATTTGATCACCAAAGATGAAGTTCATGGAGTAGAAATTGTAAGTTTACCTGCCATTGAGACAACTTTTCCTCCTCTGTTAAAAAGCCTCCTCAAAGTATGTTTCTTGTTAACACAAAGTTGTGACAAGTGTAGAGCCTTGATGTTGTCAGTTTCAGTCCCTTCTATGTCACACCTCCAATCATACTATAGGCCATGCATTTTAATTAGAAGTCTGTTGTTTTCTCTTATGTGGCAACAGAGTGCGAGGACACACTCTGCAGCCATATGGGTGCTTTGCAGGGACATATGCTGTACAACTTGAGGCATAGAAGCAATTAGCAGACATTTTACATTCATAAGTGGGAGGCGTAATACAGAGTAAAGAACCACAAAGTAGCATCACAGTAGTGTATGGCAATACTGCTAAGAGAAAAGGGCAAAAGGAGCTGGAGCTTACAAGTGTAAAATTACCAAAAGAATTAGAGCAACTGAAGCATTTCTGTTAGTGTTCCAGACAGCTAGCCAACTGTATACTTTTTCAAAAAAAGACACTAAATTTACCTCACTCAGGGGCTAATAAACGGTGATGATTTCCAGATATGCAAGCGGGTGATATTGCCTATGTATACAACGACCCATATAACAAAAAATACAGGTACTCATATAACAGTTGGATACTTTATCATAAAAACACCAAAGGACCATGTTTGTAAACTAATACCTGGTGTTAATTTTCAGATATAGGGCTGTGTAATATTGCAATTATTTTTGCATGCACAAATTATTAAGCATGGTTTAGCATGCTGTAACCCATAGTAAGATCTATCTGACATCCTCTCAAAGATATACCTTAATAATCTGAGGAGACACGTAACTTTTAAAAAAATATATACTTAGTACACCATTGCAATATGACCTTTCTTTATTCTCCCCATGAAGCCACAAAAAAATGATGTGTGCACATTACTGGATGCAGAATATCTCAGAGAGCATGGTCATTACAGGATGCTCTTTTGTACTGATGTTGTATTGTAGTCTGTAAAGCTGATGCAGACATTTCCAACTGATGATGAATGATAACTGGATTTTGAATGAGGAGAATATTTATGTTACCTTGCCACTCTTAAAATAATATCCAAATTTGGGGCTAAGATATCACTAGAGATGTAGAATTTCTGGAAATCTTGAACTTGTGGAAATTGTTTTCCCCATTTTTCAAAATTAACTTTTTTGGGGAAATGTTTAAAATGTTAGCAGCCTTTACAAACTGAAGGAACATAAACATATCATACACACACTGTGATAGAATTATACAATGTTGTTTGGGATGAAATCATCGTGTTTGGAATACTAAAAATATAGTCAGACATTTGTTACAAACTGTAATTCCATTTTTAAAAAACTGTTATAAACAGAGCTTCAAGGTTTTCGATTGAAAGCAAGCTCTTTGGCTGTGCTACCAGAGAAACAGGCAGAAAGAAATAATCAATGATAGCAGAGAAAATTATTTTGTCTCTAGTCTTTCATAGCATCAAACAGGAATAAAACATTTATTCCCATAAAAGAAACAGACAAGAATACCAAGATCAGAAATATTAATGATCAGATGTACATGAAAGGCTTCCTGTTTTCTAGTTATTAGAAATTATTTTGTGCAGTAAATATATGAACCGCTGGCAAGCATTTTATTCATATTCTAAAAGAAAATATTCCAAAATATATTCCTCCTCTCCCCCTGAAAAATGAAATTGTAATTTGTCAGGGGGAAAATGGTTTTTGAGGGAAAAACACACCTTTGGGGGGGGGTGTTCCATACATTTACAAGGATGTGTTACTAACTATAGCATCATTTGGTGGCATGGAAAGACAATGGTTTTTCCTATAATCTGAAGATAAGTAAGTAAGTAAGTAAGGAAGGAAGGAAGGAAGGAAGAGGGAGGGCATACAGTGGGTCATTTGTATCCACTGGGGTCTGGTTCCAGGACCCCCTGTGGATACCAAAATCTGAGGATGCTCAAGTTTCATTAAATACAATGGCACAGTAAAATGGTGCTCCTTATATGAAATGGCTAAATCAAGGTTTGCTTTTTGGAATTTATATTTTTAAAAAATAGTTTCAAGCCATGGATGCTTGAATCCATGGATGAAGAATCCATAGATACAGAATACCATCTGTATTACCTATGAGACTGGTAAAATTTTGTTGACTTTTTATTAGAATACTTTTTTTACTAATACATAAACAGTATTTGTGTACATTCTATATTTATTTGTAGTCTGCCTAGATCTAAGGATGTGTTTTTAAGAGAAGAGTGGGAATGTTGAGTCTCACGAAGCAGTTATCACAACAGTACAAGGAAGAGGGCGATATAAGAAGGGGAGACAGTTACACTTTAAGGCTCCATTCACACTACAAAATAACCCGGTGTGGAACACGGGTTATATAGAATGTACAAAATACTGTTTATGTGTTAGTAAAAAGTTCCTTGAATTTGAAAATCTACCAGTGTCTGCCTGCAGATAGCCCTCCCTACCATCTGAACTAAGACCAGAAACAGAAAATGCAGCCCTAGGACTAACAACTTCAATTTCTTTCCCCTGTTTGTCTGATGAAAAAGCCAGTGTGACTTCGAAAGCTTGCAACGTGTAATTGTGCATTTTCATTGGCTTTATAAAGGCATCATTGTTTGGATGTTATTGGATTTACTATATGGCCAAGACGGCTACCCCTAGATGTATTTTTGGTCACAGAGAGATTTGGAACTTAGGAAGTTATCGCATAGTCATTTTTGCCCAATCTTGGTAGGGATGGGATCAGGACAGAGCAGGGAAAAAATGGGTGTTATCACACAGAAAAATGTGGAATTTGTCACAGGGTTTCCAAAACCATCTTCCAGCCCCGCTTATCCCACCAGTAGTATGGATGTTTCTGTCCCACAAAATCTGCAGGCTAAACATGGCTTGTGGTCACCGATTCCGTCCTGTACCCAGATCAGGCAAAAATGGTTGTACGATAAACACCTTAGGTTATATAAGGTAACATGTTTATGTGCAAATTCACCCATCAGAATTGTTGGCATCCTTGTCAGTAGGTGGTAGTGAATCCATTTCAGGGTTTAGTCCAGATGTTAGAGAATGAAAGGTGGCAGAACATCCTCAAAATTTCAGCACCTTGGACAGCTCCTTGGATACACCACCCCACTAACAGGGGAGCCACTGGCTGTCACTGCAAAGCATACTGCTCTTTTTCCCCTACTCTGGGATTGTCTAATTCTTGAGGTTCCCGAGGGCATCTTGTATCACCCTGGAGCCTCTTAGTAAATTTTTCCAGTCTTTCCAAATGAAGATGGAAGTAACCAGATCACTTCAGTTTTTTCAGTTGCTAGAATTTTTGTTGTTTTTGGTGTTGGTCCTTACAACAAGATACTCAGCAGTGGTGTTGCGAGGGCAGGTGTCATGCAATGTCATAATATATTTTTGTACTATTATTACTAACAATAATAATAAATTGTAGTGACCATATATCACTGAATGTGATGTCAATAATTGTGACACAGATAACTAGCAAAATTAAAACTCCATCTTTAAATTACAATATCATATGCACAGCCTAAATGCATTTTGATTTACATAGTTTCATGTGAAAATTCATGTGAAAATAAAGTGGAAAAATTGGTAAGATGTGATGTTTTTAAAATAAAAAGTTGAAAGAATTTAAAATTTTATTTTTTAATTTAAAAATTAAAAAAAATAATTTTAAAAATTAAACTTGAAGCCTCTCCTTTCTCCTCCGACTGAGCTTTGCACCACTCACACCCATCTCTTCAGCATTTTAAAAGGACTCAAGCAAACACCACAGCCCATTTCTGCCAAACAGATGTTTGGGAAGCAGCGGTTTCACTTGGTGTGATTCACCCACCCTCACCCTGGTACTGAGGCACAATGCTTTGTTATAGAGGAGAATTACGCCTCTGGGCTTTGTGGAGAAACTATTCCCCTGGGCTGGGGTTTGGCAATATGTGTGTGTGTGTGTGTGTGTGTATGCTGTAGATGGGTCTTTAGATTGTCCATGGGCTCAGTGGCATCCCCACACTGGGTGCTACTCAGCTTGGGGCACAGGGCTTCCAGGGGAGTGGGGCTTCCAGGGTAGTGCCCGATCCCTCCCTCACATGCTGCCATGTCCTTTTCCTGATGAAGAAAAGGATAGACTGGCACATGGGAGGGAGCATGGGGATAGCATGCAGGGGCATGGGGATGGAACACCCCTGGCAGGGAGGGCCTAACCTAATATCACCACCTCCTTATGGGGTGTCACCCAGTGAGGGCACCACACACTCCTAGTGATGCCACTGCATGGGCTGTGTGATTCTGATCCCAAATCTCAAGTGAACCTCCAAAACTGTACTTCTTTAAACTTGGCAACTGCAGTTTCTAAGCCAGATGACAGCAGCTTGTTTTTTTCTGGCAAGAAGAAAGCTATATATGCTGAAATGGTTCCCTGAGAATTAGACTAATTCCAACAACCACTGGATACTCCCTGGATATATAAAAAGGTTTAGGCATAGGTTAGGTACGCGTATTCAGCAAGCATAAGGACCATATGTTTAAATGCTGGCACTTTTATTTTGAAAGAAAAGCAGCTATAGGTCCCTGTTTCTTCACATGTGTCCTCCCACATTGCTATTTGTGTCTAAAGTAGCTTCTTCTTAGACGAAGAACAGCAAGGGTGATTTTTATCAGGAAGCTGGTACAGTTATCATTTTGTGTACTTTGGCCATAAGTGTGCATCCAAAGAGTTTCAGTCAATCCAAGATCCTGTGTGATATATGCAAATGCAGATGTATGTTTACCACATTTATGTAGCACTTTGAGTTTCTAAGTGTAATGTCTAGGGGGCGCATGGAAGGGGAAGAGAGAAGTGGTAAGGAGAGAGATTTCAGTGAAAAAATATAGGGCAACAATATGAAAAGGAAGATTCCTGTTTTAGACAAATAATATCACTATTTCCATGGGTTCCATCTCATGTACAGGACAATAAAACAAGTTTATCACTGGTTATAGGTGCACCATTATAAATTACCTCTTAGTAAATGGTAGTTTTGTATTCACAGATGTCTTAATTAAAAATGGATTGGCCTAATCCCAACTTGAATTGACCGGTTCAACTAATGGGATTTACAGAAATGTTGACTTACCACTCTAATTAATTCAGCGAATCTACTCTAGATAGGACTAGCAATTGGATTTAAGCCATTAGTGAGAGTTCAGTAACTAATCCTATTTCTTTTTGTACATTCACTCAACAGGGAGGAAAACAATGTTGCCAGTGAAAGAACTAGAGTCTGTTCACCATCTCCTTTGGACAGTGTGGGTGTGAGTGATAACTGGTTATAAAATAACTTTGTTAATTTGAATTTTGAGACTTTTTTTTAAATCTCTGGCTCACACGCAGACTGTCACTCAAAATTTGGTTCTCATTGACAATGATCATGGCTGGAAGCAGATAGTAGATTTTTTCCCCCACATAGAGTTGAATATGATATAAATCTGCATCTACTCCCCACCCCATTTCAGCAAAAGCAATCATTGCTTAAAGAGATTTTGTAGTTTTTCACAGGGCTTCAAAATCTGTAGTTGATCAGAAGTGATTTGAGGACAAAAAGATTGAATGCATCATTCGTAGGCCATATATGTCTATCATATCTCTTTCAGCTATGGGGGGGGGGGATAATACTTTCCAAACTATCACACATTAGGAGACATCCTCTGTAAACCTATGAGTGTTAATACAAAAGTGTAGCTCATCTGTGCTGAGCAAAGGAGTGGGGGACTTCAATCTTCTAAAGCTGATATTGATTCTATCAACACTGAGGTACAATCTTGTGAATTCAGATGAAGCAACCCTACTCAAATATCCTATCACCATTACAACCCTGCAGCATTTTTATCATGTGGATGAGTACATATAGTATGGTGTCTGTTTAGTCAGAATCTATTAGCTGAACTTTGTAACTAGCTGTTCTCATATCTCTTAGAATTAGATTGATAACAGTGAACACAAGGGAACTATAGCTGGAGTCTAATTACAGATTCAACATATTCTTTGTTCTTTCATAGAATATAGGAAATGAACAGTTTTGGTGGCACTGCCCTCTTGGAGTGAAGCTGATCTAAAATTTAAATGAGGGGAAAAACATGAATAAGAAAATCTTCCATGTTTCTGAAGTATTGCCCTCTGGGCAATGAAAAATCAGTATGTGGCATGCTGGTGATGTGTGGCAGTGGGAATACAGACAAAACTCATTATTAGGCAACATGGTAAGAGAGGTATTCACCTGAATGATATTGTGAATGGCTTATATGTCCTTTTGCTTGCAGAGAGAGAGAGAGAGAGAGAGAGAGAGAGAGAGCGCACTGCCTTGGTTCATATGTTATTTAAAATTAATATTTAGTACTAGCTCATTATTTCATTGGTTTCTTTACTTCAACATTCACCAGCACTTTGGACTCGTCATATGAGGAAGCTGAGTGAAGAACAGTGTAAGGTATTTTCCTTCAGCAACATCTTGAGAGTTTGATCTTCTGAGTTAACTGTGATTTTATTCTTAATAATAGCCATAGAAAGCTCTTGTCTTGGCAGTAGCTGTTTCTATTTATCCACTAGAATGATTATGAAGGCCAGATTAGACATCGTGTTGCCCAAGAGCTCAGCTGATGGTCAGAGAATGAAATGGAATTGCATCAAGAAGCTGTGTGCATGATCAGTTAAGGTAAGAAAAAACAAAATACAAGCAAGAAGAGTCTTCTTTAATTATCAACCAGATATTGTTGTTTCAGAAACAGAATTGCCAATATTACCTGGAAACTTTCAATCTATACCTATGCCAAAAAAAAAAAAAAAAAAAGAAGAAGAAGAAGAAGAAGAAGAAGAAAGAAAGAAAGAAAGAAAGAAAGAGTAGTATTAATGTCTCAGTTTTCAAGACATGAGGATACACTTTTTTGAAAAGTCTGTGTTGTATAGCTTATAAAGTTACTTGTCAGAAGAATGAATATAATGCCAGGCTGCTGTACATACTCTGAGTCTTCTTTACTGTGCTGTGTTGGGTGATGATTGAGGTGTAGAAGGATCATTTGTCCTGGACAGATCACTACCTGTTGAAGTTTAGACATGTTGGAATTTAAAATCTCTTCAGGGGCAGGGGGCCAATTAAGATTAACCATGGCCCGATACATACAGGCACGAAAAGGCGCGCATTTTGGATTCATGAGGATGCAGCATTTAGTCCCTCCCAAACCCTAGCGTGTATGGATGGTGCCATCTTGTTTCCGCGCCCTTGATACACATGCACCGCATGTAATGGTGCCGTGGGAGGGCACCAAGGGTGCTCTTTCCACAGCGCTAAAAGGAGCTTGAAAACTGAGCTCCTTTTTTGTGCCTGGTCCTTGGTGTGGCCTTTAGACGGCCACACCAAGGACCCCTCGGAACCGCTGTCAGTTGCGAAATGCAGCAGGTGCCCCACTTTCAGGCTGCAGAGAAGCGGCAGTTTGCCACTTCTCTGTGGCCTGGAGAAGCAGTGAAATGGTGCCTCTGGGGCTGCTGGTGAGGCAGCCCTGGCCCCATCCTTCTGCTTAAAGGGGTGGCTGCAGATTGCCCCAAAAGGGCAGTCTGTAAAGCCCCCATGATATCCATCTGGGGCCTGTTGTACTTTTCAGTTGCACTCACTTGTTTTGTATGTGAATGGTTTATAGTCTGAGCATTAATAAACTTTCTACAACAAAGACCTAAAACCACTAGGAGAGGCCATATAGAGCTTTGAGGTCCAGTGCCATCGGTATGTGAATGACACCTACCTTATTTATTCCTTTTTTGTTTCAATCAATGTCACAGTTATAAGTTGGTATTTATTTTAGTAATGGACTAGATGAGGGCAAACAAATTGCAACTTGATCCACTTGAGAAAGAGATACTCCAGTTCAGTCCAAAGGCACATCAGAAAGTAAGAATGGCCTGGAAGGGATTACACTGTCTCTAAAGATGCAAATTGGCAACTTTAGTGTGCTCCTGGATTCAACCATAAACATGGACCCCCAGGTTTCAACAGTGACCAGGCATGCATTTGCACACTTAAGACATGTATGCCAGTTGCACCTGTTCCTAAAGATGTTGAATTTGGGCATGGTGACAAATGCTGCCTTTGAAGAGTGTTTGGAAACTTCAGCTGGTCCAAACCCACTATTAAACAGGGTTGACTACAGCAAGTTGCCTTGTTTCAATAGCTCCATTGGCTGCTGGCCAGTATCTGTGCCGTCTCTGAAGCTCTAGATATCTCAGGTCCAGGTTATCTGAAGAACCCTAGCTCTCATATTAGCCTGCCCATGTTTTAGGGTCTTTTGGGGAGGCACTTCTTTCAACCATCTTCACAGGTACATCTGATGGCAATATGAGAGAGGGCCTTCTCAGTGGCTTTTCCCAGGCTCTGGAACTCCCTCCCCTGGGAGGTTAGAATGGTTCCTCTTTGATTTCCTTTCAAATGCAGATGAAACAGGCCTTTGATGGCTGATTGCTTAAGCTTCCAAAACTAATGTGTAGTTTTCTAAGCTTTCTTTCAGAATGTGTTGCACTATTTGTTGTTTTTGTTGTTTTAATTATCTTATTTTAAACTTCTTTTCACTCTATTGTTAGTTTAATTTTGCATAACTGTATAACCTTTCTAAGCCTTCTTGGAGCTAGCATGGTGTGTAGTGGTTAGTGTGTTGGATTGGGACTCAAGGCATAGGCTGATGTCTCCATCATGGAAATCCACTGACTTACTTTTTGCAAGTTGCATTTTCTCATTGTAAGAGGAAGCCAATAGGAAATCTCCTTCTTAATAAATCTTGCCCTTCTGACCTAGGCTTCTGTTACACTGCAGAATTAATGCAGTTTGACACTGCTTTAACTGCCATAGCTCCATCCTGTGGAATCCTGGGATTTGTAGTTTGTTGTGGCACCAGATCTCTCTGACAGAGAAAGCTAAATGTGTAGAAAAACTACAAATCCCAGAATTCCACAGCATTGAGCCATGGTAGTTAAAGCAGTATCAAACTGCATTAATTCTACAGTGTAGATGCAGCTCCCATGATAAGTTCGCCTTAAGAGTCACTACAACTCAAAAACTGCTTGAAGACACACAACAGTGACAAGCTTTCTACAATCCCAGTCTGTTGTTGATGATGATGACGAGAGTGATGAGAATGGTGAGGATGAGGATGATGCCCCATCTGGGCCCCAGAGCATCATCCTGGATAGTTTTTCCATGTCAGTGTATTAATTTTTCCAAAAGTAACTTTCCAAGTTCTGCTGTGTTACAAAGTTTAGGTCTCATTTTCCACCTGTAGGAAATTCATGGCAATGAAGAAACCATGACAATGCCGTTCATTCTCTTCTCTACTTTGGACATATTTGTTTCCAGATCTTTGCTAGAGATCCCATAAACTTGCACCTGATATTCAGTCCTTCTACCCCAAAACCTGTCAACTCTTGATTGTCAGTCAAAATCTCATGACAAAAGGCATCTTTTCCTAGGCCTACCCAATGACTACCCAATGATCATATATATTTGCATGTCTGTAGCAAAATGACACATACTAAGGAGAAATGCACAAGATACTATACACATTAGTTTTGGAAGCAGAGTATCAAAAACAAATGTGAGCAAACTGAAGTATCCAGCTACCAGCCAAATTACTATGCACATATGCTGATGACTTAGTGCGGATTGATCTGGTGTCTATAGGTTTCAGGGAACAGAGGGGGTGGGGGTAGGGGTGGGAGTCCACTGAACAGTCTATTAACATTGTAGGTCCTAGTTAACATAAGTCTCAGCATCCTTATGTTCTTTAAACATTGGAACCCATAGTGATAGCTGTACGAATAATTAAAAAGAAAGTTGATTTGGTAAAGCTTCTGAAAAAGTCCCTTCTCAAAAGCCACTGAATAAATTCAAAAGCTATGGGATAAAATAAGACATGGGGTTATTTTGCCCCTATATAAAATAACTACTTAAAGAAGATTTTGTAAGAATAAATGGACAGCACTCTTAGGGTCAAAACACACTACAGAAATAATCCAGTTTTAGACCATTTTAACTTCCCTAGCTCAATGCTATGGAATTTTAGGAAATGTCGTTTTGTAACACATCTATCCTTCTCTGTCAGTGAGATCTGGTGCCACAACAAACTACAATGCCCAGAATTCCCTAGCACTGAGTCAGGGCAGTTCAAGCGATCTCAAACTGGTTTACTTCCGCAATAGGTTTTGGCCCAGAATGGAAGGAAGTATGAAGTGGATAAATGGAAGTCGTATTTTTTTTCACTTGTTCATGAATCATTTGCAGATATGATAACCAAGTTATTTGGGATGGCGGAAACCAGAGATTGTGAAAAGCTAAAAAAGAAAAACCCTCTCCAACTGAATAGGCAAAATGATGGTGACTGTGATTCAATGTAGCTAAGGTAACTTCGAGGTTGACTTGGAATTTTAACCTAGTTGCTCCATTCCTAGTGCAACACTCATAAACATTACACCAGGATCACTTATAACATATCTAGATTCTGTGCTAAGTGGAACTGGAGATGTTTCTTGCTAGCCACTGTACTTATTAAGATAGCTGAATACAAAAATAACATATTCTCTGATAACTGTCGCAGGGGAGGGGGAGAAGGGGGAAGAGTGCTATATCATTTTTTTCGTCTTGCTTTGGGATATTTTTACAATGCATAAAAGAAAAGAAAAGCAAGTTGTCAGATGAAATTATAGCTAGTGATCATTACAAGCATCAGTGTCTCTCTCACTCACAAAGCAGGGCTGACAACTCAATTGTAACTTCGTGTAATTCTGTCGTGCCAGCCTGCCTACCTAACCACCTTGGGAAATCGCCTTCCACATTCTTCACAACATTCTGCAATTTGTATTTTGAGCAGTTGTTTAAAATCAAAGTCCCACAGTAGCACAGAATGCTACTTTTAATAACAAAATTGGGCAATGAATTTTAGATGCATAAAAGTTTGACTTTTATCTGAATGTAAGAGAAGAATATTTTTAAGAAGTAAGGTGTGGGTATCACCAGAACTCTTTCACTTGCTATTATTATTCGCTTGCCTTCCCCATAGAACCAGGCTGGCCTTGTTTTTCTTCTCCTTCTGGTGGCAGGTTAAAACAGTTTTATTTATTTATTTATTTATTTTTGGCACCAGGCCTTTACCAAGCTGGTGAGGTTGGTCTCTTATTGCTGTGTGGTGCTGGTTTTGAAGGTTTTTTTTTAAAAAAATGTCTGTATATAGTTTTTTTTTAACTGTTTTTAATTCATTTTAATATTTTAATAGTTTGTTTAATTGTATATTTTATACTTTCACTTAACTTTTGTAGTGTTTTTAATCTGTATTGTTTTAAAAACGTATTAACCCTTTTGTGAAGACTATGAGTGAGGCCAGTCCCATTATTGGGAGAAAGTCAAGATATGGATGATGATGGTGATGGTGATGATATCTGAATGTGTGGTAACTTCAAAGTTCAGAGAAGAGCTAACAGGCTCAGCCTGTTGCAGCCTATGACCAGACATTCTTTAATGAAGTGATTTGATTTGTATAATGTGTTTTTAAAATGATAGAAACAATCAGAGGCAATTGCTTAATAGCATTTGTATTATAGAGCCAAGTACTGATTAAATCTGTTTCATCTGAATTTTCATTCAGATGAAGCAGGACCAGAAAAAGAAAGAGAATATAATTCACAGAACACTGAAGCACAGATGTGTTTCAGTACACAAATAAAAAAGCTTAGTCTAGAAGTCTATCTTTCTGATGTTGCTTTTGCAACTGACAATGAGTACCTTTACTTTCAAGATGAAAACAGAGTTGCTATAAAACAGGAACATTTTTATTTATCTCCAACAAAAACACATCCAACTGTGCAGTGTGCTACAGAATTTGTGCATTGTTTTCCTCTCTGCTTGGGGCTTTGTTTTATGGATATGTGTAGGTTAATCAGAATTAATATGATTTTTCACTTTGGGTCACATTCTGCCCCACTTTTAGCATTATAAACCAGGAAAATATAATAGCTGAGAGTTCCGCTTCTCCTCTTGGTGACATGCACACTGGTCATGGGTAGGCATAGAACACACTGCTGGGTTGCGCTTTGGTGACCACAGGGTGAAGTGTCTCAGCTGGAACTAGTCATATGGAAGAAGCTGTAGGCTCTGTTAGGTAGTCCAAATTTCACACTGCGAAGAGTCTAAGTCTGTTACAGTGCTTGTGTACCATCATCACATGTAAAACGACATATTACTTGCAAATGCTTCCAGAGCTCTTCAGAATGATTTACTTTGTATTGCAGATAATCTCAGCCTTCTTTATTATGGTCATAGAGCAGCTATGCAAAAAGAAGATACGGAATAAAAGAAGATAAAAGCAAGGTAAAAACAAAGTAAAGACACAGGTTAAAAACAGTATTTAAAATATCCATTTAAAATTGAGAGTGGCAGGGCAAGATTGGTACTAGCCGACTGCACAGGTCGGCTGTGCAGTCGGCTAGTACCAAGCAGAGAGGAAAACAAGCCTGACGGATTTTAACTGCAGCTGCACAAAAATATAAAAAAATTATATGTTATATCAGGATTGATTCTGAAAGCAAGAAAGAAATGTAAAATTGACTGGTGTGTCTTTGATGTTTATAAAATAGAGGTGAAATAATGCTGAGACGGATGCCCCTGTAGTATGAGCACTGGAGTAATACATGCTCTATTTTTGGCCAGAGTCACAGGGTCATAGTCTGTGTGAGAAAGGGACCTTCTTATATCTGCATTCAAGGACAGCTGAGGGAAGGGCATGACATCATGCCAAAGGCTCTCCAGTGTTTAGGAATGTTGAGTTTTGCTAAGTATGCCATAGGTGATGTCAAGTAACTGTTGGAGTCATTAACAATAAAAGTAGGAGTGCTAACTAGGTCTACTTGTCACTCTGTGTCTATCACCCATTGCTTGATGGTTGCTTTAGCCTTTTCCTATTGCATGCTGAGCAAAAGATATGGAGAGAAGCCTAGTGAAGAAATTTTAGTCATCACTGTCGGTTTCCACGTGGACTGGAATTCATCAGTCAGGATAAATGGAGCAAGGCCAGTGTGTTAGCAAAGCTAGATTTTTATAAAACTTTGGAGTGTGTGGTGTTCACTCTGGCCTCAAACTGAACTCCTAGTTGAACCGCCATTCCTCAGAAGTGAGGAGACCATGTAGGCAGCTTGCAAGGGAGGGAGGCAGGATCCCTGGAAACAATACACTCCCAAAGGTAGCTTGAGAGTTGCTAATGAGGGAACTTCCCCTAATTTCCCCTAATTAGAAACGTCCTAACAAGTGGGAAAGAAGGACATAGTTTTTTTGTGGGTTTTTTTGGGCTATGTGCCTGTGTTCTAGAAGAGTTTATTCCTGACGTTTCACCAGCATCTGTGGCTGGCATCTTCAGAGAAATGCTGGCGAAACGTCAGGAATAAACTCTTCTAGAACATGACCACATAGCCCGAAAAACCCACAAAAAACTATGGATGCTGGCCATGAAAGCCTTCGACTTCACAAAAGAAGGACAGACTGAGCCAGTAGTTGAGTATGGTCCCCCAGACTCTGGCCTCCTTTTTCATGAAGCCTGTCTCCAGTCTCAGAGTTGCATAAGAAACATATTTTGGAGTAGAAACACATTTTGGAGCTTGGAATACTCATCTTAGACATTTGGATTGCACAAGCTGGAGGGTCCAATTAGCTCACCAATAAGTCCTTCCTGGTGTCATTAAAGAGTTATTTTAAGAGCATCATTTAGGATACAAAGGGGCGATACAGACCGCTCAAAAGGAATGTGGGAAGAGACTTTATTTTGGCATGTAGAGTTGTGGAAACCAGGATTCCCAGGACTCTCCTTGCTGTTCCATGCTTTCTCCCAGGCTGAGCTGCAACTGAAAATGTGTGAAAAGCATTCAGTTCCAGATCTTTAGCAGCCCATGTTTCCTGTAAAATATCATATTGGGTAAGGAAGTCAATGAAACAGGGATCTCTGTTAGATGTGTGCCACCCAGCAACATATCTGCTTTATCAAAAATTTTCAAGTGTGGAGTTCCTCCCATGACCTCAAGCTGACCCCTGGAAAGGTCCGCCATTATGGCTAGGCAGAGAGGTCCGGTAGCAAGCCCGGCTACTATGGCATCAGCCACACAAGACCCCTGGAAAACAACACTTTCGAAATTCCCCACAGGAAGGTTTGGGAGTTGCTAAATGGGAAACCCGTCATCTCCAAGACTTAGACAATGCTGGCTGTTTGTTTTGCAGCCTGACACCTAATGGGTCAGTGATCAGCTTAACAACCTACCCATCTCTTCTCCAATTGTGTCCAGACCCAAATGCATTGACCCAATTTGTCCTCACCTCAGCATAGCAAAGCCCCGGTAATCAAACACCTTTGTCTTGACCATTAAGCTCATTGCTAGAGGCTAAATTCAGCCTATAAGAACCCCAAAATTTGCTCCCTCGGTCCGTGCCAGACTGAACTCATATTTTAGCTCCCTTGAACATCCCTTCCCCCACGTTTTGGCAGCCGTGTTTCTTCCATCATCTGCTCAACATCAGACCCCAAGAGAAGCCTTCGGAAGTGAGTATTTCCCATAATGGTGGCTCTCTAAACCTATCCTCCCTATTTCCCTCTTTTACTTTTCGCAAGCATTGGATTTGTGTGTGTGAGTGTGTTTCCCCTCATGCTGTGTGTATTCCCTTTTAATTGGAAAGAGTCCGTTTCCGCGTCCTCTCTCAAGGGATTCTTTGGTCTTCTGGTATACACAACAGGACACGATCTTGCAGGGTGTTGTTAGGGCCCCACTCTCGACAATTTGAGCTAATTAAATTATCCTAATTAGATCCTTCCTAACACCCCAGTGGCAGTTGGTTCACATGAGCCAATGGCTGGGATAGCTATAGCAATGTCTTTCTCTGTGCATGGTGGTGTAGCTCTTCCGCTCCTTCCTTATTGAGGCTGTAGTGACCAGTGCAGCATGGGTGGCAAAATGTGGGTCACAGGCAAGCAATGATCTGATTTCTTTGTGAATATCCTTTGGCTCATGTAAGATAGGAGATGTGATAGATAGTGGTGATAGCTTTCTTTTCTGTGGGTGGGGATTACAAAAGGTTTGAGATCTCTGGAATTTAATTGGAGATGAGGAAGCATCATCTGTACAAGACATTTTAAGAGCCGTATTTGCCACTCAGGATTTCATGGCTTCCATGAGTTCTTATAGAGAGTCATTGCTTTTGCTCCTGCTATTCATATTGAGGAAATCTGAGTGATGTACTGACAGCTTCCTCCGAGCCCCTGAGGGAAGGGATGGTTTCAGTAGGGCTGGGTTGCTACTTATTTTTTGCTGGCCTCTGGGGGAGTGTTTCCAGAGATCTCTGAGCTTTCCTCTAAGTTTAACTATTTCTTGATTTATGTCCTGAGCTTTCTTTGGGTATGCTTTAGTTCTCCAATCTGGATGTGGCTGGCAGGTTTGCTGCCTAAATTCTCATGGTTTTTACCTGCAGGATTATGTCTGTTAGTTGTTGTTTTTTTTGTGTGTGATAAGGGCACATATAATTTCATCCTCGAAGAACCTGATAGTTTTGATATAATTTGCTTCCCAAAGGAATTTACTATTTTGTTTTAGTCTGTTCGGGACAGATGTCTGATTAAAAGTCAAAAACAAACATTTTATTGCTCTACGGCTGGGTAAGTAGTGGCAGTTGTTTAAGACAATTGTTCTGCTGTGTGCATTTAACAGCTCCAAAAGGTACCTTATAATTGATTTGCAACAATTCCAAATATGTGCTTTATATTGTGTTTCTAAGAGGAGCTGATTTTCCTGTAGCACCTGGGAATGTTTGGGAACATCTGGGCATTTTGATGAAACTGTCTGAGAAAAATCAGCTGAGTTTTTAACCCCCTGAATGCCATGAGGGTTTTGCCTTTGAAAGGCTTGTTGGAATTTCTCTACCTTGTTTGCAATATTATTTATTTTCTGCAGAATAAGAATCAATGTTTCTGCAAACAAAAGGCAAACCTCATGGAAGGGCTGAACAAAATTATTGCCAGTGAGTTCTGAGAATTTTTCTCGTATCTTTGTCATGTCTCTGTTCCTTAGTGTTGTTAATATTTATACTTTGAAGAAACAGGAAGGCTGTTTTACTTAAATCAGATGTCTATAATGATTAAGGGAGTGGAGAAGGAGCTGTATTTTCAGATTTTTTACTCATGAGTTGTATCGTCTCTGCCGTTGTCTCTGCTGCCAAGGAAAGTGAGTCCATCTTCATCGGTTTCTCTGCTTTAAATGATTTCTTGTTTTCAGTATTGATATGATGGCTGGTCTGGATTCTTTTTTTGCCTTTGGATGGCATTTTAAGTTGTATGGAGGTGATAAGGCCATTGTTGGGAAGATAATTTGGCAGTTGTTAGTCCACTGCCATCTTGCTCCTATGCCCCTCCTTTATTGCAGATAGATAATATACATATTAATACTCAGGATAGGAAGGTGGTAATTCTACTACTTTATACCTCAACAAATAAACAGAATTGAAATATAGTTCTAAAATAAAGCTGTGAAGCATATAAACATTTCCTCTCTTCTTTTCACTATGCTCATAATAGAAAACTATTTTCTGAAAAAACAGATAAAGTTTTCTGAGTTTTTGTTTCTCATTCAGTTCTTTGACTGAATTTGCCAGAGGTTATGCTGTCACAGTAACAGGTTTATCAAGGTTCATATGGCGAATTCTGACAGTTCCCCAAGGCAAGAAAAGATGCCGCTGAAACAATTAACCTTTCCCATTCCCAAGGACTAATTTCATTCAGTCATGTTCCCTTACTTTTATTTCTGTACAGGTATTTGAGCTGAAGCCTGCATGCTTTTATGCAACTCTGGTGACAATTAAACTCATTTTCTGGCAGCAACACAATGATTATAAGTCTACATGGAGAGATCATCTACTGAAGATACTGAATAATCAGTTGTGTTATATCTCTTATTATTACTTTGATTTCCCTTTTTTCCAAGCACTGGAAAACTGAGAGCACTATTCTAGGATCCATTTTGCTTTGGAGGAGCGAGCACTGGAAACTTTGTTTAGAAATGTTCATGCTGGGAAATAACAGTGTGTGTGTACCAACAAATATATATATATATATATATATATAGAGAGAGAGAGAGAGAGAGAGAGAGAGAGAGAATCATTCTGGATTCATAAAATAAAAAAGCTGTAAGCAGGTGATCACTCATTTTAGCTACTGTCCAGTGGATGTAACTTTTACTTACTTGTTAAATAATAAAAAAATATTTTCAGTTTGTACAAGCCTGAGTATGTAGACAGGATCTCTGGAGAAGTGAGAGCCATCATGTTTCTGCTAGATCCTTGTTCTTCTTGATTCATGAAAAGGGCCAGAGAGAGACTGACTGAGTAGGTGAAGGGAGTACTATACACCTCCTTACAACAAAGCAGAGGTGCAACATATCTAAAAGAGTTGTAAGACATCTGTTGAAAAAAAAAATCTTCTCTAGATCCCACTATAATAGATAATTATCAGATGGTGTTCAACATTCCATTTTGGGGCAAGGGAATAGAATGTGTGGTAGCCTCCTAGCTCCAGAGATTCTGGTATGAAACTGATCTTCTAGATCTATTTCCATATGGTTTCATGCTTGGTTATGGGACCAAGATGGCTTTTATTGCCTTGATGGATGAGCTACCCTGGAAGTAGAAAGGATTCTGCTGGGCATCTAGGTAGCTTTTGATGCCATTGACCATGGTATCCTTCTCAGCCACCTTGTGAAGGTTGGACTCGGGGGCATTGTTCTACAGTGCCATCATTTTTTTCTTTGTGGTGAGTGATTCTGGTCTGACTCTTTGACCGTTGTTCTGAGGAATCCCTCGGGGCTCAGCTCACTCTCTCATGAAATTCAACACTTACATGAAACTGCTAGGAGAGGTCAGTGCCACCAGTATGCTGATATACCAGCTATCTCTCCTTTCCACCAAACTGCAAAAAAGTTGTGTCGGTTCTAAACCGGTGTCTGCCATCATTAATGAATTGGATGAGGGCAAACAAATTGAAGCTCAGTCTAGACAAGACAGAGGTATTTCATGTCAGTCAAAAGACAGAACTCAGAAGAGGGATATAACCTATTCTGGCTGGGTTTATATTCTTTAATGTACTTCTGGACTCAGGCTTGTACCTGGAAGCCCAGGTTTCATGTGGTGGCCAGGACTGCTTTGATAAACGTAAAAGTTAGTGCACCTGGAGAGTGTCAATTCCTGGAGATGCTTGATCTGGCACAGTGGCACATGTGATAGTTATATCATGTTTTGATTGTTGTAATGCACACAATATTAGACAGCCTTTGAAGAGCATTTGGAAATTTCAGTTGATATAAAGGTCTGCAACCACAGTGTTGACAGATGCTGTATGGAATTTTAACCAATGCTTCCCGCCCCCCCCCCCAGCTCCAGCTGCTCCACTAGCTGCTAGTCTGTTTCTATCCACAATTCAAAGTCTGGTTATGACCTATAAAGTCCAGACTGTCTGACAGCATATATCTTCCTGTATGAACCTGCCCAGGCTCTGAATTCCTCAGCAGAGACCCTTCTTTTAGCTCCATGTTTGCAGGCATAGTTGGCACCTTCTCGGTGGCACCCCTAAGCTGTGAAACTCCTTTCCTAGGGAAGCTGTTCTCTTTCTGTCAAAAGGCAAAGATTTATTTGATCTAGCCATCTAAACTAAGACCAGAAACAGAAAATGCAGGCCTATGACTAACATTTTTAATTTTCCCCCCTCCTGTTTGCCTGATGAAGTAGCCAGTGTGCCTTCAAAAGCTTGCAACATGTAATTGGGCATTTTGGTTGGTCCAATAAAGGTATCATTGTTTGGATGTCATTGGATTTATTTGATCTGATAGGCTTTTAGAATTTAAGGTTTTTAAGGAAAAAGCTTTTTAAAGTGGCCATAATGTTTTCAATTGTACTGCTTTAAAACTGGCTTTTATACTTTTTAAGTGTATGTTTTTTGAGAAAAAGAATTAAAAGTTTAACTCTATTTTTATGATCCTATTGAATTTTTTAAAATATATCACAATCATTTCAACTTGAAGGCCACTATGTCCCAATTGTGGGGAATACCTGGGTATAAATAAAGCTAATAGCACCATCATCATCATCATCATCATCATCATCATCTTGTATTTATTTGTATTATTTTGAAATATGTGTGCATGTTCACAGGACTGCTGAATACTATTCAAGGTAATTAAAACTCCAGGAAGAAAATGAACACCATTTGTCTATTTATTACAGGGAAAAAGTATTGCTAATCTAGAATATTTGTTTCTTGATTAGTTACTACTTGCTAGCAATTCTTTATGAGTAGACTTTCCCACTACCTTTGGGAATTCTTTGGTTAGAGTATGCCACCAGAATATATTTGAATTTTGTATAGTAATACCATATTTCAGAAGTTACATGCACACTGCAGAAACAATCCAGTTTGAGTCCACTTTAACTGCTATGGCTCCATACTACAGAATTCTGGGAATTGTAGTTTTGTGAGACATTTTGTGAGACTTCTTTGTCACAGAGCTCTGGGGCACAACGAACAACAATTCCCAGATTTCCATAGGATAGAGCCATGGCAGTTAAAAGTGGTGTCAGCTTGGATGATTTCTGCGGTACAGATGCAGGCAGAGTGAGGCCAGAGAACTCTGGGTATAGATTTCCTGAAGGAAAAGTCACCAGAACATTTCTATTGAGTAGAAAAGGGAACAGGCTACACCAGGGCATAACCATTATTCCTGCTGGCACTTCCTTTCATTCTACCAGTTGCAATGAAACTTTCAGAACTATTTGTTGTGATTCTGCAATTCTTGCCTTATTGCCATTTAGAACCTCATAAACAATGCAACAGCTATAACTCATTACTACATTCCTAAAGAACCAAACTAAACTTTCAATAGTCTATATGTTGAACAACAGGGTTGGGAATGGTAACTGGAGTGGCAAAGTCAGTTGCCGTGCAGGTCAGCCCCCCCACCCCAATAAATACAGAAACCTGGTTGGAGGAAAAAAGGCCACAACTTTATTAACTGTTCCACACATGCAGAACAACACAAAACCATAGGGTTGGCCCAAAGCATAAGGTCTGGATCTGGCCATCAGCAACACCCTGGTTGGTTGATGTACGCTTGGTAGCAGGGGCAAACATCGGGATGACATAGGTGCCAAGCTCCACCCTGTTGCGCAGTTAGGCAACTGCGCTGCTTCACATCGAATTGCGAGACATCCCAGTCACCGGGTATTAATCGATAATTCACTTATGTCCATCTCCTTTAAAGGCTCCATCTTTTAGATAAGTTTCCACCAAAAAGAGGAAATTTTGAAAAACTGTTATTTACTCTGTTTTGTTGGCAGAAGGGCTCATCCAAGGCTTGAGATTCTGAGACTGTTTCTCAATATTAGATATAATCAATTCACAGCCTAAAATTGCTTTGAATTTTTTAATGGAAGATTTACTTCTTGTGAGAAGGAACAGGTCACTCCACTATCCAGTTTAGATTGCATGCATTTTTAAAAACACTCATACCATCCCTCTCCGTGAATGTCCAACGTGACTTGCAACAAAGTGTAAAATATACAAGTTAAAAAAAAAATGAGAAAAAAACTATGCAATTAATAGAAAAGCAAAAAACCCAACACCTAACGAACAAATCAATCATACTATTCAATTTTTTAAAAATTAAAAGGCGCTATTGACAAAACCCATGTATCGATCACAAAAAAAGGTCCGCATGGATAATAATTTTAAAAATGTTCAAGTTATGGCAAAGCAGTAGCAGAGAGGGCAACAAATGTTATTCTAGAACATGTGGATTCAGTAGGCCACCAGCACTGGCAAAAAATGTGTGTACAGTGGGGATATCTCAGATAAGTCGTAAATTCTGTATCTCTTTAGCAATACATCAAACAATTACCTAGTCTCTTTTCTTTATCACCAACTATAAGAATTCTTCCAAAATTAAACAAAGGTACTTTGATGTACAAGTCATGTAATAAACTTAAGATTTTCTTTCTCTTGTTACATAAAAGAAAAGCTAGTGACATTAAAAGGAAATGTTTGAAATGATTGAATTTTTACAATGGGAAGGCTGAAAGACAGATGTCACCCACGTTGTGTTGTGTGAAAAAAAGCACTAGGAAATCCTGTTTAATGTTGGCCCTTTCTTGTTTTCAAACAACTCCTTTATTCACATCGCAGTCAAAAGTTACAATGAACATTCCTGTCTAAAGCTTCAAAATAATAATCACAATCAGTAGTCACAAACGTTCTGTCACTTTCAATGACTTGCAGAACTGCAAATTCCATTGTTTGCGGGTAGAAACAAGGGTATTATTATTTTCCCTAAGCAGTTCCTTTTCCTAAGACACTACTGAATATGTCTTTGTAAGGTCTGGGTTATTCACAAGCTTATAGGAAGAACATGCTGGAATCCAATAAATAAATAAGCCAGCAAATTTATCAAGCCTGAAGCAGCCCCCCTTCCCCAAGACAATCCTATGTCAGAAGAGCCTTCAGCTTCGATAAACACAATTCTCTGTATTTTCCAATCCAAATTGCCCGTTTTCTCTGCCCTTTTCCACTAGTCAAAGGATACATATTTACCGATTTAAAAGAATTATGCACTGCCCTTCAGCAAAGCTTCCTTTATGTGTATGGGAATTATATGCTATGTGTGTGTTTTGTTGTTGTTGTTGTTTTTTAATGAAAAATCTGAGACAATGAAAATATTTTGCTTCGTGCTGAATGAATAATAATATTTGTGTAAAGCATATTGTCTTGGTGAAGAAATTCCAAAACTTGGCTCCCACCCTAAAGAGTTTGTTTATTCATTTATTAAAATACTTATACTCCACCATGTATAACCATGTATAATGAGATCTCAAGTCAATGGACAAAGAAAATTAAACTGAGCAGATTAAAACAATTCAAAGCAATAACAACAACTAAAAGCAAATTAATTTATCAATTTAACACAAGCTGAAAAACTTTTAAAAGTTTTAGACAATGTATTTGAACATTTTAAAATAAATCAAATAGGCCACAATAGCTTTAATAAACACTGTGTTTGTGACAATAACACCTCCAATGGAAGGACGTGTCACTGGGGTGTCATAGGAGTTTATCACATGGGAGGAATTTCTCTCAATTGCGGATGGAGCCAATTCACAATTACGTGAATTCGTAATTTAGCAAATTTACGTGAAATCTGATTGTGTTTGGAATGCGTTCAGAATGACTTCCCATTTCCCGAAAATGACCCCCATTGCCGGAAATTGCGCAAGATACTCTATTACGCAATTAATTGAAACCCCATGATTGCATTCGGAATGACTTCCCATTGCCCGAAATTGCTTGAGATACACTCATTCGCAATAACGTGAAACCCCATGATTGCATTCGGATTGCCATTGCATTATACCCCCAAATTCCGTTGTATGATAAACTCCATAGGTGGGAAGGACCTCTCCCTTTGTCAGGACCATTTTGTAAATAGGTCTGATAAAATGACATGGATGTGGCCACTAGGTGAAGCTGTAGCAGAACTTAAGACAGTTCCAGTGGCAGTTAGATGAGTCTGCATTTTCAAACAGTGTGTCATGGGAAGGCTGAAGCAATTGTCACCTTCTGAGAAAGAGTGTCAGTTATGATGGCTGGTGTTACTGCAACTGCTTCAGAAGTTGTTGTTATGGTCGGTTGGTTGGTAAAGTAACTTGTTCATGAGTATTCAAGACGGATGTTTTATACTCTGCATAATCATTGTAAATAGTTAAGTAACACAGATCAAAGAATCCTCATTTGAGAGAAACCTCGCTGTACAGAGATTCATTCCTGTGTGCGAGCATACTGGTGTCACCCAGCTCCAAAACTCCTAATGGCCTCAGTCAGTGGCTTCATATACATATTAAATAGCATGGGAGATAAGATGGAGTCCAGTGGAATTCCACAGCCTAATAGCCATGGGCCTGAACAGGAATTCTTTAACAGCTGGCTGTGTAGATAGGAGTGGAGCCACAGTAACATTTCTCTACTGTCTGCAAAGCTGGCCTGGTAAGATACCATGATCAATGGCATCAAAGACGATTGAGAGATCAAGAAGATAACCAGGGTTGCACTCTCCCTCTCTTTCCACAGAGTAGGTCATCATCCTGAGCCACTAAGCCATTTTAAGTGCTCATACACTGGTCTGAAACCAGACTAAAATGGGTTTAGAAAATCTGTTTCCTCCAAGAATGTCTAAAGTTACCCATCCATCACGTGCTGAAGCAAAAGGGGGTATTTGCAATAGTTTGAATTACCACTGGGCAAAGGAAACTCCCTTCAGGTGAGGGCATACTATAGCCACAGATGCTGGTGAAACGCCAGGAATAAACTCTTCTAGAGCATGGCCACATAGCTCGAAAAACCCACAAAAAACTAAATACAAGCAATTTTGGGGCTGTGCAAGCAACCCTGAAGGGTGGCCTCAAGGGGGGCAGATTGGGGGCATGACAACCACACACTGTGACCCTGATTTTGCTTTTCCAGGGCATGAAAGAAGCCACAAAAAGTGGCTCTTTTTTGCACCCTGGAAAGGGCGCAATACAAGCAGCTATATGGTGCTCCTTCAGCGCTGCATCATGTGGACATAGCACCAAAGGAGTGCCATGATGCTGCACACCATATAGTGTGGTGTGCAGCGTTACAACTCCATGGAGGCAGAGCCTGGGCATACATCATGTAGATGCTACACCCTGACTCTGTCCCCAGGCCGGCCGAAAGTACCAGTCTGCACAGGATTTGTCTTCCTCCTCAAAAAAGAGTGAAGAGAAAAAGCTCTCAGTCTCTTTGGTTACTAATTTAATGACAGTCATTGGGGACCCTGAAAAAGAGAGGCTTATTGTAAGCCATCTTCACAGAGTGTGGTGGATATTGAATTCATTGCTACCAATATGGAGAGTGACTGTAATAAGCTTCCATTGATGGACTGTATACTGATGGTCTTGCCCTATTAACATATCATCGTGGGAAGGGTGGTATATAAATAAAGATGATGATGATGATGATGATGATGATTATCATCATCATCAGCTTTACAAAGAATGGTCTGCCAGCACCCACAACAGTATAAATCTAAATTAAAACAAAATGAAAGATTGTGCTTTAATTTTGGCTCTTTCACCCAAATTGGTGACTAGGGGGTCATTTAGATGTCATTTTCTTTTAGTGTGACTATGCAAATAATCTCACTCATGCATTTTGGGTTTGTTATTCACACTATGGAATAGCATGTATGCACATCTTTGTGAGTGTGGTTGCGCACACATGCGAGCGCTCAAAATAAGATGGATTTGACAATGTGAATGTATTCAAATACATTCAAGGCATGCAGAGTTTTATCCCAGTTTACCCCAGTTCTATTTGCATCAGTTATTTACACTACTGAAAATGTGAGTCTTTTAAAAAAAACTTTGGGGAAAACCCTTATCAATTTCCTGGGATAAGTAGGTTTCTTGGAAGCCCCCCCCCCCAACTTAATCAGATGCATTCAAAATGCATCTGAACAACAAAGATTCAACCCAGATTTAACCCAGATTATTTTCACCAACTAAATAACCGCTAGGATGAACCTGCAGTTCTGTAACACAATCAGACCTAGGTCCAAAACACACTGCAGAAATTAACCCATTTGAGGCCGCTTTAACTAACTGGGAACTGTAGTTTTGTGAAACATTTAGCCTTCTCAATCTGGTGCCACAATAAACTACAGTTTCCAGGATTCCCTAGCACTGAGCAAGGGCAGTTAAAGTGGTCTCAAACAGGATTATTTCTGCAGTGTGTTTTGGACCATAGTGTAAAATCCCCCAATGTGTATATTCATCCATCCATTTTCATATATATTACTAATGCCTTGCTGGCAGCTAATTCTGCTTAAGTCAGCAACACAAACATAGTCTTATGGTAGAACAAGTAACTAGAACCAGTTCGTCCATAACTAGAGAAAGTATCCTTGTACTGATTTAATTGTTGTTTCATTGTTTTATTACAATGGTTTGTGAGCATACAAGCCTTCTCTGAGGCTTCCCTCAGGTTGTCAGCCCTGGTGGCGCAGTGGCCTGTACTGCAGCCACTCACTCAAAAAACCATAAGGTGGCGAGTTCAAGACCAGCAAAGCGCTGAAGCCCGACTCAGGCTTGCATCCTTCCGAGGTCGCTAAAATGAGTAACCCAGATTGTTGGGGGGCAAATAGCTTACAATTGTAAACCACTTAGACACTCCTTAAGGGTATGAAGCGGTATATAATTGAAGCTGTTTGTTTTTTGTTTTGTGGAACTCCCTCCCACAAGACATTCATTGTATTCCCTATTGCCACGTATGGATGTGAGAGCTGGACAGTTAAGAAGGAGGATAGGAGGAAAATCAACTCATTCGAAATGTGGTGCTGGAGAAGACTGCTAATGATCCCATACAGCCCAAAAAAGCAACAAATGGATCCTAGAGCAGATCAAGCCAGAAATCTCCCTAGAAACCAAGATGACAAAACTCAAGTTGTGATACTTTGGACACATCATGAAAAGGCATGAATCATTGAAAAAACAACAACAGTAATACTTGGAAAGGTAGAGGGAAGTAGAAAGAAAGGAAGGCCTAATGCAAGATGGAAGTACTCTATTGAAGAGATCACGAGTATGAGTTTGTAGGAGTTGACCAGAGCAGTGGAGGACAGAGGTCTTGGAGATGTCTCATCAGCAGAGTCATCATGGGTCAAGATCAACTCAAGGGCAGTTAACAACAACGAAACTATTTTTAGACATTTTTAACTGAACAATGGTATTTCTCAAATAAATATTTTAATAAATACCATCTATAAATATATATATGATTATGGCTGGACTTTTCGCGGGGACACTACTAGTTTTCTGTTTGTAGGGGAATATGAATACAGTGTGTTTTAAATGTATACAACACACACACAAATTAACAAACATCAAAGAAAGAAAAGCATATTTTTTACAACATGAGGAAACTGTTGTTTTCAGGAACTAAAGCTGCCTTGATGGGGAGGCATGGTTCCCACAACATTAAAATTCATTGATATTTATGTGTGTCAGGGCTACAGAAGACAGTAATTTTAAAAGGAACTGAAGGTGGCATGAGAGAGGCATCATTGTCAAGTTGGTACTTGTGTTACCATCACTTCTGGTCAAATAAATATTCTGGATTTTGAAGCAGTACAAAAATCTGTTTAGTTTAAATGACAGTGGGACAAGCATATACCCCATAAGCAACGATACCCCTCTCCAAATCTTCAGGGAGAAACCTCCCCATCACCCCATCAATTTCTGTTTTGGTAATTCATGGTATATATTTCACACACAGTCTGTTTGTAAAAGCAAACAAATTTGAGTAGCGTACTTGTAACATCAGAGGTACCCTAAAATCTAGGCTTTTAACCAAGCTATTTGAATTAACAAGTCATGCTGAAATTCTCCTACCCACATATCAATATCCCTCCCAGCAATAATCAAATTTGATACCACTTTAACTACCATGGCTCAATGCTACAGAATTTTGGGATTTGTAGTTTGTTGTGGCACCAGAGCTCTCACACAGAAAAGGCTAAATATCTCACAAAACTACAATTCCCAGATTTCAATAGCATTGAAGTTAAGTTGGTGTCAGACTGGATTATTTCTCTAGTGCAGATGCAACCTCTGTTTCAAGTTCTTCATTAGTTCTACAGGGCAACTTTCACTTTATTCATATTCACTTGGGTCTCATCTAAACTGCAGAAATAATGCTTTGACTGCCATGGCTCATTGTAATGGAATTCTGGGATTTGTAGTTTAGTGAGATATTTAGCCTTGTCTGTCAAACCACTCCGCTACCACAATAAACTACAAGTCCATAGCGTTGAGCCATAGCAGTTAATGAAGTGTCGAACTGCATGATTTCTGCAGTGCAGATGCAGCCTTGGATAGCAGAATGATACTGTGTAGAATCAAAGGAATGGTACAAGGTGGGTATACAGCATATAGAACAGGGTTTGACAAGATATAATCTTATTTTCCAAAAATTGTACAGATTGTATAATTTTAATTCACCCCCTGAATTTGCATTATAGTATGGCGATCTCTTGGCTTACAGTGAATAGATTCAGGTCTTACAAACAATCAGAAATTATTTTGGCAAAGCAAGGATTGACAGAATGGAACGACAGATTAGCGTGAAGTTGTGAAGCAGATATTCATATTGTAGCAGAACTTTGAGACAGGAAACAATATAGAGCTCCATGAGAGGACAACTAGAAAATCATTCTAGGACACATCCAGACTTATTGAAAAGATCCTTAACTCCCACGTTTTGTCTCTGTTTATTTATTATTATTATTTTGGAGATCCATACTTTTTTTTGTTTTGTTTATTACAGAATATTTTCTGACAGTTCCTGGTATGATCAGAGACGTTTTACACCAGGTCCTTACATGTGTTTGCTTTAACTCAGTGTAAAACTTGAAAGAACAGGAGCAAAAGCTAGGACTTTTCAATCAGCCTGGATGTGCCTCTAGGGAGAGTCTCAGGACACCAAATTTCATATCAAATTGTATAGTGAACCCATTGAGAGATGGGGATTTGATGGCTGAACACAGACTTTTTCTCTCTTAACTTGCATCCATCCATGAGTTAGGTTCTTTAAAGACCAAAATGCCTACCTTTTGCAAGTGGTGACAAGAAAATAAGACACCTTCTTCCAATTAGAGTTAAGAGCTAAAACGATTATTGCACTTCCTACCTCTTGTGTAAGGAATGTGTGAGCCATACTACGCTTTCAAACTCCAATGTGCTGCACATGTTGTCTTAAAGAAACATCAATTCTGGCAAAAATACCCACAAGAGAGAAATATTAGAATCTGATGAATTGATCATATCAATGATACAATCCTGATTATAGTAAAGATTTGTGCTCTTACTTAATAAGAGCAAACAGAAGTTGAAAAGGGCAGTAATGTCTAGTCTTCCTCTTCATAAGCTTCTGTGTACAAGTTCAGTAAGATTAAAGCAGTTTAATTGCAAAGAAACATTACCCCAGTTTACTCTGCAACACAGTGTCTGAAATAGTCAATCTGACCTCTTTGCAGGAAAAAAACAAAAACAAAACACTATGGAAATAAAAATAATACAAGCAAAACTCAACTAGTGAACACTGGTTTGACACAACCTTTTATTACACTATTAAGATATACAATTACATTTTTGCTGATGTGTGGTCATTTTTGCTTATTATTTTACTGGTGTAATTTGTTGTCTGTGGCTCCAGATTTATTATTTGAAATGAAATAGTTTTGGAAGCAGCAGGATTTATTATTGTTATTAATAGATGTGTTTAGAATATATTCAGATGACTGGTTTTTTTAGTCGCATGGTCATAGCTTTTTAAAATATGAGGTCTATAAAGAACTAACTTATTTGGGACTACCATGTTTTTAATAATTCATTTTTGTCAACAGCAATGCAATAGCCTATGACTTTAGAGCGCATCCAGACTCTTCATGATGACCATCTTCCTTAAAATCCTTTGTCAAAAGATCAAACAACCCACAGTGCTTTCAATAAGAGTAGAAATGGTCAATGTATCTATAGTGCAATATCCAAAAAGCATAACAGGACCTTACCTTTGTTAAGCCCCCACTACAAAGAAACAGAACAGTGAGGAAACGTTTTGAATCCTCCCAAACTTACCTTCAGAACAGGGCAGGGAGAGAATACATTATAATTCCCAAATTGACAGTGAAGATGGCATAGAAAGTTTCACAGAGATGGCAGATGTTAACACAATCTGAGGGCCAATTCACACTGCATTTTAACTTGGGCTCCAATTTCATTTAAATGAGGGTCGTTCACACGTCTGGTTTTCCTGACCCAAATGGGGGGGGGGGTCATTCACACTTGTTTTCTGACCTGAATCAAGGGTCATTCATACTTGCATTGGGGTTTTCTGACCCAAATGGGGTGGTGGTGGTGTAAATCCCCCTTAACCCAGGCTTTTTTACAATTGATTTTCTTGTGGTTCTTTTCAAAAGAACTCCTTTTTTTGCAGGGACTGCCAATGGGAACTTGAAAATCGATCCTATCCGATTCCTTCTTTCCTCCTCCTCTCCCTCAGCCACCTCCGTTCTTGCCTCCCTCCCAACCACCTCCATTCGCCACCTCCTCTTCCTCTTTGTCCCACAATGCAGTCTCCGATTCACTTGCCCTTCCTCCGATTCCTCTCTCTCTCGCACCTCCATTCTTCCTCCCCTTCTCCCCCCCCCCCCCAGGATTGTGGCATTTTATCCTGTTGCCAAATGTGAATGGAATCCAGGATAAAATGCCATGATCATGGCAAATCAATGACACAGAGCAATTCGATTGTGGCAAAACAATGCCACGGAGCGATTCGATTGTGGCATTTTATGGAAATAACCCGGTTTTCACACCAGGTTATTTTTCAGTGTGAATGGGCCCTGAGTATCCTATCCCATACATTCTCCATGGTGTAATACATGGACACTCAAGGTGCATCCTGTATACAGCCTGTTACAGCCTATGAAAACTAGGCTGTCACAGACCTCCCAGAGGACTTTTTCAGCTACCGCTCCCAAGCTTTGGAATAACCTGCCGGACGAGATGCATCTTATTACATCACTTGCTAGTTTCAAAAAAGCTTTAAAGATGCATCTCTTCCAGCAGGCCTTCCCCTGAAAAAAATCATCAATTCCCAGCTCTGAAACGGAAATTGGGTAGATAACCTCGGTTGTCCCCTTTATTTAACTTTCTTGATTTCATCTATTGCTTATTTGCACAAGAAAAAATTGTTCATGAGATTGCATTTTGTTTTTAATTGTCGTCGATTTTAAAATTTGCTGGTTTAATCTAATATTAAGGGGGGGGGGAGTCGGGAAGGGGCATGATAGTTGTTTTAGTCTGTATTTTTTAACCTTGTTGTACCCCGCTCCGATTACTTTGCTAGAGGAGCGGATTATAAATAAACATCCATCACTGTTCAGCTTGGAGCAGCTTCAGAAGGAAGAGAGGCATAGGGGCGGGCTAGAAGTAATCATCATCATCATCATCATCATCATCCCCACAGGCCTTTTTGTGGCCGTCAACCCACCCTCATTTTTGTGGCCCTCAACTGACCTTTTCCTAGCAAAATAAGTGAACAAAAGTAACTGCTTCCCCAGCAAGGGTGGCTGGTGGATCTGTAGGCTGAGAGTGAATCTACTCCATTTCTTTCACCTATCTTCCTCTTCCAGCTGCTTTAAGCTGAAATGATCCTCTTCGTGTACCAAATCTCTGAAGATAAAGGGTCCACCCCCAGGAGACCTTCTGTTCAGCCTGGAGCAGCTTCAGGAGGAATAGAAAAGTGAATTTCACTTTTAAAGTAGGCAGCAGTCAGCAGAGGCCCTCACCTCCCACACTGTTTAATGTTTAAAAATGCCTTCCCCTTGCCCTGCCCAGATCCATAGGATGGGGATTTTGGCAATTCATAGGGACCTCCAAGCATGCCTGAAGCAAAAAAAAAGAATGAGTCTTTGGAGCACTGCCACAGTTCCCCAGCCCTGGTGTGATGCAAGACAAATATTTTCACCCCTCAGGTAAAAAAACAAGATGTAAGTGTCCAAGATGATCTATTTCAGCAGTGTATTCAATAACATGGCATCATGGATGAGACAAACTTGCTCCATGCTTTCAGTAAGAGAAAACGATTCCGAGTAGCATCCCCTGACACACTGGAGGCTAGGAACATTTATTTGCTTATTTATTACAATATTTACATTCTGCCCTCTATCAAAATATCTCAGGGTGGCCACCTGAAAGCAACCTAAACAATAAAATATTTTAAACAACTAAAAACATATTAAACAATTGAACAAGTTCAAAGAGAACCAGCTATAGTAGTTTAAAACAATTTAAAACCATGCCCATGTACAGATTTGTGGCATATGCTGTGCAACACTCAACCCACTTGTTTTGAAGAGCAACAGGCTTGAATTAGGCTTGGAAACAAATAGGTATGCATTTCCAATGAGGAAGATTTGGGGATTTAAAGTGTAATCTTATGTCTATCTACTCAGGGTAAATTCCATGGATTCCAGTTGCGCTTACACCCAAGTAGCTGTGCACAGCATTACAGCAACATACTCCTTGCATCTTGTTCCTTTCAGAAGAAGAAACAGTGTTCTGCATTCCCTGTGGTTTTTCCATTTTTTTATTTAGAAAAATAAGTAACAGGAAGTCAGTCGTTTTATGAACCCACAAATGCAAATATGTGGATTAGGCTGCCAAATGAAAAATAATAACACAAGTCCACTCTTAGGTTTCATATTTTCAAAATACATGTACTAATTAATTTGCATGTATAGCATATTCTCTTGGGCTTCATATAGAGAGTGTCCAAAAATTGTCTTTAGAATTTCAATTCTATGTACAATTGAAATTGCAAAGATAATTTTCTGATATCCTGCATGGGGCAGATTAATAGTTTTACAGTGCAAACTGCAGATTGCAGCTGTTATTAGTGTTATAAGTCTATATGATAAAAAGTGTTTTGAAACTGAGCATGCTCTTGGCACTACTTTTCCATAATGCTTTATTGATATAATATATTGATATAGCCAATATATAGATTTAGGTATAAATGAACAATCTAGTCATAGCCCCAGGCAGATCCTTGTGCGTATCCAGGTTTTTGTTTTTTAAATTGCCCTCGGAATGGCCATCCCTTACATGGTATTATGCTATTTTTGGTGCCTTAATGAAAGATGCATCCAGACACATTTTTCAAGGTACATTAATGAAAAAAGTGCAGCGTCAATGCTCTCTCCATTACTTCACAAAGATTTATCATTCGAAACTATTGTGGTTATCAGTGTGTGTATGTGTGTGAAATGCTTGAGCAGAGCAACATATTCCAGATCTAGACAGATAAAACAACTAGATAAGAAGTTGTACTCAGAAGTGGTGAAGTAAAAACTCAGTGGAGTTTATCACATGGGAGGAATTTCTCTCAATTGCGAATGGAGCCAATTCGCAATTACGTGAATTTGCTAATTTAGTGAATTTATGTGAAATCTGATTGCGTTCGGAATGCATTCAGAATGACTTCTCATTTCCCAAAAATGACCCACCCACCCACCCCCACGTTGCCTGAAATTGTGTGAGATACTCTAATACGCAATTATGTGAAACTCCATGATTGCGTTCGGAATGACTTCCCTTTTGCCTGAAATTGCTTGAGATACACTCATATGCAATAACGTGAAACCCCGTGATTGCGTTCGGATTGCCATTGCGTTATACCCCCAAATTTCGTTGTATGATAAACTCCAGTGTGTGCATTGGACAAGGATTCTGGTGGCGCAGTGGTTAAATGCCTGTATTGCAGCCACTCACTCATAAACCACAAGGCTGGGAGTTCAATACCAGCCAGGGGCTCAGGATCTGCTCAGCCTGGCATCCTTCTGAATTAACTAAAATGAGTATCCGTACCCAGCTTGTTGGGGGCAATTAGCTTACACACTGGAGTCTCTCGCTTTACACTCTTAAAATGAGGCTAGGTCGTTTTAAATGCGGTCCCTGCCTCCTGTTGCATTTTGGCGTTTGTAGTTTAGGGAAACTTAAGAGCTCTCTGGCTGAATATTCCAAATGCCCCTCCCTGAACTACAAACCCCAAAACGCAACAAGAGGCAGGGACCGCATTTAAAGTGACCTAGCAAAGGGTTGGGTTAAGGATAGCACTGTAGGTACAGTTTATACAAATTTGGAATCAACCATCCTGGTACGGGGCTGTGGGATCCAATTTTTAAAAAGTAGCACGACAAACCAGTTATTCTGGGCACGGGTATGATAGGAATTCACGCATTTACCAAATGCCTCTTAAAGAGGAACGTATGGTGAGATGTACTTTAGTGCCCCTGAAACTACAAGCAGAAGCCTTGGAAAAAGCCACATGAGTGATGCAATGATGAGTAATGGAGTTCCTTATGATGGCGGGTTGCTGGTTTGTCGTGAGATGGATAACGTAATCTAAATTGGGTTCTTCGTGTATCGCTGCCAAGGGAAAACGTAAGGCAATAGTCAGGTGGAAATATTCCTGGCGAAGTGGAAGTTATGAACGACAATAATATAATGTATTACGTACGGAAATAATATATTATTTATCATGGACATCCATACTGCAGTTAATATTGTGTTGATTATTGTTATTATTATTATTTTTGTCCTGGGTAGTTTAATTATTGTTCTTAATATCCATGGGGGAAATAGATGAAGGCACGTTATACATAATATGTATTGGGTAATAATAATATAGTATTATGTAATGTATAATACTCATGGCGATAAGCTCCATCGTAAACCGCTCAGGGAGTGCTTCAGTGCACCGATAAGGGGTATAGAAATGGACTTGCTATTCCTATTGGAGGCCTAAGTTGGCATCCCAGCTCAGCCACGGAAACCCAGGGGGTGACCTTGGGCAAGTCACATTCTCTCAGCCTCAAGGAAAAGCAATGGCAAACCGCCTCTGAAGAAATTTGCTAAGCGCCAATGATGTCCAAACTCTGGCCCTCCAGATGTTTTGGACTTCAGCTCCCAGAATCCCAGACCATTCATTGGCCAAGCTGGCACTGGAGGGCATTATGGAGGTAGGAAGGAAATTTGCATGTGGGCGGTGATTGGCTGAGGGGGCAAGGAGGGCATTATGAAGTAAGAAGAAAATTTGCATGTGGGTGGTGATTGGCTGAGGGGCACAGAGGAGGGAGGGGTCTTTGTGGGGCTCTGGAAGTCTTTTGAGATTGATTCTAGAATCCTGAGTTAGAAATTTGCATGTGGGTGGTGATTGGCTGAGGGGCACAGAGGTGGGCGTGGCCTAGATTACAGGGCAGCTATATAAAGGCGCAAAAGGGCTGCTGCCTGCAGTGCAGATGTAGGAGATACTGCAGTAATGAGTAGATGGTTGCAAGTGATCACATTGGCTGCATCCAGACTGGAGAAATAATAACCCAGTTTGGTCCTGCTTTAACTCTTTGTCTGACCCACTGCTATGGAATCCTGGGAGTTGGAGTTTGTTTCCCACTGCCAACTTGTTGTTTACCCCAGAAGAAGGGGGGGAGCAAGCCTTGTGTGTGTAGTATATGTGTATTGTGTGGAGTGTGTGTATAGTATGTGTGTGTGGTGTGTGTGTGTGGAGTGTATGTGTAGTGTATGTGTAGTGTATGTGTAGTAGTATGTGTAATGTGTAATAGATATGTGTGTAGTGTGTGTGTGTGTAGTGTGTCAGTAATATGTGTGTGTGTGGAGTGTATGTGTAGTAGTATGTGTAATGTGTAATAAATATGTGTGTAGTGTGTGTGTGTAGTGTGTCAGTAATATGTGTGTGTGTGTGGAGTGTATGTGTAGTAGCATGTGTCACAGATATGTGTGAGTGTGTGTGTGTAGTATAGGTGTGTGTGGAGTGTGTTAGTATGAGTGTGTGGAGTGTGTAGTATAGGTGTGGAGTGTGTCAGTAGTATGAGTGTGTGTGTAGTGTGTTATGTGTGTAGTATAGGTGTATATGTGGTATAGGTGTGGAGTGTGTCAGTAGTGTGAGTGTGTGTGTGCTGTGGATGTGAGTAGTACAGGTGTGTGTGTGTAGTATATGCGTCAGTAGTCTATGTGTGTGTGTTGACCGTGTGTGTAGTAGTGTGTGTAATGTCTAATAGATATGTGTGGAGGGTGTAGAGTGCACAGTGCAATAGATATGTGTGTAGTACAAAGAGTTAAAAGCGGGACCAAACCGGGTTATTATTTCTCCAGTCTGGATGCAGCTTTGGGGGGGGGGTCCAAAGGAGCCCCTTAAAGGACCCTCCTCCTTTCCCGCCTCTTTCCACCCCTCAGTACTCCTCAGGGGTCCCCCATTCCCTCAAGGAGGAGGAGGAGGCACCTGTCAATGTTATTACTACTACTACTACTACTATTATTATTAATTATTATTAGTGTGCCCTCTTCGTTCTCTTCCGTCGGTCTCTCTTCTTCCTTTCTATTTTTCCACTGCCAACTTGTTTATCTCAGAAGGGGTGGGGTGGAGAGGAGAGCAAGCCTTGTGTCTGTAGTATATGTGTGTTATGTGTGTACAGTATATGTGTGTCTGTAGCGTGTGTGTGGTATATGTGTAGTGTGTCAGTAGTGTGTGTGGAGTGTATGTGTAGTAGTGTGTACTGTATATGTGTGTGTTGAGTGTGTGTGTAGTATATATGTGTTTGGAGTGTGTCAGTAGTGTGTGTGGAGTGGAGTATATGTGTAGGAGTTTGTATAGTGTGTAATAGATGTGTGTGGAGTGTGTGTGTGTAGTATGTGTGTAGTGTGTCAGTAGTGCGTGTGTGTGGAGTGTCTGTGTAGTAGTGTGCGTAGTATGTAATAGATATGTGTGTGTATATGCAGTATGTGTGTGTGGAGTGTGTATGTGTGTGCTATAGGTGAGTGTGGAGTGTGTGAGTAGTGTGTGGAGTATATGTGTAGTAGTGTGTAACAGATATGTGTGTAGTGTGTGTGTGTGGTATATGTGTGTGTGTAGAGTGTGTAGCATGTGGGTAGAGTGTGTGTGTGTGGAGTGTCTGTGTAGTAGTGTGCGTAGTGTGTAATAGATATGTGTGTATATATGTAGTATGTGTGTGTGGAGTGTGTATGTGTGTGGTATAGGTGTGTGTGGAGTGTGTCAGTAGTGTGTGGAGTATATGTGTACTAGTGTGTAATAGATATGTGTGTGTGTGTGTGTGTGTGTGGTATATGGGTGTGTGTGTGGAGTGCGTCAGTAGTGTGTGTATGTAGTGTGTAATAGATATGTGTGTAGCGTGTGTGTGTGGAGTGTGTGTGTGTAGTATGTGTGGAGTGTGTCAGTAGTGTGTGTGTAGAAGTGTGTAATAGATATGTATGTGGAGTGTGTATGTATAGGTGTGTGTGGAGTGTGTGTGTAGTAGTGTGTGTCATGTGTAACAGATATGTGGGTAGTATGTATGTGTAGTATATATGTCAGTAGTATATGCGTAGCAGTGTGTGTCATGTGGGTAGTGTGTGTGTGTCTGTATGGTACATGTCTCTGCTCCTCCTCCTCTTCCTCCTCCTCCTCCTCTTTCTTTTTGCAGCTACTGGGCTGCGATTTAACCTCCGCTACCGGCGTCTCTCCTTTTCCCTCTCTCCCTCTCTTTCTGTCTCAGACAGTCAGTCTCTCTCTCGCTTTGGAGCCATGGAGCCACCGCTCCGGCCATAGGCGCCCGCAATGCAGCTCAGCAGAAGCAGGAGAGAAGGAGGAGGAGGAGGAGGAAAAGGAAAAGGAAAAGGAAAAGGAGAGCCAGCGAAGGGGCTCTTCTTCTTCTTCTTCTTCTTATCATCAGCCTGGAAGGGACGGGATTCCAGGATGCGGCGCTGAAAAGGAAGAGGAGAAGAACAAGAACATTGAGGAGCATCTCCTTCTCTGCCTGGATTTGGGGGACCCTTTTTGAGGATTCTTCTTCTTTTTGTTTTAAGGGTGGTTTAGTGTGATCGACTCTTGCTGGACCCAGAGGAGGAGGAGGAGGAGGAGGATGAGGGCTGCGTGGCTGCTTCTTCTTCTGATGCTGCTGCTGATCCTGGTCCGGGAAGGGGCTCCCAGCCAGCCTTGCCCGGCTCAATGCTCCTGCTCCGGGAGCACCGTGGACTGTCACGGGCTGGCCCTCCGCTCCGTCCCCAGGAACATCCCCCGCAACGCAGAGAGGCTGTAAGTCCCGAGCTCAACGCGCTTTTGCTTTCCACACTGGACACAGAACTCGGTTTGGCAGCGCTTGCACTCTTTGTCTGAGCCATCGCTATGGAATTCTGGGAGTTGGAGTTTGTTGTGGGGCCCAGAGCGGAGCTTCGCTCCGCTCTGGGCCCCACAACAAACTCCAACTCCCAGAATTCCATAGCCAATAGCCAGGAAAGAGCTGCCTCTTCAAAAAGGCCCTCTGTATCCACGGAATCCTCTTCCCCGGAGTCAACCATCCGCGGATTGGAAATGGTCTATTTTGTGTGTGTATAAATGTGTGTGTGTGTGTGTATATATATATATATATATACATGTGTGTATGTATATATATATGTGTGTGTGTGTATGTTACACACATATATATGGATATGTATGTGTGTGTATATATTTATATATACATATATACACACTATATATGCATATGTATGTGTGTGTGTATATATATGTGTGTGTATGTTACACACATATATATGGATATTTATGTGTTTGTATATATTTATATATACATATATACACACTATATATGCATATGTATGTGTGTGTATATATATATGTGTGTGTGTATGTTACACACATATATATGGATATGTATGTGTGTGTATATATTTATATATACATATATACACACTATATATGCATATGTATGTGTGTGTGTATATATATATATATATACACACATATATGTATATGTATATTATATATGTGTGTATGTGTGTGTATATACACACACACATATATACATATATATACACACATATATGTGTATATGTATATATGTGTATATATATATATATGTATGTGTGTATATATACACACACACATATACATACACACATACACACATAAACATATATATGTGTGTGTGTGTGTTCGTGTGTGTGTGTATATATATATACACACACACACATACATGCATACAAACATGCATATATATTCCAATCCTTGCTTTTGCCATTTTCTAAAAGGAACACCATTTCAAGCTACAGGAAAAGAGATTCCACCTCAACGTTAGGAGGAACTTCCTGACAGTAAGGGCTGTTCAAAGATGGAACACACTCCTTCCTCGGAGTGTGGTGGAGTCTCCTTCCTTGGAGGTCTTTAAACAGAGGCTGGATGGCCATCTGTCGGGGATGCTTTGATTGGGAGTTCCTGCATGGCAGAAAGGGGTTGGACTGGATGGCCCTTGGGGTCTCTTCCAACTCTATGAATGTATGACTTCACTACACCATTGACATAAGCATCCGTGGATTGTGGTATCCACAGGAAACCCCAGCAGATATGAAGGGCCCACTGTGTGTATGTATATGTGTATACACACACATATATATTAATTTTAATAAGTACTTAATTATTTAATTTAATGGAGGCCTTGCTGGCCTTCACCCTTCCCAACCAGTTTTGTTTCCCACGGCCTATCCTATCTAATACTTGACCCCAAACAGAGCCACATTGGTGGCGGAGGAGAAGACACTCTTTCTAGGGAGTTTATCACATGGGAGGAATTTCTCCCAATTTTGAACGGGGGCAATCCGAATTCACGTAAATTCGCTTTTCCTGGATGCTCCTTGTCACCTCCGCTGCCCAAAATATAGGGAGCAGCATCTCTCCTTTGGAGAAGATTGCAGCCACGCAGAACCCAAGGAACCATTCTGGTTTGTTGGGAGTTCGACAGCTTCTTTGCCTTGGAAATGATTGATTTCAAGAGAGCGAACTTATTTTCTCACCTTCCCTCCATCTCTGCTCCACTCCCCAATACATTTTCCCCCCCTGCAATTCTCATTACGGGTTTCAGGGGTAATGTTAGGAGACATGAAAGAGCCAAGCCATTAGTTCCACGCTTTGCTCTTTGACTTGCTCAGCCCCCCCCCCCCCCAAAGTAATAAGCAAACTGTGCTACTTACAACTTGGTCATTTGGGTCACAAAGAGTCCATGGGGAAGATGGCCTTTTCCCTGCTTGCCTTCACTGTTGATCTTCGCCACCTCTCCGTCCCTACCGAAAAACACCTCTGTTTCGGTGTATCAGTTTGTTTATTTTTTGAAAAGAAAAACACTAGTGTTTCTTCTTCTGAATGGCACAAGGTGCAAGGAGCACATTGCTGCAACGCTGTGCGCAAAAACTCTTCAGCCAAAGGGTCGGGGAGAATAATGGGTTAATATCTCCTGGTGAAATTGCACTAGTCCTGAGTCCAGGATACTCAGCCCAGCTAAATTCACTTTTATGTACACATGCCGGTACTCTTTCTCACACTCTTTTTCATATATAGTGCCATATTACATGGTTACGATCTGCAGTAATCTTGAAAGAATGCCCTTGAATATTCCAGACGGAAGATTTCCCCAGAGCCGGGAGATAACAAAACTGCTTTGGAAACCATTATTTTGCATTATGGGGTGGAATTTTCATTGCTTTCCTAAATAATGTATTTTGTGTTGCATGTGCAGATTATTTGGAGTCGTGAATAGGCTGGGGCTGTCATATTTCTAGAACAGACTCCGGTGCAAATCGCCAACACCCATAAATTTAGGAGTCTTTGCTTTTTAGCTGTGCCTCTCAAAACGAAAAAAAAAAGTTTGCCCATTGCTTCTACAGCATGAAGTTTATTATTCCAGATCAAGTGAGAATAATGAGAAAGGGCAACCAGGTATCTTCCACGATTATTATAAATTACGTTAATTAACATACTTTTTGAGCATTCAAATGTTTTCACAGCTGATCACAGACGCAAGAGTTTCTCAGAACATATACTCATTTGTTTTTATCTTTTTATTTAAGTAGTCTTGGGAGGGGGGAAATCTGGAAAATATCGCAGTCTCTTTTAAAAAAATTAAACTAGTCTTTACCAAGAGGAAAAGAAAAATATCAGTGACTCACTTGTCTGAGGGAGGGAGAAAAAAAAATCTGTGTAGATCACTTATTTTTCCTGCCACTTTCCTTCAGTGGAACGTACTGATTCCTACCATATTCTTCTCAAATAGTATACATAGCCTTTGCATTAGTTTCCATAGAAAGATGACTCCCAAAATGTACATTTTTTTAAAATGTAAGGTGTTTATATAACACCCATGTAATATTTATCACAGCTAACAAATTTGTTTATCTAATATGAAATTCTGAGATGAAATGGAAACCAAATAACTTTTCTATGAAAGTGGGCCCTTGTTATCTGTTGGGGTTTGGTTCCAGGACCCTCCGTGGATAACAAAATCTGTGGATGTTCAAGTCCCCTTAAATATAATGGCATAGAAAAATGGTGCCCCTTATATAAAATGGAAAATCAAGGTTTGCTATTTGGAATTTATAATTTGTCTGAATGTTTTCAATCTCTGGATGCTTGAATCCGTGGATAAAAAAAAATCCATGGATAAGGAGGGCTGACTGTACCTATCGATATAGTTCAGAAAGTTCAGAATATTTACTGTGGTATTTATTTTAATCTTTCCGTGTGTTCCTTGAAAGAGTGCAAAACACAGATTGTGTCATTTTTCAAGACTAAATGTTTACCCGAAGAAGCTTAGGTGTGTTAAGCACAGCCCCCCCCCCCATTTTTTAAATTAAAAAAGAATAAATGCTACATAATGCCTGATGGCTTTGACAAAAAACGTAGGCTCTGGGAAATCTGTCAAAGATATTTACTGCCCACTTCGTCTCTGCTCCCCCATTCAGGCTCTGGCCCATGGTGGGACTCCTGTCAGCTTTCCTTCTGTGGACTCTGTAAAGAGGGGAAAAACTCACTGTCCTCATGGTTTGCTGTAGCCATGGTCTTTGGGCACATGACTCTAAAAAGTGGGCCAAGGAATCTTCTCCTATTCTCTGTAGGTTCAGTAACTGACCTCACAAACATAATATCATTAAGTAAACATGCCTTGATTCCTTGTCTGTTACACTCATTCATCCGTAACAGCAGCAAACCTTGTCTCTACACACTGTTCCTATCATGAAAAAGTCAATTTTGTGAATGTAACGTCTTGCGACTCTCTATTCTATTCCTTTTCAGTACTACATTGCATTTTAAGCAAGAGCAAAGAAAATCTAGGTAGTGCAATTTATATTGAGAGAATCAAAAGTTTAAAAAGAAACTTTTGAGACTTTCCCCCCAAAGCTAGGGTTATGTATCCTTCTTCACCTTTTTTTTTTTTTAAAAAATTACAATATTATGTTAAAAACTTTTGTTTCTAATAAAGACTGGAGCCAGTAGTTATGAAATGTTTAATTTTATTGCTGACATGTTCTTCTTAGGGATCTTAATGGAAATAATATCACAAGGATCACCAAGACTGATTTTGCTGGCCTACGGCACCTTCGAGTTCTGTAAGTTTTTGTTTTTGTTTTTTGTTATATCTTTTATGTACAGTCCTACACAGAATAACTTCTTTAATGAACAAGACTAATTCTTTACTTAACCTCTAAAACAGCAACATCTAAACTTACATCTTATGAGAAAAAGCAGTTGGGGGAATGACATAAAAGTTTGGAAGAATGCCACATTAGCAATTCTGCATTGTAGCCACTTGTGACTTGATGTTTTTCCTTAAATCTATAAATATAATAACATATCCACGTCTTGCGAAAATATGTTTTAGCAAGCTGTGTGTTTCCCCACTTTTTAAAGACGTGAACTGAAACAATTTACTTAATGCATTGACAATTTAGTATTGCCAGGCTTTTAAAAATGAAAATAAGTTTGGCATGCAAGAAAATCTAGGAAAGAGAAGCAATGGATGTAATTTGATTTTAGAGTACATTCTGATGACATTGATTTAAACTCTAAGATGGATCTAATAGGCATAAAGCTTGGGGTTTGTTTATTTTTTTTAATTAAAAGTTCCTGTCTTATTCACTTGTAGGCTTTATCTTTTGACTTGTGGAACGCTTCAGAAAACCAAATCACTAGCAAAGGAAAACTTGTAAATGAGGGACTAATTGTAATAAACAGTATTAGTTTTGATCCCTCCTTTTAAAGGTGAAATGTTACAAACTTTTCTTGCTGTGGAATACTTTTGATAGAGAATGTTTCAGTTGCTAAAATTTTGATTGAATTGTGCTTTCACCAATTAGATAAGAAACCTGCTTCTGTATGGTATCATACGTTGTGTTACATTCTGCTATTAAACAGTAGCTTTACCAGTAGCATTGCCTTTTTACCTTAAGTAAGGCGTATATTTCTCTCACCTTTGACCCTTCAAGTTAGCCAGCAGGTTTAAGGTCTCGCTTGAAGAACGGAAAGTGTAGTTTTTTCCTCTCCCTTGAACATATGTCATAGTGCAGCGTAAGGTGACAGGTCTTAAACACGTTAAATTGGATGGGAATGCAAACACAGTGAGAATTGCAGAGTTAATAAAGGGGGAAGTGACGGCAGGTTTCCCGTTGCTGAAGTGCAGTAATAACAGGTGTTAATCATTGTTTGATTGCCGGCTGTTTTAAACCACTTATTCTACCTTTCAGTCAACTTATGGAAAACAAGATTAGTACAATCGAAAGAGGAGCATTCCAGGACCTGAAAGAGCTGGAGAGACTGTAAGTATCTGTTTGTGTCCACATTTATGTCCACATTCTATGCCTACTTTTCTTTTCTCTTTTAGAATGAAAAATTGAATTGAAAGGGGCAAAGCAATACAAAAATAAATGTGGTTTTCAGCCCCCCCATATAACAAAATAAGTTATTGTATACTCCCCCACCCACCTTTTTTAGTGTGTTAAAACCACAGAGATTTCTTCATACATTAATTACTCAAAGAGACAAAAAATGCAGCAATTAATTGGTAGGTATCAGAGGAAGGCAATGGCAATCCTCTTCTGATAAAATCTTGCCAAGAAAGCCCCATGATAAGGGCACCTTAGGGTCGCCATAAGTCAGAAAGTACTTGGAGGCGCACAACAACAACAAATGTGACACAGGTAGAATATAAAATCCACTTCTTGGAAGAAAGAAAATGTATTTTGTGAGCTAATGCAGAGAGTTTTGGGTACATTGTATTTGCCACAATAACTATGTGAGAATGAATTTCCTGAAGCAGTTTCCTAGGTACAAAATTAGCATAACCTAACAGCACCTTATGTGGAAAATGTATAACTTGTTCCTTTACTAACACTTACCGTAACATGTGAAGTGAGCTTTTGATGTTTGTAGCAGGTAAGGATTTAGTAAAGGCAGATTATGTGATAGGCGAAAAGGAGAAGTAAATTAGTTGCAAAGTGCTATCAACATGTCACATACAGGGAATTATCAAGTATTTGAACAGATGTTACAGTGTAAAGAGGAAAATATAGAAGCCTAAAATAGTCAGCTGAAATATATACTGCAATACTGCAACAAAATATTCAGACTTTAAGATCTTTTTAGTGGAACTGAACAGAAGGCATGACTTGTTTCTCACTTGTTGCATGCTATCTGTATGTCTTATCTGAAAAAATTCACCTCTGCTGTGGGGATATTGGATTTTGGTAGCACTTGCGTTACAGTATTTAGAGTTGACAACGGTGTTTCTATGTACCCATGACTCTATTAACATTGAAAACAAAAAACCTTAGTCAGCTATTTGCTTCTCTGCTGTACAATCTTACATACCAGTAAGATTGTTGTCCCTCTAGACATACTTTCTTTTCAGATAGGAGACACTTACAATCCTCTTCTCAATTCCATTTCCTTAACACCTTTTAAAAAGTTCTTCAGTTACTAAACTGAAGTTTCTTAAATGGAAGCATCAAAAACAGCAGCTGTACCTCGATTTCTTCCCTTCTCCATAGAGCAAGGACTTTCCAAGGAGTGTCAAAGTGTGGTGGTTAACAGGTTTAAGATCTTGAAGAACAGACAAACTTTCTATTTAAGTTGTACAGTAAGAGGGAGTACAGTAAGAGGAAGATATTTGTGCCTTAACCACATATTTTTTTATGTATTTTCTAGAATAGCGGTAGATAAATAATGTGTAAATATAGTAGAAATAACTTTTTAAATAGGATTCCTCCCACCCTCCCCATTAATTACACAAATATATTGTATATTTCTTTCATATTACAGTTCCTTTGAAGCCAATTTGGTTGGGTCGTGTTCTGTACTGATGTTGTGGCTTTCAACGGTTTGTACGGATACTATAACATTAGGAAACTAGAAAAAGAACTTGGACCAGTGAAGGGCTTTGAAAGTTTGATTTGGATTATATGTTTCGAATTGGCTTTCAGTGGTGAAATTTGCCCAAGGGGCTGTTCTGAGCTGAAGTTCTGATATATTAGCAAAATCCTTAAAGAGAGTTTTCTGTGATGTTAAGTGCATAGTATAAGCCTGTATGTACTCTTATACATCCTCGTTTCTGGAATCACTTTTCCAGAAAAGTATTTCTCAGGTGTTTATAAGAAGGATCACTTTTACACCAAGCGAACATTTAAGAACTGGGATTGTGTACATATATGGATGTAAGCTGGTCATTAACTATTTGGTGGGATTGTAATTTATAAACTATCCTGGAGCTGAAATCACCAGAAATGTGTTTCTAATGTCTCACTGGAGTTTGTGGACTAAACCTGTAATATTCTGTGAAACTGGATTATGTCACTGTAAAAATTTTTTTGAATGGAGGTTTCTCAGAACAGTGTGAAACTATTTGTTGATATGAAGCAAAGTATCCTTTTGTCCCACTAGCATGTAAACTTTAAATGTGTGATTAAATTGCTAGAGGAGTGAATAATAATAATAATGATAATAATAATAATAATAATAATAATAATAAAAAATATTTATATTCTGCCTCTCTGAAAAAGCAATCGGGGCTGAAGAGGTTGGACTGCTGATCTACCTTGTCTGCTCCTTCCACTAATATTCTGTTAGATCAGTTTCAGGTGAATCCAGCTAGGAAGGTAGCAACAGGTCTACCCTAGACTCTGTACTTCTTTTGCATTTTGAGATTTCACCACTCTGCCTTTCCATGAGACTGTAGCAGAAGGTTGTCTAAGGCACAGGTCTGCTGTAGTTGTGTGTAATCTCACCCTTAAATCCCGGCTAGTATTTTTGTTAATTACTCAAAACAAGTTATTCTTTCTATGTTTATTGGAAAGCGGTATGTCTGTTCTCAAAGGCAGTAATTTTGTGGCTAGCATCTGTGAAAATTGTGTACTTTTCATGCCGTTTTATGTGTAATTTTGATTTTGTGGTGACAAACAAACCTTGATTCCCTGTGATGACATATCTTGGAACTTGTTCAGAATCCGTTCAGTAACTCTTCTAAGCTCTTCAAGTTGTTTTGTTTTTGTCCATCTCATGGTGGAAGTGTCTTGGATCAGATCAGATATTTGAAAGCGAAAGAAGTAATGGAAGTAAATAGAGTGAGAATTTTTTGAAAACATTCTTGCTGTTGGCAGAGAACAAATACCAGACATTTCTTTTGTTGACAATTGCTACATTCATTTGACAGAGGCTCACTAAAGTTTTTTCAAATTTGTCTCCCAGCAATTATGAAATCTGAAAATATTTCCTAGGGATTTCACTGATTTTTCAAATATTTTCATTGCATACATGATATAGTGAGAACTTTGTTATCTTGTATAATATTGGATATCAAACACTCTGATTTTTTTTTCAATCAAACAAAACTACTGTAGCAATCTTTTTAATATATTAATTTGTTACATATTGAATGCAAAGTGCCCAAAGCCACTGGCTGGGAAGTATTGTGTGATTATTATTTTTTTACTTCAGTTCATAGGCTTGCTGCTTACTCCCAATGTACAGTTTTAGTATTTAGATCTTTTGTGAAATTTTATCTGGCAGAATGGTCCTGTGGTTCTGATAATGCCTGTGATCATAGTCCTAATTCTGTATATAACCCATTATGCTTCCCAAAGCAAAGGCAGAAACTAAGAGTAGCATTACAAACAAAAACTCATGGCTGTGCTTACTTGGCATCACTGTTACTCCTTATTAATCATGTTTCTTGGTGATGACTGCATGTTCCCTAAGATGAGAAAGCACCAGTCAGTGTGGTAGGAATTGTATGAGGCATTGGAACCCTTTTCACACACCTTCCCACACATGAGACATAAATGTACTGTCAGTCTTGGCCCATATTGTCTCATCCAGCCTAGGGACAGGAGAAGAATAACTTATAGACTCCTCTCAAGAATGAGTACATATTGCGTAGCAGTCAAATCACCAGAAAATGACCTTTTCATAGAATCATAGAAATTTAGAGTTGGAAGAGACCACAAGGGCCATCCAGTCCAACCCCCTGCCATGCAGGAACTCCCAGTCAAAGCATCCCCGACAGATGGCCATCCAGCCTCTGCTTAAAGACCTCCAAGGACGGAGACTCCACTACACTCTGAGGGAGTGTGTTCCACTGTCGAACAGCCCTTACTGTCAGGAAGTTCCTCCTAATGTTGAGGTGGAATCTCTTTTCCTGCAGCTTGCATCCATTGTTCCGTGCCCTAGTCTCTGCAGCAGCAGAAAACAAGCTTGCTCCCTCCTCAATATGACATCCCTTCAAATATTTGAACAGGGCTATCATATCACCTCTTAACCTTCTCTTCTCCAGGCTAAACATCTCCAGTTCCCAAAGGCAGTCCTCATAGGGCATGGTTTCCAGACCCTTCACCATCTTAGTTGCCCTCCTTTGGACATGCTCCAGTTTCTCCACATTCTTTTTGAATTGTGGTGCCCAGAACTGGACACAGTATTTCAGGTGGGGCCTGACCAAAGCAGAATAGAGTGGCACTATTACTTCCTTTGATCTAGACACTATACTTCTATTGATGCAGCCTAAAATAGCATTAGCATTCAATATGGGAAGAGCCAGAGCTGGAGTGGGAAAAGTATTTGGATCATCCTTTTATCATAACAGTCCTGTATCTCCATGAATTCCATGAAGATCTACATGAATTCCTCCTAGAAAATGAGAAACCTGAAATACTCAAAGTCGCCATATCTTGGATCAAACATTGATCAGAATGGAGACTGTCATCAAATCAGAAAAAGAAAAGGAATGGGAAAGGCAGCTATGATGGAACTAGACAAGATCCTAAAGTGCTAAGATATAACACTGAACACTGAAGTTAGGAATGTCCAAGTCCTTATATTCCCCATCACCACATATGGATGTGAGAGCTGGACAGTGAAGAAAGTTAATAGGAAATGAAATCAACTCTTTTGAAATGTGGTGCTGGAGAAGAGTGGTAAGGATACCATCAGTGGCCAAAAAGAAAAAGAAATGAGTACTAGAACATATCAAGCCTCTCTCTAGAAGCAGGATTATTAACTTGAGGCTGTCGTACTTGAGAAGACATGACTAATTAGAAAAGGCAATAATGGTAGGAAAGGTGGAAGGCAGTAGAAAGAGAGGAAGACCACATGTCAGATGATTGGACTCAGTCAAAGAGGCCACAGGTCTGAACCTGCAGGACCTGAGCAGAGTGACTGAGGATAAGCGGTCCTGGAGAAGTCTCATCCACAGAGTTACCATGAGGTGAAGTCAACTTGAAAGCAGTTAACAACATCTCCATAATTAAACAAACAAACAAACACCTTCATTTATATACCGCTTCATACCCTTAAGGAGTGTCTAAGCAGTTTACAATTGTAAGCTATTTGCCCCCCAACAATCTGGGTACTCATTTTAGCGACCTCAGAATGATGCAAGCCTGAGTTGAGCTTCAGCCCTTATGCTGGTCTTGAACTCGCCACCTTATGGTTTTGAGTGAGTGGCTGCAGTACATAGAAGACATGTTTGCATGTCTGACAGGTTCCTCCCCAGACTTCACCTTGCCCTTCTCTCCTTTCCACCACCATTGCAAGTACGGTTGGTGGGGACGCAAGAAAGGGCCTTCTCAATGGCTGCCCCTAGACTCTGGAACTCGCTTCTCAGGGAGATCAGAATGGCTCCCTCCTTGATGGCCCTCTGCCAGCAAGTGAAAACCTTCTTATGCAGCCAGGCTTTTTAAAACAATGTTCTTAACTGATTACGGTGTTTACCATTTTAAGTGTTTTAAAGCTTTATCTTTCTATCTTTTTAACTGCATTTTTATTCTTTTAATAAGTAATCTATTTTTAATATTCTAACAATTTAATTCTGTTTTAATGTATCACTTTTCTGTGTTTTTAATTATATTGTTTTTAAATGTTGTCAAGCCACTCTGAGTCCCAGTTCTGGGGAAAGAGTGGGATACTACTACTACTACTACTACTACTAATAATAATAATAATAAATTCACCTCTATAACCTTGTACAGTCATTACACTACACACAACAGTGCGGAAAAGCCCTTTTTGAAAAAGAGACAGGGTGACATGAGCAAGGCAACTTACAGTAGTAAGTTCACAGAATATAGCTGACTGATAGCTTAGTGCTAAAACATTGACAAATGAAATACGAAAGTAAGGTTCAGTCCCTACCAGGAAATTGAAGTCTGGTCTTCATAGGACCCAGGCAGTTTCTGAGTGTCCTGTCAGTGAAAATAATTTAGGCTGAAGAAATGAGGAGAACAAGCTCCCTGCTCTAGAGAACAGCAGCTTTACAGTTACAGGACCATACCAGGACCATAGTAGAGTGCTAGGATCTTAGCGAGATGCTGCCTTTGCCTTTACAAATTCACTTGCTTCAGTCCTCAGGCTGTCTGCACTTTACATTGCTGTGGGCAAATTGTGGTCTGCAGACCACAAGCTAACCCTAGACACCATTTTGTGGTCCCTGAAGCTCTTCACCAGTCTTGCGTAACCTCCACAAGCTTCCATTAAAAAAAAAAAAGATTGGCTAGATTTTTTGTGGAAAATTTACACCCAAAGAGTGCAGAATGCAGAAAGTCCCCTGACAATTGAAAACATGCCCCCCCCCCAAAAAATTGCTTCAACCCATCACAAGAAACTCCCCATAATCTGATACATTTCTTCTTCAGTCCTTCCCAAGATGGCAACAGGAGGCAATGTGACGACGCTTCCTGTCACCATTTTGACAGGAACTGCAGAGGAAGTTAGAGGTACAGTATTTGGCTTTGCTGTACCTGTGGGCAGGATATTGAATTCTACAGGTGTCAGGTAGAGTTGGTTCCTGATCTATGTGGTTGCTCACCTGTGCTGCACAGGGATGTAAAACCAGCTGATAATCAGCTTGTGTCACTGAGACAGCATTTATCATTCCCCTCTATAGAGCTGCATTGTCACCATGCGTCTGGCTTCTGCTATATGTTCTGCAGCTACAAGGAAGAGGTGTGGGTGGTATCTGTAGGTAACAGGACTTTCCTTAATGTACTTAGCATAGTTGCAATACGTTCTGCTCAGGGACAGACTGTACTATCATTTGTTGAATGAGCACTGTTGGGCCGCTGCACAGTTTCTCCGTATTTTATAAGGAGGTGAAAATTCGATGTAGCTCTTGGGACAACATAGAAGTGGAAGAGAGGTGTAGAGTGTTTAGAAGGATGGATTTTATCTCCCTGGATGGTTCCTGTGTCTGTTTATGAGATCTAGCTTGCACTTGTAGCCTCAGTTGAAAAACTAATATGGATAACATCTTCTAGAACATGGCCTCCTTGCCTGAAAAACCCACAAAAAGCTATAACATGGATAAGCTATGAGTATTTATCTGGGGCTTCTATAGGACACATGGTGATGCTGTTTGGTTGGCTACATGATAGAAACTTGTGTCCAGTAGCAATGTGTTAACTTATGCCACTTTATTGTCACAAAATCAAGTGGGCAGGAGTGGCCTCATATGTACCAGTACATTCTGAGTCTTTCTCTTATCTGTCAGGAGCATACCCTAGTTCTGCTTGATCTTCTCAGCTGACAATGGCAGAATCCTGATGTAAGAGCTATACTGGTACATTGTTGGAAACCTATTAGTATGCCATAACTGATTCACTGTATTGACACATAGCAATACTACTTTGGGGACAAAGGAGAGATATTTTATAAGATCGATGCTTGGCATTTCATTTGCAGTGGATGATACCCTGTTTCCCCCAAAATAAGACATCCTCTGAAAATAAAACTTAGTAGAGGTTTTGCTGAACTGCTAAATATTAAGCCCCCCCTGCAAAGTAAGACCTAGCAAAGTTTTTGTACATAAATATAAATACAGCATATAATAAATGTTCATTTTTTTTGGTTCAACAATAAATGTGAATTCTTCTTCATGGAAAAATAAGACATCACCTGAAAATAGGACCTAGTGCATCTTTGGGAGCAAAAATTAATATAAGACACTGTCTTATTTTCGGGGAAACACGATAGTGGTGTGTGTAACCAGATGTGTGTGTAAAATCCCACAAGCATGGCTTGAGAGCAACAGTACCCTTCGACTTGTTTTCATAGCAACTGTTACCTTCAGGATGTAATCCTGATACTCATTGTCCTCCATGAATTTGTCTTATCTCCTTTTAAAACGGTCAACATTGGTGAAAGAAATTCCATACTGTGTAAAGAAGTATTTCCTTTTATCTGTCCTGAATTTTCCACTGCTCATTTTCAATTAGCATCCCTGGATTCTAATATTCTGAAAAGAAGGAAGTGTTTGGCCTACCCTCCTTCCTCACTGTGGATAAAATTCTATTTCATTGTCAATTTCCTAACACAAACATTAGCATTAAAAATAATACAAACAAAAATAATCCCTCCACATGTATCTCCAGATGAAAACTTATCCCATAGTGGAGTTGCTATACCTTCCTGATCATTTTAGCTGCCCTCTTCATCTTTTCCAGCTATACTTTTTGTGATACACTGACTAGAACTGTACACAGTATTCGGAATATAGTCACAGATTTGTATAAAACATGGTAGTATAAGCACTTTTATCTTTCATTTCTTGATGATCCTCACCATTTTACAGCACTGGATTTTTAGCAAGCTATTTGACACAACTTCTACATGCTGAACAGTTTTCTGGTTGCTTTGTTTTTGCCTCACCATATACCACATTACACTTGCATACTTTGAGTGGCCACTTGATAATAATGTTACTGAATCTTTCAATAAAAAATTACTAATAAAAAAGAAAGAACCCTTTCCTCCATCTGAGTAAACACAATAGTTTAGTTACACACCCTGTCATTAAAATAAGCTGTTGGAAAACTATGGCTATTTCTTTTCACCAAACCATGATTTGCCAACTCTGTTCAAGCCCTGGTTTCAAGTTGTGGGTTGGAGCTAGGTTCTAACTTCATAAATAATGTCATAGCAAATGGTGATAGACATAACTGAGGAAATAGAGGAAGATGATGATGATGATGATGATGATGTTTATTTATACCCCGCTCTTCAGCCAAGGCTATCAGAGCGGCTTACAATTTGTTAATTAGACATTTCCCTGCCCTCAGGCTTACATAGAAGTAGAAACCTCAGTGTGTGCACTTGTGGGAGAGCTCTCCAAAATGAGTTTGGCATAACATCTGGATTGAGCTAAATAATAAGTCAACAAGGTAAGATGACATTATCTGAGACATCTTAAAGATCTGGAAAGTAGTAATCACCACACTTCTAACTAAAATACCTAACTCATCACCAAATCAAATGCCTGGCATTGGTATTTTAAAAGGACTGTGGTGTTATTCAGATAACAATAACTGTCAACCTAGCTTCTTTCTAGATAACATTGGCGGGAAGTGTTAAAGGGAAATTGTTGAAATATATGGCAAAAAAAAAAAAAACCTTCCTGATTTTAATCAGCTTATTTTTTGCAAAGGATTTTGCTTTACCTTCTTTGGTTGGTTAATGGTGTAAATGACCTTTAAAACCTGGAAGAATATGAGATAATGAAGAACAATTGTATGCAAAACTCAAGGAAGTATGTGTGGCTACATTCAGGTGTCATTTTTGCTAATCTTCCAAATCAAAATCATGAACAAGCTTTATGTTTTACATGTTTGGATGTTCTCTTCTGCTTTTAACGAGTCTAAAATAATAGAACAAATGTTTAACTATAGTTTCAGCCTCGCTTTGTTTGGACAGACAGCTCAGATCATAATTTGCTAATTCTGTTGTTATGAGTTAGTTTAACGTCTTGCTAAGCTGAAGAGGTAGCATGTGTGCACAGGGCATATTCCATCCAGTTATCATTTGGAGAATCAGGGACTGTGACTTTTGAAGCCAGCTAATTTCATTGCATTACTGTACTTCCTATTGTGTTGAACAAAATGGTCCAAAACACACTACAGATGTAATGCAATATGAGACCATTTTAACTGTCCTGGCTTACTGCTATGGAATCCTGGGAATTGTAGCTTACAGGGTTTTGCCAAGCTCTGTTTTGTCTTCTCTGTTTAATAACTACATACGAGGGAGTATTCATAAGTAAGACTATTCCTGGAATCTGTAATAAGTTGAATGTACAGAAGCTCAAATATGGGGAGATGGAGCGCTGCTCTTAGGAGTTTATCAGATGACGGAAATTGGAAGTATAATCTAATGACAATCCGAACGCAATCATGGGGTTTCACATTATTGCATATTAAAGTATATCACGCAATTTTGGGCAAAAGGGAAGTCATTCCGAACGCGATCATGGGTTTTACATTATTTCGTATTAAAGCATCTCATGCAATTTCAGGCAATGGGGGTGATTTTTGGGTAATGGGAAGTCATTCTGAACGCATTCCGAATGCAATTCGAATTCACGTAAATTCGCTAAACTAGCGAATTCACATGAATTCGAATTGGCTCCAATTGGCTCCATTCAAAATAAAGAGAAATTCCTCCCATCTGATAAACTCCTTAGTATAAATTTACTAGATCAGTTTGCTTTGAGTGGAAACATTATGTGTGATGGACTCCTTTTTAACAACACAGACTTACTTGATCCTGTCCTTTATCCTTGGCTGAGATATCCTTGCTACAAGTGTCCATGTGTGATAATACTCAGATGTGAGCTGATCTTAACATCTCAGAAACTTCATTTAGGCCATAGTACCCAATTAGTGTCTACTTTCTGAAATGGACCTAGGTGAGGTTATTTAAGAAAAACTTTTGCAGCTCTCAGATTTGTTTCTATGTGCAATTCAAGGCAGTAGTTTTACCTATGATTCCCTGCATGGATCAGAACTGGGGGTTTTTGAAGAGCCACATATGCTTGGATCTTTCAGTGGCAATTGATACCATTCACCATGGTATCCTTCTGGGTCATTAAGCTGATAGGGGATTTTGTGGTTTTGCTTTGCAGTGGTTTTGGTCTTTCTTGACTGAACATTCCCAGAGGATGGTCTGGGGTTTGGCCATTAGCCTGTGGATTTCGACAGGCGTTAATACTGTTCCTTAAGCTTTTCAATAACTACATGGATCCACTGGGAGAGGTCATCTGGAGCTTTGGGGTTGGGCCTCATGGCTATGCTGATGACACCCAGCTCTCTCTGTCATTTACAAGTGATCCCAAGGAGGCTGTGGTAGCACTGAATGTTTTTCTGGATTCAGCAAAGGACTGAATGTGTGTGAACAGATTGTGGCTTAATCCAGACAAAATGGGAGTGTTGGTGTTCAGGAAACCTATTATGGGAAAATCAAGTTTGTGGCTTGGGGCTGATTTTGGACCCAGTGCTGCTCCTGGAAAGCCAGGTTGGTGTGGTAGCCAGGAGTGTGTTTGCCCAGCTTTAGCGGGTGCACCAGCTACACCGTTTCTTGAAGAAGGCAGGTCTGGTCACAGTGGCTCATGCCTCTCAATTAGAATACAATAATGCCATCTATGTGAGGATGTTTTTGAAAAGTGTCGAGAAGCTGCAGCTAGTGTAAAATGCAACAACCAGGAGGGTGTCAGATATGCATTTTAGAGACAATATAACACCAGTCTTGCAAAAACTGCACTGGCTTTCAATTTGCTTCCATGCTCAATTCAGTGTGCTGGTCTTGAAATGCTAAAGCCAAGATATCTGAAAGACTGCCTCCTCCCATATCTGCCTGCCAGAAATTTCAAATCTTCAGTGGAGGCCCTGTTGTGTGTCCCAACACCCTGTGAAGTTGAATGGGTATACGTAACAGGGCTTTCTGTGTGGCAACCTCTTAACTGTGGAACTTTCTGCCCAAGAAAGTTAGACTGGCCCGATCTCTTTTAAGCATCCAGTACTGTTCTGTGTGATATTCAGCGTTTGAAATTGCTGTTTTAACTGTTTCAAAACTGGATGCTAGGATTGCTTTTAGACTGCTTTTCAGTTTTTGAAGAGTATTTCAAGATGCTTTTAAAATGTTTTATCTTGGGAGATTATCGCATCGTATTTAAAGCAAATTATTCTGGTGGGATACAGTCATGTTTAATTTTAAAAGCGGATGTTATCGCACACAGCTGAGGTTGGGTATGCATCCCAGATCCCAGCCATACCTATCCAGTGGCTTTTCAAAAATGGGAGCTTGCCATTTTTGAATGGCTGCTGAATAAGCGCAGCTGAGATCAGGGCTGCATTCAGATTGCACTTGCCTGATCGCAGCTGCGTACAATAACATCCGGTTTTGAAATTAAACATGACTGTATCCCATCAGGGATAAGTCACTTTAAACACAGTGCGATAATCTCCTTGGTGTTGTTTTAATTGTTTTTGTTCACTATCTCAGGAGCCCTTGCGGGCTGGGTGTTAATATAGAAACACTTTAAATAAATATATAAATATTTCTTTAAATATCTAAACATATTTAAATATATTCACTCTCTGTACAATTTGAGGTGATGTTTTTGTATTTGCAAGTTACAGTAAAGGCTTGGAGGCAGCTGTTGCTGGTGTAATTCAACAAGATCACATATTGAGCAGCTATAACTTTGTCACATTTGCAGTTTGACACTTTCTGCTCTAGGGTGTTGGAAGAACTCTTGGAAGAAATAAATGAAGGCAGATTCTGTCTTCAAAATATTTCCACTCTTGTCTGCAAGCTGTTCTTTGAATTCTTACACCTGCCTTCATATTACATGGCATAAGAGTAGAATTGCCAGGTGTTCCATTTTATACAGAAAGTCCCATATTTAGGAATCAAAGAAGCTATCCCTTCTTGGGTTCATATGGGATGCTAAATTGTGGTGGAAACAGGAAAAGCAGGTGCCAGCTGAACTCAAAAGACTTATCTCTCAGCAAAAGTTAAGCAACAGTGCCTCTGCTACATACCAAATGCTGGGGGGGGGGGGAGTCTGTCTGTATAGCTGTGACTGGTGCCTACTTTTCTCCTCTTCCCATTCGTAATGTTTTCCTTATCTTGTAATGCCTACTGGCCTGCAATTATTATTTTTGTTGGGGTTTTTTTTTGGATTGGAGGAAACAACCAACACCTGTGCATGATCTGGCCATGCTTCTTTCTGAGAGCAAGGGACAGTGAGATGGAGGTGGGAAGCCAGGCTCACCTTGAAAAGACTGCTTCCACCTGTCTGTTGCCACCATCTATCCATTGCCCTACAGTTGGGTCATTTTGCCTTTCTTTCATCCTGTTATTTTTCTCCCCCAGACTTCTTTTTCCTCTACCTGTGCTGATCTTTTTGTCTTTTCCCGCAACAAATATGTAAACTACTTAACTACTGCCAGTCCCCTCTGCTACCCATTTTTTCCCCATTCAATTTCTTTCTTAAGGCTCCCTGTCCCTGCCTTATCATGGCTCTACTCTTCCCTTCTTTTGACTGGCTAGGGGATTCTGGGAGATCTAGAAGTTTATCATATGATGGAATTTGGGGGTAAAATGCAATGGCAATCCGAACGCAATCATTGGGTTTCATGTTATTACATATTAAAGTATCTCACGCAATTTCAGGCAATGGGAAGTCATTCCGAATGCAATCATGAGGTTTCACGTAATTGCGTATTAAAGTATCTCACGCAATTTCGAGCAATGGGGAGTCATTTTCGGGAAATGAAGTCATTCTGAACACATTCCGAATGCAATTAGAATTCACGTAAATTCACTAAACTAGTGAATTCGAATTGGCTGCATTCGAAATTGGGAGAAATTCCTCCCATGTGATAAACTCCTAAGTCTAAAAACAAAGGAATTTCCCTAAGCTGTGGGATTCAACATTGGATTCAGGAGAGGTCAGCCCTGTGACACATCATCACAAATTTGCTTGATCCCTTATTCTGTACTATTTTGTTCTATGTGGCTCATCATCATATGAAGTCTTCCAACAAAAGTTCAAATAAATACTCACAGTTTATGACTACTAGAGTACACAGTGATAGCAACTAACTGAAATTAACTCAGGTTAAAAATCTAATGAAAAGGGGCAACAATTAAATTTATTTTTAATTTAATTGACTTAAGTTAGAATTACAGCATTACTTCCAAAATCAAGTCATTAGTTAAATTATTAATTACTTATTATTAATTACTTAAGTGAGAGATAATGCATCAACACAGGCCTCATGTTCTAGCTGGTCCTTTACCAAAAATGGAATTCTCCTGGATTTTTGAAAAAAAATGTTTCCTGCTTTTTTAAATTAGATACTCATGTATGGTGAATCAGAAGGTGTATGCCACAAGATTCAAACCAGTGCAAATGCAAAAGGATAAAGATATCTTTGTTTATCTGTGTTCGTGATTAGAACATGATAGATTACTCAATTAAAAGGTTAACTAATACTTTAAACTCACAAATAGAAAAGACAACTTGTTAAAGGGGTGATCTTTGCATTCTGTTCTTTGCGTAGGGCAATGCCTAGAGGCCCCTCATCTGTCCCAGGGAACTGTATTTTGAATTTCTAAGCCTGCACACTTTGCTAGGTTTCATGTGTGAATTAGTAAAGTTTTTAAAAATAAAATAAAATAAAAAGTGAGATGAGGGAGTAAGGGAAGAATAAAGGAAAAACCCACCGAAAAAGTTTTGGAGGAGTGGTTGCAAAATGGGGTTTTCAAAAATCCATGTTGCTGTTTTCTTCACCACAAAGGTCAAGCAAGGAACAAAAGAGGGGTACAAGTTTATGGAAGACATTTGTCAGCTTCAATTTGCAATTATTGTACTGCTGATTTGTAACTTAAATTTTGATGGCAACGTAGCATAAACTTAATATTGAAACGTTTTCCATTTCAAAGAGAAATGCAGCTGGATCAGAATTTTAAACGTATTAACGATCAACTAACCACTAACTCTTTTCTCTTTCTTACCTCAGAAAACCATAGCCAAAGTGAAATGAAAATTTTTTTGATTTGGTTTCAGTGAGGTCATTTTAGAGTCTTTAAACTGGATAATAAAGGAAATTATTTCCACGTCTCCAACTATCCTATCTTCTACCCACTCCTCTGTATATGGACATTGTATAGAAAGCTGATTCAGGTCACTGCACTAGGGAAATTAATGTAGTGAGCTTTCATAGTAACGGTCATGACCCTAGCAGTGGTAACCAGTATCTTGTTTCCTACCATAATAATGGTATGAGCTAAAGATTAAAATAGACCTTAAGCTCACTTTTGTTTTGTACTTGTATACTGTCCATCTTGATGTTTATATGAAGATATTTGAATCATGGATTTAACAAAAGTAGCTTTTTCGAAGAGTAGTCAGATTTTTACCCAGATTCAGTTATTGAAAAACATTTATTAATCTAACACTATAATGTTACTTCCCTTATCATATTGGTGTCCTTGACTAAGAAGGTTAATTAGAGGGTTGGAGAGAATAGGGATGTAAAGAATACTCACACATTGTCTCGGTCTAAAAAAGAAAGGTTGTCTTGACACACTGAGATGCCCTGTTGAGATAATGGCCAATTCCTGCAAGGTTTAGGGATTTTATTCTTTTGGGGTTTTCCTTTTTGGGACTGTTTGTGAAAGATTCATTTTTCAAAAGTAAATTGTGCAGAAAACAGTATATTTTCTGGGGGGGGGGGGGGAATTGTGTGCTTTTGAATAGGAATATTTTACTGTGCAAATGAATTTTTAAAGGGAAAAACAACCCCAATGTGTGTAATTCAGAGGAAAGTATCTGAAATAATCCATGAAAAGCAAAGGTTTAAATCCTTAGGAGAAAACAGGACGAACTTTGCTGTGAAAAAAAAAAATCAGAGGAGTGAGGAGTTGAAATGTTCTTCCAGAAAAGTTGTCATTCACTAAATAATTGGAACCTGATACCTGCCATGAGTGACAGTGAAGGAGGAACAGGAGTCACTTCCACTGATGCTGGGCAGAGGGTTTTCAGCAGAAAGGAGAGGGTTTTCTTGGTGGCTTTTCTCTTGTAACTAGTGCTGTTCCTCCCTGTCTGCTGCGCACTTGCTTTTTTGAGTGCTGTTGCTCATTCTTTGCTTCTGTCTGGCAGCAACTGATGTGGCTCCTAAATATAACTGACATGCTTTCAGCCATTTGGTAAGCGAATGGTACTGCCACTTTTGCTGACTGCTCTTTTCAACTGTATGGTATACAGGGAGATAAATCTGCTGCTGCTGCATGTGCTGGCAGCATCTCACATGGCAGAGGCCGGAAAGATGGGATCGTGTCAATCTCTCCGTCCTTTCCCAGCCAAACACTCCTGACTCCAGCCCAGGAAATGCTTGTGGAGTAGATTGGTGGGAAAGAGAAGGGTGGAATGTCCCCAGGTTACATTCTCCTCCCTCCCCAAACTACATATACTATTGATGGCATCTTTGGGCATAAATCCCATTATATTAGTCATTGTTATGCGTGTATAAGGAGTTCACTTTGTAACGCATGCCATGATGTACGCGATATCATAAAGTTTTAATGATCACCTTTTAAAAAAATTGTCAGAAAGTTTGTTTTGATTTGTAGTTGTTAATTTATCTCTATGTAGTCACTATCTCCATTTATACATTTTTCCCAGGGTATCTTGACCCTCCAAATACCTGATGTTGTAGAAGTCTGCAAATTGGGCCTTATGAGGGAGTATCGTAAAGTAATAATTATCACCCGGAAGTTATTATGGCATATTGATGAAATTGTGTCAGTGTCATCATTGGTCCCTAAGTGCACGTTGCTGAGAAAATCAGCTCATTGTGTCCTTTATTTTTGTGATTGGCTCTGCCAGGAGTGACTAAAGTGTAAGATCCTCATCAGGCGCAATCTGCAGGCTTCTACAATAATTGTATTTGGATGGTCAAGAAACGCTGGGGAAAATGTGTCAATGGCGACTACATAGAGATATGTTAACAACTACAAATCAAAACAAACTTTCTTTCAATTTTTTTAAAAGGTGATAATTAAAACTTTACAGTACCCCCTCATACGTTTTCTTCATTGTAGCAACTTCATACATGAAATTTCAAGGTAGTGTCTTTGTGTGCGTAAGAAGTATAGTCCTGGCCGAAGTCTTTATCTAACACAAACTGCTTTTGAATTATGAATATGTAAGCACCATTCCTCCATGACTCTTGTATCTGCTGTCATGAAAGCAATTGGTCTGTTAATGTAAGTAGTAGGGAGTGAAATTATGGAGATTATCCCACGTGGCTTTTAAACTGCAGTTGTAAAATAGTGTCCTTAGAGATACTTATTGCATGAAGTTGTCTCCAGCCGATAGCTGCTGCGTCTCCCAAGTGTGATTAGGGCATCACCTTTTCATTAATGGGGAAGACCCATCAATAAGCTCTCACTCATGCAGCAGTCCCATTAACCCTCATGTGTGAAACATCGCTGCTGTGGCAGTTTCAATATTGACACTCACGTAGTGTCACAGTCTCCTTCTCTACCTGTCCTCCCTGCCCTCACTATTCCCAAGAAGTCTGGTTTTCTTTATTTTTATCTATTTCTTTTCTTTTTTTAAAACTTAAAATGTATTAGCATAACTCTAGAATTGCATTAAATTTTTTTTAAATTATTTTTTTAAAAAAACCCAAAGGCATACTGTTTAGGGCATAGAGCATGGAGGCAAGATTAAGTGTGTGTGCGTGGAAGAGAATGCAATGGCAAAAACAGCCCCATGGTGTGAATGAAAATGAAAAGACATGCAATAATGGCTGCTCACAAATTACTTTCTTTAGAAAATGTGGAGAGAATGGGACTTGGGATATCCTTCAAGTTTAAAATACTTTCTGTTACTGCAAAAAAAAAAAAAAAAAAAACCCACCACTTTTTGCACTACTATACACTGCTCTTAAATTGACAGGGACTAAGAAGACTTGACCGTAATAGCAGACCCCAGAGTGTGCTATACTTGTAACCACATGGATTTAGATTTACTACATGCAGCATCTGGTAATAGGTGCCCCCATCCTCTGAAACCTGTACTAATGTTCATTTGTTGGTCCCTGTCTCTGGATAGCTGCCAAACCCCAGGCATCAGGATGCACTTTAAAACACTTTGGCCTGGTTTTTGATAAGTGAGGTCAAGATTTCACAGTGGTTTGCTCTGACATTTATCTGGATATGTGTGTTCATTTTACAACTGCCCCGAAGCATTTGGGATGGGGATGGTTTGATACTGAAATGAATAAACCTCAGTGACAATCACCTAAGGCTACTGCTTTTACTGCTCTGCTTTTATAATGGCAAATACCGACATGCACCAAGTGCTTTCCAGACTAAGAGCACTGTTCATTCTAATATCTGTCCCCCTCTAACTGCAATGAAAGAAAGCAAGCAAAATTTCTACGTAAATGTGTATGAATTCTAAAGGTTTCCCTTTTAAAGAAAAAAAAAGACGTGTGTTTTATAGGTGCAGATGCTCTTGGTGATTAGAAATATATAAACCAAGGGTTTAGTGCTTCCAGGTTTCTGTCTGATGGTAGATAATGAGCTCAAGCAGAGAAATATGCTTTTCAACAGGCCTGGAGGGGAATAGCAGAAAGCAGTTGCTCCTTGTTAAGCGGGGTTGAAGCAAAACCTTCTTTTGCTCACATAATAGGTGAACAACACATTATTTATTTCTAAAGTGGGCAGAGAGCAAGAAGTCTGAGTTCCATTATTGTTATTAACTTTTATATGTAGCCTTTCCTCCACATTCAAGCAGCTTATAGATTAAAATACAGTGTAGTAAAAACATATAAAAGATCAACATTAAAATGGAATTCACCAATAACATTTTAAAACAGTTGATATGATGAATTATAAAAGAGATTTTTTTTAAAAAAAGTAGAATTTTAAATAACTGCACAGCACATTCTACAAATAAAAGGATCTATGACAGCTCTTCCTAAATTTGTAAGAATAATGCTTTCACACTTCCCTGTGTAAATTTTCCAACAGATTGTTCAGTTTAAATATGTTAAATGGGCCAGATACCCAAAAGGCACCAGATCAGATGTCTGATCTTGGAAGCTAAGCATGGTCAGCCTTGGTTAGCACTTGGATGGAGGACCATGAACATATTCCAGGTGCTGTTGGCTATATCTCAGAAGAAGCAATTGCAAAACCACCTCTGAGGATTCCTTGCTTAACAAAACCCTATGAAATTTATGGGGTTGCCGTAAGTCAACAGGCAACACAAACACACCCACAGCCACACACATACTTATTAATTTGAATGTTCCAGTTTCTTGAATTCTTACTAATAGGTGGTAAATTTGAAATTAACATCGAATAGCATTAAACAACATCTAGGAAGTGCAAATACGTAAATCTATGTGGTTTCAGACTGACAGTTTCTATGTCTTCCACATGCCACAAGTTCTTAATATAAGCTATCAGCATTCCCCCCACTCCCAGTTTAGCATGCTTCATTTTTTTTTCCAGAGAGCGAAATACAAAGCAGGTAAGTTAGTAATTTTTGTGCCCACCCTGGACTAAGAGTGTACAGGCTGTGTAACTGAAAATCCTGTGTACTTTTTGCTAACTTTAGAAGTTTTATCAGTGTACTTAATTAATCTGAGTCTAGTTCTCATGGGACTCTCTTTAACAGGTCTAGAAGTCAAATTGCAGTGAGAAGTCCTGTTTGCTCTTTGCAGACCTTTTTAGAAATTCCAAGACAGGAAGGCTGTTTATTTTTCCCACATCTGTTTTGTGCTCATTCTTTGAGACACTGTTTGCTGGATGCTCTCTTTTTTTTTAACCACTGAAATTAGTTGCACTGTTGCAAAATGTCAAAATAAGCATTACTGGATCTGTTTTGTAAAGAATTAATTTTTTTGTTGACTTTTGTATCTTTTACTTGTGTTTTATTCATTACAATTTAAAGTTTTCTTAGCTTTGCAATTTGCTTAGTATGTCAAAGGCTGTTATTAAAGCTGTAACTTTTAAAGTCCTGTAGGGATCATCAGGGCAAACAAGATCAGCCCTACGGAAAATCCAACTCTCGGATAGAAAATATCATAGTGCATTAACAACATTAAATAGTTTTTACAGTGTGTTGTGGTCTCACCAAACACAGGTCTTCAGATGCTTTCAGTTTCCAGTCTCTATAAATCTCTGTCAGAAAACAGTGAGGCCCTTCTGAGAAGATCTTCTTTTGGGAAGTGATTAATTTCATTTATATTTCTGTGAAACTTACTGAGGAGCAAAATGTTCAACAAACTAATACTACTACATGGGTCTGTTTCTCATTTCTATTCTATTCCACTTCTATTTCTCATTTGACTTTTGGAAAAGTCTTATCTCCTGTGATCTTTTGCACTATAATAACACTTCTTGGTTTTAGGCACTATATGGAAATACTTACGTATTGTTTGTGGAGCTTATCACACCGGAGGAATTTCTCCCAATTTCAAATTGAGCCAATTCGAATCCACGTAAATTCACTAGTTTAGCAAATTTACGTGAAATCTAATTGCATTCGGAATGCATTCAGAATGACTTCCCATTGCCCGAAAATGACCCCCCCCCCATTGCCTGAAATTGTGTGAGATACTCTAATACGCAATTACGTGAAACCCCATGATTGCGTTTGGATTGCCATTGCATTATACCCCCAAATTCTGTCGTATGATAAACTCCTGTGTATGATCCAAATGAATATCACTCATGCTTGAAGAGCTTTTAATTGTAGATTTACCATGTCAGTTTGCAATAGGTAGAAGTGGTAGGCCAGGGAGGGTGTAATAATGGTGCAGTCAGCTGGCAAAGAAGATGCTTTTTTGGTTTCTAACGTCTGCTTAGCTTTGACATCATCATTTGAAATATGGGCTATTTTGAGCTTATCTGCAGCTTGTTGCACTTAATGCTCTATATTGGCCCTATCTGGGACTGTGGGTGAAAGTTTCATGTTATGGGGAGGGATGAAAGGATATCATTTGCACTTCTCTTCCCCGTCAACCCTCATATCCATTACTGAGCTGATAGCTTCGGTGGAGGGAGTAGTTTATATTAGGGAAACCATTAAATGTCCTGTCTCAGAGCAATGATATTTGGCAGAACCGCCTTTTTCTCCTGAAAAAACCGTTTTAATTTTTTTTTGGAAATAAAATTATCTAAAGATACACAGTACAAATCAAATTGGGCAAATGGAATGGAAAATGGAATGGAAAGTTGTAATTCAACACGCGGCCACCCCCACCCCAGGAAACTGTCCCTAAGGAAAATATGTATGTAGAGCCTAGCTTTTCAGGCATGCTATATTGGAAGTGTTAATAGTGGTCAGTACCACAATTGTTTTTTCTTAAAAGAAAATAACGTAAGCAAAGTATATTTCATTGAATTGTTATGCCTTAAAATATTTACAAGTATTCCAGTAAAAAAAATAATGTCCAAGGAAAGCTTTTGATTTTTTTAAAGAACCATATTAAGTGCACTTTATTGAATTTTCCCCCTTAATCCGATATTTCAGAATTTGTTGAGCTGTGTGTGGGGGATCTTTTCAGTTATTATACAGCGTGCTAAATTAACATAATGTACTTCATTTGATACGTTTTCTGAATACTCTTCAAATAAACTTACGAAGTCAGATGTCCACCAATACATCTTGAAAGCACTCTTGAGAATTTTCTGCAAGGCTTCTTAAAAAAACAAACAAACTCCATGTCACTTAGTCAGAAAAAAAGGCCTGCAGGGGACCTTTAGGGGGGCATCAGAACTAAGGACTGTATCACATACAGGAAATTAAGGGCTTAAAGCATCAATATCCAGGGGAAATCGTACGATCGCGGTGAAGGTTTTCACACACATCACGATTAAAGAGGACTTATCCCAGGGAATAACCAGCACCAAATCATTCATGGGATTTCCCTGTGAATGATTTGTTGTTGGTTATTTCCTGTTTATTCCTGAGACAAGTCCTCTTTAATCGCAACGATGTGTGAAAATCTTCACTGTGATTGTGCTGTTTGGGCAGGAAAGAATGACCACAATTTTTCCCCAGACCAACTGGATTGCTGCCTTCCTCTGTCCAGCTACATGGCCAGACTCAAACCTTTGGTCATAAATAGAGGAAACCCCCTAACTTTCAAAGTGTCCATCCCCTTGCTCAAATCTCCTTTGCAGTGAAGCCTCAGTGTTGGTTTTTCTGATGAGCCCTTCCTTCAATGGGGCATCCCGTCCTTTTCTTTTCTTATTGGTGCTTTTAACTGGGTGACTGTGAAGGAGTGGAGAATTGTGTCTCATGTGTTTATATGTTCCCTGATTTTTAAAAAAATAATCTTAACATGGGCTTTGGATACTTTCATTGGGCTTGCTATTCCTAGCTCCTGTGGTTTGTATCCTTTGCAAAGGATGTTAAGAAGTTCCAAAGTGTTCTCTTCTAGGTTAGGAATTCTTCAAGTTTTTGTTTGTTGTTGTTCTTATCCATTGTAGCTCCTTTGATGCTCCATAGGGAAGTATGATAAAAATGCTATTCCTATTGTATATTTTTGGGCTGTACACCAAAGCTCGTAAACACATTAGAGTTCAATTATAAAAGCAACTTGTTGGTCAACGTATCTGAGCAGCCTCAAGAGAGAGAAAGTCCTTAGAGGCTTGGGCTGATAATGATTTCCATAGGAGTTCTGAAAGGCTATTAATGTCCCTTTTTACTTGCAGAGTTTTTAGTTAATCCAAACAGTGCTGGAACAGCAATAATATGCCACTATTGTTGAAGAAAAATGTTGATCCTCTCAACCTGATGCACCACTATCAGCATAAGCTTCCAAAAACAGATTCAATGAGATGGTTAGGTGGCAATAACAGATAACATTCACTTCTGTCTGGTGTTGGTTGCTTATAACTTTGAATTTCCTTCTGACATGCTGTTATTCTGTGATAACATTCATGAACAAGTAGACTTTTGTAACCAAGCAATATGACTAGCCCAGGAATATCAAGATATTTCATGGTTAAATTCTTCAGTTGTGGTTAACTGTACCTAAATTTACCCATTGACATTATATGATGAAACATCTAAAGACAATAAATTTAACAATATTATTATTATTAATGCAAGGCAAACATACCAGTCAGTTACAATCACAGAAGCATCCTTAAATACTTTGTTAATATGACAAAAAGGGAACTTTAATTACTACCGTTGGCCCTCCAAATTGGCGGCTTTGACTTTTGTGGATTTGATTTGCAGTTTTGATTAATGTTTTTTCTCTAGAATCCTCCAGAATTTGATGATAGAGTTGTGGTGGAGAACTTAGTGAAAGTTCCTAGAGAAAGTACTTCTCTAAGCATTTATAGGTCCTCCAGCATGATGCTATAGCCAACCTTTGGCAGATGTTGATCACAGAGTTGCACTGGAGAACCTAGAGATTCCTAGAGAGGTGTCCTCTGAGGTAAAAAGAATACTGTTTTTTATTTGTGGTTTTTCCACATTCATGGGGGTCCTTCACCTCTAACCCCAGTGAATGTGGAGGGACAACTGTATTTCTGTTACTGTTCACACACACCTGCTCATTCATGAGCATAAATGTCTGTCTTTAAGCACTTCACTCCATGCATCTAACTCAGTCTATGAAATTTATGCTACAAACATAGTTTCAAAGGTGTTATAATATCCCTTTGTATTATGAATAAAATCATGTTTGCCAGCTGAGAAAAATTGTGGTGACAAAAGTTCTTGTCTTTGCGTTTCCAGACTTTTTTTTTGCCAGAAATTATGACGAACCTAAGAAGCTATTACCCAAATTAGCAATTGGATTTTGCATTCTTGCTCTAAATTCCGTGAAATAAAAGGCACTTCTTGCTTGAGGCTACAGTTGCATCTGAACTTTAGAAATAATACAGTCTGAAACTACTTTAAATGTCAGGGTACCATCCTACTGAATCCTAGGATGTGTAGTTTTGTGAGACACCAGCATGTTTTGGCAGAGAATGCTAAAGAGCTTGTAAAACTACAAATCTCAGGATTCCAGAGATTGGAGATACAACACTTAGGCCCATTTTAGATTGGCAAAAAGAGGTGTGATGAAGGCTGCATGAAAGCCCAGCCTTTAGATGAGAAAAAGGGAAAGTGTGCCATGAAAACGCTATTTTGGCGCTTTAAGGGAGAAGAAGCGCCTTTAAAAAAGTGTTAGTTTTCCCTACACTTTTTAAAAAAAGAGCGCTATAGCGCAAGTGCATCTAAAGACTAAGGTGTAGTTGTGCAGTTAAATGGGGCTCTGTCTCTTTAAATCGCCCATTTAAAGGCAGCGCTCCAGGTGCGGAGCATAATGGATCGTGGGTTGGGAGCATGCGTGGTGTAGAGTTCACTTCTAATTAAAACGCTCAATGCCCTGCAGGTGTAAAAGCTGGGGTTTAACTGCGAAGTTTTTTAAAGCTCCCAAACCCTAGCTCCAGCCCTAATCCGAACCCTAGACATGCGCAGTAGGGACTCTGGGATGCCGTTAATGTTATTCTACTGTGGATAACATGTCAATTCATTCACAAAATAAGGGGGTTCATTCATGATCCACCAGTGCAACAGCACAGTTTAAAAAGGCAGAGGAACCGCAGTGATAAATCGCTGAACTTTTAATTTTTTTTTCCTTGCCGGCTGCGAATTGCGCAATTGTGCAGTTCCCAGCAGGCAATGATAATGTCACTGTATGGTGTACCTGCGCAATTGCGCAATTGCGCAGTTCGCAGCCGGCAAGGGAAATTTTTTTTTAAAGCACGGCTAAAAGCCGCATTCCTTGCCACCCATGTAGCTGCTCTGCCTCTGTTTGTAGCGTCCTGACAGCTTCCCATGTAGTTGCTGAGCCACAGAAAAGACCTCAGATAAGTCGTTCCCAAACCCCTCAGTCTAGCAGCCCTGTACCTTTTAAGTGCACACCTGGGGCTTGCAGTCTAGCTGCTAAGCATTAAGGAAAAGGCAACTTCATGTCACACTTTCCTGCCAATCTAAAAAGCCCCTTAGGAACTTATCACATGAGGCACTTATTGCTGCCCAAACATTGCCCAAACATTGCAGAAGCACCAGAAGTGGGATAATTCATTGCACTTCTCAAACGTAACCGAGGCTTCCCACTTTCCTTCTGTCGCTGAAGTGTTCACAGGGAAGCCTGAGGAAAACATTTTTTCAATAACAGGATCTTCCATTATTGAAATAAATGGCTTCTCCAGGGTTCCTCGCGAATGCTTCAGTAACAGAAGGAAAACAGAAAGCCTCAGTTACATTAGAGAAGCACAACAGATGATTCCACCTCCAGCGCTTCCGCATCGTTTGGACAACATTTGGGCAGGGCAGCAGTAAGTGCCCTGTATGATAAGGTCCTTAAAGTGGTGTCAAACTGCATTATTTCTAAAGTTTAAAAGCATGCTATGAAAGCTGACTACAAAGAGATCTTGGAAAATTTAATTTTAGACTGCCAGCTCCCAGAATTCTTCCGCTAACATAGTTATTAGGAGTTGTGGGCCCCAAAAGTAGCTATTCCAAAGCTCTGTTTCTTGTTGGTGTTGTGTGCCTTTAAGTTGTTTAAGTGGGGGTCTTGGAGATATCTCATCCATAGGGTTGCCATGAGTCGAGACTGACAAGAGGGCAGCAAACAACAACAACAACAATAACAAGATGACCCTATTATAGGGCATTTATTTATTTATTTATGAGCTTTGTATCCCACTTTTCTCCCAAAATAGAACTCAAGACCGTTTTCTTGGCAAGATTTGTTTAGAGGAGGTTTGACTTTGCCTTCCTCTGAGGCTGAGAGACAGTGACTTGTCCTAGGGCACCCAGTGGCTTTTCAAGGCCAAGCAAGGATTTAAACGCTGGTCTTTCTTTTTCTTATTTAACTAATGACTGTTATAGTTTACATCCGAAGAAAACTGTTGTCCTTCTTATGAACAGTAATTTGGGGTAGTGGCTAATCTTGCCCTTGTGCCCAGCTTTGACTCAGAAGGACGCTCTGCAGAGATGTAACATGTTCCTTCTGAGTCCCCTCAATGCATATGCCCTCCCTTCTCCCATTCCCTTTCAATCATAATGGTGGGGATTTTGTTAGTGATTTGTAAAGTCACCTCAAAGCTTTAATTTGCCACAGCTCATGTCATTTTAATTGGCAGCTTCCTAAAGCAGGATCAATTGCTATACCATCCTCGATGGTTCTCTCTCAAACAATCCTTTTCTCCTCGTGGAGAGTCACAGTTAAAACCCTTGTTTCTCTGCTTACCTTTTATGTTGTCAAACATTTCTTGTTCATATGGGAAACGATGAAGAATAATTTAACTCATTCATGTATACTTTGTGTGGACATATGTAAGTATAATGCAAAATTAGTCATGGTGTTTTGGCTTACGTTTTCTCCTGGAATTAAAACTGCCTCCTCTTACTGCATGCCCACTTAATCCTCAGATGCCTGGTTTTGACACTTTGTGGAAGAGTTCTTATAAATCTTGATTAATTGATTTATAATTCTCCTTTTTCTTTTCTTTTCTTTTCTTTTTACCAAAGGCGGCTAAACAGAAATAATCTTCAGCTCCTTTCTGAGTTACTGTTTCTTGGAACTCCAAAACTCTACAGGCTGTAAGTAAATGTTATACATCTCAATTCGGGAAGTCTTTGGGATAGTCCATAAGTGTCCATAAGTGTTTTAGTTATTTATAGGGCCAAGGAGCGTTAAATTCCTACTTTGCTTTTTTTCCTTCTGATTATTTTTGTGGATAGCTTCTGTTTTCTTTTATAGTTTTCAACTTCGAACTGGGTTAAAGATAATCTTGGTTTTCAGTTTGAAATCTTCCTAGATGTTTGTTTGGAAGTTCTTCTTTCTTCTTTGTTTACAATGATATAGAAAGGAAATGTCCTGAAAAAACAACAGAAAACTCCATGAAACTGTGGTTTGAGAAGAACTGGCATTCTTGTAGTCTGTAATTGTGGTTCCCGAATAGTGGGATTATATTTTTCATGTAATGCTTAATTTGAAAATTAAGACTATAGAATTCTTGGAGGCTTTTGCTTGTCAAGTGTGTTGTGTGTTGTGATATCTTGTCACTTTAATTACAAACCCAGGGATCTGAAGAGCTATACACTGGTTTCTCAGACCCACTGGAGCTTTGGCCTTGTGTAACTCAAACAGACCCTCTCAAGCAAAGTAGTATAACTGAAGGATTTTTAAGATGCATTTTCTGATGATTGCTTGTGTGAGGAGGGGTCTGTTCAAGGAGCAAAACATGTACTAAGCAAGGGTCAAGTTGAATGCTGTCTGGTCTTTTGAAAGTTTTGCCTAAACATAGTGCTAATATTGCAAACCCAAGGCAAACATGGCAAAAGCGCTCTTAAGGGTACGAAAAATAAATAAAGTCTGTATTACTTTGAGGTCTAGACATCTATCATTGCAGTATTAATGTGGAGTAGATTGTGCATTGAAAATGTTAAACTTTGGTTGCTTTCAGTGTTTTTTAGAGGGAAATGTAGCAAATGTGTTAAATCAGACACAGATTTTTGACACATCAATGTTTATTGCAAAATACTGAAATCATTCCTGGTAAAGAGTCAAATATTTGTTTTGCAAAAGTATAAAGTGATGTGTTCCAGTTTTTTGAGAATTTTGTTTTGCTCCGTTTTGTTTTTGAGCCAGTTGTACTAAGGATCCTGCAAAGGACAAACTTTCTCATCAAGCCCATCATGAGACAAAGGATTGTTTTTAAATTTGAAGTTAGATGTTTCAATAAAATAATGTTTGTTTTATAAGTCTGGATGCATTTTGTTTTCTTTTCGAGGCATTGCTTCAAATTTTGGAGAAGGCTACAAAGCTTATAGTTTATCCTTAAATTATTTGTTCTTTTGCTTTTTTCTGTTGCAAGATCCATGCTCCTGGTGTTAGCTTTTAAGTTTTCTGTTTGACAAATCATGTAAGTTTAGTCCTAGTACTTTGATGTAATAGCTTTAATTTTGGCTTATGAAACGTGGTCTTTGAATACCATTTACCTTGATCCATTATTATAGAAGTAATTAGAATTGGTATGAAGTAAGCATTCATGCGCTCTGTCCTTTCATAGGCTTGTGCCCATACCCGTATTGAATTGTGGTGGAGTTATATTTTAATTTACAGCTCTGTGTGATAAATATGTTATTTCAAGGCACAAAACATCGATCTGACAAAGTGGCTGATGATGTGTGGAGGTGAGACAAGTTAGTTAATGACAGTCTCATGGCTGAAAGATGTTCCTGAGTCCTGACATAAGCAGTGCTTGTTGTAAAGTGGAGAAGATAGATAACTAGATAGTGTAACATAATTCCAGAGACTTAAAGGTGGTTTGTTGGTCAGGTTATGAGTGTTTATAACATGTGTTAACATGGGGGCAAAGCAGACTGGCATAAAGAGCCGGCTTCAGGGTGGCGTGGGACCATGGCGTACGCACACTCGATGCTCCAACACTCCACTCCCCCATACACACAGAGTGGGCAACATCACGGCTTTTCTGTAGCGTGCCATTTACACGTGCCACACCACAGAAATGGGGAAAAGCTGCCACCATGGCAGAAAAGGCAGCTTTTTTCCAAACCAAAAATTCCAGATTGGGGCCTTGGTGCATGGTTGCTGTGGTCTCAATCTGGTGCACAAAGGGGCCTGTTTTGGCCCATAGTTTGGTAAGTGTGATGGAAAGATTTATCTATACATGTGGAAGCATGCGCTTTTTCAGATGAATGCTGTTATTGGAGAGATTTCATATTCTAGGTCATGCAAAGAGTGACAACATGCTCTCAATATTACTTAAAAATTCTGTCCTATTGTAGTTGTATTCAGTAAATATCTATATTTTAATGAATGTGCCAGTGAATCTCTAAGACATAAGCATCTAATATTTACAGTTAAGTGAACAAGATGCCAGGTAAAGGAGTATGTATATCTATTTTGTATGGTATCTGCTACATAAAGAAAGGATATCTTTCTCTCTCTCTTCACAAACACACACACAAACACACACAAGAAATATTAGACATGATTGGATGCTGCCAATGGCTAGTTATACTTTCCCTTCCTGTTTCCTCCAATTTCACTTTGGCTACATTAAGAGCACACACAGTCAAAATGTTTTCTCAAAAACAAAAGTGCTGTTGCAGCTGTGTTTTTGGCTAATTTAAGTAGCATTACCATTTCCCCAGTCTGTTGTCAGAACTCTTATTAAAAACAGTATCAACTCTACATGCATTAAAAGGTAGCATCATAAAATTACAACTGCTTGATAACAGATGGCATATGTAGACAGACAGGTTGATCCCCCCCCCCCCCAGAAGAAGCAATAACTGATATTGATGTTAAGGAAAAGATTTGAAAATCAGCTTTTAAGAAAAGAGCTGCCTACTGCAAACTTAATTATCATTAAAACATGTGAAGCCCGTAATTTTAAAAATGTTTTTGTGATGCCACATTGTGCTTGATTTTTAAAAGGAATTTTATGTTATAATACAATGAACATTTTGAGAGCATTGTCACAAGGGGTAGGCCCAGGTGGGTAAAGATTTTGCTTTGTTGTTTAACAAACATTTGTATTTCCTTGGATTGGCATGGATTGTCTCTAGTAACCCACATGCTTATATATCTCATATCAGCAGTAGCACCATTAATGCAGGAAACCATTACAGCCTAGTGACTCCTTATCTGAAGCAAATAGTTTTTGACTGCTTAATTTGACCAGTTAGACCACAGTTCATCAATTGCCGTTTGCTGCAGGGTACTAGTTTTGGATCCCAAAAAGCTCGGTGGTTTTAAAGGAAACTTTTATAGAAAGTGTATTTCTAAATAACACTGGATTTCTCCCTGTGAATTATATGCTTTCACATAAACTTCCTGGCAGGTAAGCTGTAGTTAATCAGAAAATGTATGAAGGCAGTGGGATTTGTTGTTGTTTCTTACACTGATCCCTGCGACATTGATCCCTCGTAGATCAATATTGGAAGACTAACAAAAATATATATTTACATATATTTACATGTTTCTTGTAACTTTTTTTTTTTTAGAGGAAATGGTTTTCAACATAACCTGCCTTGCTCTTGATCACCCATTTTAGTAGACAGGTTCTTACAGCTCACAAATAAAAACACAAAAAACGGCATGCGGAGCTCTTGCAAAATTCCTCCTGAATTAATTTCTGCCAGCTATGATTAAAGTGTGTGGTACTAGATGTGTCAGACACCATAGTTCTCTGCTTCATTTTACTCCTGGCCTCTTTGGCCCCTGCCACAATAAATCCGACAATGGTTACGCAGGAATTGCAGGTTACAGTTGCTACGGTTACCGTTGTCCAGTCCTATCGACATCATTACTCATCTAGTGAGTTGCCATGATAGCTACCGCTGACTCCTGTTCCTGGGAACACGGAAGATGTTTGAAGCGAAAGGCATCAAAGTTCTGCAGATGGCTGTTATGTTTTTCAGATGAGCAGTTCTGCTCTCTGTGTTATTGCCATTAATACCTGTTTAAAGGTTGCATACTAGCCTGCTCTGCATATATTTGAAAATGACACCAGGTAGGGAGGTGAGAATGGACGTGGCAGAGAAAATAAATCGCTCAAGAGAACATTCTCATTCTCATTTATTACGTCAATATGCATGGCATACAAAAATCAGCTCTGCTGGGATTTCTCATTTTAAAAAGTCCCTATGGTCAAAGGAGATAATAATTATTTGGTGGTTTAATGTATGCTCATCTGAACAATACATTTAGAAAAGTGCACTGTTAAACCGCTCTGGAACTGATTTATCCTCATGGAAACATTTTAATGTTCAAAAAGGTGAACAGGTGGCTTGAAAGTTTAAAACAGAGAAGGATTACCTAATTTATGATGATGCATTCACCTGTTCAAAAATATGTTGGTAGATTCTGCAGTCTGAAATTGTGCTACATATGCGTGTTATCTTTGATGCCTTCCTTTTAAAGTGAAATATCATTTTGAGATACAGTGAGGTAACCTGTCCAAGGCCATACTTCTAATTAAAATCTGTACTAGTAAATCTGTTTGCTTTAATAGTACATGTTTTAATTAGAAGTATGACCTTGGACAAGTCACACAGTCTCAGCCCTCAGAAAACCTTGTGATAGGTTTGTCTTAGGATCATCATACGCAGGCAACAACTTGAAGGCACACAACAACTTTTTTCCCCCTCTGCATTAGGATCATTGTAGTTTCCACTGTGGCTTGTTTACATGGTATAGGAACATAGATAAATACTGAAGCAGTCTGTAATTAATCTTTTTTTTTCTTCATTTCAAAATGATAATTGTACTCTTTGGTTGTTCTTGAACATTATTACAGTAAATATTTACATACTAGCTTGTTGTTGATGATGATTTATATTTATTTATTTATTGCACTTACAGCCCACCATTTACCAATATAACATAGTTTCCATGAAAAAATAAAAATTTAAAAAGTACAACACACTGTGTGCCTTCAAGTATTTTGAAACTGATGGCAACCCTAAGGCAAACAACCTATGATGGTGTTTTCTTGGTTAGATTTGTTCAGTGGGGTTTATCATTGCTTTTCTCTGAGGCTGAGAGAGTGTGACTTGCCCAGGGTCACCCAGCAGGCTTCCATGGCTGAGCAGGAATTCAGAACCTGGTCAATCCAGCTCTCAAACCACTGCACCACACTGTCTCTCACATACTGCTGTAGGTATATACAGTGACTGAAATGATTCTAGTTGTACTTTAACAATCTTAGAAAAAAAAGCTTTTTCAAAAAAATAAATAAATAGAAACACCACTACCAAGTAAGACTTTCTAGTATAACAATGTAGTCACACACACACACACACACACACATATTAAAAAAAATCTAATTTTTTGCCTTCTTGGTATACCTGGGGTGTGGCTATGGTATGGACAAATGGGGGTGGTAGGCATTGCCCATCCAAATAATGACTTCTTCAATGAAATTTTCCTTCAGTCCTCACATTTCTAACACTGCAGAGAGTGAGACTGAAAAATCATTCACAACTAGAACTCTTACATTTGCTATGTTCACTTTCTCTTGGGACTCTTTCAGACGTGGGAGATTGGAAGTATAATCCAAGGGCAATCCAAACACAATCACGGGGTTTCATGTTATTGCAAATGAAAGCTTCTCAAGTAATTTCGGGCAAAAGGGAAGTCAGTCCGAATGCAATCATGGGTATCACGTTATTGCGAATTAAAGCTTCTCATATAATTTCGGGCAAGGGGGGGTCATTTTCGGGTAATGGGAAGTCATTCTGAACACATTCCGAATGCAATGGGGATTCATGTGAATTAGCATTGGCTCCATTCAAAGTTGGGAGAAATTCCTCCTGTGTGAAAGAGTCCTTGGTAACTTTATCTGCTCCTCTTTTTTTCTGTTTCCTTTTGGATGCTTAAACTGTATTTCTAAATGTCAAACTAAATTTTTAAATGATTGCAGTGCCAAAAATTTGTCAACTGAAAGAAAGAAAAAAAATTATGGAGCAGAAGTCTTATTTGATGGGCTCTCATTCTGCCCTTTCAACCCTGATCCTGGGGCTTCCTGAAAGTATCAGGCAGGCTGTATATTTTCGTATCCTGAAATGTTTCTTTTTTGGACTGACTATGCTTACTGGGGGAGTCTGGGAGCTGTTGTCCAAAAATTAATATGTTGGGAACAGGATGAGTTGAGTGGGCCTTTGATTTTAGTATTCTGGCTATTTTTCATAAGCAATATTAAACGTGGATTTCTAAATCACTTTGAATTGGTTGTCAATAATGTCAGTGGTTTTACACTAACAAGTGGTTTTACTTGTTTGTAAATTAATTGTTTTCTTTAACTAAAGGAGACCATATCATGGGGCTGCTTTCCATTGGCACTCATCTGCAGCATTGGTTCTAACATCTTTGTAATGCTTCCATAATGTAATGATATACAATTCAGAAACTCCATCATATGCAAATTTTCTGATGCCAAAATTTTGTGTGCACATGTGTCACACACACATGCCACCCTACAAATATGGATTGGATCCAATATCAGGACTGGATTTCAACATCATATTATGTAATTATGAAGTGTGCAAGTGTACAGATACAGGTAGAGTCTCCCATATCCGAAATGCTTGGGACAAGAAGTGTTTTGGATTCTGGATTTTTTTTTTTTACAATTTTGGAATATTTACAAATACATAAGGAAATATCTTGGAGATGGAACCCAAGTCTAAATATGAGATTCGTTTATTTTTTTGCATACCTTTTATACACATAGCCTGATGGTAATTGTATACATAATATTTTTAATAATTTTGTACATGAAACAGAGTTTGTACAGTGAGCCATCAGAAAGCACAGGTATACTTTTAGCCACCCATTTTGGATTTTGGAGTATTTCAGTTTTCAGAATTCCAGATAAGGGAGACTCAATCCGTAGCCTGTCTTGGCAACATTGCCTCCATCAAAAAACAAAAGAAAATGTTTGGGTTCGATGTTTGCTGTGCACAAAACCTTTTTTTAAAGTATAGTTTTACAGTTTTAGCAATATGCACTATTGTAGTAAAACTGTCCTTTTCATATGAATTAATATGAAAGTTCTTTTAAGAAGTGTAACTGGTTTTTTTTTTTAAGTTGATAACATGAGTTTTTCTTACAGAATTTCTGCATTTGAAAAAGAATTCTTAATGGGATGATTGTTTAAAGTTTACTATCATGGAACTACTCCCTTAATCTGATGTTACCTATTACATAGATAATTATGCACATGCAATCAACGTCTTTCAAATTAGATAAAAACAGTGGTTGATGGTTCTTAACTTTGAATACCAACATCCTTTTTGAATTCTGGAATACAGTTTTTACAAGATGTGGGATTTTTCAAGTAATCATATATTTGACTTTCTTCAGCATCCACATCATTACATCTAGTGCTTCTTTCCACCTTGAAGTTAAATTAAATTTGAAAACTTCAAGGAATAAGACCAGTTACTCTTTCATTGTGATGATACTTTATTTTGAGGACATATTCTTTTGCATGAAAGGTCTTAAACGTAAAGGAGAATTTTTGAAAGTAGGTTCCGATCTTTGAGCTTCCAGACATATTTAATATAAATATAGCTTAATTTGCGTGGAAAAACTATTGAAACCTAACCTGTGCAAGCAACATATCTGAATATAGTTTCAGCCAAGGCTTTTTTTTTTTTTAATCATATTGTTGTTCTGTGGCATCCATTGCATTTTACAGAGGCTTCATTCAGTATTGTCCTCCTTTTGTACTTTCCCTTGCTTTTTCCACTGCTCCTTCTTTTGTCTTACTGTAAAAAAATCTACCAAGGCGCCAATATAATGTGGCTGCATAGTGTTTTTTTTGATTGCTAGAGGGAGGAGTTCTCCATCTGGAAACACTCTTAATATACAGCGTGTAGTATGGAGAGTTGTTAAAAACAGAATGTTGCCCACTAACCAGTTTCAGAGCTGTGTGCCGCGCTGCTCTTTTTCGCAAGATTTAGCCCAATAGTTGTAAGTTAGATTCTAATTCAGTCACCAGATGGTTTTTGTAGTGTTAGCTTTGAAAGCTTTGGTAAACTATGATATAGGAAACTGAATCTTCTTGTAGGAAGTAATTAAAAATGCAACAAGACTAGAAAATAACCAGTATTATACGGCATAAAAATAAGACAAGAACGTGTTATGAAGAAGGCGACATGACTTTAAATTCATGCTGTGTGGGTATTTATGTGTATCTATGTTGTCTTGATTAATAAAAAGGAAGAAATAAAAACAGAAGAATGACAGAACATGTAACTGCAAACTGTGGTGGTAGTAAGAGATTAAAGCTTGCAGCAACTGAATAGCTGAGAAACGCTCAAAGGAAAGTTGATTGCTTCCCCTCCAACTGTTCCAATTGATTGAAAAACCCCTAATTTAAACTTCTGTTTGTTCTGTGTCTTAAACTATCAGAATTTCCTTTTAGAAGTGGGGGAATACTCTCAAAGACTCCAAGGATAAGAAGTCATTGCTAGCCAACAATTGTTCCTAATCCTCACAAAATGCTGAAGAAATTAAATTTATTCTTTATTGCTCCAAGTGTTACCTAGGTCACTGGGCGATGGGAAAATTGAACTGGAAGTTGAGTGGTGCAATCTTTGTTTTGTGTCTAGATGCTTAACCTTAGACATGACAAGGCATCTTAGAGTGTTGTGGGAACTAGGTTCAGAGTATTAACACCAGGAGTTTTATTGCCTAAGATTTATAATGGGATGTGCTGTCAGTAGACAAAAATGTTGTGTTTACATTTCACTATTAAATGATCATTTAATTAACACCTGTATGTGTGTATGTGTCTGCGTATGCGTGCGTGTGTGGTGGGGAGGATTTGTAAAATTCTTTACAGTCTTTATTGTTTCCATGGAAGCTTAAACATCCATGTTGAAAGTAAAGTGACAATAGACATTTACGAACTTACCCATGAAAGATGGATTGTTTTAACTTGGATCTTTCATCTCAGTACTTCAAATTCAGTAGACCTATTCCTTTTTTTTTTAAAAAAAAAGTTTGATATACACTTAAATATTTTGTTCTGTTTTCACAAATTGTCAGGAAGTGCTTGTACAAAAAGCAACAATGTATTTATAAAAATTACAGTGGCATGATGCTTTTTAAAGAAAATAATTTTGTAATTAATCGTGGAATGTAAAGCTTTTCTAGAAACTATGTGGTGAAAAATTCATGTGAGATTAAAAGATATATTATAAGTGAGATTTTAAATTGCAGTTATAATTACCACATTCTGTGACCTAAAAAGGAGTAACGTATAGTTGGCGAGGCAAATAGATGTCTTGTTTACAGTACAAAAAGTAGCCTGCATCTCTTGAAGTTGGTGAAACTCCGAGCTATTCAAATAGAGTTGACATCTTTTCTAAATACCAACAGGGGACAGCCCTTCTCTTAAGACTGGTATGTTCTGATTCAAGTCTTTGAAGTGGAAGTTCTCTTGCAAGTGTTCCAGGTTCACATACCAGGCCCTGCTTAAGTGAGAATTTAGGGCTCCAAAAGATCTATTTAGGGAGCTTCTGAGATGCCCTCCTCTTCTGAGATCTCTGAGTCAAGTTTTATATGTGCTTGCCTCTCTTAACACTCAGCTCACTTGCTTAGGTACTGAGAACTGAAAGGGGAAAGATCAGGCACAGACTGTAGTTAAAAGACAGACCCTGCGGCATTTGGTATGAAATTTGGCACCATTTTATTGCATATTGAATGCTATGGGATCAGTTTATTGTTAGCATGGCTGATCCCTTGTGAGTCAGTAGAGCAGGTCCCAACTGCAATCACAACAGATCAAGCCCAGAGCATTTGGAATGCAGCAAAATGGCTTCAGACAGGGATCCATCTATTACAAGTATGGCTGGCTCCCATTCTCTTGCTCTCAGCTCTTAATACCTAGGTACCTCAGGTAAGTTGCATCTTAGGCATGTTCCAAGCTCCTGTGAGATCTGAGATCAATCCTCACAGGACTCACCAGAGAGGAGGAATAGTAGTACCATATAAGCCACACTTCCAGCAGGTGGATCCTCAGCATTTTGACTTATTACTGCTTATCAAATGTTGTTCTGATGGGAGCATTACTGGTGCCTCCTTTGTGCACTTCAGTGATATGAGATTTAGGGCATCATGTAAGGTCCTGATATGAGGCCACACTTTAAGCCTCCCAAATACAGGACATCCCATACAAAATGGCATGCTTGAGAACCCTGTGTTCAAATGTGGAAATCGATTTTATACACCATGGCTCAGTTCAGATGTTTTAACAACTCATGGTTTGCACTAACTATAGTTTAGAATATAAGACTTCACAGGAACTTGAATACATATGCTTTAGAACTATAGTTATCCCTTCATATCCATGGGATTTCCGTTCCAGTCACACACCAAATGTGAAAGTCTGTGGATGGCAAGCCTACAGTTGGAGTGGGTGGGTTGTATTTGTATGCGCTGTTTCTTAAGGTTAAAGAATTTCAGGAGTTGATTGAATGTTGCTGGTAGTACAAACCATAAGCTTGCAGACCCACTTCCAGCCATGGGACTAAATTTAGTTATTAGTCATAACTAATATAGACCTACATAACTGATGAAGCTCTCTTGACATACCAGATTTCAACTGACTTTTTTTTACAGCTTCATTTATGTACCGCTTCATACCGCCTAAGGAGTGTCTAAGCAGTTTACAACTGTAAGCTACTTGGTGGACTTGGTGGATATGCCTGAGTTGAGACTAATATCTGAATTTAGCCTATGACATTTCCTGTTGTTTTATAATAATAATAATAATAATAATAATAATAATAATAATTTATTTATAGCCCTTTCCTCTGTCAGGATAATCTTATGTTTTATCGCAAATCATGGTTTATAAAATATGATAGTCATATCAATTCATTTTAAGCCTCTATTCATGGGTTGAATTGATGTTTGAATTGAGGACTGATGTTACAAAACAGCTTCCCAAGAACTGACTTGCTGATGATAATGAACTTACATACCGTATATACTCGACTATAAGTCGACCTCATGTATAAGTCGAGGGCAGATTTTGGGGCCAAAATTATGGATTTTTATATAACCCTTGAATAAGTTGAGGGTAAAACTTAGGGGCATCTAGTAATGAAGGATGTAAAGGAAGAAGGAAAGGAAAACAATGCCAAGAACTTACAAAATTCCAGCAGGAATAAATATTTGTGCTCATACTAAAGGCTAGATGGATGAGAGAGTAGAAGGGGGTCAGTGTTTCCAGAGCAGATTAAACTCTTGTCTTTCACCAGGTGATGGTTTCATATTATGGTTTAAAGTACAGTATTTACGTTGACCCATGGATAAGTCGAATCAGGTTTTTTGGGTCAATTTTTTAACCTAATTGTCTAGACTTATCCATGAGTATATACAGTATTTCCTCTGCTTCTCCTAAATTGACACATTATTTGATGTTCAAGTAAGTATTTACATTTTTTTTACAACATCAGAATGCCCTTTGGAACATTTGTTTGAAAATCTGTGCATGCCATTCACTGTCCATGTGTGAAACCAGCACATCAAAGCAATGTTCTCAATGTTCTAGTTTTTTATGTGAAAGGACATATTATGCAGTGGTAACTTCAAATGAACAGTGCCCCATCAGCATCCCATAGATGTCTCAGGAAGATCTATATTATATAGGCATAAAAAATATAGAAGTTGGAGGGCCTTTTCCATATATCCTTGATAAAAGTTTGGATTGTTTCATACTAACCTACTAATTTCTATATATTGAGTTAAAAGAAGATAATAAAGGCAATAGGTAATTGATACTTTGCTTCTCTTTGCATTTTGAAAAAGAAATAGGGTCTCTATTAAAACAGATAAAAATTTTTACCACCAAAGCACATTAACGTTTGAAGAACAGACTTCAGTTTTCATGCTCCTCGTGCAAATGAGTGGTATTTTCTAGTGTTAGGTTTTTAACTTCTGTAAATAAATAATTTGTGCTTTCACATCCTTTCTTTTCTATTTGTATCATATACTTTTGTGCAAATGGTGGCATTTGACACTTTTATTTCTTACGGAAAACATTTTAAAACTGGAATAATATCAGCAAATGTATGGGTAGGAAATGTATAATGTGAGAAAGCTACAAATGGCTGAGGCAATGACAATCTGATGCAGAGAGGCCTACATTCCCAACTGATACTTTCATGCAGTAATGCTGCCCCCTTGGGATCCCAAAGTGCTGCTCCTGATGCCCTCCTCCCAGGAGCCCTCCAGATTTCCCATTTTTCATGCTGATTTTTCCCAAAGTGGACCCAAACACCCCAAACCAGTTGCATATGCAAGCATTTATCTGCTTCCTAACACCCTCAAAAACAGCTTAAAATTGACCAGAGTTGTGGGTGGAAGTGATGCTCAGACTCAGTGATGTGGCCTGCTGGAATGGGTGCGGGGACTTGCCCCCATACACTATGCTTTTGCCACTCCTGCAGTCATCTTATAAGGAAAAAGCACTCCGGCTACAGTAAACCTCTTAAACAGTGATAAGAACTAACACTGTGGATGAGAACTGCTTCTTGATAAATATCTTTTCTAGATTTATGGTGTCCATAGTGCCATTTCTGTGTTAACCTCACTGTTCTCACTGTGATAAATTCTGTGCCCTGGGGTGGCTTGATCAATTGATTTGGGTGAGTTGGATAGGGATTCATTATCTCTGGATCCTGTTGAGACACAAAATCCTCTAAAGTTAGTGGAAGTGTCAGAAATGTTTAAAAGATCTGTGTTCTTTTCAAAACCATCAGTGTTCTAATAACATAAAAATTCATTATTTTAATGACGCTCATGCCATGTTGCCAGAATGACTAAGAGACTTTTGCTCTGAAGAGGATATTTCCCTGTGATTTCTACCACAGAAAAACTCTCTTTTAAATGCTGTCTGCTTTGATATAAGGGCTATTGGGGAAACTATGCAACATATAAACAGACAGCTGATAACAGTGGGCTGCCTTTCAGCTAACAGAATGTTACCCATTTGTGTTAAGTACAGATTTCATTAAAAGGCAAGGCATCAAAACAACCACAGATGTGATATTTTCTTATGTAGCAAATGCTCTAATAAAGCGTTTGATGTCCCCATGTTATCTTCTGCTTTTCAGGATAGTTATATTTATATCACATTGCATTAATGCTGTTTGAATAAGAGATGTGATCCATGCTAGGGAAGACCCACAAAAGTACTAGTGAGGGAGTAAATTTAGATGTGAGGAGGGTTTCACATTTTAAACAGAAGTCTTATAGGGAACTGCTTTCTCTCATTATCCAAATGATAATCCCTCAGTTAGGGTTAGTGATTCTTTTTTAAAAAGTAAGTACTGTACAGTGGGCCCTTGTTATCCACTGGGGTTTGGGTCCAGGACTCTCTGTGGATAAGGAAATCCGTGAATGCTCAAGTTCCATTAAATACAATGGCATAGCAAAATGGTGTCCCTTATATAAAATGGCAAAATTTGGAATTTATACTTTTTTGAATATTTTCAAGCCATGGACGCTTGAATCTGTGGATAAAAAAAATCTGTGGATAAGGAAGGCCAGCTGTACCTGGTTTATGAGCTAATACTGATAATCTGGGCATTAAACTCAGTTGGAATATGGCCTAGAGTAATTTCCTACTTATTTACAAGTGTCTTGTAGTACTGTCCTTTCCCTCCCCTCTAAATTTGAATTCTATCCATCTACATGGGGGGGGGGGGGACTTGGGGCCTTCCAGATGTAGTTAGAATACCAGTCCCATCAGCCCTAGCCAATTTAGCTTGTTGTGAGTGAGAGGTAATGCATATTGTAGTCCAAGACTTTGGAATGTGCCCAAAGGAGGGTGACTAAAATGGTGAAAGGTCTGGAAACTATGCCCTATACTTAGGGAGCTGGCTATGTTTAGCCTGGAGAAGAGATACGTTAGAGGTGATATGATAGCCCTGTTTCAGTATTTGAAAGTATGTCATATTGAAGATGGAACAAGCTTGTTTTCTGCTGCTCCAGAGAATAGGATACAGAACAACAGATGCAAGCTACAGGAAAAGAAATTCCATGTCAAAATTAGGAGGAACTTCCTGATAGTAAGAGTTGTTTGACAGTGGAACACACTGCTTCAGAGTGTGGCAGAGTCTTCTTCTTCGGAGGTCTTAAAACAGAGACTGGATGGCCATCTGTCAGGGGTGCTTTGACTGGAGGGCCTTTGTGGTCTCTTCCACCTCTATGGTTCTATGATTCCATGACATCCATGAGCTGCAAAACCCTTTAGCTATATCCTTGATACCTTCTCTGCATAGTCCCATTTATATTAACTTTCATCCCTTAAAGGGGATTTCCATTCCTTGAAGGGGTCATGTGAGATTCTTTACAGAATCATGAAGCAGTATCTGCCAGGGAAAACTGTTTCTTTCTGATTTTTTGAAATTTCATTCACTATTTACCCATACATATAGTTATCTAATTCTTAGACATTTCCTGTTTAATAAATCGTTTAGGGTGATAATTAAACCTATATATGCTAATGGAGTTTTTATTTATTTTATATCAAAACGTATAGATTGTGTTTCCATTTAGGAAAGGACAAAAATCAGATTTGAGGGTACTGTAAAAAAAAAGTATAAGGGTAAGTCAAATGTACATGTTAGTGAGGTGGGAAGGAATAAAAAGAGAAAAATATACAGATAAGTGAAAATGTGAGAAAATAGCACGTAGAATTACTCTTTGTTGTCCATGAGTCAGAATTTAGAACTCCTGTTGCCATTTAACAAAGTCCTGTTAAATCTCCGGGGAAAATGATGTCTAGTAACTTTCACTTAATCACTTGCTTTCCTATTCAGAAAAGGAAGGTGAGGCTTGCAAAATCACATGTACAGTCTGTTTATTTAGTAACAGTCATTGATTCCCCCTCCCCCCTCACTCTTTCTTATAGTGGCTTTGAAGCTCTCTCCTCCTGTGTCTGGCAGGGTTCCTTCTGTGCTTTCTGATACAATAGCTATCCTGGTTTGTGCGTGTTAACTTCATGTTGCTTGTCTACTCATTCTCTGTCGGCTTGTTCTACTTTCTTTTCTTCAGCCTTTGGACAGCAGAGATGTTCTCTTCTATCCCTGAGTTGTCTTTCTTTCACCCCCCTGGGTTACTCTTGCCCTGAGGATTTGAAAAGTGAGTACAGGTCCTGATATCTATACAGGGTACACAGTACAGGGTACAGACTGTGATAGTAACCACAGCCAATCACACTGCCTTTTTTAGGTGCACAGTCAGAATAATTTAACCTTTGTTGTCGTTTTTAACTGTCCTCGAGTTGACCGCGATTCATGGTGACTGTGGATATCTCCAAGACTCTGTATCATCCACTGCTTTGCTCAAGTCCTGCAGACTTATGCCGATGTCCTCCATAATCAAGTCCAACCATCTGATCTGCAGTCTTCTTCTCTCTCTGCTGCTTTCCACGTTCCCTAGCTTTATTGTCTTTTCTAATGAGTCATGCCTTCATCTGACCAAAGTGCGACAACGTCAGTTTAATAAACCTGGCTACTAGAGATACTTGATCTGTTCAAGGACCCATTAGTTTGACTTTTTGGCTGCCCATGGTATCCTTAGCACTCTTTTGCAACACTACATCTCAAATGAGTTGATTTTCTTTTCATCCACTTTTTTCACTGTGATTGTGAATACTATGGCGTGGATTATTCTAACTTTAGTGCTAAGTACATCTTTACTCTTTAGTATCTTCTCTATCTCTTTCATGGCTGCCCTTCCCATTCCTAGTCTTCATTTATCTTGACTATAGTCTCCATTCTGAATGATGTTTGATCCTAGGTATGATCATTTGTTTTCTTTATGTTCAGCAGCGAGCCTGCCTTTGCACTTTCTTCCTTGACCTTCCTTAGTAATTGTTGCAAGTCCATAATGTTTTCTGCTAGTATTATTGTGTCATCCGGGTATCCTAGATTGTTGATGTCCCTTCCTCCTATCTTCAATCTTCCTCCTTCTAAGTCTAGGCTTGCTCTTCATAAGATGATGTCTGCATGCAAGTTGAACACGTATGGTGATAATATACAGCCTTGCTTAACCGCTTTGCTGTTTGAGAACCACTCTGTATTCCGTTCTGACTGTGGCAGCTTGTCCTGAATATAGCTTTCTTACTATCAAGTGTATTGGCACTCCAGTTTAAGCTTTACCCCGATCAAAATTTAAGTGATGTGGATGTGCTGGCAATTTGAACCACCCATTCATGAAAGACCCATCCATCATAATATGGCAGTGCATATAAAATCACAGGACTGACTGTTCAGTTCTCCAACTGTTCTAAAGTTCTGGACTGTATATTGACCTATCATTATCACACTAGGGTCAATTCCAGAACCATCCCACAATCATCCCATTATTGGCAATGAATATCCCATTATTGGCAATGGGATAATTGTGGGATGGCAATGGGATGATTGTGGGATGGTTCTGGAATTGGCCCTAGTGTGATAATCTGAGTGTTAGAACCATTGGCATGGGCCACCATGACTTTGAGCTGAAGATTTCTGAGACATGTCACTTAAGCGTGTTTGTTACTAGTTGGCCATGCAAAACTACCAACACACAAAGCAAATATTCACAAAGTGTATAAATAAATGTATAGGTGGGAAATTGAGATGGGATGGTTGATTTTGCCCCATGCTTCATATACTGAAGACCCTGTTTACACAGGAACCTGCATTCATCATGTACACACTCCCTAAAACACCTTGGCTCAGTGGTAGATTGTACCCTTCAATCACCAGCGTGTTTTTAAAACAAACAAACAAGCAAACAAAAAACAGAGTTCCAGATTATTTGAAATATCTCTTCTGAGACCTTGCAGAATCACTGCTAATAAGAGTAAACAGGACTAGCATAGATGGACAAATGGTGCGTCTGGGGTAAAGCAGCTTCTTATGTTTTTGCATTCTTCTACTTTCTGTTTCAGGGAACAGGCTATATGTAATTGTTGTCCTGACATTATTGGCTAGTAGGTGTCACCCCTGTGAATAGCAAATTGGGAGTGTAAGGAAGAACCAGAGGCTGAGATACTAGTTTTCCTGGAGACTACAAAATGATGTTGAGACTTGAGCAGAGGAGTGCTGTCATCTTGGCTCATGTAGTGCCTGAATGTTGTCAGTTTCTACTTCCAGTAATGTATAGGTCTATTTATGCTCTTACAGTATCACCATTTTGCCCAGGAAAGTCCTGTAAAAATGCCATATGTGCAGAAAGAATACATTACACTCCAGCACCTTTCTTACAAAATCAAAGCCTCAGCTGCGATGAAAGTATGTAAGTAAGCTTCTTCCATGATCCTCTGTTTACTTATTACAGCACATATTTTTCCTCTGCTCACCTCTTCCTTACAAAACTTGGTAATTGGAAACGCTGGTGTTTCTGGGTGTGAGGTCGGTTACTGAAGTGGGATTTGAATAAATGAATCTTCGGCCCAGAGGCAAGAAAGCTATTCCTTGTCAAGGTCCTCTGTGTTCTGCATTACATGAGATGCGCTGAGAGAAGTGACTGTATGTTGTTGCTACATCTATTGCTAAGCCTTTGAGCAACAGTGTTCTGCAAGAAGTACATTTGGCATTTCATCTGCTGTGATTTGTTTTGTTCTTGCCAAGTGCAGTCACTCTTCTGTTGCGCCTTCAGCTCTGGTAGGCACAGTGTTATGTGTTCATGCCTTCTGTTCACTTTCTGAAGTGTGTTTCCTCCTCACTTACACATTCATATTTCAGCATTAAAGGATGACTGATCAAAGTCATTTTCATAGGAAGAGCCTTGGGGCCAATTGACATAGATAAAAGAGCGTCCGATTGTAAGGCTCTGTCTGTGAAGGCTGATCTGTGATAGTCAGTAATGTCAGGTTTTACACATTTTAGCTTGGTTATCAAGTTGTAAATATGACTGTATTGTTTTGATCTTGATGGGTTCTCCTTCCACTTACTCAAATAATTTTGGTTTTGTAATTGGACTCTTTTCTGTACCTGAGTCTGTACTGATTCTCTTCTCTTTGTTTAAATCTGCAAATTAATTTATTTAATTTTAAATGTCATCGTTTCTTTTAAGCATTCTGTTCTCTTCTCCTAGCTATAATGGACTGTGAGCTTTTTGTGGGTATGTACCATACATCAATATAAGTAGCAAGGTTCTTTGCAAGGTTCCTTTTTACTTCCTTACTGGTGCTCTTGCCCTATCCTTCTACTCTTTTCTTCTTTTGTCTCTCCCCTATTTGCAATGCTTTTTCTTTCTTTCCTTTTTTTGCTAGCCTCCACCTTGCATCTTCAATCTGTTTCTTCCATTTTCCCCTCTTCTCCCTTTCTCTGCTGCTTAATAAAACAACATGACTTTTTCACACACACACACGCACACACACACACACACACACTGTGGCTAGGGAAGGTTGAAGAAGACTGACATCTAGTGATTGACTCTGCAGACAACAGCCAGATTTTAATTAGCCAAAATCCATAAACTCATTTTAACTGTATAATCACCCTAAGGTGCCCACCCTGATATTTGGTATCTATGTTAGGTTTCAGTTCAAGTAATCAGAGTCTTGGTTCTATGGTAGATATATATGTACAAACAAAACAAACAAAGGCTGTACACACATAATTTCCTGTTATAAACAATAGTAATGTGAACCTTAATGTTACTTTTTTACCTTTGCTTTCTGCATTATTCACAAATTGGAAAAAAAATTGATTCAGGCTAGTAAATGCAAAAAGTGTTAACTTCCATCTTCAATCTCTCTCTCTGTCTCTCTTTGTTTCCTTTCCCATTCATACATACTGGACATTCAAGAATTCAAGAGTACCTGCATTTGGGATCTGGAATAATTTTTACATTCATATTTTGTCAAGGATGCAGGAAGTTGGGTTAACTGCCCAAGCAAGTAGTTCTACTTGAATGTTTTTAGTTACTGTATAAGTGAGTAAATGTCTAGAAATGGCTGGAGGTGAAGGTTAAGAATGGGTATCTAAAATCTATAATTTCAGATACGAAAAGACATTGCTGCCCTGCTACACCAGAATTCCAATTAGACCAGGTTGACTGACTGTCATGGGATTGGAGGACTGCAACTTTATTATAAATAAATAAATAAATAAATAAATAAATAACCCAATGGTTTCTGGGAAGAATGTGAGGCAATTTCAACATGTTTTAGCTCTCTGTGATCCATTTTAGACCCAGGAGAGGCCTATACATAATAATTATGAAACAGCAATGACAGAACAAATATAGTCTCCCGAAACTGTTGTTCATTTGAGAAAGGAATTGGCTTCTATGTTCAAAAATTGGTACGAGGACCAATTATTTCTGAACATGTGCAGAGGGCTTCCAGTCCTTAACATAAAGTTATTTTGTTTTTGAAGAGCAAATGATCACTGGAGTCCTATACATGTCTGTTAGAATAGTAAATACCATTTAATCCCTGGTACTTTTTTTTTTTTTTTTTTTTTGCTGGTTAAGTAGGTGGTGGATGAAAACCTAAAAGACTGAAGGGTCATGCAGACAGGCCTGAAAGAACTGTGTATGGTTGTGCCAGCACCAAATGCACCAGCATCCTAACAACTGCATGCACCCAGCCCTGATCCGGGCCACTACCATGGTCTTCAACCTGGCTGCTGGCAAGGAGTGCCTTTTCGCTTTTCCTTTTTGTGCTGGTTCTTCTGGATTGGGCTGGGTTTGGCACAGCTTCCTGCCATGTTTGGGGCATGTGTCAAGTAAATGCCATGCCCCCAACGTGGCCTGAAGCTTGCACTTTTGGTTCATCTATTTCGGGCCTAAGTGTCCTTGAAAGGGAGAACTTCATTCTTAACCCTCTTGCATAGGATGTGCTTAAACACACTCACTGTAAGAGGAATTCTGTCAAGGCAATTCCTCCACAATGTGATATGCCCATTAAACCATAAGTTTAAAACGTCTGTACATAGAGAGAGGAAAATATAAATAGAGCAACTGAAGTCCTGCTAGCTATAAAGAGTTAAAAGTAAAGTAAGCAAGTTGGCTAAAAGGTAACATACTAAATACAGCTATTTATTTATTTAAAACCAGGGGCGTTACTGCACCAGGTGACACTCCAGAAGGGGGTGTACCCTGTGTGGGTGGTACACCCAGTGGGACTGGCGCAGTTGCTTGGCAAACAGGAAAGCATGTCGCCTCCTTTTCTTGCTTGCCCAACAGTTGCTTCAGACACTGAACTGGCTGTCTGAAGGCTACAGCACTTCTCTCCAACAGTGGTCTGGTCAGGCATCAGGTGGCCAGCCAGGGGATAGGATACTGCCCCCCCCCTTTTTTGGGGGGACGTCAGCACCAGGTGATGCCAACTGCAGTGACACCACTGTTCTAAACAAAAAACAAAAGCCAGAGTAGCTTTCTCAAACTGACATTTTATGCTGCATCCGATGAAGTGGACTGCAATTGAAAAACTTCTAGCCATCTCTTTTTTTCTATTACTCTTAAAGGTGCTACTGTATCCTTTTATGTCTTTTTAGTGCTCATGTAATAGCTACCATATATAAGGATCAGCAAGACACAAACAGAAAAACCAAGCAGGTTTGGCCTCTGAAACTGGGCTGGGATGAGAAACTGTGAAACTCATTCTGGGACTGGGCAGTGGAAATGTAAACAGTCCATTTGCAGGCTGGATATAAGCAGATTGATTGCTGCTGTTTGAGATGAGTTTTCTCATAGTAAGGTGTACCAGTATCTGATTACTGATTGCAACCCCCAGGATGGGTGAGAATCTTTTATGTAAATAGAATGCCAGTAAAAAAATATAGAGATTTACTTTTTTGTAACAATAGCTCTGCAGAAAGAATCAAAAATATGTTGAAATCCAAACTAGTGCTGAGTTAAGTTAAAAGTATTTGAACTGTACTGTGTAAGATGCTACCATATGTGTCTTGCATCTATTACAATGTATGAGGAATTCAGAAATCCTGTCAAATAATGAAAATTATGTAAACACCTATCTGAGAAATCCTCAATAGACAGATATAGGTTGCTTATTTAGGACAAATATGATCATACCAAATGTACCACTAGTACCACGTGCTTTATATGTTTGAGATTGTGTTCCATATAATGTGCATAACATGTCTACACTATATGTCTAAGAATCTAGTCTGCGTTGAGTGTATGCAAGTCTATGAGAAGTCTACTAATAAGTCTAGACTGTGAAATATCTGTGAAAGAGAAAGCACTTAGACGGTAAATGTCTATGTGATATGTCGATCCTGTGACAAGGAGTGTGTCATTGCATAAATTGTTTTATTTAATAAATATGTAAAGCTGGATGTTTATTCATAATAAATTTCCTGAAATTCCAAAGCTTAAGAGGCTCTTACGAAGAATGTTGATAATTGTACTATCTACCAACCAGTACTTTTTTAAAAACAACTTGGCAGCTCCAATAATCAAAATATTAAACTCTAAGGAGTGACATACACAAGACAAAAAAACTTTCAGTCCATCAAGAAAGAGATGGAGTGGAGTGAGGTCACTCAGATTGTTTCATCACTTTTCTAATGCAGGTAAAATACAGTTACAAAAAGCAAAACAAAATAGCCAGCCAGCCAACCATGGAAGAGAAGTCAGGAAACAATGTTTACCACCTTCCCTTAACATTGGCTTGACATTTACGGACTAAAAACATGATCCTTTAACAGCAGCACCACTTAGCACTGATGCACACTTAAATATGTATGCAACTTGAAGGTTGGTGGCCCACACTACAATTACAAAGAGCTACTGTTTTACAGTTCTAAGGTCCCAAAATGTGAAGTCCATTACTTTTTTTCACTCATCGGCTGAACACAGGGAAAAGCAGCGGTCGTCTTGTTTCTCCCAAAGCAATAGGACTATATATAAAAATGGCTATATATTATGGCTTCTCCATATGGCAGAATATTACTTTTTGTAAGGAAAGATGGGAATCCAGGCCAGTGAATTTGTGCATGGGCAGCAGGTGGCAGGACTGGTAGCCATGCCCAGTAGCATAGTACCCATAAGTTCCTTTCTTTGTTTTCTTTCCCCTCTCCTTGCACTCCCTAGTCAACCAGACTTTCTCTCCCCCCCCCCCCCCCATACCAGTGTACCAGGAAAAAGGAGTTCTCATTCCTTCTAGTCCTTCTGCATGTATATAGTATTTACTTGGAATCAGGACTAGCCAGCATAAAAGTTAGACGTGTTTTATTCCAGCAGTGGAAAGACCAAAGGTAAAAGTTTAGGTTGTTTGATCTTCCAGAGCCACATTGAAAACCAGCTTGAAAGCATTTGGCTCAAACCTTCCAAGGAACCCTGAGCTTGCTGTCTGCCATGTGGTGACTCTGTGTAGTACAGCAGGTTCCATTATAACTTTAATATTTATTAATCTACTAAACATAAAACATAACTCCTGAGATTCCCACCACCAGACAACCATTATTGCCAATGCTATGTTTTATGGTCTTGAAGGTATGGTGAAGGAACATATGTTAGTAGAGATCACTAAGCAGAAATACTCAGAGAGAGGAACTAGGCCCTAAGATTCAAGAGAATGGCCACAAAATGGTTACCGTGTATCAACTATGTGTTTAAGGTAGAATTAAGTACGGTATATAAATACATGGCTTGGGCCCATCTTATCTCAGGGACCGCCTCTCCCCGTACGATCCTCCCCGCACACTTCGATCCTCTGGGAGGAACCTACTACAGCCTATCAAGACCAGGCTGGCGCAGACCTCCCAGAGGGCCTTTTCTGCGACAGCTCCCAAGCTCTGGAATGGTCTGCCGGATGAGATGCGTCTCATAACATCTTTAGATTGCTTCAAAAAAGCCCTAAAGACGCATCTCTTCTGGCAGGCCTTCCCCTGAAATCCCCTATCCCCGGCTTCGGTTCCAGACTTTGATTTCCTGCCTACTCCCATGTTCCTGATCCCCACTTATGATGTGGCCACATAAGGAAGGGTTAGGATGTTGCTATATGTTTTTAAATAATTACCGTTTTAATTACTGTTGGTTTAATCTATTTTTAAGGGGTGGGAGGTTTGGAAACGGGTTATGGGATTGTTTTAATTTATGTTTTTTTTACTTGTACCCCGCTCTGAGTGTATGTACAGAGGAGCGGGCTATAAATAAACTATTATTATTATTATTATTATTATTATTATTGGGTTTTGCACCTTCCTCCTTCAGAGGCTGCTTAGTCCCAGAGTTACTCAGCTGCTCCCACATATCCACCTCTCTTTCACTGAGGGTACCCCGAAACTGCTGTCTTGTTTTGGAAGAAACTGAAGGAGATGCATCTTTCTTGAATGTAGACTGGTGGGTGTGAATATACTTTGAATGCAACCAATGAGTCATTCAAAAAATTGAAGCAAGTTTAGGGAATGCTAGGGGGCTATAAAGATTAAAACCAAGCAAACATTCAGAATTTGATTTTTCATGCTGAATGAAGGAAAACACCTCCAAAGCCCAACTTTAACAATCTGATTTTTTTCAGTATATCCTGTATGGCCCATTTCCAATGAGGTACTTGGTATTAGTTATAGAAAAATGACTTTTTGGTGTGTTTTTTTTTTAATGGTGCATAATCTGTAGAACAGTTTAGTAATTCTACTGACAAGCTGGAGCATGTCCAGAGGAAAATGACTAAAATTTTGAAGGGTCTGAAAACCACGCACTATGAGGAGTGAATTAGGGAGCTGGGAATATTTAGCCTGGAGAAGAGAAGGTAAAGAGGTGATATGATAGCCCTGTTTAAGTATGTGAAGGGTTGTCACGTTGAGGATGGAGCAAGCTTGTTTTCTGCTGCTCCAGAGAATAGGACCCCAGAGCAATGGATGGAAGCTACAGGAAAAGAGATTCCACCTAGACATTAGGAGAAATTTCCTGATAGTAAGGGCTGTTTGACAATGGGACACACTCCCTCAGATTGTGGTGGACTTTCCTTCCTTGGAGGTCTTTAAAAGAGGCTGGATGACCATCTGTCAGGGTGCTTTATTTTTCGTGAGTTCCTGCATGGCAAGGGGTTGGACTGGATGGCCCTTGAGGTCTCTTCCAACTCTGTGATTCCATGATTCTATAAATCTCAATGGCCACTGTTTTGTGTGGGGGACATATAGTGAACAATGCTTTATTATTTCACCAAAGGCTAACAGTAAAGAGAAATATCTGTCTGACTGATGCTACTGTCTGAAAGAGAAATATATAAATAACTATTTACTCTAATGTTTTATGCATAATTGATATTGTGAAATAAGGCCTAGCTGGTATTTGAACACATGGGGATTTCTTAATATACAGTTGCATGAAGGGAAAAATGAAATAATGACTTGATGGTGATGAGCTTCTGCTGTTACTGGTCCAGAGGGAATTATGATAATGGCAGAAAGTCAAGCAGTACACTAGAGACAAATTGAACAGAGAAAGCTTAAGAAGGATTGTGTCACTTTTACCTTTCTAAAAAACAAAACAAAACCCTAAACCCAACAACAACACGAAGTCCCCAAACCGAAAGGAAAGCTGAAATTCTGGAAATGATTACAGGAGGTAAATCTCATTTTTTTCCATTGTAGGGGCATACCTTAAAATATTAAGCTATATCCTGAGTTTGAATTTTCAGATCAGTCAGAACAACCAAGTAAACGATGTTCATTACAGAAGCAGCGCTATTGTGGGCCATACTTTGGTGTTTTGATGCTTTTCATATCTACTCAGTAAAAAACAAAACAAAACCAATCTATCACCCATAGACATTTAAAATGCTTGCTGCTGTGCAAACAATGAAAATACACACTAGATGTACTAACTGAGGTTCTCTCTTAATATAGTTTTAGGATATACTGCTGCAGAAGGGAATGCAATATGTGCTTTTAGGTTTCATTATGCATTATGCGGGAAAATAACAAGGTAAAAATGATGAAAGAAACCAGAAGATCAGAAACATAGCATGGGAGTCTTGTGGTTTGTTACATTGCAAAGCACTAGCAAACAGCTGTATTTAAGTGAGACTGAATATTCAGTGAGACTGAACCATTCTCTGATCTTATACTTCGAAGGAAAATCTTAATGCGTATGCCTGAAGTTTATGGAAGAAGGCAAAAAGAAATCGCTGCCTTATGTGAAAATGTGATGTTCTAATTTCAGTTTTACATCTGTAAGAAAAGACCTAAGTGGTAAATCCAATGATAATAAAAAGCCTTCGGTAGAAAAAAATTATTGTTTACTTGGATTAATTTAATTAATTTAATCCACAGAGATGAACAAAAGTTGACTTTGCCTTATTGGTACCCGTTGAACCCCTTTTTATTTATACTTATAGATTATTTGTATTGGTGTGTTAACCTAGTATGACTCCTGTTTAATTTATTCTGTTTTAACATTTATTTGCTGCTATTCTACTTTGTTGTTGCTTTTGCTTCTTGTGTGTGTTTTTGCTTTGCTGTGCTTAAGCTGTTTCAGGTCATTATTTTGGTAAGGGCTGATTTACTTGCATGGCTGATAGGCAAGGTCATTCAGAAGACTATGGAGATTACTATATGCTGCTTTAAAACTGTGATTATAGTATTAAAATAGGCCTGAAACATATAGGCTTGGTGTACAAATTATGCACCACCCCAAACCACCCGGAAGTGACTCGAAGGCCACCTAAGCGGTCCTGAAGTGAGGCTGAAAGGGAGCAGCAAAAAGCTGCTCCTGCCAGTGGATCATTCAGGACCGTGGCAGTGGTTGGCTTTGGGAGTGCAGCGTCCAATCACTGAGGTCCCAGAGCAATTGGGGCTGGAGTGACCTGTGGCTGCTCCTTTTGCCTGGTCAGATTCACCCCATAGTCTCTTTGGTGATACTTATCACATGAGAATTTGGTAATACTTATCACCTCCTCCCCAACATCTGACAGTGAAGAAGATTAGTCTGCGAGAGTGTTTGTTTGCCCTACCTCCACCTGGGCTACTCCCATGTCTTGGCTCCTGGACTTAAGGAGGAGAAATGGGCCTTTTCCCCTCCTCTCCAACATCTGCCAGTGAAGAAGACTCGGCTGAGAGAGTGTTTGTTTGCCCTACCTCCACCTGGGCTACTCCCATGCCTTGGCTCCTGGACTTAAGGAGGAGAAATGGGCCTTTTTCCCTCCTCCCCAATATCTGCCAGTCAAGAAGACTCGGCTGAGAGAGTGTTTGCTTGCCCTACCTCCACCTGGGCTACTCCCATACCTTGGCTCCTGGACTTAAGGAGGAGTCTTGTCTCCCCCACCCACCCACCCCCCACACACTTTCTTTTCTTTTCTTTTCTTTTCTTTTCTTTTTAGATTGTGTATAGTTCACATTGTTTTAGGATTGGGATGGGGGTTGAGAATGGAGATTTTCTTTTTACTTGATATGTTAATAGTTATGTATTTTGCTTTGTTAATTTTATTTTTTGTTATAATTACTATGTATTTTTGTTGTTGCTATAACTGCTTTGTATTTTTGCTTTGTTAATTGTTATTCTCTTTTGTACCCTGCTCCGACTGCTCGTTCAGAGGGGCGGGCTAGAAATAAAACAACGTCTTCTTCTTCTTCTTCTTCTTCTTCTTATTATTATTATTATTATATTGTTTATGACAAGTGTGATTAGGGTGTCATTTTTTCATCGATGGGACAAATCCATCAATAGCTCCCAATCACACAGCAGTCACAGTACTCCTCTGTGAAACACCGTCATAGCAGTTGAAATAGAATCATGTGGTGTTACAGTCTCCCCATGTCTCCACTCCCATGTATCCCCATTTCCCCCCTTCCTTGGTATACTCGAAAAGCTTGATTCACTTTTTGTTGTATTCCTTTTTTTAAAAAAACAAAGGAACTCAAATTACATTACCAGAATAGCAGAATTTTGTTCAAAAGGTAAAAAATAAAATAAAATGGAATGGAGTGAAAGGCTTAGGTAGGTGATATGACAGGTAGGTGGATTTATGGAGCAGTTCAAATGGGAGTGTAATGGCAGTAGCAGCCCCAGTTGTGCAGTGTTAAAGATGTGATGTAATGGCTGCTCACAAACTCGGATGTTTGCATTTGCATATAATGTGATTGTGGCAAGAATGGAGATTGTGTGATAATGTCCTTTGTGGCCTTTGACTGCAGTCTGGTGGCAGCAAAATTGCCACATTATTTTCCTAGGAGTGCCATCTGCCATAGGTGACTGGATGTGCATGTTACACATTTTTACTTCCGTTTGAAAGAAAAATTAAGAACATAGGAGAATGCATAATCATGCTCTGTCTTTAAAGAAGAAGAAGAAGCTGCCTCCTTATCGTTTTAGTTTTCTGAATGCTGCAGACATATAAAGTATGGTCCATGTCTTTATATGTTCATAAGTTTGAACCAATGTCTGTGTATGTGTTGACATACCTGCCAAGTTAAGGCAACCCTATTAATTTCATACAGTTTACTTCGCTAAGGGATACTCAGAGGTGGTTTTGCCAGTTCCTTTCTCTGAAATATAGCCTATGACACCTGGTATTCCTTGTCAGCCTCACATCCAAGTAGTAATCCAGGCTAACTCTGCACAGCTTCTGGTGCCCCAAGAGTATTTAGGCAACTTGAACAGATAAAGACCTTTAAATATTTAGGCATCATAATTCAAGCAAATGGCAGTTAAATTATATGAGGAATATGCACAGATGAGTGTCCCTACTATACAAATTCTTTTTATTCTAGATGAGGCCACTGTGTACTGGCTGCTGTAAAGCTGTTTGAAGTGAAGCTTTTGTATGGCTTACACTTTGGCCCCTATACCCTGCTAATTTTACAGGAACCAAGTCCTGTTTCTGAAGCTTTGACTCTGTGGATTTCACGTGGGATGTTTCATCTCTTTGGGATATGTAATGGCCGGAGGGAATTCTGAAGCAACGTATCACAGAGTTCAATTTCTGATTTTGCTTTAACTAGCAGAGCACTCCAGCTTTTTAAGACACAAACTCTCTGTATCTTTATAAACATATTGTAGTAACATCACCTTGGTGTTCCTAAATACTCTTTCTTTAGCATTTTTGGAGAGGAAATGTCTCCTATTGTGAATGCAGATGACAGTGCATTGTCCTTGTTTCTGGAATGGTCAAATTGGTAACTCTTGTTCTTGTGTATTTCCCCTTTTATCACAATATATGGAAACAATATTTGTATCTGTAATTAAACCCTCCTTACAAAATTTCCAGGCCATTGGACGCGTATTGTGTTAGGTCTTTCTGTCCAGAATGTAGCTCCTTCTCTCCTCCTCTTGCAGTAACCAAATATATACTGTAGCATTTGAAATCATGATACAATATTAGCAATATTGTTTCCTAAATTGTTTATAATTCATTTTGCAGTCTGTTATTTTATGCTATCCAGTCCTATTTCATTTTATCTTCTCTGTTTTATATACCGGGATAATAAGTTTCATTTTATATTTTTAATGCTGGTCATTGATCATAATAATGATTGATGGGAAGCACACCAATCAATTGGTATTCTCTGTTCACAACAAAAGAATATGACTGGCTATTGGAAACAGAGCTGAAGAGATGAGAGATGCACCTGTTTTACCCAACCAAATCATATTTAGTGAGGAAAATACTGTTACATTCAGTTGTATTCTGCATAAAAGTATACAAGAAATAACTATGTGGCTGCTGATCAAGAGTGTGGGCTCTTGTGTAATTTCTTTCCCGCTAGCTACATTTAGAATTTGAAGAGCTGTACAGATTGAAAGGGCAGTGCTTAGCATATCAAAAGCTGGACACAGGCTCAGAGTTGCTACCTGTTTTACTATTGTCTTGGGACCTTTCTTTGCCTTAAGATGACTATAAATGAAATGATGACATGGTGAATATGTTTCTTTTGAGGAACAAGGAGTCGGGGAAAAAGAATCTGGAAGCAATTGTGCAATGATCTTGACCTGCCCACTGAAATCTCCCGTGTGTATTACCATTCTGGAATGGCTGTTTACTTCTGAAGATGTATGCATAACATGGCACTTGTGGGTGCAATTCTCAAGAAGTACGTGTTCCTCTAAAAAGTTTTAATTATCCTCTCTTCCCCTCTGAGGTTTTCATGTATGTTTTTCTTTCAGAAAAAGAATTTAGTTTAAAGACAGATGAATCCTGAACTTGGTCTCTAGGGAAGGCTCCATCTTGTGGATGACTTTGTGGAAAACAGTTCACTCTTCCTACTGATTTAAAATCTCTTCATAAAGAGACACTGAAAACTTGTTATGCATTAAGAACAGGGTTATGTATGCCCCCAAGGCTTAATAAGTAAAGCTTAACTATTCTGTGACACTGGTTCCACACCTGACTGTTCATATTTAGCCATGAACTAAGTTAAAACAAGCTATGTATATGGGTGCAAAATGATATACCTTCTGAATTACTAAACCAGGGTAAATTAGTTTTTGGTGTACTTTAGACATGTTAATGGGAGGAATTAGGTGAACATGTGTTAGTGGCTTATCAATGAGTTAGTTGAGACTTGGTTGACTGTGACAGCAATAAAATCCTGTTGATTTTTTTTATTTGTTGCTTTTTGAGTCATTTTTCATGAATGTGTATACTTCACATTAGCATTGCAGACTGTTTTTGGCATTACATTTTTACACAAAGAAAAGGACATGCACCTCCATGTAATTTTCCATGAGATTTTTCATAGCCTGGCCAAACTATAGGGCTGTAAGATTCCTTTGCAGTGCTAATAGCTTCATGTCTTGTGCTGTAGGCCATATACCTTTAATGCACTTGTAAATGGTGAAATGGTAAGAGCCAGCATGGTTTCAGCATTGCACTATGATTCTGAAGAGCAGGGTTCAAATCCCTGTTAAGCCGTGGAAAGCCACTGGGTGGCCTTGGGCAAGTCAAGCTCCCTCAGCTTCAGAGGATGGAAATGGCAAACATCCTCTGAAGAAACCTGCCAAGAAAGCCCTGTGATAGGTTCACCTTAGGATTGTCATAAGTTGGAAACAACTTGATGATACACAACAATAACAACAACAAATGATGAAAATGGCCATTGTGTTTCTTGTCTTCACCATGTACAGTTTAAATTAAGCTGGCTGTACACACTAGTGCAGAGGAGGAACAACTGTCCAAAAATAATGCCATAAATACAACAGTGACAAAAGGATTGTTCTGAAGGGTATACGTTCCACTCCTGTTATACAGAAAAGTAAGTACCACCATGTTAGATAGTACTGACTTCCAGGAAAATGGGCATAGGACTGAAGACGTAGCATCATAGCTGTTTATGGACATATACCAAAATAAACATTCCCATGTTAGAATTTTAATGCAAGGTAGCATACAGTTTTCAGAGAAGGTGCGGAGGGTGGAAGGTCTCAGCATAGTGAAGGGATACTAATCCCTACTAACACTGCCCATAATGAGTGAATGAACTCTCTGGATAAAGTAGCTTTTTCTCATGGCACAAAATGTAAATACTGCCATTTGCATTCTAGGAAAATATAATATCTGCACAACATAAATACAGCCTTAAAAGATGGTGTCTAGAGTGTGCACAAAGTAAACCAAGTAAACAGAATTTTTGTTACTTACTTGCTTTAGTCCTTCATATTACAATGTAAAGATTCCAAACTGGCATTTGGACTGTCTGTACACTTCCACCTTTGAAAGGGGGAGATTGGAAAAAGCAGAATTCAGATAGTTCTTTTAAATCTTATAATGATAATCAAAGATCCTGGTGAATTTATTACATGCAGTTTGGTGGAGTAGTAAATGTTTTCATTCCGCTTCTAATTTGTTTCCCACCCTCCCTCTATTCTTCTTTTGTGATGGACAATTGCCCAGTGGAATTAGAAATCCAAATGGGTTTTGTTGTTCTTTTACCCATTACATTGTGACACAAATGTTCCTATTACATTCAGCCCTCCTTATCCATGGAATTTTTATCCATGGATTCAAGCATCCATGGTTTGAAAATATTGAAAAAAAGTATAAATTCCAGATAGTAAACCTTGATTTTCCATTTTTTATAAGGGACATCATTTTGCTATGCTACTGCATTTAATGGGACTCAAGCCTCCATGGTTTTTGTTATCCATGGGGGGTCCTGGAACCAAGCCCCAGCAGATAACAAGGGCCCACTTTACATTACTATATTTCATAAACTTTTCCTCAGTTGCTGATGAAGAAGTTTTCATAAATAATAAATGCACCAGGTATACTGACATAATTCCTGAACAACATCAGAGTCTTACAAAGTGAATTTTGTAGTTGCCTTAGTGCTAGAATTACTGCAACAAGAGGGGAGCACTGGTGCCATCCTTCTTTATGGCTCTGTTGACTACATAGCATAAGATGACATTTTAAAATTGTTTTTCCAATCCCAAAGTGTGTTCTGGTATATTGATAGTTCTTTCCTAAATTGTTCTGTCTTCTTACAACTGAGCAGATTAAATCTGGTAATGCACAGAGAATGTGTGACCATCAATAGGTAAAGTTCAAAAAAGGGTGTTAGAGACAAAGTTCAGATAAAGATCTATGTGATACATGGAAGTAAAATGTTGAAGAAAATTGTTTCCTAGCAGTAGAGTCTGCATACCTGCCTGCTTGCTACTGGGCAGATTTCATCTTGCAGTGCTGAATACCTTTCATGCAATTAAACTCTAACCTTGTTTTAAACAGGAGAAATTTCTTTCAACAACAACAACAACTATTATTATTATTATTATTCCCCATTGGGTTAATTTCTCTGCCTTCCTGTGGCATTATTAATTCTCTGACCCTCTACTATGAAGTTGTGAAAAGGGAATAGAAGTAGTAGTTACAGCCATCCTAAGGGAATACAGCACAGTCAAAAAACATCTGAGTTTTACTAATCAGTAATTTCTGTTACTGTTACATTCCCTATAAGTGGGAGAGAATTTAAGAACAAGTTGATTTAATAAATAGTTTAGAAATGTGTTGCTTCTAAGGAGTTTATCATGGGGGGGGGTGGGGTTTTAAACTGTCATTATCCTGGGAAAGTCTTGCAATCTCAGGAAAATTTTCACACACATCGTGATTAAAGAGGCCTTCTCCCAGGAATAACCAGGTAATGACAGCAACAAATCATTCACAGGATTTCCCTGTGAATGATTTGTTGCTGGTTTTTACCTGGCTATTCCTGGCATAAGTCTTCTTCAATTGCGATTTCATGTGAAAATTTCACAGGATAATGACAGTTTAAGCCCCTGCTTTTCCCCATGTGATAAAGTCCTAACGTTCTTGATGAGTTTCTCCCTCTGTTGCTTTTTGTTCATTGGCTCTATTCTCTGGATTTTATGTCACCAGTTTATGTCATTTTCCACAGGTAGAAGAGAAGTTATGATCACATTTGGTTTTCACAAATATTTTTGTTTTGTTTTTTCAACATCTGTCCTTTATATATTTTGGTGTGTACATTATTACACAGTGTTTGTGTTTACATCTTCATATATGCATCACTGTACATCTTCTTTATCATGTAGAGTTTTTCTAAATTATTTGTCCTTCTCCTCTCTTTAACATGTTATTGAAGTTTCATAATGTGTTTTTTTCCCCTCCCTGGCTCCTGGTTATAATGATATATTTCTGGAATTTTACAACAAATTTGGGCAAATCTCCTTGAAAATGTTGCCTATTACTGTTGGTAAAGCAACCTTTGAATGCAAAAGTTGCCTGTACTTTCCTTAAACTTTCCACACGGTGATCGCTTCTCTGTGGGAATTCTGTAGTGGGCACACACTTGATGTAAAACAGGAACACACCCTTCTTGATACAGCTCTCAAAGTGGAGAATCCCTCAAGGTTTTCATTCTGATTAGCAGGGCTTGGCTAAATTTCTCTTGAGTCTGACTGCAGATAAAGATTTCCTGTCCTTTTTTGCCAACCTGCTTGCCATACTTACTGTGCAAATGGACAAGCTGGCATTCTTCCACCCTTTATTCATATGCTCCAGCAGCAGTCGCCTAAGTGATGAATACAGTGCTAAGGAGGCAGAGATGGGAGATCGTATTTATAGAAATGATAAAGGGGATGGAAACCCCATCTGCTTACCCACCTGCCCTCCACTTGTGCACTCACAGATTTTCCAGTGGTTCACTGTTGCATTGTGTTAAGTGATAGTAATGTTAATATGTAGCCTGGGCTGCAAAAACACCTGGACATTTTCCTTATGTGTACGTTGTTGCTCAAAGACACATTTTATGACACTTTAAGCCTACGTGGAGTAGCAGAAAATCTTGGTAGTTTGACAGGTCTACTGTAGAAAGGCACCATGAACTCTAAGCTAAATGTCATTTACATTAGGGATATTAAGGTGCAAAACGCACTGCAGAAATAATCCAGTTTGAGCCCACTTTAACTGCCCTGGCTCAATGCTAGAGAAATCTGGGAACTTTAGTTTTGTGAGACATTTAGCTTTCTCAGTCAACAATAAACAATAAACAATAAACATTTCTCAGGAGATCCTAGCACTGAACCAGGGCAGTTACAGTGGATTCTTTCTGGATTCTTTCTGCCATGTGCTTTAGACCTAAGAATATTTGCAGATTTTCTCATTTATTAATAGGGATAAGGGGTATGTTGGTGAAAACCTGAAACCTTGATGAAAAATCATTTAAAACTGGATAGAACACCCAAAAATTCACTCTGCAGGGAGAAAGGTTTTGGAATTTTATCTCCTGTAAGAATGAAATAAATAAGAATTCGCATGCATAATTTGTACAGAGGAATTTAAAAAAGAGCAACAATGAAGAACAAGAAAAGGAAACACCAGTTTCACAAACACAGTACCAGTCTTGGCAATATATTCCTAATTGTCTGCCATCAGTGCTCTTATAATTTATTTCTTGATTTCTTTAATTGCATTCCACCTTTCTTCCAACATCGTGTGGATTTAATCAAGAGACATCTAAATGATATTTTTAAAAAACTAAATGCACATTTATGTTAAAATGTCAGCTGTTTAAAATCATTTAAAAACTTGAAAATAATAATAAAAGTGCATCAAACTAACTCACGTGAACTTGAATTATTTGTGTTAGTTTAGAATAGTGGTCCTCAAACTGTGCTCTTTAAAGGATTTTGGACTTCAGCTCCTAGAATCCCAGACTATTAGCCAACTTGGCTGAGGCTTCTGGGAACTGAAGTCCAACGTCTCTTAAAGGGAACAGTTTGGGGACCACTGGTTTAGAATTAAGCAGAACTTCATAATTTTGTAATCAAAATCAGTGCAGAATACATGTTGATATCTGGGATGATATATGATTATCTAGGATAATTTGGAGGCTGTTGAAAGTATGGCCCCATTCCCACTACATCCTGATTTGAAGTGTTACGCGGACTATATGACCCTTGTTCACATTGGAATTGATTTGCGATCCTCATCGGATCGATTAGTGGAGGAAAGGACTGGGTTAAAAGCAAATAGCCGGGCTTTCTTGACACTAGTTTTAAAGTGGTCTTTTTGGGAAAACACAATTCTGAAGCGTTTCCAGTAAGTGGGAACACTGGTCAGAATTGTGGGGTTTTTTTTGGGGGGGGGTCATTGATCGCAAAAGCAATCTTTTTCAAAAGCAATTGTTTGCTATTGCAAAAGAGTGCATTTGTGATCAATCTGAAGCACACACACACACACACACACACACAAATCTCCTCCTGGTCCTGGGGGCTGGCCTTCCTTCTTTCCTTTCCCCCTTCCCCCCTTTCCTCCCCCCCTTACCGGTGACCTGGGGATGACAGGGATGACAGGGCTTGCAGCATTTGTGCCGCGCCGCTCACAGCCGCTGATCCCAGGACCCATGGGCCTTCTGCCCACCAGGGAATGGAAGGCCCCCGGGAGCAGCATGGACACTGTCTTCCTTCCTCTGTTGTTTGTCCCAGGGCCAGTGGGGCCTCTACAGCTTCAACCAAGCCTCCGCCACTTCTCCCGGGGCCGATGGGCCTCCGGTGCTGCTGCTGCACCGGTTAGAATGGGGTGAATGGTGGCAGCACAGCAGCAGCGCCAGAAGCACCAGAAGCACCAGCAGCGCCGTCAGCCTCGGGGAAGCAGCGGAGGCCTGGGTGAAGCTTTCCCGGGGCTGGGGAGTCCTCCGGCGCTGTTGCTGGGCCTCCGCTGCTTCCCCGAGGCCAGTGGCACTTCTGGTGCTGCTGTTGCTGTGCTGCCGCTGTTCACCCTGTTTTAACCGGCGCGGCAGCAGTGCTGGAGGCCCTTCGGCCCTGGGAGAAGCGGTGGAGGCCTGGCTGAAGCTACAGAGCCCTGCCGGCCCTGGGACAAGCAACGGAGGAAGGAAGAAGGTAGGAAGGAAGAAGGAGGAGGGAGGGAGGGAGGGAGAAGGAAGAAAGAAAGAAAGGAAGGAATAGAGGGGAAGGGAGAAAAAGAAAAGGTCTGCCTTATGTGAAAATGTGCTGTTCTAATTTCAGCTTTACACCTGTACGAAAAGACTTAATTGGTAAATCCAATGATACTAAAAAATCTTTGGTAGAAAAAGTTATTGTTTACTTGGATTACTTTAATTAATTTAATCTACAGAGATGAACAAAAGTTGACTTTGTCATATTGGTACAAACTTGCAAATACAGCAGAGTCTCGATTATCCAACCTTCAGTTATCCAACATTCCAGATTATCTAATGTCACAGCTGCTGTGATTTCTTTAAATTTTCTCTGATTTCTTTACATTTTCAGAGGACTGAACTGTTTATACTGTACATCACAATGTTGATCAGTGATTTCTTTACATTTACTTTTACTATAATTGCAATAAAACCTCAATACATTTCAATTCATAGTGATTTCAAGGCTTTCTTGGGCCTTCCGGATTAGCCAACATTTTCAGTTATCCAACTATCAGTTGGTCCAGTTTATGTCACATAATTGAGACTCTACTGTAATCAAATCTGCAGATGTTAAAGTCATGAACATGGAGGGCCAATTGTAGTAACAAGCAGCACCTGGACCGTTGTTCAGTGTAACAGGAAGAAATTGAAATGGTGGATGAACTGTGAATACTGTGGCCAAAACAACAAGAAAAACACCCTTTCCCATTGAGTCTATGGAGATTATTACCTGGGGACGGGATAGGGATGAGGATCACTCCCCCGTCACAGGGGGATGGGATTATCACATGGGGATGCGATAAGGATCACTCCCTCGTCCTTATCCTGTCCATGACCCGAGTGAAAGTGATAGCGCAAATTACTTTTACATGAATGCAAGCTGAAAAGCATTTTCAGCCATCAGCTGAAAGCGCTTTCAGCCATCTTGGTAATAATGGGTTCTTCAATTATTACAAAGGACTTGAAATACAGTAGAAAGCGCTTTCAGGTGGTGACTGAGAGGGCTTTTTAGCTGATGTCTGAAAGCGCTTTTCAACCCACTTTCATGTGAAAGTAATTTCCACTGTCACTTTCACTTGTGCTTCCCTGGTGGCTGAATGAAGGGTAAAATCTTCTTGCTAGTGAAAGTGATTCTCACAATCACTTTCACTCACGCTTCCCTGCCGGGTCAAGTGCAGGTTATGTAATAATATGTATGAAAGATGGCACTAGGATGGGACAATGATGTCCCATACCTCATGTGGTAATATCCTATGCCAGTGGAAAGTAGAGTGTACTTGAAAAAGTTATAATCAGTGGCCAATCATATGTTTTGCACGCAGAATATCTAAGGTTTAATCCTTAGGAGCTTATTGCATTAACAATAGGTTTACCTATTCCAGCTTGAATTCAGGATCCGGGATGCTCCTGAATGTTATCATACCAAAATTGCTGTTGATCTAACCAGGATGCAATCCCCTATTGCATCCTGTGTTGAAGCTCGCTCAGCTGGCCAATTTTTGAAGTTGGGAGCTCCCCAACTTCAGAAAAGGGCTGGCTGAGTGAAGCTTCGACCTGGGATGCATACAGGCTGCAGCATCCCGGCTACATTGGCAGCAATAACATCCAGGGGCATCCCAGATGCTGAATTCTAGCTGGAAGAGGTAAACCGGCTTATTTGTTAATGGAATAAGCTCCTTAGTATCTCCCAGTAAGGCTAAGAAGGATTTCCATTTGAACTCATGGAGAGTTGAAGTTTGCATTCACCAAGTTTAGCTTTCAATCCCAATTTGGAAAACAAATTTTAACTGGAACGCTTGAGAAGCTGCATGGATCTGCCTCCTGAATCAGAAATCTAAATCTTCTAGCTTCCCATTGACTATTACTATAAATCAAGAAGCGGCTATAACCTCTCATCTCTTTCTTAGATTTGGAAGAAATGTGGGAGTATAGTAACGTTTAATGGAGGAATTATGGCAGCCAAATTTCAGAAAAAATGGCTGTAGGGATTTCTCCACTACGTGACCTTACATTTATTTTTTTGAAAAGGGAACTGCCAGCAACTTTTTTATTTCTTGGCAAAATAAAGTAAACTTGCATTTTATATATAGCTTGACAAGTTATAGATGAATAGATGAGGGGCAGAGGGGATTGTTCAACAGGAGCCTTTACAATTTAGAAGTTTGCAAGAGGTATTCTTATTTCCCCTGCAGAGAGTTATTGTGAAAATCACATACAGTACAGAGTGGTATTTAACAAAAAGGCAAATAGGTGCAGTCCTTTCATAGAAAACTATGTTCAGATGAGATACTAGCAAAAATGAGTTTCTTTCCTACCCCCTGGGAGTCCCCTGCCTCAAATGTCTGTGTAAGTGGCATATCAAGTGGCCTTCCAAGGCATGAAATCTCCTAGATTTCAGAAGGATAGGTGAAGAGGCTAGTGAGCTAGGATGCATGAAATACAGTTTAAAACTCTGATGTGTGTATTTTCTGCTCTGGTGTCACTATTAACGCAGTGGAACAGGCGAGATGATGGATGTGGAACACACAGCAGCAAAGGCACAAGGACTGGAATAGCATCAAGTCGCTGCATGCAGGGGGCAGTTTTTAGAAGTTGGGAGAATCGAAGTACTTTCCACTGCTAGGCTCCTTATCACTGTTGTAAGTTCACACACTTTCCTTTGATCCAAACTGAGTAAAGTATTCCTACTTTAAAAGATGAGTTTAGGAGGAGGAAAGGGGACCAATGAAGCTGATCCCCTACATTAAAACCTTTTTGCATTTTGTGGGACAAGTGTAGCTGTAGAGGTCAAAGGCCTATTCATTTTGTCATTTTTTTTCCATTTCTGTGTAACTTGCAACTACAGTTGCCCCTTCTTTCTCATGGACTTGAGATCCGCGTTCTTGATTATTCATGGAGGGGCAACCTCTGTTATAGTCACTGGGGTGCCCCATTCAAGCCTATGGGGCTTGACTAAGTGCGAACCCCCATTTTCTTTTTTTTTTTGGGGGGGGGGTGATCCGAAACGGATCCCCTGCATAAATGGAGAGCTGACTGTAGAACGGCCAAGACAGATGGAGTAATCATCTCTTGCATTTTGGGGACACCTAGCATAAATAAAGCAAAAGTACACATATTAGAGAATTACCTGGGTTAGTTTGATTATATGGATGTCACGTATTGTGAAATCTGTACATTTGTGATTATGACGTAGAAAATCAGTAAAGAAATAGAGCAATTCTACTTCACCCCACTTTACTCAAAAAAATCCCCCTCTATGTACAGATAAAACCTCTACAAAGGGTGTTCATTTTAGTAGCCCATTAGTTTTTTACTGGATCGTAAATGACTTAAATAGTACATACATAGCATCGGTTCCCTACCCGTGTCTCCCATAATGAATGAGGTGCATACATACAGTCATCTACAGCTACCAGTTTACACATGAAGCAAAATAGATATTGCGCCGTATCCTGGTATGCCGTGGAAAATTACTTCAAAAGATTAGTCAGAATTAATTACCATAAGAACCATTATAGTTGGATAAGTACAAAGTGTTTTCAAAACAAATGTTTCCCAAAAGTGAATAAAAGTGCTTATTTTTAATTTGTTGACAGAAATGTGAATGCTGTAAACTGCTAGTCATACAGCATGCTTCTTTCCCGTCCACCGGAAATACTCCTGAATGCCAGCAAAAAAAGGAGGCACAGCATGAGCCAGCTGTGGTATCTCTCTCCTACCATTTTGCAAAGCCACTCAAGATAGTTACAAAAGTAACTTTTAAAAAAACAATTACACTGCAAAAGAGAGTGAAGTTAAATTACAGTGTTAGAGCAAAATAGGGGGATTTCACAAAGACATTATCGCAGGAAAAAAGAATGAATTAGAAGCAACTAATGATTTGTAAGTAGCTCCTTTTAAAGCTCCGTGCTTGAATTTTCACCCATTTCAAAAATAACTTCTTGCCCAAAGAAGAGGCTTATTATGGGAAAGGATATGTAGAACATTTCTGCTTAATTTTTTTAAAGAAAAAAAAGGGAAGTAACCTCCAAATGCACACGAAAAAGTTTATTTTATGAGGCTCAGTGCCTTACATGACTTTTTTCAAAGTCTGTGCTTGACCTTACATGAAAAACAAAAACAAAATTATGTTGTGGCTAAAAAAGGCTTTTAATTCTTTTAAAATATTTTCATTTGGGTCTGGAGGTTGCCTCGTTCTTTTCCCTGTGGTTAGCACCATCTCATTTGTGTTTTGCTCTTGTCGTTGTTGGGAATGTAAGGTAGCTTAGTCAGAAAGAACTCAAAGACACACAACAACATTCAAGCATACAATTTTCCTACCTGCACTTTGAAGTAAAAAACCAAAACAAGACAACAAACTCTACCAAAAGAGATGTGGTTCTTCATTAATATTAAAATCAGCTAATATTTAACATCTCAATTTAGTTTTTGTAGCTTGTCTTTATATGCAATAATTTTTGACCCTCAGAACTAAATAGTGAGGCTTAAATTCATTGTTTCTGCCAGGCGCAATTAAGAAGACAATACTCCCTTCATGCTTTTCAGAGCCCCATGATTATCTTTGTCCAGTTTTATAACTTGCCTATCTTGTCAGAAGTTCATGATGAGCTTTTGGAGCAGACAGTTTGTCTATTTGCATGCATAATGCATAGCTGCGGAAATGTGAATCTGTATGAAAAGCATGTAGTGTTTGCCTTGCTCCTGCATCGGAATATTTTTTTTTCTTTTGTCCATTTTATGCTTGTTTCCAGAGGCTTAAAATGAAAGCTTTGTTTCTGAAATAATGGCTTAGTGTAAGCTTACATTGTTGATCCCCTTAGTAGATGCAATGTAATCCACTTTGGTAATGTGAATTTTTAAACAATCATCAGCCTTCGCTATTAACCCATGTATACTAATGGTAATACCCTAGAAAGAACTACAAAGGAATTCAGTGCCCCAGTTTAACATAAGACTTAAGGGACACTTCACAACATTAGCATTCCTTTATTCTCAAGCATCCTATGTTCAACTTTAGTACTGTAAGACACAGAAAGTGGTCTATAAAACTCTGATGCTGAAATTTCTGTATCGTTTTTTGTATGAAATTCATGGGGTTGCCATAAGTCCACAGGCAACATGCACACACAGCAGAGCTGAGGAGCTGCTTTTAAAGCAAACACTTAAAAGTACGTGTTTTTTGTTTTCTTTTTCTAAAAAAGTATTTCCTTTCCTATTTGCTAACTTTCAGATGCATAGTCAGAGTAGAGAGGCGAAGGCATGAGGGGGAAGGGGAACAAAACGAAGCGGAAAAACATGATTTATGATAGAAGGGCAAGAATTTTTAGCTCCCAGTTCAAGAACAGTAGCAACAAAAGCACACCCATCCAATCTAAATAACATTTCTGAATTGCATGGCAGTGAGTACCATTGGGTTCTCGGTACTCAAATCAAATTCCTGGGCTCAGAATTCTTTTACGATAAATTTATCATAAAACTTTTCCATTGGCTGGGCTGGTTTTCCCTGAAATGGGCCACTACTATGATAAACTTTGACTCAATATTTAAATACTCTGGCCATTCTTTATAGTGGGACCATATTAAGACTACATATTTTGTGTGTCTGTGTGTGTACACACATATGTAAAAGTTGTAAATAGAATGCACAGATTTTTCTGGGAAATACACCCCCCCACACACACACACATGTACAGTATGTATATATTTGTTTCCAGCAAAAAAACAAAAAAACAAAAAACAAAACTGTTTTCAAGTTATATTTTCCCTCTTTCTCAGGTAGCAAAAGCTATGTTATATTGCTTAAACAGAATAAATAGTAGTCATTAGCATTCAGTATATTCCGTTGAAGACAACCAAAGTTTGTAAGCTTCTGAAGCTTCAATTTTGTGCATATTTACTTTAGAAACAAAATAAAACAAAATGGATCTTACTTCTGACCAAACATGATTTTGAACCTGAGCCTTAGGATCCTTCAGAGAGTTTTCCCCCTAACAGATGAGATGGAAAACATTTAAATGAAACTGCTTCATGCAGCCCCCAAGTATGCTAATCATACAGTTTTCTGCAGTAAATTGTGGATTATACATGTTACAATTTTAAAGCACTAAGGAAATAACTACATATATATCACCTTCCTCCTAAATTTCAGGAGTTTCTCCCCAGATAAAAACAACAACCCTGACTCCTCCTTACCATTTCCCATCCTGGATGACCTCATGGAACAAAACTGCAAATTAAGACTGTTCAGAGAAAAACCAATAATGCAGAAAACAGCTGAATGTAGAATTGACATTATGCTGTCTGAAACACAGAGGGCGAAGGAAAAGTTACAGCTTAGCACCTGCTACTGGCATTTCTCAAATCCCTAAAGTGATTTGTGAAAAGAAAAAAAAGGAATGGCAAAGTAATTCCACACAGTAATTAAGTTAAAAGGCAAAATACTTACACTTTTGATATGTCTCCCATTAGAAAATAGCAATCAAAGTTCCTTCTGCCATTAACATATGCCTTGGTTCAAGAGTATTAGCAAGAACATTCTGACACACATTTTCTAAATCTATTTCAGCAGTTGTGTTACTGAAAGATATGCTGCTTTTTAGCATTTTTAGACTTTTATTTGCTGGGAAATTGAAAACTTCTACCCATGTTTTAGGGATGTTGAGCAGTAGATGAGGGGTGGAGGAACAAATCACTTCTTACTTAAACTTTATACAGGGCTGTAATTATTAGATAGTATTGTTCTGCTAGCAACAACCATCAGAACAACCAGAATGACAAGTGCAAGCAACTCCCAAATCCGTATAGCTGTAATACGGTTTGTAGTCATATAGTCAGATTCTTGACTCAACAGTAGTGTGAAGACCATTTCTTTTTCAAAATTATTGATATTTTGTGTGTTGCCTTCTTCAAATTTGTGAGCTACTTGCAGTTTTCCTTGGGGAAAAAACATAGGGTATAAATATGAAACAGGGTAAAAATATGAAATTAAATTTATGTTTTGACTCAGCTAAGATGTCCTGATATGGTTTACATATTAAATAATTAAAATGTTAATGAAAGCAATGAAAGCAGAAATATATCATCTCATTAATTCAAAGGTTGCAATAGCTGTAACATGTGATCTGTAAGATTAATAATTACAAAACACAATTTCCTTGTTCTTGTTGTAGTGTACTTTCAATTAATCAATTAATTCTTGACTTAGGGGTTATCTTGGCAAAATTTGTTCAGAGGTTTGCCATGTTCTTCATCTGAGGCAGAAAGAGTGTGAGTTGCCCACAGCCATACATGTGATATCTACATTGCATAATTATTACAATTTGACATTACTTTAACTGCCATGGCTCAATGATATAGAATCCTGGGGTTGGTAGTTTTATGAGATATTTAGCCGCCTATGTCAGAGAGCTCTGGTACCACAACAAACTACAAATCCCAGGAAATCATAGGATGAGGCCATTTCAATTTAAATGGTGTCAAACTGCATTAATTCTAAAGTGTGGCAGCAACCCAGTGGATTTCCATGCCTGAGCAAGAATTTGAACTCTGGCCTCCTGCGATCCTATTCCAGCACTCAAACTATTGTACCACACTGGCACTCTCTTTATCTTATGGGGGGGATATATCTTCTAAAAACAAAATATGTTCCTTAACTTTGAGCTGTTGGGTTAGCCTTTCTGTTTCTGAGTGAATCTGAAGGGTTTCAGTTGGTTCCTAAAGGGACAGCTTGGGTGGCAAGGCAGTGAAGGCTCTTTCTCGGGTAATCACATCTCTCACTTCATAGTTCTGGTTTTAGACTGTTCAAAGGCTTAAAGGATCAATGCCCTGAAACTTGAAACTATACCCAGTAACAAACTACTAACCAGTAGAGTTTATTATACCATGCACCAGGACAATGAAAAATTCTGTTCTGCCTTCATAACTGGACAATTTTGGACCTAAAATCAAAACGTTTTGTTTCTCATCCTTTTGTATTTTAACATCCTGTGTTTGTGCTGTAAAGTGACATGTATGTTTCTCAAATAAATAAATGGTTTGGACATAGCAGTCAGACTAATAATCTCTTCCTAGACCCACTCTTTGTTGTCACATCAAGGCTGTAACGGCTTTGCTTTGTTTTGGGTCTGAATTTGCTTTCCTAAAAAGAACGTATAGAACATTGGGCAAATGTTTTCCAGTTCAGATAGAGGACTGTGGTCATTGAAACCCAGTGGGACTCCTCCCTTTCCTCCAGATGGCTGTGACATTTGAGTAAACCTTAGGGGATTAAGAGTGCTCTGAACACTCAGGGTAAACTCTTGACAACTTGACAGTCCTAAACTGGGGTTGGGGGTGATTTAGATGGCCTTGGGTGCAGAGCAAAAAATCAATGACCATGTAGCTTTCTCAGATTGTATAGGATGTGTTGTGTCTTAAGTAAAAAAAAAAAAAGAATGAAAATGAGGAGAAAGAAAAATGATTTGTGAGCTAGGAGGATAAACACAGGCAACCTTATTGAACACTGTTATTCGAATGAAATTATTTACATGCCTTCCAACTCATTAATTTTAACTTGTCTACAGCAGCTTGGCTGAATGAGCACAGCATGATGCAGAAGTCCTTACACTTAAATGAGGTTTGCAAACAAAGTAAATACAATAGTTAAGTAGTGGAAGGTACTATAGAAGCTTCTCAGACCTGAGAGAAGTTACCTAAATGCCATCATGCATCTACACCATCTGCTCCACTGTGATAAGAAAAGACATACAAGCTTTTCCTCCTTTCATTCTTTGGGACCAGAATTTGCTTGGTGAATCATTCTAGTTGAAAATGAAATAGGCTTTGCTTCCTGAATCCTTGGAAGGGAATTTGAAGAATCTCTAGGTAATGGTAAGATACAGAAATCTAAAATGAATTATTTTCTTACATTCTTACATTGATTCTGATAACTAGTTTTCAGATTCATGCAAGTAGATTATGGGGGCATGGATCCCAAAATTTGCCACTCAAAAACCATATGGCAACAGGTACATAATTAGATATATCTTCAAACTAGTGCATTTCTGCAGGATGAATATTGAAATTCTACTTCTTAACAGCATATCTGCTAGTAAACAGAACAATGCTTCAGCCCTGGCCTGTAAATTGATCTATGTTATCTACAGATTGCTTTTACTGCACAGCAATTGACTGCAGTAATTTGTGCCTTTCAGTGTTTTCTCTGTTTATCAGAGCATGACAGAAAGTCTGGTTTTGTTCCATGATGGGGGGATGAGAGGGAAGCTGTGATGTATTTAATTATTCTGTACTCCCCCTCACCCATTTCTCTCATCTTTTGTTTTTTAGCCTGTCTGAGAAAATGTGATATGGAATTGTTTTCAGGAAATCTGGAATCAGCTTATATAAAAAGAAAGGGGAAAAAAGCCTAAAAATTAGACACCTTTTGTCTTGCAGTATATATTTTGGGTGGTACATTAGTCCTGTCCATTATAGAAAAGTTCACAGTATCTTTTTTTAAAATGTACAGTATAGGTACTCAGAGATATTGTTGTTAAGTGCTGTCAAGTTGACTACAACTTATACTGAATGAGAGACCTCCAAGTCACCTTTGTCATTAACAGCTCTGACTGAGGTTTGGAGACTCAGAGGTGTAACTTCCCTGATGGAGCCTGTCCATCTGGAATGTAGCCTTCCTCTTTTCCTACTGCTTTCTACTTTACCAAGCATTATTATCTTTTCTGGTGAGTCATGTCTTCTCATGATATGGCCAGGACAAAGTATGACAGTCTCAGTTAAGTCATCTTGGCTTCTAGGGAGAGTTGAGGCTTGATTTGCTCTAGGACCCATTTTTTTGGTTGATTTTGGGGGGGGGGGGCACCGTATTCATAGAACTCTTTCCCAGTACCACAGCACAGTTCAAATGAATTTTTCCCCTATCCACTTTCTTCACTTTCCAACTTTCACAACCATACATAAAAATGAAAAATATGATGGCATGGACAATCTTAAGTTTAACGCTTGTCTAGTTCCTTCATAGCTGCCTTTCCAAGTCCTAGCATTCTGATTTCTTTACTGCAGTCTCTCTTCTGATTAATGACTGAGCTAAGGTATGGAAAATCTAGAACCATTTCAGTGTCTTGATCATCTGCTGTAAATTCACATAAACCATTGGTGATCATTATGTTTGTTTTCTTAATGTTCAGCCATAAACCTGCCTATGCACTTTCTTCAGTGTCTTTTTCGGTAACTGTTCCAAGTCTTTGCTATTTTCTGCTAATAGCATGGTGTCATCTGGATCTTAAGTTGCTGATGTTCTTTCCTCAAGTTTTCATGCCATCTTCCTCTGAGTCTACTCCTGTTTTACATATGATATGTTCATCATACAAGTTAAACAGGGTGATAAACTGCCACTTTACTTGACCCTCTTTGAAGGAAACTATTCCATTTATCCATATTTTGTCATAGCAATAGTCTCTTGTCCTGGGTACAGGTTACACATCAGGACAATCAAATATTGTGGCACACCTATTTCGTTAAGACTGATCCATAGTTTTTCATGATCTACACCAATAATTCTTAAAGTACTGCCCCCCAGGGGGAGTGGAAAGATCCAGGGAGGCTATGAAGAAAAAAGGGGTGACAGTTAAAGTATGGACATGCAAGAAAAACAAGGGAAACCAGCAGACTGTAGGACCATAATGGGGATGAGGAGTTAGAGCAAGTGGTGGTGGGGAGCAAGCAGTAGCAAAAAAGGAGCTTTCCGATTTGGAACCCTGCTTAAGCTTTGCGAGCATTCCCAGGACTTGGCTAGCAAGTTGGAGCTGCACTGCTTTAAGTCATTTTCTATCCCACTTTTACCTGAGAGAAGAGGCAGTAGAAGAAGCAGTGTTTGCCTGTATGTGGGGTGTGTGTGTATGTGTGAGGGATGACTTGAAGCTGTGTGAGTTAGGCACATCTCTGGGGAAGAACGGGGAGGAATATTGGGGTCGATTCTGTGAAAGAGTCCTTTGCCTCTCTTGGAGTAAGAGTAATTACTTGCTGGGGAGAAGTGCCTTGATCACTGTTCTGTTTGCACCTGATCAGCTTGGGAGCAGCACCTAAGCACCTGGACTCCCTTTTGCTGTAAGGGAAAGGCTAGTGTAAGGCCAGTGCTGTAAGGCTGGTGCAGGCAAGAGGGAGTAGCAGGCCTGGGAAAATGGCTGATGCTGCCATATTCACACATGAGGCAGAGGAGGAAGCAATGGCAAGCTGGGCAAAGCTGAGAGAGATGCTGCTGGCGTGCTCGCTGCTGCACAAAGAGTAGACCTAAAATCAAGAAATAGGTGTTGAGGGGACCCAAGAGGAAAGAGACCAGTAGCCTGAAAAAGTTTTCGGATCAATCAAAGGCTTTGCTATAATCTACTCAGCACAGGCTGATTTTCTTTTGAAATTCCTTGGTGCAGTCCATTATTCAATGTATATCTGCAATATGATTGCTAGGGTTTCTTTCTTTCCTAAACCCAGGTTGACAGCTGTCATTTCCTGTTCCATATATGGTAAAAATCTCTGTTATATAATTTTGAATATGTCTCATGGGAAATTAATGCAATGGGCATGTAGTTACTGCAATCCCTCGTGTCCCCTTTCTTGGGGATTGGAATGTATATTGAGCATTTTTAGTATGGAACAAAGCAGATGGCCCAGAAGATGGCTGTGGCTGCTCTGGCTGCAGTTGCTCTGGGACTGGAGTGACCGCACGACCTGGTCCCAAAGCAGGCCATGGTTGCAGTCCAGAACGGGCTACCAACAAGAACAGATTTAATCTGCTCCTTTTCTTGGTGGCTTTGGGTCACTTTAGCTGGTCTCAGAATGGCTTCCAGCTATTCAACGGGTGTGCATCATATAAATGCCACCCCCAAAGCAGCCAGAAGCCACTTTATTTGGTCTGTCTATTTCAGTACTATGTGACCCATTCTTTTGTTTTCCATATTTGTTGAGAAATAGAATTTAGTTAGAATTTAAGAAGATTCTATTTGCGTAGCTTGAAACAGCTCTATTGGTGTGCCATCTATTCCTGATATATTTCTCCAAGTGCTCTGAGTGCAACTTCCACTTTGTTTTCTAAAATTGGTGGTTCATTGTTATACGATTCTTTTCCGAATAACACCCTTTCTTCTCTTTCATACAGCTCTTCTGTGCGTTATTTTCCTCATCTTTTTATTTCTACTTGGTCCTTATAATGTAGGTGGCAAGCTAAAAGAACTTTTGTGTGTATGTATGTGAAATATCAGGTTGTTACCTTAAAATGTAGATGGCAAGTTAAAAGAACTTTTGTGTGTGTGTGTGTGTGTGAAGTAAATAACTGAAACCTACTAATAATATTGCCCTTTTGGCAGAAGTGTTAACATTTTAGAGATATTTCTCTCTCTTTATTTTAACATATTGGTTTATTCTCGTTCCCTGTGGACTCTTGCTAAAATTGTGCATATCATGTCCTTTGTTTTACTTATTTGCATTTCCATACAGTCTTTTAAGGGGGTTGGGTGAGTGGAATCTTAGAAAGGGGTTTCTAGATAATTTTCGTAAAAGAATATGATCAACAACAAACAGTAAAAAAGGAATAAACCAGCAGCATAAAAAGAAGTAAGCAAATCAGTGTACACAGATTTAACACATAGTCACAACCTAAGAATAAGAGCCTATGCTGGTTAGTTTGAAGCCTATTTTAAATGAGTGACTGACTTATTTTTGTTGTTGTTGTGTGCCTTCACGTCATTCAGACTTAGGGTGACTCTATGGCAAGATTTGTTCAGGAGGGATTTTACCTTTGATTTATCTTAACTACATAGAAATCTAATTATTATTGTATTTGTTTTCATGTGTTTTGTATTTGCATATTTGGCTGCTTTGTGTTATAGCAGCCAGACTAGATGCTAATCTTCCTGAAGTAGTATAGGTTGGTTCAATGCAGGTGTATATTAAACTAATCTGATAATCATAACTTGCTTTGGCTTGCAATAGCAAATTGCAGAAAACAGTTAACAGAGTCCCAACTTGGAAAACAAGGTCCGTTTTTTCTAAAGCAAATTTAACATGAAACCAATTTATAACAATTCAAATATCTGTTTGCACTAAATTTCTGGAAAATAAGAGTATCAAATAAGTCTTTTCATGTACAGTTTATTGGGAGTTTGTGTTTCATTTCAGATCCAATTTTATGCAGTCTGTATTCATAGCCACTGGTGGCAGGACTCGAGTGGTGATAGCATGGACTTTCCTATAATGAAGCACTGCCAGTGTGAACTATTTTTCAAACTGCTTTAGGCTGCTTAACTTTACAACGTTGCTTGGAAACCCTCTTTTTTCAGAACGCTTTCCCTGCCTCCCAGCTCACACTAGTCTCATGTTTAAAGCTTCCTGAGAACAGGGGCCTATGTCTGGTTGTTTCTTGGTGACCTCTGTGGTACTAAACCAGTGACCTCTTAAACACAGACTTGTAGCTGCCCATTGTAGTTTACATGTCTGTGTACTTAAAACAAACACCATACCAGCTGCTTCACAATTGTATTGGTGCCTTTTAAAACCACTTGCATGATTATTTCAAAGAAATTCATATCACAGTGATTAAAAAGAGAAATTTACATGCTTTTTTAAAAAAAATGAATGTAAACAGCATGTAATATTTTGTGTGGGCTGGAAGATTTTAGTGTAAAACAATATACCCCAGCTGTGCAATTCTTCCTGTCATTAATGCTTATATTGAATGAATTTGGGGGCCCCAGAATGTTAAAAGAAATAAAGTAAGGGTGAGAGAAGTCTGATTTTCAGATGTGTCATCTCCAGATTTTGCTTCACTGTTTACTTTCCAAAATTATAACACAAACTATTTAAAATTAAATTTATGCATCCAATTTTGTCACAAAATATTTGGATTTTTCCCTCTTTCAACTTCATCCTTTTTGTAACAACACTGAATTCACCAATCTCCATATTATAGAGACTACTGGTCTTATCACTCCACTAGTTGGGACAGAGAGTATTGCATTTGTGACCAAATTCACAGGGTGGCTTTACCTCTTCAGAGTACTGTGGGTCACATTGTAATCCTGCTCCTACTGTATCTAGGTCTCTGCCATCTAACAGGACTTTTGAGCGTCAATCTTGGCCTCTGCAGTGCTGATTGTAACCATCTGAATTAACTATATAACTATAGCTACATCTTCAGCATCCATTATTGCTATCTCTGCATTGAATCTCTTGTTTTTTTATAACAACATCCTTACCAACCAGTAGCAATAGCATTTACATTTCTATTCTACTTATCAGTGAACTCAGCACTCCGTACGTGATTTATCTGTAAGCCAATTGCCTCCAACAAGCTGGGTACTCATTTTACTGACCTTTGAAAGAATGGAAGACTGAGTCAACCTTGGAGTCCTGGGATCAAACTCATAACCTTGTGACCGCAGTACTGGCATTTAACCATTGCACCACCAGTGTTCCTTCCACATACTCAGTTTTGGTTCTGGTGCTGATCTCCTCCACTGTAACTCAGTTACTTTGGGCAACCATGGTGGTAGGTATCATGGTGATACTCCTTTGCCAGCATTTCTGGATATGGCTACAGCTATGTATCAGGCAAAGAGAAATGCAACTGTTGTAGCTGAGAACCGTACTGACTATTTTTCGGAAGTGGATTTATTTATTTCATTTGTATGCTGCTTTTCTCCTGGAGTGTGGGACTCAAAGTGGCTCACAATAAGAATAGCCTACCAATAAAATGTTAAAACAAAAATAACCATATTAAAACAGTATAAAATCATGAAAATGTATATACATGTTACAAAATAAATAAAGCACCACCACCCCATCCCCAGTAAGGAGCTTCCCTGCTTACACATTAAAAGCCTGTTTCATCATCTGCCTTAATATTTCCACTTACCACATCTTCTGCTGTGAAAGTGGGTGACATGATTCTGTTGTCATCTGATGCTAGATCCTGTTCAGAACAGACTTAAAATGTGGCCTGAGCTCTTAGGATCAAGTTTAAAGTGCAAGCTGTTCTTAATCCTGACCCAGTATTCCAAAGAATTCTAGTTATGTTACATCTCTTCCAAAGAAGCTGAACCAGTCCCAACAAATTCCTGAAGAATGAAGGCTATAAACACTCAGTGTATTTTGCTCCTTAATTCTTCTTGCAATTAGTGGTATGAACCATAAAATTCTAGGTTTGCAGTGTCTAACAAGGAAGGATGTCCTATGCTTATCTTTAGAATAGTACCCTCCTTCCCTCCTGCAGCCCAGTGGAGTTATTCCAGTTGTCTTGACTGAGACTAATACAATTTAAACAGGGAATATTCACCCGTTTCCCAGGGGGCTTCAGCATATGTTGAAAGCCGCCTATAAGGAGCCCTCGAAGCTTAGTCCTTTAGCACTCTTCCAAGTAGTCTTTGCAGCATTAGTTTAAACAGAAATTACAGCATACCCTCAGGAATCAAGTCTTAAACATTAGAGTCTTCATAAACTAGCACCAAGCCGGTTAGCATGCCTTCCAGCTATACGGCCAGCGCTTCCTTCCTGCTGAGGTCTGTTACACTGGGTTTGGCACACCCCTTTTTATATCTGTTACATGATTCCGCTCTTCCCTCTGCTTAACTAGGATCACCTCTATGCTTCACAGTTTGTTTTCTATTGGCCACACCTTTCTCAGTTATAAAATATTTACTGTTACATTACTACCACTAACAAGCTTCATGCAGACAGGTTGACCAAGAGCTCCTCTTTCCCCAGGACATGCTCTCCATTTCTGTCCAGGAGAAATTTCTGAATTTCCACCTTTTTTGAGCAGGATCAAGAAGCATGGATTTATATTTATATTGTTTTGAGGTTTTTTTTCCCCATGCGGGTTCTCTTCATGAGGAGAATGGGGCTGTGGTAAGGAGAAAGGCTAAGCGTCCCACCCCACACCTCCTTGCTGCAGGCCCTGAAGCCCCATCCCCTGCACCGGGGCAGGGGAGCCTCTGCCCTCCCCTGAATTGGGACCTCCTGGGCAAATTGTGCGTTTCCTCCCACTAACTACAACTTTCTGAAGCAGCTGCTGTCTTGTTTCTTTAAAGCAGAAGCATTAAATGGGTTGCTTATCTCTTTTTGATCAATGATCCTGGTCTTCATTGCCTACTGTGCACATGTGTTCTGATAAACAGCATACCTTCTGATACATCATACTTCTGATAAACAAAACGGGAAATCTTGCAGAGACATCTTGTACAAATTGCAGATAGCTTGCTGACCACCCAAATAATGTGTTCTCCCCTATTATTGCACACACACAAAACCTCTCATCAGTTGACAATTAGTTTTTCTCTTTCTTTTTTTGATGGATGGACTTGGTTATGTTGTTAGACACTGTGCAAATACTTGTGCAAATACTTTTTATAAAATGTGCAAATACTTTTTATATCCATATTCTGGATCCAGCATGCCAGCCCCTCCGTTTTGGAAGACGTGTACTATTCCCAAGGAAAATTCTGAAGTGCAGAAGTTAAACAAAGAGCTGCTTTTACAAAATGTGTTTTGTGCTTGCATTGCTTTTAAAATACTGGACCTTAAATTATTAATGGTATAGTTGTAGGTTTGTTTGTTTGTTTTAACTCTCTGATCTGAAAACAGGACATTTTAAGCCTTTTGCTTTAAAATGCAGGTTATAAACTCTGCCTCATGAAACAACAAATACTCATGTGCAAAGCAATCCAAATGTTTGCCTATGTGTAGCTTTGGTGGTGCAGAGGTTAAATGCCTGTACTGCAACCACTCACTCACAAACCATAAGGTTGTGAGTTCAGCCCCAGCCAGAGGCTCAGGCTCAACTCAGGCTTCCATTCTAAAATGAGTACCCAGCTTGTTGGGGGGAATTAGCTTACAATTGTAAATCGCTTTGAGAGTGCTTAGTGTGACATGAAGCAGTATATAAATGAAGTTACTATTGCTATTACATACTTGAAACTTTCCAAACAAAAGCATATCGGTTTCACTGTTGTAATGTACAGTCAGCCCTCAGTATCTGCAGAGGATCCATTTCAAACCCCCCCCCAGATACCAAATAATAATGATAATAATAATAATAATAATCCCTCCTCTTCCACGGATGGTCGAGTTCCATTTCCCGAATGGCGGCATGGCCACATGTCCTGGACTGCGGTCAGTACACACCAACAAAAGCTGATAAGGCAGTTCCACAAACCTAAACATTGATCCTAAGAATAGTCCAAAAGCCAGAGCCAAGGTCAGGGTTGGAGAAATCAAAGAAGTCAGTCCAGTCCGAGGTCAGGGCAAGGAGAAAGCAGCAAAAGTCCAAGTCATTCCAAGGTCAAGGCAAACCTGTTCGACAGTGGAACACACTCCCTCGGAGTGTAGTGGAGTCTCCATCCTTGGAGGTCTTTAAGCAGAGGCTGAATGGCCATCTGTCAGGGATGCTTTGATTTGAGAGTTCCTGCATGGCAGGGGGTTGGACAGGATGGCCCTTGTGGTCTCTTCCAACTCTATGGTTTTATGATTCTATGATTCTAAGTGCATCCAGGAGTGATGACATAACACTGAACTTAGTTTCTGGGCAAAGTATAAAGTGTTGGCTATCACCTTTAAAGCCCTACATGGTTTGGGTCCAGGTTATCTGCAGGATTCTTCCTTTCTTTGTATCTTAATTTTCCTTTCCCTCCCAATCTTTAAAATGAGGGAAAAGATAATATGACTTCCTATCCTTTGATACAGGAAATCCTTTTGATAGATTCTAGTTTTCTCACCAAATTTAATCATATTTAATTATACTACTTTTCTAGCTGAACTGCTTCCTAGTTTATTTTTAAACATTAAGTAGATTTCAATTTTCAGTTTGTTTCTTAAATGTCACATTGTCTATTATCCTTGTAATTTATATTGAACAATTTTATTTATAACCAACTTTACCTCTGGACATTTAAACATCTATGAATCTTAGTATGAAACATAGTATAAATCTTATGTTTTAAAAAATGTTGCTAAATGTCTCCACTTGTCATCCCATAGAGGGGTCAAATTTTTCCAATCATTTACACACTGATTGATTGGTTTATCATTTATAACATTTTCAGGATATCAATTTCAGACATCTCATATAATTTACTTATCCAATCTTCTTTCAATGGCATTGCTTCACTTTTCCATTTTTGAGCAAAGATTAGCCAAGCTGCTGTTACCATATAGAGTATAATTTCCATGTAATTCCTTTTAGTTTGTTTGTCTAACATATGCAATATATTTAATAAGTATAATTACAGGGTCAATTGATAATTGATTTTAAGTGTTTGGTTGATGGGCCTTGATTCTCGGCGATTCTGTGTAAACTATAACACCCTGAATGCATCTGCTCTTGTCTAATTTTTGAAGCTCATCAGGGCCAGCCCTTTTGGAACTTGAATTGGGAGACCGTCATGGAATACTAGAGATCTCTGTTTAGGGCTAGGAAAGGAAGCCTGCAGGAAGCTTCAAAGAGGTGCTACCTGCTAGATTTGACAATACTACATCGTCCGGTGGTCCGACTCAGTATATGGCAGTTTCCTGTATTCCTAAACCCCGATAGTGACACAGTTTTAACTGTTTGATAACTTTTCAATCCCATCACTTCATCCTCTGGAATCTTTAGGTGGTTAGTTTGGTGTGGAACTTAAAAATATCTGCAGCAGAGCTTTAGCCCCATAGTTCAAGGAAAAGAATTCTAATTCTCTGTTGCAGGGAATTTTTAGTTCTTTATTAAACTATGAATGCCATGATTCCATGGGATGAGACTATGGCAGTTAAAGTGGTATGAACTACACAGTCTACACTCAGGTACTTGACATATCTTATATATGTTTCGTGACAAAGGTGTAATGTAGCTTAATATCAAAAATAACATAAATGGGGCTTTCTAGATTGGCAAAAAGAAGTGTGTGCAACTTTTTGGTATATATTATAACATTTCCTAAATACTTTAAAATGTGTTCTTAAAGGGGATTTTATGGCATTTGAGAGGCATTTTGAGCAACAATATTATAATTTAATGCAGTTCATTTTCCACCCATAAGGTGCATTTTTAAGTGATGAAAAATGAATAACCCAGTGAATGATACAAAAAGTTGACAAATTAGTTTAGGAATGTTATTAGGAATAACATTTTGAAGATTAATCATAATGTTAAATACTTTTAAACCCTAACCCAGGAGATGAGACATTTTGGTCCCTCAGAGGCCCAAAGCAGACAGGTGGCAAAGAGCAGTCTCTGGTTGCAGTTGGGCCACAATTGTCCCAGGACTACTGGGACACTGTACATTTTCCTCTTACTTTCCTTTTTTTAAAAGAAAAAACAAGATCCGAATATTGGCCCAATAAGAAAGAGGATATAGTCTTCTAAACAATTTGAAAATGTGTTTGACGGTTAAGTAAATATAGGGAGAGGAATGCAGCCTAATAATAACAATAATAATATTTATTTATATCCCGCCCCTCTGGGTAAGCAATCGGAGTGGGGTACAACATTTAAAAGCATTTACAATTAAAATATTACTATTCAGTTTCCCCTCCCAGCGACATAATTGCAGGGATGAAAGGGGGAAGGGTATGAGTATGTTTGACTTTCCCCCAGAATGTATGGATTTGCAAGGGGAAGAGCTGCGTATAGATTAGTAGGTACGTTTTAAAGAAAGAAAGGTTGTGCTAGGTTAGGCATCAGCTTTTGCTGCAATGCTCTTCACTTATGTATTAGCAGAAATTTATTTTCCCCTCCCTTCCTTCCCTTTCCACTTTTTGTTCTTTCTCTTCTCCTCTACTCTTTTCTCTCTGGATGGGCTTTGTCTCCCTATACCCTGAAGGTAAGGGAAGTCTGCTGCCCTGTGACTAAAGCTGGTACTGCAGGCTTCGGGAGATTTTTATTAATTGAATTTGATCAATTTTAAAAACTGCATGCTCCAGGTTACCTTTAGTATGCATGCCAAGTCTAAGATGTCTAGGTTTCAGGATGCACAGATACCAGTGTGTCTATCTATCTATCTATCTATCTATCTATTTATTTATCTATCTAAAGATAGGTAGATAGATAAGAGCTTGAAGGCCCAGGAGCCTGATGGACAAGATCCTTTTAATCTTCTAACTATCCATCATCCGATGTCTGTAGAAGCTGTTGGATTGCTTCTGCGGCATCAAAGCCATCTAATAGTTGTGTTCCATTGTCTTGATAATTCCAGAAATATAATAGGAATTTTCTTGGTCTGACATATTTTATTAGATTAGGAGGAAGAGTTTATTCCTGTACACCTGCTTCTTCCCTCTTGTACCTGGTTTTTGCCCCTGATATCATTGCTGGTTAAGCCACCTTTCCTTTCTGTAACATCTGAAGCCAAGACTGTAGTGTTAATACCTATTAACAAGCCAAGATATGAGTCCAGGATCTAAGAAGCTTTAGGGCTAAGAGGTTTTATGTGGCTTTCTTTTTATTTTTTTTTTATTTTTGTAATCCATTACAGTATTCCTATTTTAGGCAAGTGCTGGTTAAATGCCTTTGAGGGCCATTTTTACATTTGTATTAACAGTAGTAAGGCACATTCCTGTCTTAAAATTGTGTAAGCCTAATTTATTTACAATCTTTTTTTCTTTATCTATTCTGTACAGTACCTCTAATTTCTCTATTATTATTGTTGTTATTGTTATTATTATTTGCTTCCTGAAGCATATGCACACAGTGACACTGAGAAATAAGGTATTTAATGCCTCCTTGCTCAACTTTCCTCTGCACTGGGGAGCTTTTCATTACTAATGTGTATCTACACATCCATTTAGCACTGCTGCATCTGGTAGAAAAGAAATATTGTTCTTTGTCTGCAGAACTTTAGCTGGATACTGCCAGAGAGTCCCATGAGTACTGAGTACTGAGAAGCTATTTTATATGGTGGATGGAAGAGAATCCTTATGGAAATGGAACTGCAAGCTTAATATAGAATCATGGCCAGAGAGTTCCATTTTAGTTGTAACCAGCAGCATGTTTCTTTATTTTACATTAAAAATTTTTTGTCAGGGTCAATATCTCTAAGTTACAAATATTCCTTTATTTATTTAGGCTGTGCCTCCAGCAGTATCTGAAGCCACCATTTATAGGGAATATGCCACTTAATGTGATGGCCAAAGCTTGTGAAGTTTAACCCAACCTTGATCATAAAAGCCAGGCTTTGTTTGCACGTAGAATCCATGCAAAGATGAAAAGGAAAAGTACTACCATACTCTCTGATATTTCACAGTGAGTTCATACACACACACACACACACACACACACATACACACACTGTGTATTTCAGTACCTGAATCTGGCTCTTTTTTCCTCTGCAGCTGCATGTTGCTGTTATTTATCACCCCCCTGGTTCTGCCAACCAATTTCTTTCTGATTTTGAGTCTTGGCTCACATTTTTTTCTTTCAGATTCTGTTCCCTCTCTGATTCTCAGTGATTTCAACATCCATATCGACGATCCTACAAATTCTTCAACCTCTCGCTTCAATTCTCTCTTAGCCTCCTTCAATCTTTTACTTCACTCTAACTCTTCAACTCACTCTCTTGATTGCTGTCTTGACCTTGTTCTTGTTACTAAGTGTATCATCTCTGACTGCTTGGTGTCTGACTTCCCTCTCTCTGATCATTATTTAATCTCTTTTACTCTCACTTATACCCCAGCCCCTCGCCATACTATTCTCTGCCAATTTCATAACCTCCAATCTGTTAACTCTAATCTTCTCACTCAGTCCTTGGAATCATCTTTTGCTTCTCTTAATCTAGGGGACTCTGCAAACTCAGCTATGTTTTTGCTTAATTCCACTCTTTCCTCAACTCTCGACAGCTTTGCCCCTCTATCTATGCACATGTCCTCCTCTTCTTCTACAACTAGGCCTCAGCCCTGGATCACTCCCATTGTTAGGTTTCTTTGGTCCTGCGCTCAAGCATCCGAACGTCTTTGGAGAAAGTCCAGGGAGTGGGCCGACTTTATGCATTATAAGTTTGTTCTCTCTTCATGTGACTTATACATGGCAAAACAGAACTATTACAAACTATTGATCTGCGCTAACGAGAGGCGCCCGCAGCGTTTGTTCTCTTGTTTCAACACACTACTAAAACCTTCTGCTCCCCCTGTTTCTTCATTACTTTCTCCGTCTGATTTTGCCAATTATTTCATTACAAAGATCACTACTATTCGGTCGGAGTTGACTCCTTCTGACTTAGTTCCTGCCATCAATCTCCTGGTTCCTCCTATTAACAAATGTTCTGCATTTTCTCCTGTTTCCTTGGATGAACTTTCCACGCTGCTGAACTCTTCCAAACTCACAACTTGTTCTCTTGACCCAATTCCTTCTCGTCTCCTCCATAGCTCCTTCTTTTTTGTCCTCTCTCCTCTACATCTTTAACCTCTCTCTCTCTCCATGGGTTCCTTTCCCTCAGTCTTTAAACACGCTCTAGTTTCCCCTATTCTGAAAAAAAACCCTTCTCTCGACCCTTCTGCCTTGTCCAGCTATCGCCCGATCTCTCTTCTTCCTTTTCTTTCTAAGGTTTTGGAACGAGTCGTCTACTCTTGCTGTCTTGAGTTTCTCGAAACTAACTCCATTTTGGTCCCTTTCCAGTCTGGTTTCTGCCCACTGCACTCCACAGAAGCAGCCCTCACCAAGATCTTGAATGGTCTCCTGCGGGCCAAGGCCAATGGCCTTTACTCTATCCTTGTCCTTCTCAATCTGTCCTCGGCCTTCGACATTGTGGACCACTGTCTCTTAATTGACTTACTTTCTAACCTTAGCTTCTCAGGCTCCATTCTCAATTGGTTTAGATCCTACATGTCGGATCGATCTTTTGCAGTGGTCTTGGGTGGCCAGACTTCGTCCTCTGTTCCCCTATCTGTTGGAGTTCCTCAGGGTTCTATCTTGGGTCCCCTCTTGTTCTCTTTATATACAGTGTCTCTTGGTAAACTTATCAGTTCTTTTGGTTTTTCTTATCATCTGTACGCTGATGATACTCAGCTGTATCTTTCCAACCACAGCCTTTCTCCAAGGCTTGAGCAGCAAGTCTCATCTTGTCTGACAGCTGTTTCCCATTGGATGCATCATTGGCACTTGAAGCTCAACACATCCAAGACGGAGCTTCTTGTTTTCCCTCCCAAGCCCACGCTTCAATATTCCTTTTCTATCTCTGTTGACAACATTTCTATTCAGCTGGTCCAGGAAGCCCTCAGTCTTGGTTTCATTTTTGACTCCTCTTTGTCATTTACCCCTCAGATCCAGACCACAGCCAAGGCCTGTAGATTTTTTCTCTATAATATCTCCAAAATCTGTCCATATCTCTCGGCTTCTACTGCAAAGATTTTGGTCCATGCCCTAGTGGTCTCACTATTAGATTACAGCAACCTTCTCTTGGCAGGGCTTCCTCTCTCTTACCTCCACCCATTAATTTCTGTTCAGCACTCAGCTGCTCACATCATCTCACTTGCTCACTGGTATGACCATGTCTTCCCCCTATTGTCATCCCTTCACTGGCTCCCCTTTCCCTTCCACATTCAGTACAAGCTTCTTTTGCTCACTTTCAAAGCTCTGCACAGGCTGGCCCCTCCCTATATTTCTGAACTTCTTTTCCCCTACATTCCCACCCATTTCCTCCATTCTGGCAGCCAAGATCTCCTGTCCCAGCCCAGGATTTCCACTGCCTCATCCCGGATTTGTCCCTTCTTGCTTGCTGCCTCTCACTCCTGGAGCCTCCTTCCCTTACAAGCACAGTTCAACGTGTCTCTAACCAGTTTTAAAACTGAGTTAAAGACCATATTGTTTAGGGAAGCGTTCCCAGGGAGTTTGTGATTGTGACCTGGTAGTTCTGATGCAATATTTGATATCTGCTGTTTTAATTTGTTTACTTATGATGTTGTTAACTTGTTGTTTTAACCTCTAGATTGTACTCCATAGGCAGGCTTTTTATATATTCTTGATTTTATTGGTTTTTGTACAGCGCCATGTACATTTATGGCGCTTAGCTAAAACAACAACAACAACAACAACTTGAAGGAATACTTCTCCTTGTATACACCTACCCAAGGATTGAGGTCTGCTGAAATGGCCCCCACCTGAGCCCCACCAGTCCTAGTCATTTCATACACTGTGAGAACCCATGAGAGACAGTCTTTTCTGCTGGGCCCCCTTCAAGTTGTGGAATGTGCCTCCTCCCCAATTCTGATTTTGTTCTGGCATTGAGTTTGAAATACATCTCTCTATTAAAACCTATGGGACAAGATTAGCTTCATCCAGATCCGTACATATGCATATTTTAAACTGTTTATACCTAGTTAAATTGTTTATATGTTTTCATCTGTTTAAATAATTCACTATCATTTGAAATTTAATTTTTTTTTTCAAAAAATTGTTTAAACTGATTTAATTTGTATACTGCTGTGAGATTCCATGATGTAGGGAAACATATACAGATTTTAATTAAGTAAATAAAATACAGTGGTCCCCCGGTTTACAAATACCCCGGGGAATGAAATCCCCGGGACCCGAAACCGGCGTGACCAAAAAACATACCCCGGGATCCAAAGGATCCCCCGGGATGCGAAGGAGAAAAACTGCGCAGCCCCTTTAAATCGTCCGCGCGGTCCGTCTCCTAATGCGGTCCCCCGAGAAACGAAGACTTCCGGGTTATGAAAGGTAATCCGGAACGGATTACCTTCGTAACCAGGGGACCACTGTACATTTAACATGGCTATTGTCACACAATAAATAATTAACCATAGGCTAAAGGTTCCCACATTTTCTTGCTTCATAGCATGCCTAATGTCTCAGTAATTTTGTCATGGTTCTCCCGGGGCTCCCCCTCCATGCCATAACTTCATCTTGTATGCATGAAATCCTAGATGCTTGTCTACCTGGGAGTAGGACCCTCTTAGCTGAAAAAAAAATCACATTTAAATAACAGCTCGGGAAAGTCCGCTCTTTCAGTTAGCATGCCAAATGAGAGTTATATTCCAAAACAGTATTTTTTCATGAGTTTTTCTGCTTCCAGTTAAGTAGGGTAATAGGATTGCCCAGGGCAAACCCAACAGCTGCTTCCATTTTTAATTTAACAATGAAGTAGTCTATAGCTTTCTGTCTATGAAAGGTAATGGTAACAACTTCTTCCTCTAAGTTAGGGGCAAAGCAGATGGTCCAGAAGAGGCTAGAGGTCACCCTGGCCCTGACTGTCCCTGGACCACAACGACCGAATGGACCACACTGCCCTGGTCCTAAATGGACCACCCGCAGGAGTGGATTTAATCTGCTCTATTTGGCCCGTCTGTTTTGGCCCTTAGCCTCAAAGGTGCTACAGTATCCTTCTGCATGCAGTTCTAGAGGCTGGGGTTTCAAAAGTTATTTTGGGCATGTTAGGCCAAGGTATGCTAGTCACATAGGCCAAGGTAGGCTAGTTGCATAGTTTTGTGAATTCTGGCTTATGTATGTGTAAGAAAAATCTTTTTAAAACCTAGCAAATATTTCTTCCTTTCTGGTGGATTTAAACCAGCAGATTATTTTCACCCACATTAAAATAAGGGAATTAAGAAAATAGATTATTATATTCGTAGAGTGAAGCCATGTGTCCTATTCCCTGATTGTTGAGCATTTGAACTCAACCAGCATTGTTATGATAGCTGTGTCCCCAGTCTGATTTCTAAAGGTTAGTTTCTGTTGTCTTTATCACTCCAGAGAGTTCCTAGGAAGAATTATTACATGGTTCAGTGATCATAGTGTGGTCTTTTCTTTTGCAATCTGTAATATTAAAAAATGCCAGAAGATTACTCTATAGACTCAATATATGTCCTTCAATATTTAGGAAGAATAGCACAATTGTGGTTGTGCACTGGTGTGCAGTGATATGAAACATGAGTGGTGTTTGAAAAAGTAGGACTTGCCATGATGAATTTTATAAAGGCGAAAATATGCATATGTCCATTCTCCTAGTAATGTCTTGTGGCAGTGGTTTTCATTTGTGTGAACACAATGATTAATTAAGAAATAACTGTGAAAAGCTCCGTTAATAATTTCATTCTATTTGTTAACTGTGCTGGGACCACAGACTAGAGAATTGTCAAATTCTGCTTTGAATAATGACTGCCTTTCAGTACAGGGTATAGTATTGCACCACTTCAGTTCTATAGCTCTTCAGTGAACAAACGTATTTTCATGAAGTTTCAGAAAATCTACCACTAAGTTGAAAAGGTATGTATCACTTTTGTATTTAGAACTAGCAACTACAACAGACTACTTGTAGGAGAGGTGTAACTGGAACAGAAGTTCATAAGGAACTTCGTGTGATAATGAAAATCCCAATCCTGTAAATATTTTTTTTGGAAGAAATCAATCTGTATACTTAGAGAGTCTTAATCTCTAGTAATTTTATATAACAGCTTTAATTGTTCTTGGATATTTTCATTGCTAATTTTTATTTTATTAGCATTATATATAATACCTCTGAACAACTAACTGTAAACATTATTTTCTATATTCTCTGTTATGGGACTAGAATTGTGGAGGCATAGCATTTATAAACCATCTTTTTGGGTTTTTATTCATAATGTTTGCACAAAAAACACATTGTTTTTTCTGGAAATTATTATTTTCTTTCAAAAAGCTAAAACTCATAAGTATGGAATATGTTCCAGGAATTTCAGTGGATTTTTCACTAGAGAAAGTACTATTGGGTCCAAGTTTACATTGCTTCAGAAAAGACCCAACATAGCTCATTTAGTTAAAATTTACTTCAGTTGTTTTTTAAAGTTAATTTCTGATTTGTTGGCCCTAATCTAGATCAGACCTCTAGGGTGTGGGGTGAATATGTGGTCCCAGTCCTAGTCCCAGTTCAGACCCTTCCCAATTTGCTTTAATGTATTAATTTGATTCAGAGCCTGCCTTTCTGGAAGAACGAGGCAGCTTACACCATCATTTTAAAGTAGGTGCCAATAAACACACAATTATAAATGTTAAAATTCAGTGAAACTACTTGCAGTATGAAAACACAAATAAGTTAAATTGTTTTAAAACACCTCAGTAATAACAATTTGAATTGACCAGTTCAACCCATCTATTAAAAACTCTACCTGTAGCAGGCTGGCAGTTGTCAAAACCTGTCTGACTTTTCCTGCCAGCTGAAGGATGGTGGGGCGGGTGCCAGTGCATTCCATAGTTTGAAATAGTTTGAATCATTCCATGATTCAGTTTTGATACATATGCGTACCCTTTGAGAATTATGCTTTGTTGCTGAGCAGGCCAATTTAGTCAGTTGTGCACAGACTTTTGGTAGCAGAGAGAAATTGTGTGAACTTAATGTGCTGGTGGAAAGATAACATTTTGCTCCTTCCTATGGATAGAAAGAATGTTCAGCTAAAATGGTTTATGAACATTTAAGAAAATGTTTGCACATGCTCTTTCCAAAAAATATTCCATGCAGAAATACACATTTTATTCTGTCCAAATCATTCTCTCTCTCTTTTTTTTTTTTGAATAATCTGTTTTTGCATACATATTTAGACACCCATGAGGGTGGGTTGCAAAAAGTAGTGGTCTTTCCACAAAAAAAACCTATTTTGAAAAAAAAAAGCAAAACAAACAAACAAACAAAAAACAGACAAAGCAGTTTCATACCATGTAAGTATCTAAAAAGTGTGTGTGTGTGTGGGGGGGTGTTTAACATGGAACTTGTGTTGTTGTGCAAAAACCATCATTTCCACACAAAAACCACTTTCCAAAATTAACATGGATTTCGGCGCATGATGTTTTCACAAAAACCACATCTAGATTTCTGGAAATTGTGCTTTTGCTTGAAGAATAATTGAAAAAAAGGGTTGCATAGCATCACTTAATCTTCACTATGCTATTTCTGCCACTGGTACCAAATTTTCTGTTAAAGAAGTAATGCCCAGGAACATTTTAACTTCCTTACCTGAGGCATACCTGCACTGGATTGTTAGTGATATTTCTGACATTACTGTACATGATGGGAAGTTAGTAGCATCACATTTTGCCAACATTACAATTATACTTTCAAGGCACAATATTTTTCAAAACACTAATTAAAATGTCGTTCAGTTGCAATTTATAAGAGTGTGTATTAAAGTCATGTGTTGCATTTACATTAAAATTCTATGTCCACTTTTACATGGAATCGGCCTATACCACTAGCCTGTCCTATACTTACAGAACTGGAGGACTGTAACATTACATCTCTAGCTCATCTGGAACAGGGATGGACAGAGTGTGGAAGTTCCCTATCAGCTGTCTATGCTGTAACCAGCAGTGAGGAATGCTGGGAATTACAGTAAAGCAACACCTGGAGGCTAAACCTTTGTTCCAAATGACATGATCATTTGATGGTTTTCCAACTTTTGCATGCCTTTTCCTTATTCTAAAACATTGAAATGCCGCTTCTAAGGCTTAGTTACTTGCAGTAAGAGTTTTACGCTAAACTTCCATCTGAGCTCCCAGCCTTTAGATTTCGGTGCTGCTCAGCACTGGAATACAGTATCCAAGAATTTCTGTGACATTGATTTTGCCCTCAAATGAAAAGTTCTTCTCTACCCTTCCATTAGAGAAAAGGCCTTCCTCAGAATATTAAAGATTTCCTCAAATTAAAACCAATCAACTAACAAACATATTTATTTATTAAAATATATCCCACTCTGTCTCTGAAGATCTCAGGGTGATGTGCAATAAAATAATGAGTACAAAAGGGAATTTGTAATTTTAAACATCTTGTCCCTTTGGACAAGATTATGAGAAATATTTTTAATGGATATAGATATAGATATAGATATGTCCTGAAATGCAATAAATCTCTGGGAGGTTGACCTGTGTCTTGATGGGTTGTGTCAGTATGTTGAAGCGCAAGTGAGGTAGAGAAAATTTGTGAGTGTTCTGTACATCTCTATATGAAGTCCACAGTGGTTTTTGTTTTTTTTAAAAGAATTTTAAACATAGCCAAAGCAGAAAACGGATTAAGGAGGTGGGTAGACCATGAGATGACAGGGGAATTAAAGGTGTGATAAAGGAAGAGAAGGAAACTGCTGAGAGGTTGAATGAATTCTTTGTGTCTGTCTTTGTAAAGCAAATATCCAAGCCTGACTTTGTACTTCCAGGAAGGGTATCTGAGGAACTCAAGCAAATAGTTGTAACAACAGTTGAGGTTCCCCACCTTACAGACAACGTGAATACAAATACATTTCCAGATTCAGGTGTCATGCTTTTGCAAGTTTGTAAAGAACTTGAAAGTGAGGTTTTTGACTCCCTCTTCCCAATGTATGATCATTTCTGTAAGAGAACACTGGAAACATCAGTTTTAAAAAGGGATCCACGAAATTACAAGATAGTTTAGCTTAATGACTTTTCTAAATAAAGCAACATTAAATGATCAAGTATGTAGAGGGCCAAGCCTTGCTTAAGAAGAATAAATATTATTTCTGCAAAGATACAGCCTTTATCACTCACCTTTTAGAGGTCTTGGAAAATGTCAGCAAGAATGTGGATTTTTTTTGGGGGGGGGGATTTGGCATCTGTTGTTTGCTTGTACTCTTGAATGGCTTTTGCCAAATTTTCTTTCCAAAGTCCCCTGATTAAACTTTGGAGTAATAAAAATGAGTAGAATAGCAAAGAGTTCCCATAGGATCCCTCCAAATGATGGGGATGGACATTAAAATAGCAAATGTTGTTCAGTTTGAGCCAAGAGTAACTTGATTCACAGAGGGGCAAAAATATATACTAGTGGGTCAGATCAGGATTGTGATGGACCTCTCAAAGAGAACCTTGGCCTAGTGTGTGGGTGCTCTGGAAAAGGCAAGTTCCATGTTGCAGTTATAAGGAAAACTTACAATATTTGGGGATTTTTAATTTAGGAACAAAATGTAGATGGGGAGCAACATTATGGTGGGAAGGAAGTGGATAGTGTTTCCATCTCTTATAATATTATCCAGATAGCTGAAAAAGAGATGAGGAGATTCCAGCCAGACAAAAAGCTGGAACAGACCGCCGCAAAGGGGTGGCTTGAAGCCACCCCTGAGAAAGCTTCATTGAGGCCATGGCAACCACTCACCACGGTCTGAATCTGCCTTTTTGCCAGCCCAAAAGGAAGCAGCAAAATGCCACTCTTTTTTGCACCAGCAAAAAGTCAGCTTTTCCTGCCCCACTGGGGCTTTACGGAGCTCCAGCTGTATGCAGAGTCTAACTTGGCAGCCAGGCAGTGGGCATGCATCATGCATGCCCCATGGCCTCAAAGCCAGCTGAAAGCCAGCTTTTCATGCTGTTCTATAGCGTCCCTAAAAGAAATAATTTAAGATAGCTGTATGGCTTAGCAGTGGCCACCAGTGCCTTTAAATGGGGAGTAGAAAAATGCATGGAGAGTAAAACTATTGGTTTCTACTAATCACAACTAGTGATTACTCTTAGTTTTTCATGCAGTATGCTTTTCAACACCAGTTGCTGTAGAGCATAAGAGAGAAATGGCTGCTGCATTCACTTGTGGACGTCCATAGCTTGTCCAGTTGATCACTTTGAAAACCGAATGTTGGACTAGATAGATCCAGCAGGGCTCTTTTTTAATTACGTTTTTAATTAAATCAAAGCCTTCCAGTGTACTTTGTATAAGATATCCTGAGGGCCATCTCCCATTTCACAGTTGGGATGTGCGCCTATATGTCTGAGAGAACTTTGCATGTGTCTTTCATGAGGCCACAGTAATAAAGGAAGCAATTCCCCTAGCTGTTGTGCCTCTACTCTACCTCAGATAAAATTTTGCTCTTTAATCCTGGTCTTAACTTCATTATGTCTTCGATATGCAACATGAGGAAGAGTTCAAAGTCTGCAGTGTAGTTCAAGCATTTGATTAACTCATTTTAATGTTATTTAATAAAGAATATGAATGCAAAAAAAAAAAGAAGTAATTTTTCATGTGCTACGATTTTGGATTGGTGAAAAGAGTATAGCCTAACATTAAAAAGTTTACATCCATGTCAGATTTTTTTCTGACAACTGTTGGCAGGGGAAATATTCACTGAATTCAGTTCAAACCAACAGGTGGTTTTTAGCTGGGATACATTTTTTTAAAAAGCACAGAAATTTACTCTTGTTCTATAGACCTTCTTCTAGGCCGAAGTTGAAATAGGCAGGGTGTTTGGTTTTTGTTTGGTTTTTACCCTGGAATTGGTCACCTTCCAGCATTCCAATATGCAAGAGATATGCCTATCTCATGACTCTCAGCATTCTGCTTAAAATCATGATAATAAATGGAAACATAGTTAAACAAAGTTTGGATTTTGTTGTAGACCTTTGAATGTGATTTATTTCAGATGTCTTAGACACTCAGCAGCTTCTATGGCTTCAGACAAAGATATAGGAGTCATACACTAAAGGTTTATGTGGCAACAAATCTATTGTGCACTAAGTACACTACATTTTATAGGTATCTTATATATATATATATATATATATATATATAATTATGGAGACAATATTTAATCAATGAAAAGCTTTCAGATCAAGGCAAAAGGAGTTGCTTAACTTAAACCACAGCATTTTTAGAAATAAGGAAGTCTTGTTTTTATCTCAGAAGAAAATTGCTCTTTTGAAGATAATGTCTCCTGCAACACATGCATGCTTCATCTATGAAAGAATTCTGTTCATTTTAAAACTATAGTTTATACCCATATACAAATTTAACGGCAACAAGGATGACAAGAGTACTGTAACAAAGCAGTTTAAAAATATGTTTAAATATTTGAAGGGATGGCATATTGAGGAAGGAGCAAGCTTGTTTTCTGCTGCTGCAGAGACTAGGACCTGGAACAATGGATGCAAGCTTTAGGAAAAGAGATCCCACCTAAACTTTAGGGGGAACTTCCTGACAGTAAGGGCTGTTCGACAGTGGAACACACTCCCTCGGAGTGTGGTGGAGTCTCCTTCCTTAGAGGTCTTTAAGCAGAGGCTGGATGACCATTTGTCAGGGATGCTTTGATTTAAGGTTCTTGCATGGCAGGGGGTTGGACTGGATGGCCCTTGTGGTCTCTTCTTTCTCTACAGTTCTATGATTCTGTGATTCTAAAGCATATGAGAAGAGGTTGAAGGAGCTGGGCAAGTTTAGCTTGGTGAAGAGAAGAGGGAGGGTTGTCATGGTTGTACCCTTTAAATACTTCAAGAGCTGCCATAGAGAGGAGGGGCACACCTGTTCACTGCTGCCCAAAAGAGTGGGATACGGTCTAATGGTTTTAAATTAAAGAAGGGTAGCTTTCAATTGAATATTAGAAGGGAGTGGTTCAGCAAGAGGCTTCTTTCTCTGGTTGTCTTCAAAAAGAATCTGGACAGTTATTTGCTGTAGATGCACCTAGCTGGAGATCTTTCATTGAGCAAAGGGGTTGGAGCTGATGACCCATAGGGTCCCTTCCAATTCTGTGATGCTATATTCCTTTAATATCATGTGTCATTAAAATTTTAAACTGAGTATCACAAACACATGTTTGGAAATGTGTATGAAACTGGTACAAATCTACACTGTAGAAATAATGCAGTTGGCACCACTTTTAAGTGTTGTTGCTCCATCCTGTGTCATCCTGGAATTTTTCGTTTTCAAGGCCTTTGGTCCTCTTTGCCGAAGAGAGCTGGTGTCTCACAGAGCTACAGATCTCAGGATTCTGTAGGATGGATCCATTGCAGCTGCATTATTTCTACAAGGTAGATAACACTTTCAAGATCTAAGTAGCAATGGCTCCCATGGAAAGTGTTCTCTTCCCTTTTGTCATATACAGCGGGCTCTTCCCTTACACGGGGGATCCGTTCTGGATACCCCCATGTAAGGGGAAATCCGCGTATGCTCATGCCCCATTGCAAACAATAGGGTGCGGGGCAACTTGCATGCCATTTCTTTAATTGTCGTGTGGCTTCAGTATAAGCTGGAAGCTGTATATATTGTGCCCGCGTATGGCACAGGCACACTGTACCTAAAACAGCACTTTGAGTAAAACTCAGTACATCAGAGCATATAATGGGAAATAAGTATGACATCCCTTTAGAACTCTCTCCCCCCCCCCCAATTTTAACCAAAATCTTAAAATAAAATAAAACGTTCTTTGTTTGTTTTGGCAATTCAAATTTATGCCTACATAAAAGCACAATCTTTTGTGCCCCAGAGGAAATGCTTTGGGTTTGCTGAGAGCAATGAGGCAGATGGCTGAAATACACATATGTATATGAAATGCACTGATGGATGGAGATGCTTCTCTGAGCAGAGCTTGAAAAGTTACTTTTCAAAAGTTATTCATTGTCTAACCCATTGCAAGGCACACAAAAAAGGCAGTTTGTTACAATGAATGATACACTGTTGCTCACCATGGTACTTTTTAACAATAATAACAAATACAAAATAGAATAGACGACACTTGCCATCCACAGGAGAATGGCATAGCAGATTACCAGGATGCCTAGATTCTTAGCTGCTCATGAGCTGTTTTCAGTTTACTGACTTAGAAATTGTTCCAAAAAAAAAAAAAAGTATAAAGAAATAGAAGCAGAGGGGTTAGGTGGGATGGGATCAGCCTCAGACTTGTAAGGGTGATGCAGTCCTTCTAATATATTGGAAAAGTAGAACATATTTGACTCAAATATATATACTACTACTGATGAAAAGTTTCAATCTCCAGTCTTTTCTTTCAAGGAATCTTGTTGCTTTAAGAGGGCTGTTGTTGTGTAAATACAAGGAGCGTCACAGCCAGTGTTTACAAGGATCGTTATCTAAACTTGGATTTACAGTCAAATGGATCATTCTTTCTCTGTCCCTTAACTTTTCTTCCAGTACTTACAATGGTGTCTGAGTGTCCTGATCTTGTCTTCCTATCCCAGACTGCTACATGTGCCAAATACATGATTTAAGAAAAATTAAACAATCAGCATCAACACGAGGATTAATTCATAGGTCTTCTTTTATCTCTATAAAGATTGCTGCCTTAGGCAGTGTAGCTGCCATCTTGTTTGGCTCTTCCTCCTTCTAGCATCACTCCTCACCTCCTCAGCACCAATGGCAGCAGAGGAAGAGACATCATGATATTCATTATCTATGTGGCATTCCTCATCCAGTCTTTTTTTGACATTTTACAAGCCCCATAACACATGTCTCATAAAGGTGTGTGTGTGTTTACATAAGAAGCCATTACAGTTACACTGCCAAAGATTCAATTTCTTCATACTTCATTATGTTACAGTCATAATGTAACATAGCTAAAATTCTATTATTTAAAGGGGAGGTATTGTATATTTATTTAATATCAACATCACGGTACCCAAAAGACCTCCCTCCGTCCAAAGATCTGAAAAGTTGTTTAGGTTTGTATAGGGAGATACTGTCTTTCAGGGAGTCCAAGCCCAAACAATATCGGGCTTTAAATGTCATAACCAGCACTTTGAAATTTGCCTGGAAAAGGAGGGGAAAAAGGAAGGTGTTTCTACAATAGAGGTATATTTTCCCTGTAACCAACATCTGTCAGCAGCCTGACTGCAGCATCTTGGAGCCACTGAAGTTTCTGTACTGCCTCCAAAGGCAAGTAGCGTGTGTTACAGTAATGGGATGTTATTAAGGCATGGGTGAATGTAGTCAGATCCAGCATCTTCAGGAACAGATACAGCTTGCATACTATTTTTAGCTATGCAACTGCATTCCAGATCACCACCAATACCTGGGCATGCAAATTTGAGTCCAGGAGAATACCCTAGTTGTAAACCTGAGAATTCAGGGAGAGGATAATCCCATCCAACACAGCCTGAAATTCCCTGATTTGTCTTCCAGCTGAGCGGGAGCTCTTCTATCCTGTCTCGATTAAACTTTGGTTTCTTCACTCTCATCCATTTCATTAGTGATAGGAGACATTGGCTTTTTACTGAAACAGCTTCCTTGGCAAAGAGGGATAGTTGGGCATCATTCATATACTTGTAGCACTGTACCCTAAGACTCTGGATTGCACCTGCCAATATTTTCATCCAGTTATTAAACAGCATAGGTGACAACACAAAACTCTGAGAAACCCCTCATTGCCAATGGCAAAGTGTCAAAAAGACATCCCCCAGCATCACTTACTGAATTAATCTCTCGAAGAAGGACCAGAACCACTGTAAAACAGTGCCACCAAGTATCATCCCACAGAGGTGATCCTAGAAGGATACAATGGTTCGTGCAATAGAGGGGTCCAGAGAACCAATAAAGATACATCCTACTCCCCTTACCCAGTTCACCAGCCCCACCCCACCCCCTTTCATATGCCAGAAAGAGCATAGGTCCAAAAATCATGTGGTGGCTCTCACATCTCACTTACACAAACTGAAACATAACACCATCTGACCTAGGAGGGACCATTGGACCTGGCAACACCATTGGACCTGGCTTCAAGTTGAGGAGCCCTCCTCCCTCCATGACAACACCATCTGACCTAGGAGGGAGTGAAAGGAGAAACGCCATCGGGCCTGGCCTCAAGATGAAGTGACCTCTCTCCATGTCATCACCATCTGGCCTAAGAGGGAGTGAAAGGACAGGCCAAACTCCATCAGGCCTGTCCTAAATTATGAATCAGAGCCCTCCCTCCATGCCATTTGCCTTGGTTCAGGCATCAGAGGGAGAGAAGAACTTTTGGGCCTGATCCCCTTCCCCACCACTATTCCCTTCTCCTTTTGTGTCATGTCTTCTTTGACTGTAAGCCTGAGGGCAGGGAACAATAAATTATTATTATTATTATTATTATTATTATTATCAACAACAAACAGCAATCAGGAGCCAAGGTTACAGCCGCAGTCCTGTAACAACTGCAGCGTCCAAATCAAAGTGGATCTGAGAAATTGTGTCTGTGAAGTGTCCAGCAAATTGTTAAAAACATTCTGTTGAGTGGTATGCATTTTCATTGCATGGCAAACTGTAGAAGGCCCCTAACTACTCAGGACAGCTCTACTGGAGATGTTTATGCAGATGCGGTGGTAGCAGAGAAGTATGATTTCTTTGCTAATAATTTCAGTAAATGTAAATTTGAATAAATACACTAAAAAAGGCTGCACTTATATTCAGATGAATAACTAAGTTATATTACCTGGCATGCATGCATGGATGTGCGCACATGCACACACACACAACTACTGATAAGTGTTCACTAATTTCCTATTGATAGATTTAAATACTGTAGCATATCTTTATTCAGAGCTTTAGAAAATTAGACCTAAAGCTAGTTGGAGCCTATGATATAGCGCAGAGAAGCTTAATGGATAATTTTTTAAAAAAAACTTTTCTAGTATCTTGAAGAAATCTCTTCATTGAGCCAGTGATTGTTTCTGCAAGCAGAAGTGCAGAGATCAAGGACTGGTAATTAGTGATGTCTCTGACAAATTTCAAATGCAAGAAATTCAGGCCTTTGAAGGCAGATATAAAGCATGTGCCAGTTTCTCAAATCTCCTTTTGCTTATTTGTATTCCTTATTCCAGGATTTCTTTTCTTTCTCCCCCCCCCCCCCCGGCTTATACCTGTTTTCATATGAATTGTGTGTGCTTTTGTTTTGTCTTTTCTTTTTGTTTTTCCTACTGGTAAAGAAATTATCATCAATATTAGACATCCTCATAGTACCTCTTAATTTGTTCTGCACATACGATTACATCTTTTACATGGCACTTGACAAATAACAGTTCACTACTTCAAGAATCTTGAATCTATAAACAGAGAGAAAAGTACAGGAGGAAAATGGAAATAGGGTAACAGGAAGAATATATGGTTCATTCAGTTACACATAAAGTGGGCCCTTGGTATCTTCTGGGGTTTGGCTCCAGGATTCCCTGTGGATACCAAAATCTGTGGATACTAAATTCCGCTTGTGTTCAGTAGTGTAGTAAAATTGTGTCCCTTATACAAAACGACAAAACCAGTGTTTGCATCATAGAATTTTTTGGTGGTGGGTATTATTAAGTAATGGATATTAAAATCCATGGATGCAGAATGGGTAGATGTGAAGGTCCGATTGTACTTTGGGCTAGTTATCTGGCATTTTGTATTCTCTTGAAGTTGTTTTAATTCAACAAATCCAGCCTCACTTTCTGTGGACCTTATCACACTCATTTTTTTCACCCGTTATGGGCACTGGAAGGGGCTTGTGGGAGAAGGAGGAGGGTAGGCTGGTTCCAGGTTCAAGAGAAGTGAGATATGGCAACCTAAGGAATAGAGGGAAAGGCACCATATACCAGTGGCTGAATGTGCAGGGGGCAAGTGAGGGAGACCTGAGGAAAGTGTGAGGTATGGCAACGAAGTGAGAAGGAAGGAAAGAAGGAATTATGAGAGGTGTAGTGGAAGGATAAAAGGAGCAGGAGAGGTAGGTATTCTGGGGCAAGGGGGAAGCAGTGAAGTAAAAGCAGTACGGGAAGGGAGCATGGCAAAAGAGCAAGGTGATGCAAGGAAGGGAACCTAGAGCAGTTGCAGAGTAAAGGAAGGGTAAGAGAAAAGAAAAGCAGTGGGAAGGTGCAGAGAGCAAGGAAGGAAGTAAAATTTGTAAGTTACTACTGTCCTCTATATTTTCTGCCATTTGTGGCTTCCTGTGATATTTCCATGAAGCTCTAGCTTTATCCCACCTTTACAAACACTGCTGTAGTATAGTAATCTAATGTGAATACAACAGCATTAGAAATACTAGTCTGTGACAAAAGATTGTTGTTGTCATTGTTTTCACTTACCACACCAGGAAGGAGAGTGGTAGACTCTTCTTTGTGGAAGGTTTTTAAACAAAGTTGGGATGGCCATCTCTCAGGAGAGCTTTAGTTGTGTATGCCTGCATGGCAGGGGGTTGAACTAGATGCCCTTTGTGTTCCTTTCTAGCTCTGTGAATGTTGTTGTTAGCTGCCCTCAAGTCGGTTCAGACTCATGGCGACCCCATGGATGAAACATCTCCAAGAATCCTATCCTCCACTGCCTTGCCTAGATCATGCAAGCCCTTGCTCGTTACTCCCCGGATTCAGTGTATCTATCTGGTTTGTGGTCTTCCTCTATTTCTTCTACCTCTACATTTCCTAGCATTATTGTTTTTTTCTGGTGATCTGTGCCTTCTTATTATGTGGCCAAAATATGATAGTCTCAACTTGGTCATCTTAGCTTCCAAGGAGAGCCCTTGTCTGATCTGTTCAAAAAACCCATTTGTTTGTCTTCTTGGCTGTCCATGGTATCCTAAGTACTCTTCTCGAGCACCACATTTCAAATAAGTTTATTTTCTTTCTGTCGCACTGTCCAACTCTCACATCTGTACATGGCATTTGGGAATAAAGTGGCCTGAACAATTCTGACTTTAGTGCTCAGTTATATGTTTTTGCTCTTCAGTATCTTTTCCAGTCCTTTCATGGCTGCCCTTCCCATTCTTAGTTTCTTCTTATTTCTTGAATTCAGTCTCCATTCTGGTCAATGTTTGATCCTAGGTATGGGAATTCTTTAACTATTTCCTCGTTGTCTAGATTGAATTTGTGCATTTCTTCTGTGGTCATTATTTTTGTTTTCTTTATGTTCAGCATCAGACCTTCATCTTTGACCTTCCTTATTAACTGTTCCAATTCCTGAATTTTTTCTGCTTCTCCTTCTATCTCCACTCCTACTTTTTATGATTCTAATTCTGCTCTTCTTCTGATGTTTTCAGCATATAAAATAAACAAGTAAGATGATAGGATTCAGCCTTGCCTGATTCCTTTGCCTATTGGGAACCACTCTATTTCCTCGAATTCTGTTCTGACGGTGGCCTCTTGTCCTTGGTACAGATTCCTCATCAGGACTATCAAACATAGTGGCACACAATCCATATTTTTTTTGTGATCAAATGCTTTGCTGTACCTGATTAACTCAATATTTACCTTGATTATACTCCATATTTCAAATCTGTTTATTACATTGTTCTTGAATTCATCTGAAATGTTATTCAGGTCATATTTTGATATAATGATGGTTTTTGCTTTCTCCTTCAGCCTAACTCTGATTTTTGTTATGAGCAGTTTGTGGTCTGTACCACAATCGCTCCTGGTCTGGTTTTGACCACAAGGATAGAGCTTCCCCATCTTCTACTTCTAATTATGTAGTCTATCTGTGAATGTATACAACCACTTTACGTGGTTCTTATCTTTCTCTTAATCCCCACAACAATATCGTATGGTTGCTTTTCTGAGAGGTGGTGGTGGCCCAAGATCACATGGTAAATTCTGTCACCAAACTGCAATATGACCTTGGGTATCTCTGATCCAATCCCAGCCCTACAAAGATTACTAGTTCTATCTGAAGAGTAGTTACAAGACGAAAACGTAGTGGTAAACAAAATTGCATAATAGGAAACCAAATTAATAATATACATAATCATAATAATTTGCATGCAATGTACATTAGAGAGCTAGGGGCTGGAATATGGCAAACTAAGCAAAAACCATCATGCGTAGAATTCAACAATCATTAAAAATAATAGGGTGACAATCTCAGATCTGTTTTTCCTTGAAAAACAAAAACAAAGCACTACTTCACCCCAACCTGCTTCTCTATATCATGAGGAAGTAGCTCATGAGGAAGTATATCTGTCTCCTCTGTTTTTTTCTTTCTTCCCTCCAAATAGTCTCCATGATTTCAGGGTGTTGTTTATTTTCTCCTGCCAATCTGTTTGTTATATGTTTAGAATTTTAAAATCTATTTCATTAACAGTGGTAAGTCTTAAAATGGGATACAGCTCTTCCCACTTGCATAGTCTTGATTCTATGGAAGGAGCTAATCTATATAAAACTATTAGTATTTTTTCACTCACCACAGTTTTCTTTTTCATCTGGAGAAACTACTCAAGAGAAGTTAAATCTTACCTAAGGTTTACAAGAGTGAAGAGATTTCACTTAGTGCACAACACATGCTAAGTATCCTCTGTTCTTCATGGCAAAGATAGGAAGTTAAATTTGACCGTTATGAATTGGATATAAGTTATGATTTCTGTGTTTGGATTTTGGGAAAACTTCCAACTGTCTGCACATTGAATACACTATGCAATGTCTTTATTGTGCTGTATTTCTATTCTGCAAAGAACAGGTGAACTGTAGAAAGGTGTCTTTGGAGCAAATAGCACCAGATTACTCATATAAGTGAGCAGAATCCCACACTGTATGGGAAACATGCATGAGAAAATCTCTTCCATCAGCCATGAAAGATACTCAGCATTTGGCTTTTGTGAATATCAGTATGAAGAAGTGGAGATTACCTTAGCGGGAAAACCTCTCCACAGGCTTTTGCCATTCATACTCTAGACAAAAGAGACACTGGTAAGAATTCACTCTCAGTTGACCATAGGGATTGTGAATGAGATGCCGGTAAGAGAACTTTCAGTCTCTTTTAGAATGTCTCCCCTCCCCCTGCTTTCGATTTTCAACAGAACCTACAATTAGATACCCAAATTTGGGGGACAGGGGGCACCTCAATGACTATTCAGAAAGAAAGATAAATGTGATATTTTTTTGGAAAAAAAGTTCTGCTTTGAATGAACAACTGAACCTAATCATCATTAAATGGACATCAATATGCACACAATCAGGCTATTGATCTTAAGCTGGTAAGAGAAAATCATACCACAAAAATGGGTTGTAACTTGTGAATTCAACTGCTTAAAAACAATTCGCTCATTTTCTTAGGATGTAAAGGTATTACACTGTAGAAAACTAGGCAAAGCAATGATCACACCAATCTTTTTTTAAAATGTACTTACACACAGACATATCCAAATGTAGTGAGTGTCCTGCTAGAATTAGATGAATTCACACCCAGTTGTAAAGTATACAAAAGGAACATTTCCCTTTTCCTTCATTCATTTTTATATATTTGCGATATGATTTGTCCTGCATTTCTCACCAGTTTAATCAGGGAGATGTTACATCCCTTGTGAAAGTCAGAAATATATATATTTATTTCAAACTTTTGGTTAACAATCAAATAAGAACTATGTCCATATCAAATGTTAGCTTTATAACAGCCATATAGCATTTTTGACATCTGGATGAGGCAGAATTTTTAAAAAATATATCATGAGGTCTTACAACAGTAAGGATGGCAAGCCCAAGGCCTTCTAGATGACGGGGAACAGTATCTTCAATTGACTATGTCTATTGTCCATTTTGGCTGGAACTCATACAAGCTACAACGCAACTGCAGTGAGCAGGCCGTGGAAACAGCCAGTCACAGAGCTCCAGGAGTCCAGCCAATCAGAAGCTGGCTGGGCAGGGCTATAAAAGAGCCTTGACAGGGAGCAAAAGGGGTTTTATTTTGTTGGAGTTTTGAGGGAAGAGACATCTTTGGAGGGAGGGTGTGCTCTTGGGGTTCCTGTAGGAACATTTATAGGATAGTTATAGGCCAGGGAAGGGTCTGAGAAGTCCAGTAGGGACTAGAGAGGCTTGAGGGAGTCTGAGAAAGAGAGGCTCAGAATAAGCCTGGAGGTTAAGGAAGCTTTTGGCTTTAATATTGGAGAAGGTTGCCTGAGTGGCTGTAGTATTATTTTTAAGGAACTTCTGTAACTAAGGGAAAGATAAACAAAGCTTCAATTATATTTCAATATTTATTTCTTTACTTTATTAATGAACTTCATTCTTGTTTTGAAATACCACTTGGCCTCTGTTAAGCTATTGAAACACGCTACCAAAGATATCCATGCCTTGGTAGGAGATAGGTGGTGGGTGAATAAGAAAGTGTTCACGACAGCAACCAACTGGAAGACCCCAGTTTTCCTATACAGCTTGCATTTGTTGAACTGGGGCAAAGCAGATGGGCTGCAAGGAGCAGCCTTGGGCTGCAAGGAGCAGCCTTAGGCTGCTCTGGCCGCGATTGCCCCAGGACTGTGGCGACTGAACAGCCCACATTGGAAGTGGGCTGCTTCTGTCGTCCCAAACTAGCCACTGCCAGGAGCTGGATGATTTCTGTTCCTTTTTTATCCAGGCCAAAGGACCAGATCACAGCACTGCAGCAGCTCCTGTCCACTTTGGGGTGTTCATTGTTTGAAACCATGTCCCCACAGTGGCTGGAAGCCGCTTTATTTGTCACTTATTTTTCGGACCATAAATACCTCATTCCAGCCTTTTCCCCCAGTTCGAAGAAAATCTTTCATGTACATTCTGTCCACAGTATGGCTTTGGGTTGCTTTCTTTTAGAGAGGGAGTTGATATTAAAAGAACAGCCTCATGTTGTTTCATATTAGCAACATAGTGTTTAACCATTTCCATTATATTTGAATAATCCATGCCTCTTGAAGTGCATAAGTTGTGTATGTACTCAAGTCTGTTTGAAAAGTTACCGTAGCAACTGCAATACCTGAACAAAACATAATATGGAGAGGTTTTTTTTTTTTTTTAAAATATATCATTGATATGTAAAGATAGCACTTTTATCCAATAGGAGGATGTTCAATAAACAGATGTTACTGTCTGGCAACCCATTAAGTGCCATTCATGGTTTAATTCTTTTCATGGCTTTGTGCATCGCTTCAGTCTCCTTTTACTGAACTGTTTTTTTTTTAAACAATAACTATTGCAAAGATTTTTTTGTACAGAATTTGAACTTCACCTTTTATAACCTTGGATTTTGGCTATATAGTCTGGATTGCTATTCGTTTAGCACGATGAACTAATTGACCTAGCAGGACTCCCTGTGGAATAACAGCTTCTGCTTAGATCATCAGAAGCACAATTTGTTGTTTCATTTCCTCTTTGGATCCCATCAGGGAAACTGAATTGTGAAAAGACTGCCGACTGAGAGCATTCAGCCCTCATGACTGAATAAGTAACTTCTTTTTGGGTACTGTCTTAATTAACAATAAAAAAGAGACTATAGTATGAAAAAGTCTGCTGTGATTCTGACACAGATCACTAACTTCAGTAATACAATCACTTGAACCACATGGCCTTCTGAAAGTTGGGGGCCCTATGCAGGTGCAAAGCACAAAGCCTCAATATACCATAGAGAACATTTTATTCAGGGTAACTCAACAAAGCTGGAGCAGGCCATTACTGAAACTTGAGGGAAAGAAGATTTGGAAAAGGCTCTGTAAGAGTGTTAGGTGGCCGAGGGTGGTGATTTATAAAGTCATGTCACACATGAACAATTTTAATATATTCATAATTTCATAAGCCTGTGAGAAAGAAACCAGCATGCACCTACAGCCAACCATTATATTCCTTTGAAGAAATGGACAGCAATACAAAGTTGGAAACTCTATTAATGTGAACACCTACTATCCAAAGGATACCATGAATTTAGTCAAATTTACTGTTCACAAATTTGCTCAAAACTTTACTGTACCATACAGATAAGGGATAAGGAAAAACTTTGATTACTGTACACTCCGCAAAAGGCATATGATTAATGTGAAAAACCTGATTTTATTGTTCCCTAAGAGTCCTCAAGAGTCTCAAAACGTATGTCATACAGTACAAGACTTACAAGCACTAAAGTACAGTCTGCCGTCCATATCCATGGGTTTAACCATCCATGGTTGAAAATATTTTCAAAAAATTTAAATTTCTATGAGCAAATGTTGTTTTTGCCATTTTCTATGAGGGACACCATTTTACTACCCCATTATATCTAATGGGATTTGAACATTCACAGATTTTGGTATCCACATAGGGTGCTGGAACCAAATGCCAGCAGATACTAAGGGACCACTGCAATCTCATAGTAGTAAAATAATCTCATAGAACCTTTGTTGGCAAGTGTTGCATGTAGATGTCACAGTCTTGCATAGGATGAATAAACATTCTTCCACTTATGAAAAAATAATCCAGCTACATGTGTTTCTTACAATTTAATGTCAGACTTTAAGGCTGAAAAGAAAAATAGTGTGAGAAAAAAGACATTCAAGATTATCAGATGGGAGCAAAGTGTCCTTATCCTGTGTATTTGCATGATTAGGGGGAAGATTATCACACACCCATGCGCTTATCCCATTCTTCTGTCTGTAAGGAGTAATGGACCCATCATTTGATATTAATGAAAATTCTCATTAATACCAAATGACAGGTCCATTACTCTTTACAGATGGGAGAATGGGATAAGCATGTGGAGGTGTGATCATCTTCCCCCCGATCGCATGAAAACCACAGGTTAAGGATGGGATAAGGACACTTTGCTCCTCCATCTGATAGTCTCCATTGACATTGGGAAGATTTCCTGTATCTGTACTTTTTTCGCATGTTATAATCCAATTTTTCTTTGTGCCAAAGGTTAACATTTTGCCTTATACAAGTGAATCTACATACATTATCTAAGTCTTTAAATCCAAGTTACTGCTGTGGATTTCACTACTGTTGATTAATAGTAATCCTTCTCTTTGTGTAAGTGATTTTTCTTTTTCAGTTCTACAGAGTACTTTTCACAGAGTGAAGTGTTGTTTTGATTTAAGTAAATGAGCTGGTTCTTTACTCCTTGCCTCCTCCAGCAGTTTCCCTAAAACGCTTCACAGACACATTATAAACTGCTTAGGGAGTGCTTAAGTGCACTGATAAGCGGTATAGAAATGTATAGTAGTTGCTATTGCTATATGGAGAATAAGATAGCATAATGAGGATGGGAATCCATAAAAACCAAGTGGAAGCAGCCATGAGCAAAGTCTATCCATCCATATTTTAAAGTATGACTGGCTAAAATGCACATCAATGAAATAAAGACACAGAAACATACTTTAATCAGTGGGAAGAGTTCTGTAAATTAGGAGAATAGCTGAAATACATATTCCGATAGGAAAATGTGTATACATTTTAATGCAAGAAGAAAATAACAGTCTGGCAGCCCAGTACGAAACGGGCCCTGGGGAACAGGCCCAACGTGGAATGGAAGAGGGCGGGAAGGGAATAGAACAGGGATATCACCCATTTTACTGCATGGGAGAATGTGTGCTGAACATTTCTTGAAAATTGCCTCCTGTGGGGTGGTTGGGGAACTGACTTCTGGCGGCATCAATGGTGTTCTCATGGCATTCTCCCATCTGGTAAAATGGGTGATATCCCTGTTCTTTTCCCTTCCCATCCCCTTCCGTTCCACGCTGTGACTGTTCCACAGGGCCCGTGCAGTAAGCTCTATGGTTGGGAAGAAAATTGGAGATGGGATCTAGCAAAACAGTGAAATGGACTGAGAGATTTTCACCTTTCTCTACAACTGTTTTCTTCTTAAAACAAGAGACACCCCTCTCAAGATCCTAGAAGGTGGTCTTCAATAATTCAAAGGCTTTCCCAGTAAGTTCCTAGTTCAGAAATGTCTAGAGTCTTGACTTTTGATGGCCCATTAAAGAAGTTTTCAAAGTACCGGTATACACAGGCCTGGGTTATTTTCCTAGTATCTTGAAATGTGTCTCCCTTCTTCTTATTTTTTTTCCAGGATTTTATTGGATACTCTCTGATTTAAGTTGGATTTTTCTCCTAAAATTCTGACCATGGATGCTGACAATTTTAACATCAAGTCAGACTTTCCCCCCCTTCTATCTCCATCCTACCTACTTTTTCAGTATCTTGCATCAGATATCTGATGATCTTCAAAGGTGCCATTTTGGGAGCTGACTTCCGAGTTGACCTACTAAAAATATTGCTCAGGCATACATTTTGGAAGTTTTCTTTGGCCAAACAAGTTTCAGTTGCTTTCTGTGATGAATGCACCTGACAGGAAAGCAGAGGCTTTTTTACACAGTCTATTTTCACTGTTGTTTAACATGTGTGAAAAGCCATCACTAGGATGAAGAGAATCAGGGAAACTAATTATTTAACGTGAGTGGAAAGACAAAAGGTTAACATAAAAATGGAATTAAATCTTTTAAAAAATTAAGTATACATTTTAAAAATAAAAACAACAAAAACAAACAAACAAAAAAACTTTATTACAGCCATTTGGCCAGCACAATTACAAAATTTCAATTTAAAACATGATTTTATACCATACGTTTTGTACAGGCAGACTGGAGAGTATAAACAAATGATGGTTTACAAAAAGTAAGGATAGAACTGCACAATTTGGTAAACACACAATAATGGGTAGAGCATTATTACTTCATAAGTAACAATATTGCATTGTGTTAAAGAGTTTCATATTCAGGACTTAATTGTTCAAAACTACAGTCAGAATCTTTGTTTAAGGAAGAGTTAAACCATAAGGTGCCAATTAATCAGATGCAATTGGTTGGGGTAACTTTCTAAAGACTTTAGTCCCCATCTAAGTTAGTTTGATAGTAAGGTAAAATATGGCCATACCTCCCTGTTTACAAAATTTACCATTAAACCATCTGTACAGATTTTGAGAATTATATAACATATAACATCTGTTTAACAAACCTTTTGCGGTTTGCAATGGCAGCTGCGAAGAAATGTGCAACTGCTTGCGTTATACCTTCCTTCTGGTCTGCAAGTAGAAAATTTGTATAAAATTTTTCTTGTCTACCTGGAAACTGCATCACAAGTGGTGTTATAAATAGCGCACGTATTTCTGTGTACAAAGAACAACGAAAAAGAACATGATTAATATTTTCAATTTCCTCCGAGCCACAAGGGCAGTATCTGTGTTGAAGAGGGATCTTTTAAAATCTGCCCTCCAGGACTGCCGATGGTAAGATGTTTAACCTTGCTGACATGAACGCTTTTCTAAATTTCGGGACATTTAAATTCTCAAAATATTTTGCATATTTACCCGGTCTACTAGATTCCCTAACAGGAAGTAAAGTTAATTGGCTTATATGAGTCTGGAAATCAATATCCTTGATGCGTTGAAGAATAACAGATTTTGCTTCAGCATAAGCTAAAACAGTTATTTCTGACAATGAGAATCCAAGAGATAAGAGTTTCAAGGTCAGCGTCTCCTTCCAGGGAGACAAAAAGGAGTCTGTTAAAATTAATGGTACTAAGCCGGTCGGAACAAGAAACATTTTGAGCCATAAATTTAATTTGCATATCCATACACGCGCCTCAACAGATAGCATTCCTGTTTCTAGACGGAGACTGGGATTCGAAACACAATTTGGCACACCTAAGATTGTTCTTAAGAATTTTGTTTGAACTGCCTCGAAGGATGTGAAATTATTGAAGATACATATCTCAGAACCATATAGTAGTTGTGGTAAGATCTTAGCAACAAAAACTTGGAGAGCTGCTGGAATGTATTGGCCTCCCTTATTATAACAGAAAGAACATAGGGCTTTAATGCTCCTTTGTGTGTTCATTACAGCATTTTTCTGGTAAAATTTGGTAGATCCCTTGTCATGAAATGTGATTCCCAGATATTTATAAGTGGACACTTGTTCTATAGGGTTATTGTCTAGAGTCCACTTGTAACGGAGGCGACTCCTCGAGAAGACCGTTACTTTGGTCTTATTATAATTAATTTCCAGGGCATCATCTGTACAATAAGTTGCTAAGGCTCTTAGAAGTCTGTTCAAGCCCACTTTTATAATGGACATTAGAACAACATCATCTGCATAGACAAGCAATGATAGAGGCTTATTTGACAACGTTGGGGCACGGGCAGGTATTTCTGATAGGGTCGAAATCATAGAATTAATGTAAAAATTAAAAAGAGTAGGAGCTAAAATACAACCCTGTCTAACGCCGTTCGATGTAGAAATAGGTCTTAAATAAATTTATTTAAAAAATAATTTAAAATACAGCAATTGAAATTGTACAATATCCTGTTCAAAGCCCTTTGTTTAAAAATATTCAGTTCTCAAAAGCCTTTTGATTTTTTTTTAAAAAAGGGTTTGTTTTTTTTCCTTCCAAGGGAACACAGCAAAGTGAGGGCTATTCTTGCCACTTTGGAGGGGAATTCTGTGGTTTAGGGGCAGTCACCAAGAAGACCTTATCCATGTCTCCAACAGACAGACCAGTGAAGGTGGTAGGACCTAAAAAAGGACCTCTCCTGAGGATTTCAGAGCTTGGTCACTTCATATGAGGAGATATGGTCTGTCAGTATCCTAAAGTTAAGCCATAATAGGGCTTTATGAGAGATAACTAGCATTTTGAATTGTGCCCACAAGCAACAGTTGAGTGGTACTGTTTTGGTTGTATGTTCCATGCAGCCAGCCTGTTAGCAAAGTGACTGCAGCTCTTTGTACCAACTAAAATGTCTAAACATTCTTCAAAGTCCATCCCGTGTAGCGTACATGACAGTAATCCAAACAGGATATAACTAAGGCATGTCTCACCCAGTGAGATCAGGCATCTTTAGGAATGGGCACAGTTGGTGCACTAATTCTAAATATGCAAAAACACTCTTGGCCACTACAATAATCTGAGCCTTCAGTGGTCACAACTGAATTTAGGGCTACACCCCAAAAAGCAAACCTTCATCTTTGAAGGATCACCCAAGAGTATCAGATTAGCTTTAACCCACGTCCCCCAAAAAACAAGTCTCCCCAAAAGGCCCAAAGCCAGCCTTGAACCAGGAAGTTTGAATATTGGGTGATGCAGGGGCAAAAACTATCCGTGCTGCTGCCATTCTTTGCACCTGCTTCACTGTAACTCTCTCTGGAATAGTTTTTGCTATTGTTTTCCAGATTAGGATTCTTCAATTGGTGGAATCCTGGTAAATGGGTCTAATTCAGTTCATGGGAAACTGAATCTGGGTTTCGCTCCTCCACCTTGATTCCAATAGTCTTTGGAGAATCCAGGAGAGGGGGGAGTCCCCACCCTTATTTCTGATCATATGGAAAATAGTGCAAAAAAAACAAAACAAAACAAAAACCCAAACAGCTTCATTTATATACTGCTTCATACCCTTAAGGAGTGTCTAAGCGGTTTACAATTGTAAGCTATTTGCCCCCCAACAATCTGGGTACTCATTTTAGCGACCTCGGAAGGATGCAAGCCTGAGTCAAACTTCAGCCGTTTGCTGGTCTTGAACTCGCCACCTTATGGTTTTGAGTGAGTGGCTGCAGTACAGGCATTTAACCACTGCGCCACCAGGGCTGCACCAAGAAGCCTGCAGTACTCTTAGGTACCATTTTAGAGTCCTTTTCTCCTCCTCTAGCCGACAGCAATGTCAAGCCATGAAACTAATTCTTTACTCTTGTTCTAAAACAGAGACCCCTTCTCCTGAGTCATGGGATGTGGTCAATAACATGATAAGGTTATTGATTCCCGAAAAATCCAAGTACATTCTCAGGATTACTACACTGTGTTTGCACATCTGTTTTTTCTTAACCTGTTATTTTTAACATAGTTTCCTCCAAGTAAGTTTTGTTAGAAGCTATTTGTGTGGCCTTCTCTGTTTTGTGGAATCTGATACTGAACTGAAAAGCAGTTACACAGTGAAAAGGAATGGACGTGTTGGAGCAGTGCATGCTCTGTGCAGCTTAGAGTCCCATAATAGCATTCTAATAGCATTCTAGATATTTGTTCAGTGAAGATGTTACCTAACTTGCACTGCTTCTTGTTCCTTAAATGCAGTGCTGTAATTCAGTAAACTGCCCTCGCCTTCTCGATTTTTCCCATCCCAATGGGTGTCGGGAGAAAATCATCTAGTTTTCTTCCCATGCTGTTGGGAAGAGTGGGAAATTATTCCCTGAGGTGACAAGAAGCTGCATAGCTTCCTCTGGAAACTGCACAGCTTTCATTGAAAAGTGTGCAACTTTTCAAGCTGATGTGTACTGGGTACTGCTTTTCTGCACCTTTCCCTATCGTCTCCCTCCCCAGCCCCAAAACTGCACAGAAGTCATCAGCTCTGAAGAGACATTACAGCTGTTAAAGCTGCTGGAGATGGGAGGGGAGAGGGAAGTTGCAGAAAAATTGTCAGCTCCCATTTGAGAGCTGCAGCCTCTAGCCAAGATTTCTGTAAAAAATTGAGGGGACCCCAGTCTAAAACCTGCTGGCAGTCAGTAAGTACTCAGTATTCAGATAGGTCTGTTCTTTAGTATTACTTCAGACTGATAAACAGTGAAGTCCTGTGTGCGTGCTTATGAAGATATGGGCCCTATTAAATTCAGTAAAGCTGAGACTTCTTCTTAAATAAGCACAATTTTGCATCCTGGCTCCAGGTTTTCTGGGTTTTTTGCAATAAGCATACAGCATTAGGAATCAGTTCAACCCTGAAAATCATTGTTGTGACAGCAGGTAAGCAAAGTCATTCCTTCTTGTAGTCTTTCACAGCAACCTCTGAAACTGTCATTGAGATCTACCCTGTTTCCCCGAAAATAAGACATCCCCCCAAAATAAGACCTAGCATAGGTTTTGCTGAATTGCTAAATATAAGGCCTCCCCCGAAAGTAAGACCTAGCAAAGTCTTTGTATATAAATATATATACAGTATATAATAATTTTTTTTTAGTTCAACAATACATGTGAATTCTTCTTCATGGAAAAAATAAGACATTCCCTTAAAATAAGGCCTACCACATTTTTGGGAGCAAAAATTAATATAAGACACTGTCTTATTTTCAGGGAAACATGGTATTTGTTTTGAAGTAGTATTATTAGACAATACTAATACTCGTTTTGTTGTAGTATTACTAGACAATACTCTATGACAACTGACTCTAGACAAATTAGAGGTTTGTGATGCAAAGGCAACATCTGGACCGTGTACCATTATTTCAGGTTTTTTTTCTTTTCGGCAAGCTGTTCTAACATCTTTAGAACTGATGCTTATGAGTGGCTATCAGACTGTCAGATGAGTACAGATACAGAAAAGTTGCACAGAGTCACCTAGAATGTGATGGGTTTTGTAATTTATTTTATTTATTTATAGCGCTATGCTGTAAAGTGCTTTTGGCCACATTGGGTCCATGCCAGGTGGAAGGCAGTGTGTGTGTGTGTTTGATTAACTATATGGAAGATTTCACAAACTGAAGGATGAAAGTGGATGGAAAATGCAAAAGAAATGTTCAAAGGAGAGCTGAATGGATATATACTGAGCTGGACAGAATAATAAAGATACTCCTTTATTTATTTATTTATATTTATGTATTCAGTCCCTCCACCTTTTCCCCACTAACATGAACATCCAGGCTCAGAGTTGAGTTTTGGAGAACACCCAGGCTATAAGTTGGATAATTCAGGAGTATAACCTCATCCAGCACTGATGGAGTCCCTATTCCCTGATCTGCCTCTAGACTGACCAGGAACATTGCTGTCTTATCTGGATTAAGTTTCAATTTGTTGCTCTCATCCAGTCCATTACTGACAACAGATGTTGGTTGAGTACTGAGACAGCTTCATTGGAATCGGATGGAGAGAGGGGTAGAATTGGGGGTCATCTGCATATTGGAGATGTCATACCCCAAAACTTCACTTGACCTCTCCCAGCAGTTTCATGTAGATATTAAAAAGCATGGGGAACAATTACACAAGAATACTAATTCTGTTAAAGCATCTAGTTAAAAACAGTTTGAAATAAAATCAAAACACAATTGAAAACAAACAGAATGCAAACATATCACACTTCTGTCAGCACTATTCTATCATATGATTTAAAAATCATACAATGTCTGCTTAAATAAGATCTAACCTGGTGTCAGCAAGAGAGCACAGGGGAGCTAATCAGACTTTCCATGGAAGGGAATTCCAAAACCTAGAAGCAGCCGTTGAGAAGCAAACAAGCATGTGAAGATAGTGGGACTGAGAGAAAACCCCCTCCCAAAGATCTTATTACTTAGGCCAGCTCATACAGGGAGCTATGATCTTTTAAACAGTCTGATATGATGAGGGTTGTGGGATACTTTGGATTTATCAGATTCTTGGACCCTATACAGACTGGCCCAAAAGGCTGCCCTGTGGATGGAGTCAGGGCACAGCATCCTGATGATGGCACATGCTGCTCCAGATGGTGCGCAGCATCATGGCACACCTTCGGCACTGCATCCAAATGACTCAGCACCCAAGGGGCACCATACAGCCGTGCTGCCACAGCTATGGCACCTTTGGAAGTTGAAAAAAGGAGCTGCTTTTTGTGGCTCCTTTTTACACCTCCAAAGGCCAGATCGGGGCTGTGGCCCCAATCTGGCCAGGATACAGACAACCTCCCATTGCCCCTTAGGGGTGGTCTGTAGAGCCCCTTAGATGTCTAGACTACAGAGAGAACGTGTAGTTCAGTAGCCTGTAAATCAGTTTGAGATTTTGCTTTGATGATGGTTACATGGGCTGCATTCATTACCATTCACCTTATCAGGGGACATGGGTATGTTAATTTGATCTATAGCCTCTCATTTCAGTGTATATACTTCTGCTGAAGTGACTGTTGTAGTTTCAGACATTAGCGGGCAGGAATAAAAGAAGAGAAAGGCATATGCTAATACAATCGAGACGTTTGCACGTGTTTGTAATGTGCATTCAAATTGTCTATTGACTTAGGTGACTCCATTAATTTCATAGGGTTTTGTTAAGCAACGAATACTTCGAGTTGGTTTGCCAATTCCATCCTCTCATATATATAGCTGTATATATTGGCAAACCACTTGTATTCCTTGCCTAGGAAAACCCTATGAAATCCATGGGGTCATCTTACCTTAACAGGCATCTTGAAGGCACATACACACACACTTGCACTTCTCAACTGTTTTATGATATGCAATTCCTCCCTTTTATACAAAATGACAAGTTCAGCAGAGACTAAAAAAGTGATTTATGAAACATTAAAAGTACGGTCTTTTCCCCCTTTTTCTTTTTTACAAAAGGATTTTGTAGTACCTTTGAGACTAACTGAAAGAAAGAAGCTGGCAGAATGAGCTTTCATAGGCTTGAGCCTACTTCCTCAGATGGATGGGGAAGTAGGCTCATATATATGAAAGCTCATGCTACCAGCTTTTTCTTTCAGTTAGACTCAAAGGGGCGAAACAGATGGGCAGGAAAAAGTGGCTTGAAGCTACCTTTTCTGAAGCCACATTGAAACCTCACCAACCACACCACCAGCTCCCAAGGCAGCTGAAGTGCTCATGTCATGACCACATGACATGGCTTCAAGAAAGGAAGAAGTGGAAAACAACTGCTTCTTTTTGAAATGGCATTTCTTTGCACAAGGGCACTTTTTCTGCTGGATTCAAGGCATGTATCATCTAAATGCCATGCCTTCAAGCCAGCCTGAAAGCACCTCTTTTTGCCTGTCTGTTTAGCCCAAAGGTGCTACAAGATCCCTTTGCATACTGATTTTCCAGACTAACATGGCTCTCTCAATTCTACCACCATGGAAAGCAGTCTTTTTTAAAAAAATCTTATTTATAAAGAATTGCTTCCTGTTCGCAGATCACTCAGTGGAAACACTAGGTCTCTTCTCTTATGAGAAGGCAAGATTTGTCTAGAACTGGTAGTCTGAAGTAGGCTATATAATTTGAGAAGCCTTGTATGAATAGAATCCTATCTAAGGCTGCAGCTGCACCGCAGAATAAATGTACATAGTTTGACACCACTTTAACTGCTGTGGCTCCATCCTATGGAATCACAAGGTTTGTAATTTGTCACAACAGCAGAGTTCTCTGGTAGAGAAGGCTAATAATAGGTGGGTAGTCGGGACAGAATAGATATTGTGTTGGTGTACTGTTCACCCCACTGCTCTATAGTCTGCCTTCCTGAGTTAGCTGAGGTGGTCTCAGGATTGGTGTTGGAGTCTCCTTGTCTAATAGTGCTGGAAGACTTCAACATCCATTCTGAGACTGACCTTTCAGAGTGGTTCAGGACTTCATGGCCTCCATGACAACCATGGGTCTGTCCTAAGTGGTATGTGGCCCTACTGGGCACACTCTGGATCTTGTTTTCTGTGCTGGGTGGGGAGATGATGATCCTGGTGTGGAAGAAGTCCCCACAGTTCCGTTGTTATGGACAGATCATTATCTGGTCAGGTTTAGACTCACTGGGACTCACAATCTCTGCAGGGGTGGGGGATCGATGGATTTCTGAGGGCTTTGTGGAGTTTCATGTCACCTCAGCAGACAATTCTGTTGAAGCTCTAGCTAACCTTTGGAATAGAGAAATGGCCAGGGCGATGGACACAATTGGCCATGAGTGTCTCCTCTTACAGAGTAAAGCCAAACTACCACCCCCAGTTCTCCAGGGGGTTGGTGGTGATGAAGCTAGTAAAACGAAGACTAGAGCGACATTGGCGGAAGACTCGAAGCAAATCTGACTGAACACAGGGTAGAGCCTAATTGAAAGCCTACCCCATGGTAGTGTGAGCAGCAAAGAAATTATTTTATGTTGCCAATATTGCATCTGCACAGACCCATACAGTAGAGCTGTTCTGAGTGGTCAAGGGCCTCTTGTACACACACCCTCAAGCAGAAAATGCAGATCACTTGGCAGCCTGCTATGAAGAATTTGCACAGCACTTTGCAGATAAAGTCACTCAGATCCACTCCTATTTGGATCTTGTAGCTGATACAGTGCCATGTGTCATGTGGATGTAACCTTGTCCAGTGTTAATGGATACTTTATCCTTGGAGAGGTGAAAGCCATCACATGTGTCTCAGATCCTTGTCCTTCTTGGCTGATTAAACAGGCCAGAGGGGGACTGGCTGAGTGGGTGAAGGAAGTAGTCAGTGCCTCCCTACAAGTCAGGATTTGATCTTGTGAGCCTTTGTTAAAAAAAGCCATCCCTGAATGCAATAACGAATAATTATCGGCCAGTGTCCAACTTAATATTTTTGGGCAAGGTACTGGAACGTGTGATGGCTTCCCAACTCCAGGGGTTTCTGGATGAAACAGATTATCTAGATCCATTTCAATTTGGTTTCAGGCCTGGTTATGGAACAGAGAGAGCCTTGGTCACCTTGGTGGATGACTTACCAGGGAACTGGACAGGGGAAATGTGTCCCTGCTAGTTCTGCTGGACCTCTCAGCAGCTTTCTATACCATCAGCCATGGTGTCCTTTCTGGGCTGCCTCTCTGGGATAGGATGTGGAAATAATGTTTTACAGTGGTTCCATTTCTTCCTGGAGGGGTGAACCCAGAAGGTGGTGCTGGGGGACTCCTGCTTGATCCACTATCCGTTGGCTTATGGGGTCCCTCAAGGTTCTGTGTTGTCTCCTATGCTGTTAAACATATACATGAAATGCTGGTAGAGGTCATCTGGAGTTTTGGGGTGAGATGCCATCAATGATACCCAACTCTATTATTGCTTTCCATCTCAGTCGAAGGAGACTGTTCTGGTCCTAAACCAGTGTCTGTCATCACTAATGGACTGGATGAGAGCAAACAAATTGAAACTTAATCCAGACAAGACAGAGGTCCTCCTGGTCAGTCAGAAGGCAGATCAAGGAATATAGATACAGCCTGTGTTGGATGGGGTTACACTCCACCTGCAGATGCAGGTTTGCAGTTTGGAGATACGCCTGGACTCAGCTCTGAACCTGGAGGCCCAGGTTTCTCAAGTGATCAAGAGTGGTTTTGCACATTTAAAATTTGTGCACCAGCTGTGCCCATTCTTTGAAATACTGGATCTGTCCTCAGTGGTACATGCCTTAGTTACATCCCAATTGGACTACTATAATGTTCTCTACTTAGGGCTGCCTTTGAAGAGTGTTTGGAAATTTCAGCTGGTCCAAAGAGCTGCAGCCTGGCTGTTAACAGGGTCAGGTTACAGAGATCACACAACACCCCTGTTGAAACAGTTCCATTGGCTGCCAGTTTGTTTCCGGTCACAATTCAAAGTGCTGGTGATGACCTGTAAAGCCCTATATGGATCAGGTCCAGGCTATTTGGCAGACCATATCTCCCTCTATGAGCCAGCCCAGGCATCCTCGGGAGAGGCCCTTCTCTCCATCCCACCATCATCACAAGCATGGCTGGTGGAGACACAAGAGAGGACCCTTTCCATGGCTGCCCTTAGACTGTGGAACTCCTTTCTTAGGGAGATTCCTTGTTATCCTTCTGCCAGCAAGTTAAAACCTTCTTATGCAAGTTAAAACCTTTTAAAGGACTGGTGTAGAGTATTGTATTGTTTTAAGTGTTTTAAACAATTTTATCTTTTTAACTGTATTTTTATTATTTTAATAAGCAATTTAATTCTGTTGTAATGTATCAGTTTTCTGTGTTTTAAATTGTATTGTTCTTTTAATATTGTGAGCCTGTTGTGAGCTGCTCTGGGTCCCATTTCTGGCAAAAGAACAGGATATTAATAAATATAAAAATAATAACATTTCACAAAACTACAAATCCCAGAATTTCATAGCATTGAGCAATGGCAGTTTAAGTGGTGTCAAACTGTATTAATTCTGTAGTGTAGATGCAGCCCTATAGGACCACAGTACTGCATTAAATTTCTGACATTGGCACATAGTTTAAATAAATTTTAAAATTTGGTTATTGGTTTGAACACTTGTGATTATGGAATATTCTTGCCATTTTGATAGTATGTATTCCAAGGCAAACAAAGAAAAGCTTTATCATTCTGTGCAATATAAACCTCACTGAACTCCAGGAAGATGTATACGATTACACTGCTGACTAAGTACTCTAGCTACCTCCTTCAAGATGGATTTCACAGTTTAAAGAAGTTTCTCCTTGGAGATAAATATTCCTTATAAATACAGTCTATGCATTATGGCTTTTACCCCTTTGCCTCATGTGGAGTCCAGGTAGGGTGAACATATGCTGGGCTTCCAGCCAGTGCATTTCTGACAAGCTTTGTGGTTATTCAAAAGTTGCTAGGTGTGTAGCGATGGTAGAAATCACAATGCACTTAGACAAATGTTGTCTGCATGGGCCATATTGAAATGACTTTGTGAAGGAAAAGCAACTGTCATGAATAGTAACCTACTTGGTGGAAGTCACATAGGCACAAACCTGATACAGAGTGTAAGTTCAAATGACAGAATCTACCCTAGAACTGGTTATGCATCTTCTTTGTTTCCTGGGTCTTCCTGTACTTTGGGGGCTTCCTGCACTGTTCAGATTTTATTATCTCTTTTGGCCAGGACTGTTAAAGGCTTGTGTTGATTTGGTTGTGAACTCTGAGGCCTGAAAATATACATAATAGAGTGTTTATAATATATAAATTATTTACTGTATAACCTATAAAACAGAAACTTCGGTATACTGTATGTCACTGAGACAGCTAAATTCCAGGTAGAATGCCAGCATAACTGTCAACACTGAGATGCCAGTATAAACAATGCTTGGCAGATAATAAACTCACAGCCGGTGCTGCAGTAGAAAGCAAAGGCTGATGCAATCAACTGGCTGATATAGTCTGATGGAAATTAAGTGTATCTTGCATGTTTATGTCACCTCCAAGAATCTGATTGGAAGAGAAAATCATTTGTTCTCTTATTGAACCAGATATGTCAGCTGATTATTTTATTTATTTATTTATTTAGGCTAGGATTAGACTAGGATTAGGCTAGGAAAGCAGAGAAAGGCAGAGAAGAGAGAGAAATCAGGCTACTTATCCTCCTGCCTCCATCATGTCTACTGATAAATAGCAGCTTTTCTGGACTGATAACCTACCCTGTTTCCCCGAAAATAAGACATCCCCATAACATAAGACCTAGTAGAGGTTTTGCTGAATTGCTAAATATAAGGCCTCCCCTGAAAGTAAGACCTAGCAAAGTTTTTGTATATAAATATATATATTCAGTATATAATAAATGTTCAAATTTTTTGTTCAACAATAAATGTGAATTCTTCTTCATGGAAAAATAATACATCCCCCGAAAATAAGACCTAGCGTGTCTTTGGGAGCAAAAATTAATATATATTTAGGGCTTCAACTACCAGTCACCTCTGGAGGGGAACACAAGCATGCTCCAGCTACTCTTCTGCCCTTAGAACAGCTTCTTCTCTGGGCATAATGGTGCTCCTTCTTTCCGAAGCTCACCCCTGGAACTGATTGTTGACTGTGTCGATGAAACTGTTCCTGTAAGCACTCTCAGCCTCCCATTCTAGTTAATCTGGGATTTCATCTGCATATGTTACCAACCAGTAACTAGTGCTCTGTGTATTTGGGGAGTTTTCAGAAAAGGTATGAAAGACTAGAAAAGTGTGAACTGGGAACTATACAATCACAGGCTAGGCGTGTAAAAAAGTAAATAAATATCTGTTGTTGTCATCGGTAGAATGCACATTTGTGCCTGAATAAAGCACGACGAACCTCTGACCTTTGAATAATTCAGACTGGAGAATGTTTGTCCTATTTAACTTCAAATCAGGTGATTCATTATATTAATTCATTAAGAATTATACTTATTAATGTTTTTGTAAACACTTGTATGTAGAATTGGCAGGGTGGCAGACGTTATTATTTTACCTTTAAAAGTTTTTTTATAGCATAATACTCTGATGTTATTGCACAAGGTTTCCTGATGTACTAAAAGGACTTTGAAATATGGCTATAGAAACCTCAGCAAAAGCTGAATGTATTTCTTCTGCTTGAGTCTTTGCCTATAACTAAGCATCATTATTCTGCAAAGGAAAGATTGATGGTGGTTTGCTAAGTGCTGTCCTGCTGACTAAACAAGTGTTCTGATCAGTGATGCACAGTCTCAAGTAAGTCTGAACCAAAGTCTAATGTAGCATGAGCTGTTTTGGAGTCAGTGATTGAAATAGTTCTCCTTAGATTTTGGTTTAGACACATGGCTGATGGTGGTAACAGGGAAGGTTTGAAAAGCCATTTCAAGGGTTTCACTACCCTCTCTTAGAGCTAGAGGGCATACAAGACACTGTTTCTATATATATGTTTATTTTGAGTTTTAGTAGTAAAATGCCTTGGTAGAGGGGAAAAAAAAAACTCCCAGAGATCACCTAGTCTGTTAAGATCAGCCAGAATTTGTAAATTCTGTTAAGAACCGTACCGGTATATGTTGGCTTTTCACAAATTACATTGGGAGAATAGAAAGCAGAGAGTGGAAATAAAACAGTTCTCAGAAGGATCTCTTCTAAGATCACTAATAGTCCTCTCTAGGAGCCTATTGGTGGTGGTGGTGGGGACATGTCTCAATTGTAGTGATAGTCCCTCTCAAATACTGGGATAAAATATCAATAGGTGTGGCATAAACTTGTAAATAATTAAAATATATCAGATATCTGGAAGATACATGGTTTATTTTCTTTTAATGCTTTCTTAAGGGCAAGTCCTAAGAAGGTGGATAAAACCAAAGATGTTTAAACAGTACAAAAGTGGAATAAATAAGTTGTGGGGGGGGGGATCATTATAAACTAACTGCCAGGGAGCAGTAATAAAATGTAAAAAAAAAATGTCAGAAGTAAAACCAAAGTCTATTTAAAGTTTGAAGAAATGGAACCAAGTGAAATTCTTGAGGGGAAGGAATGCCAAAAACAAAATCCTTACTATAAAGTTCAAGATGCTTTATGAAAAATGGAATCTTTCCCTTTGGTAGCAGCTTACTGCAGAATCTGATCTCCTGTTTATAGCACTATTTCTGAGGTGTTATAAGACTTGCTTCTCCTACTTGCTAAGAGATGCAGACAAACTAGGGTTATTTGAAGATTGAACAGGATTCATAACAGTTCAAAAATGGTCCTAGACCTGAATTTTAAGTAGTAGAGGGTTTGCCGTTCATACAGGTAGTATATAATTGACAGATAGCAAAAGCTAATTGACATGGGGCTGGATCACACTTGCTTAATAAATAATGTGGTAGTGCTGGATCTGTATAAATTATTTTATTAATGCATGTGGAGGTCACAAAATATGAGGTTAATAGGCCACAGCATTAGCCATAGATTTGCGGCCCTCATAACACTTAAAAAAAAAAAAATCATCTTACCTAGTAGATGACATCTTACTTTTATGTCATCCTCCAAAGCTTAGAAAATGATAGTGTATAAAACCTGATGCTATCATATCCATTATATACTGGTGGAGGCACTGCTTCCCCCCCCTCCCCCAGCATACATTATCTATAAATGGCTAATTCAACAATTCAGTGATATTCTGCAAGGAAATTAAACTTTCTCAATTGAGAAATGGAAAATAGGAAGATTCTGGTGGTTTTAGGACATCAGTCTAGTGGCTTAAGTACATCAATATATGGATATTGCATTTAATGTATAGTACAGTCCCCCCCCCCCCCACACACACATTTGCAGCTTTGACTTTTGCAGATTTGATTATTTGTGGTTTTGATTAATAGGTTCTCTCTAGGTCCTCCAGTGCAACTCTGCCAGAAATTGACCATAGAGTTGTGCTGGAGAACTTGGACGTTCCTATAGAAAACACTTCTCTAGGCATTTGTAGGTAGGTCCTCTAGCATGATTCTGTGATCAACCTCTATCAGATGTTAACCAAAGATTTGTGGGGAGGACCCAGCGATTCCCAGAAAGATCTTCTCTCTATTTCTACATTTGCAGTTTTTCCATATTCACTGGGTTCTATCACCCCTAAACCTGGCAAATGTGGATGGACCACTGTATTAACACATTGGTATATGGATGTTACATTCAGTATATAGATATTATAGTATAGTATATATACTACTATTTGTAGTATGTATAGTGTATCAGTATATGAATATTACATTTACCGTAATATATTTTTAGAAAACTACTTCTCATGTCTTTCTACTGAAGGATCCAAGGCTGAATTGGCTGTAAGGAGGCTGCATTACCAGCATTTAACCATTGTGTCACCAGGGCTCCTAGTATGCTTCTTTTAGTCACAGCTATATACTTAAGATTTTCAAGCTGTGGGACTCTGACTACTTCAGTGTAAGTTAGAAATAATCACATAAATGATTTAAAAGCAAGATAGTTAATGATAGGTCTAAACTTATTAACAAGTATAATGTCATATTCATGGGGCTTCAAAACTGCCTCTGAAAAATGGAAGTTTGTAGGCTATACTTTTATTTCCTGTTTCCTACAACAGGAAAAATCTTGATTTTTTTTTTTTAATCTGTGCATCTGCACAGAATTAATTTTTACAAACATTTGTTATGGGTGTATTGAATAGTTGGGTAGAGAGAGAAAGAATGGGAAAGAGAAAATGTGGGGCTTTCTTGCCTTTCCTTCTTTGTGGAAAAAGCACAATAATAATCCCCTTAGAATATTCTTAGCTTTTTATTTAAAAGAAAAAGAGAAAGAAAAAAGAAGTATTTTCAAATTACTGTATAATGATAAACATTGCATAGAGTGACCCATTACTACTAAAACTTTATTAGCTTTTTTAACATTATGTTTGTAGTTGGCATTTTCTAAAGAAATAGTAAATACATTAACTTTTCCATTATGTGCAAGAACAAAGTCAACTGTCTGCAGTGGATAGGTTTCCTGTGATTTGGTAACATGGCATATCACATCTACCTCAGATAAAGATATGTTTCTGCTGGACTATAAACATATGGTGGCATGAGATTGTATGGCACATCTTTGCTTTTGTTTCAATGAATTCTTCCTTTTTGAGGTAGGCCAGATGACTCTTTATCAAGGGCAAGCAGATTTTTTTGTTTTGTTTGTTTTGTTTCCTTTTAGCTTTTACAGATAGTTTCCTATAGTCTCCATTTGGGTTCATGCTGGAAGGTTGTGGCTTGCTAGGTAATAGCTAAAATTAATGACCTCATATTATAAAAATATTTGCTTTTCCTCCTTTTTCCCCAGTGTTGTTCAATTTGATCCAAACACAAAAACATTCTTTCCATTCTCTCTCTCTCTCAGTACAATATATCCCAAATAGGGATGCCGTTCTTTACTAAGCTTCTTCTTGAAGGAATCCACAAGTAATTTCAACAAAAAGTATTTGAAACTGTTCAGGTGTCAAAACCTATTTGTAATTCAGAACTTATTTTTTGCAAAATTTGTACGAGGGGGGTATCCAAAAGTTTTAATGATCACCTTTTTAAAAAAATGACAGAAAGTTTGTTTTGATTTGTAGTTGTTAACTTATCTCTATGTAGTCAGTATCTAGATTTATACATTTTTCCCAGAATAACCTCAGAATACCTGATATTGTAGAAGTCTGCAGATTGCACCTTACGAGGGGGCATATTGATGAAATGTTGTCAATGTCATCAATGGTCCCTAAGTGCACGTTGCTGGGAAAATCAGCTCATTGCGTCCTTTATTTTTATGACTGGCTGTGCCAGAATTGACTAAAGTGTAAAATCCTCATCAGGCGCAATCATATCAGGTATTTGGAGGGTCAAAGTATGCTGGGAAAAATGTATAAATCTAGATAGTGACTACATAGAGATACGTTAACAACTACAAATCAAAACAAACTTTCTGTCAATTTTTTAAAAAGGTGATCATTCAAACTTTTGGATACCCCCACGTACATGTTTTTTTGGGGCACTTTCTGCACATGAAACAACATTTTCTGTTATAGAAAAATAATATTTCTATGTTGAAAATGCTATTTTCTGTGCAAAACCACAATATGTAAATTTTTCACATATTTTGCCCAAAGATTCTCATCAGTCCAAGATTCTTCTCATCAGGGTTTCTCTATGCTTGTTTTTCAGCCATTTTCTGAATATTTTCAAATATTCTTTCTTTCTGTAATCCAAAATTACTTGATGTTCTTAAGGACATAGCAAAGTAGTAAAGCACAATATAATAAAGCAGGAGGCCTTGGGAACCATAGTTTATCAGTTGTGAGCAATTTGCTGGTGCATGCTGTCCAGTTGCTCCAGTTTGCAATGTGTGCAGCTAAACAAACCAAAGAAAGAAGAGAACCTGTTGTAGTTCAGTGTGCAGTATGGGAGCACAAAAACTTTGCTGATAATTCTGCTACCTGTGCAGGTTTTTGTTGCCTTTTATTTCTTTAATTTCAATTTCAGTTTCTTCAATAAACGCACCTTGTTGACCTGTATTTTTTCAATTAACATTCATAACCAGAGAACCTTCATAGAGAAATGGCATGCAGTAGTACAGATGAGCAATACATGTGGAAGAAACTAATATTCTGATCCAGGTAAATATGAATGTCAGCAGTATTGCTAACTTTCACATGGCGAGGGATATCTCTTTGCATCTCTCTTTGATAATGTGGCTGTTGTCTTTCTTTCTTTCCTCTTTCTTTCATTCTTTCATTCTTTCTTTCTTTTTTGACAAGGGAGGATAATTTATTTATGTTTTTGGTTTATATATTGTTCACAAATATCAAAGAAACGGATAAAAAAACAGAACCATGGGTATTAGTTCCATGGAAAAATTGTACAGGGACTACTGTGAGTCACTCAGGAATGGAGCTTTTGTCATAATGCCACACTGCATTTAAATCATGACATTGCTTTTGATTCTCATGAACTGTGAGGACAATTATTGTAATAGTGAACAGATCCAAGGCATAATTATGACTAATCATGATAGAGGGATTACTTTTTAAGTCTCATGGGGTTTTTTTTATGCCCAAATTTACTGCAAAGTTCATTTTAAACATATAGCGAGAATGCCTAAAAGCAATAAACTAATCATTAGTTAAAAAGATTTTTTAAAAAAATCCTCTCGGCAGTCCCCTGGTGTCGTCACATAATGTTTTCCACCTTGTTTAACATGTCAGAAGTCTCAAGAATATTCTGAATAGCAGACAGTATTTTTAGTCTGTGGCAGCATATGACTATGCTTAATGTTTGCGTGGGTGGCAACAAAACAATGGTAGCTGAATTCTGGATTGTTTTATTTTAGATGTCTTAATGACAAAAGTAATTAACATGAAGTCCCCTGTGTGCCCTTTTCTAACTGAGGTGGAAAGCCTGTGTCTGGGTCTTCATACTTCAGATTTCTGGTAGCTGACATGACAGAATGTTCTTTTGTGCAAAAATAGAAATACATCTACTCAGAATAGTTAGCATGTCAGGAAGAGAAGAGAAAGCTAGCTTTTACATTTGATTTAGGGATTTTTAAAATCCTACATGTAATCCCTTACCTACAGACAGAGCTACAAACCAAAACCAGGTTTACTTGCTCAGTGAGAAATAGGTCCATATGCACCATGAAACATGCTACTACAGGGTAACCTTGTGCTGTATTGAGAGTCTGAGCTCTCCTCACCTATCCCAAGCAAACATCAATTTTTCTACAAAGTACCCAATTTTCAGATCTTCAAAGATGGCTACCATCATCCTCCAATGCCTCATGCCACCTGCAATAACCTTCCCCTCATTTTTCATGGCAGTGACAATGAAATTGCTGCTGTTGCTGCTTGTCACACCTGACCATCTATTGTAGAATAGCAAGGGTGGGTATAACCCTGACCAGTACCCAGTCTGTCCTATGTGCCATGGCCATCCAAGAGGTGGAATCGGAGGATGAGGAGGAGGAGATGGCTCCTCAGGAGCAAGAGGAGTTGGAGGCTAGACCAGGTCCCAGTTCTGCCCCCTACCAGACCCCAGCCCTGTCATTTCAACCCCAGGAGTGGAGGCTCAGCCAGGCCCTAGCACTGTGGAGCTCCCTTCTGAGGCTCAGCACCTGAGTGTGGCTCCTAAGGAAGATTCAAGCTTGAAGGTCCCTTCCTTTAAGGAAAGGAGAGCTGAGAGTGCTTGCGTGCGTTGGTCTTGCAGGCTTGCAGAAAAGCAAGCTGTTGATAAGGCACAGCTGGCAACAGGGAGGGTGTCTCCTATTTAACCACCTGTGGGACGCCATCCCTTTGCCAGAACGTATTGCAAGTTCCCTTGGTGTGACTGTGTGCTGGCTCCGTGTCCCTTGAACTCTTGTTTTTCCTTGACCCTGTGACCTTGGAATGAACTGGACTATTGCTGCCTTCTCCTTGCCCTGACCTCGGACCAGACTGATTTCTGTGACTTCCCCAATCCTGACTTCAGCTTTGGCTACTGGACTATTCTTTTGGACAGTACTAAGGTCTGTAGACCCTTCTTATCAACATGGGTTGGTGTGTCCTGGCCACAGTCCAGGACACTATGTTTGAGTCTAATATGCCTAACAGTAGTGAAAAATAGCATAGAAGGCTGTTCCTCATTACTGGGCCAGCCACCCTTGAGTGTCAGTCTGATAGTCCCAGATGGCTACAGCAGGGATGGAATGAACCAGACTTTGTGGTGAAGTATGAAGGTAGTGAGAGTCAAATGAAGAAGGAGTATGTGGAAACATGTTTGTAAGAAGATGGATGTTTAACGTGTTTATGCAGAAGACAGCGTGAATGTCCTTGCCTGCGTATGAAGGTGTGAGCATTCTGTGAATCCATGTATTTTCTAAATACATGATTCTTGTGTTCACTGGAAAAAAGCTATAGTCTCTATGTAAGTTGATACATTTCCTGTTGTGTTTTGCATGGACTTACCATTCTTTGCTGTGCATTTGCCTTGTACTTTTAACAGAGTTGGAATGCTGGATAGTGGTATATTGATCTGTCTTGGCCCTGTTTGATGTGTGGCTGTATCCCTTGGTGCAGGAGACTTATGTGCACATGCAAAAACTGTACAGTGATGATACACCACTAGGGGTTCAGTAGTAAGAGTTCTTTATCATTAGGTTGTTGCCCTTGAGCATTGTCAGGAGGCCTGCCAAGATACCAGAAATTTTTCTATTGAGAATTGGGAACACTCAGCAAAGTCTTTGTGGCCCCGTAAAAAACAATAACTGGGAAAACTCTAATAAACTATTTATATGTGCAGGCTGTCTACCCTTTTGTCTCCGTATAACTGCTCTCAAATTTTGTTCCTGGTAGAGTTAAAAGCAGATGATGATCTCTTTGTATGATAATTTACCACAGCAAAATTTAGCAGCATTGACTCGTAGGGAAACATGTATTTTTAAATTAAATCAGCTATACAGTATTATAGTATGGCTATTGGGAAGAGAAAGCATTAGTGAGCTCACAACATAAGTGTGTGAGTATATATGCATATACGTGTGAAAGATTTAATAGTGCAGCCATATGTTAGACATGAATGGATCAGACTTCTTCTGGCCTGTCAGTTTCAGTGTGTTTAATCATAAGTCCCATATGTCCTGTGTTTTTTAACAATGTATTTTCAAAAATCACAAAAATACTTTGATTCAAAGGGGAGACATTTCCTCCAAGTATGCAAAATAATAATAATAATTAATAATAATAATAATAATAATTTTAATAATGCTTAATTAGGGATTTATTTTGCCTAAAATTCACACATAGTTGATTCACATAGAAAACAGTCTTTTCTGTCCAGAAAACAGCATTTTATACACAGGAATTAATATATCTTCATTGAAATAGTATTTTCCACACAAAAAATGCTCTTTCCTTCACTGGAAGCATCACATGTGAATTTTGTGTAGAAGATGTCCCAAATTGCAAACACCCTTTGAAAACTATTTGGTTTTCAAAGACTTTCTCTGAGGGAGGAGAAAGCATTTGAAATTACTTGTTGCTACCTTTGAGAAAAAACTACATGTGAACAACTACATCCCTAGTCGTGCAATCAAACATTTCCCACCTATATCCCCTTTCCACTTTAAATATTTGAATATTGATCAGAACAGAAACTCCAGTCAAGAAAACAGAAGAGGAATAGGATTGGAGAGAGCAGCTATGAAACAACTGGCCAAGATCCTAAAAATGTAAAGATATAAAACTGAATGCTAAAGTGAGAATTGTCCAAGCCATCATATTCCCCAGCACCATGTATGGATGTGAAATCTGGACAGGGAAGAAATGCACTAGAAAGAAAATCAATTCATTTAAGAGAAGAGAGGGGAGAGGGCTGAAGATACCGTGGATGGCCAAAAAGACAAACAAATGGGTTCTAGATTAGATCAAGCCCAAACTGTCTCTGGAAGCCAAGATGACTAAATTGAGGCTATTGTAGTTCGGCCACATCATGAGAAGACATGACTCACTAGAAAATACAATGATACTAGGAAAGGTAGAGGGCAGTAGAAAGAGAGGAAGCCACATGCCAGATGCTTAAAATCAGTCAGGGAAGCCACAGGCCTGAGCCTGCAAGATTTGAGTAGAGCAGTGGAGGGCAGGGGACCTCAGAGATGCAGCATCCCTAAGGTTGCGATGAAACAAGTTCAACTCGAGGGTAGTTAACAACCACAGCAACAAGCACCCAATAGCAGGCATACTGCAAGAAAGAAGAGTGTTGTAGAGAGAAAGGGGATGGGAAGCCAATCATCCCTTATAGCTGGACAAAGAGCTGCGGGCAAAGTTTGCCTCTTGCCACTTCTTCTGGAGTGCTGCCCATTGCAATATGGGCAGGCTTCTGAAAGCTTGTAGTTTTGGCTAACCTGGGATGTGGGGGTTCACTTCTGGAACCCCACTGAAATCTTTGGTGGAAATTGTGTATGCGAAAGAGAAAAAAAAACAGGATACCTACAGAGTGATATTTGGGCATACAGATCTGTAAAATAGTGACCATGTGTGTGTGATTTGCACATAAAATATCTCTGTATAAAACGACTGCCTTTTCTCTTTTTGATGCAAAGCACATATGTCAAGAAAGATGCAGGAAACCCATTCAGTGTTCCTATTTTTTTTTAAAAAGCCCATGCGTATCTAGTTTGTGCAAAAAATGTTCTTGCAAACGTGCAAACTCACTCTTGGGAGTGACACAAAATTGTTACTTGTCCTGGCAGGGAGGAAGAATAGGTGTCTGTTGCTAGGTTAAATTAAAATTTGGGAGGAAGCAAAAGCTAATCCTGGGTACCCTGGAGTAACTTGTAACTTGTATCAATTTGGGAGTGCTGCTGCTTAACAGATGAATGGTAAGATTAGATATAGAGGCTTGCCAATAGTTATTTATGCTAATAAAAGAGGGAGTGTACATCTGACGTGTATCTGCTTCTGCCATGGTTCCCAACCTGGGAAATGTAGGCACCAGAAATTTCATGTGCATACAAAGGCATCCATATAGATACACCTCAAGATTATTCCATTTTCAAACTTAATAAATTAAATATAACTAAACAGTTGACTGAAATCTACCAGCTGCTAGCAATACCATTTGTATTCCTAGCTGACAGATCTTCCTAACTATTTCTGAGAAAATTCTAGTCAGGAATAGCATATTCACTGCTCTAGGCAACCTCCTGTGGACCAAACGTACCATATGGAAAATAGAAAGTGGGTGTCATGCCCTGCTTCCAGGAGCCAGGCATGTCCTCTGAATCTGAGGAAGAGGTTGAGAGCCCAGGGAACATGCCAGTACTTCAGCCACCCCAGCAGCCTCTGGATGTAAGCCTGCAGCTAGTAGCAGGACCAGGTTCCCAGGAGCAAAGTTTTCCTCCACCTGACCCTGATTTACCAGTGCCTACTCTCACAGAGAGGTGCCAGGGGAAAAAAAAAGAGAACAATTAAGTTGTTAGCTATTTCTGCAGCTAAGTAGGAAGCAGGATACTAACAAGGAACACCAGTGAGACCTGGGTAAGCTATAAATATCCCAGCACCTCCCTCAACCCAACCATCTATCATTCATGGGAGATGCCTTGCTGTCACCTTGGAGCCAGACTGATTGCATGGAGTTGCATGGAACGGGCCTGTCTTGTTACAAAAGGGGGCATGATGGGAACGGGAGGTAGCATAGAATGCAGTTTATCACACAGGAGAACACCGCTGACGCAGACACCACTGGAAGTTCTCATTGCATTCCGGATGCATTCCCCAGGAGGCGATTTTCAGGAACTATTTAGAATTGTTCCTGAAAATTGCCCCCTCTGAGATACATCTGGAACATAGTGAGAACGTCCGGCGGTGGCGGAGGTGTTCTCCTGTGCGGTAAACTGTGTTCTGTGCCGCTTCTCATTCCCATCACACCCCCTTTTGTAATGCGACAGGCCCATCCCAGGGCCTGTGCGATAAGCTTACATGTTGCCTGGATCACTGCTCAGACTTGGACTACTTTTTCATATTTTCCCTTTGAACCTGATGTACCGGACTGATTTAAGCCTTATGACAAACCTGAACTGGATTATATGGCCACTGTTTTTTTCTACCAGCTACTTGGTGAAACAAGGTCCCTCCCTTCATCTTTCTCTTTCTCTTTGCCTGAAATTCTGAGTTTGAGGGTTTGGCTAGCTCCCCAAGGGTTAAAACAGGGCAGTGGGGGAGAAAATATGGCTACCTGACAAGCTGGGAAGTGACTGAGAAGAGGCAAAGGCTGAATGAGCACTGAGGTGGAAGAAGGAAACATAAACAACGAGTACCAGAACACAGCAGGGGATAGAGAGATTGGAGTTACCTGGATGTTTGGTGAGGGAAAAGAAAGAATATCTGGGAGGGTAAGGATGACAAAAGTACACTTTGTTTCATGCGAAAATTGGTGGTTGAGGGGTGAGAGTGAGAGCACGGGGAGTCAGACTGTAGAAGGTAGGGAGATCTTTTCTTAGCTATATGAAGAAGGGTACTCTTGTTAGTTCTCAATAATAGCATTGACTGCCATCAACGACAAGAGCAGCAGCAGCAACAATAATGACAACAGAGTTTTATGAAACCCTTCTAAGAGGACATAACAACAACATCTTCTCCAATGAGGGTGATACAGTTTCCTTTTGGAGGGGATTGTGGGAAAAACAAAAAAAAATGCACAACAAAAGTGCAACTAGGATTAACAATGTGGAGGAATTAAAATCAAAAGAGGTGCAAGATGCTGTAGTTACAACAAAAGAAAATTGCTGAGCAAGAAAAGAAAGGAAGTGGAAAGCCCCTGGAAGAGATAAAGTCCATGGATTATCATTGAAAAATCTAACCAGCCTCCATCCAAGTGTAGCACAGCAATTTAACATTTTACTGCAAATAGCTGTTGATGAAGACTGGACAACAAAAGGAAAAACAATATTAATTATGAAAGATGGGGAGAAAGGCGTTACTCCTACAAATGACTGCCCAGTTAGCTATTTGCTGATAATACTTGAATTATTAACAGGAATAATGGCTAACAGAATCCAGGTCCATTTAAATTCAAAAAGTTCTGTTTTTATAGAATAATAGAAAGGTAATTCTCCCATTCCAGAGAAACAATTTATCAATTGTTAACTGAGCAAATGATATTGAAAAACTGTAAAAGATGAAAGATGACTTTTACGCATAGTTTTGGATTAAGTGTAATGTGTTACTGTTGTAAAATAAATAAATAGTTAAATATAAATAAATAATATATTTAACTGTTGTCAGATACCAGAGAATGGAATAAATACCAGGAACATAAATACCTAGTCATAAATCCATGGCAAAGATTTTAACAGTCAGAACTCACACCCTGGCATTGACCTGTGATATATAATTTTTCATGTGGACTCTGACATAGTGATGGAGTCAGAAACAGTTACAGCCATGTTGAGAAGATATGCTTTTCTTCACACTCCAAAAATGTAACTTGGATAAAACATATGATGGAGATCAGCATAATTCACTGGATAGAAATGTTTTGAAATGCCTCTTTGGATGATACAATCATTTGTAGAGCAGAGCAGACAGTTCTGCTTTGTGGTCTTGTGACTTTCACAAAATAGGTTATCCTGCCTTTGAAAAAGAGTGACAGCGAATAATAATGTACTGGCTGATAATGACCTCATTGATTTTGTAGTTAAATGAAGAAACCTCGTTTTAGATAAGCAGACTATGGTTTGGGAGAAGCCTTTCCCACCCCCATCCCTGCCCCTTTAATGAATAATGATAAACACTTCACATGAATTTTTAAAGCATTTCTAAGCCTTCGAGTGCCCCTAGGTGGCCAAAATAAAAAATGCACGTTTATCAGATTTCCTTTATATCTTTCTGACAGATTATTAATCTTTATTAATCTTGTTGTTGTTGTCAAGCCACTGTTCTCAGGCTTGATGCTCTATTTGCAGAGTGGCTGAAACAAGGGCTTCCACTGCTTTTGGAAGGCTGCTTAACAGAAGAACATTTGTGTGGTATTAATTCTAATCTGGAAAATGACATTCTGAAGTGGCAATCTATCATTACTCCCACTTGTGACTCCAATTTAACCCTTGTCATTGTAATTGTCAGTATCAACTGAGGAATAGATTGGGTTATGGCGTTCAGAGGGTATGGTCAGTGAATAAGAACCACTTAACCATTTTCCTAGCCCTTTATTAAAAATATAGCATCTCATAACATTTCCTGTCATCTGACCCTTTAAAAAAAAGAGGCCTATGTATTTTATGTATTACTATGTATTACTGTTTCTCCACAGTTTCTGTTCAATAGATTTGCATTTATATTTGCACTATTTAGTGCTTTAATCTATAGTCCCAAATTGGCTGAATAGTCCCAAATCAGCTCATTACAGTATAATTTCCATGGAAGGTAGAGGGTCTCACCTCTGAGTAAAAACGCATGCCGTAGGATCATAAAATTAGTAAGAAAATGAATTGTAACCAATCTGAAATCTATAAATCTTTTTGCTGTCTGTACATCCCCTTAGTCATTTCTTTCTGTAGCTGCTCTAACAAACACTAAACTACAAGATGTAGATTTTTGTTCTAATGTTTTCTGTCAATCTGTTATGAATTAGGATTAGGATCTTTAATTGGTCACTGTGAGTAAATTAGGTACTGTATTTTGTAGAATTTTGCTTATGTGGCTTTTCTGTTTACATCTTTTAAAAAGCGCCATCTCATGTTGACATCTCAAAGGGTGTGTGAATGAGGGAATTTGAACCTACTGTGAGTCACTTTTATCTCTCTAACTTGGAAGTCCCATCAGGTACCTTAGTGGACTGGAAGAACGATACCACGAGTGACAGTACAACAATCAAAGGTGGAGGAGGAGACATTGATCATGAACATTTGATCTCACAGCGTTGACACTGGCACATCTAATTTGGCTATAAGGATTATTTCTTAAACCAGCATGATATAGCAGTTTGAGCATAGGACTAAGACTCTGGAGACCAGTGTTTTATCCCAACTCAGCTGTGGAAACCCACTGGGTGTCCTTGGGCAAGTCACACTCTCTCAATCTCAGAGAATGACAATGGAAAATCTCCTCTGAATAAATCTTTCCAAGAAACCCCCATAATAGGTTTGCCATAAGTTGGAAATTACCTGAAGGCACGCAACAGTAACAGCAGCAACAACATTGTTTCTTAAGCACTATTTCTAAAGATGAATAGAGTAATAGTTTGAGAACTGGACTGTGATTCAGGAAATCAGGGTTCAAATCTCCTATCAGCCATGGAAACCAATAGCAAACCCACTCTAAGGAATCTTGCCAATAAAACTCCATTATAGGTTTGCCTGAGGGTTTGTTTTATTTTATTTTTATCCCACCTTTCTCCCAAAAAGGGACCCATGAGTTGAAATGACTTGAACGTACACAACAACAAATAGAGAAGAGTTACATTTCATTTCAAATTGCCAACATATATACACTCATACTTTTGAGGTTATATTTAAGTGATTAAATTTTCATCGTATTGATGAGAGAATAGGCAAGAGTGCAATTGATAAGGTTGTTTGTACATTCATTTACAACTGAAGTGACATCTGGTTTTTTTAATATCCCATTGTCACTTTCTAAAAAATGAAGTCTAAAGGTAAAACTTCACAAGTTTTTCTGAAATAACTCTGAAGAACTTGCATCTATGGTAACGGGTGCAAGAATGCCATTATTTACATTTCAACAACCTTTATTTTTCAGAACACTGCATAAATAAGAACATTCACTTTCTTTCCCAAGACCGCAAGTATTCTTTGTAGGTGGAAACAACAGAATAAAATTTTTTAAAAGAACAGAAAGAACGTGCTAGGAAGCCTCATCCACCGATGCTGAAAGCAAATATTGGTTTTTGGAAGAGACAATAGCTGTCCATAGAGCAGCCGGCTAAGCAAAAGTGAGAATTGAAGGGCCAAAATCATTTGTTTTAAATGAAATTCATTTAAATAGCATGCTCTTCAACATCAGCTTCACTGCCCACCTCTCTCTTCTCTTTCTTTATTTCCTTCGTTCGTTCGTTCATTCTTTTTCTTTTCTTAAATTGAAGCCCAGCTCCTTCCCTAGTGTGAATAAAATAGGAAAAGTGATTAAAGTTCACTCAGCATTGGACAGCAGGAGGCAACAGCTCCAGTAGCTTCAGCAGATGGAGAGAGTGCAAGGGGCCTTTAATAAGGCTTGTGAGGATTCTTTGAAAAAAGAAGGCAGGGCTCGAAGGAACTATAGAATTCCGTTGTAACATTAGTTCATTTCCTGTCCTTGGTATGGTTTCTTTGTGACATTGTACTATTGTCATTCTCTTCATTAAAAAAAAAAAAAGGAAGAAAAAGAAAAAGAACAGAAAGCAAGGAAAAAAATAGCTCTTAGCTATTAACAGAGCTCAATAATAATATGAGAAGCGGCTCAAATATTCTCATGTACTATTAAAATGTCCGTCGTAACATAAAATACCACAAGCCACTATAAGCCTCTTCTCTTCTATTTGATATACTGTAGTTGGTAGAGGTCTTGCATTTTCATCTTGCTGGTCAAATGAATTAGCTAGAGGCACTACAGGATTATGCCACTTGGGATTCTCCCCTTCATCCAACCCTCTGGAAAATAAAATTGTGCAATCAGCATTCACACATTCTTATAACTAATAGGATTAGAAGCATTGCAAAGGGATTTAAACAAGATAATTAGTTTACTACTTATCCCCACAATATAGCAGGCAAAACCCTTCTGAGAAAAGGCACATAAAATGGGTCAGAAAATGTGTGGGAAATTAGATAAGACCTCTCAAATGGGCCTCAATCAACTATACTGTTATGAAAAGGTCCTAGAGTATTCATTCATTCATTACTTCAGATATTTGACTTTTTTGGCCTGGCCACCAGAGGTGTTAAGAAAAGAGAAGAGACTTAACCGAGCAGTTGAAAATGCTCCTGTACAGTGAGAACTGTGTTGCAGGTGCTTAAACATATGTCCAATGTATTCAGTTATTTAAATTCAATCTTTGTTTCAGAGTTATATGAAATAATTATGCAGCAAAAAAAAAAGTGAGCTATTTTGTTTCAGAGTTTGGAGAATAGAAATTAAAGCGTAAGAGATGGCAAATCTGAGCTGTGTTTTAGTTAGTTGCATTTTTGAAAAAAATGATCATGTTAATACTGATTCTGATTCTGATTATTATTATTTCTTACCTGCCCTTCTCCATGGATCAAAGCAGGGAACATCAACAATTAACAAACGCATGACATCCGTTAAAAACACATCAGTTAAAACACACATCAGTTTGTAAGGACAGGTAAGATATGCTCATATTAAAACAATCCACACTTAAAATCCATCATTTAAAATTCAAAATTTGAAAATGATCTGGATAAGCTTGCCAGAAGAGACTGGTCTTTACTGTTGCTTCAAATTTGGATAGCATATTCAGCTGTAGAATCTGTTCCGGGAGGTCATTCCACAGTCTAGAAAATGCTGTCTGGATGATAGTTGCCAACCTAGTTCTGGCTGATTGGAGTCAATGTCTTCCAGAGGTTCTGAGCATATGGGGCAGATTATATGGGAGAAGGTAATCCTGTAGGTAACTTGGACCCAAACCAAGTAGGGATTTAAAGGTAACAACAAACATTTTGTACCTTGCCTGGAAACTAATTGGCAGCCAGTGGAGTGATTTTAATATTGATGTTGTATGGTCATATGATCCAGATTTGATACAAAGGTAGCCCAGTGTACGGTGCCTTGCAAAAGTTCTGTCTTGAGGTTACCTGCATGTGCAGTGCCGTCTTTAGGAAGGGCCACAGCTGGCATATCAGCTGAAGCTGTTAGTAAGCACTCCTGTTCGTCTCACATATCTGAGCTGTCATTTGGAGCAACAGATCCAGAAGCAACCCCGAACTGTGAATGCTGACTTTTAGGAGGATTGTAACCTCATCCAGGACTGGTTGACATATCTCCAAACCTAGGTTAGGATCTTTGACATTAAGCACTGTCTTGCCAGGATTCAGCTTCAATTTCCCCTCCCCCTCATCCAGCCCATCCAGGCATTCATTCAAAGGAAACACACTGTCCTTAGCTGAGGCTGTATTTGAAGACATGGAGAAGTAAATCTGGGTGTCATCAGGATACTGATAGCACCCCATCATATGCCTCCAAATAATCAGTGAAGAACCAAAGGGCTACAGTGCATTGGTTCTGAAGATTTGGATTACTTGTGAGCTTTTAGATTATCTTCTCAAAGGAGATGGTTGTAAAAGCATGTCTTTCGTCGTGCTGGAAAAATCTGCTTGGCAAAAGACATGCTTTTATGAATGACTCCCTCTGGAAGGAGAACAGAAGTGCTATTATAGCATATGGAGAGGCAAAGAAAAAGTCACTTCTCTCACTACCTCTCAGCTTTATTTTGCCATGTGATAAGACTCTTCCTAAATAATTTTTTTCCCCTTAAAGGTTTGCCAACACAGACAACAATGTCGGACACATTCACACTATTGTTTTTGTGCTAAGTAGATCCAGGGAGATTAATAATAATAATAATAATAATAATAATAATTTATTTATACCCCACTCTTCAGCCCTAAAGGCTATCAGAGCAGCTTACAAATATTATTTTAATTAGACAGTTCCCTGCTCTCAGGCTTACAATCTAAGAAGACACGGCACAAAAGGAGAAGGGAATGGTGTTGATGCAATATCAAATCAATTTACACTATGTTTACCCCGATCAAATCTCTCCATGGAAATTTAACCCTGTTGATGTCCACATTACTGTTTGCATCTATTTAAAATGGAGCCACCATTTCAATTGTTCTCAGATTTTTTTTTCCAAAAAAAACTGCCAATCACATGATGCGCATCTACACAACACTGTTTGGGAGAACCCCCCCCCCCATCAGCCTCGAAGGATGGCAATAGCAAGCTCCTCAGAACAACCAAGAAACCCTGGGATAGGTTAGCCTTGGGGGAGTCATATTTTCTCAGCCTTAAAGGATGGTGATGACACGCCCCTCTGAAAAAACATTGCCGAGAAACACTCTCTCAGCCTCAGAGGATGGTGATGTCAAGCCCTGTTGAAGAAACATTGTCAATAAATCCTGGGATAGGCTAGCCTTGGAGGGGAGTCATGCTCTCTCAGCCTCAGAGGATAGCATTGGCAAGCCCCTCTGAAGAAACCTTGCCAAGTAATCCCCAGGGATAGGTTAGCCTTGCGGGAAGTCACACTCAGTCAAGAAACCCCCATAGATTTAAATGCGGGGTGTCATGGCAATATAATATGTGTGCAAGAGCTTTATTTGAACCAGCTTGGGAACACAGTCTGTTGTGGTTTTATTTCTGAGGAAAGAGGAAAAAATGACCCCCTAATCCCCACTGATAGTGTTTTTTTTTTAAATGTCAATCAAATCATGCACACCTTTGTCATACTGATGACACCAGTATTTAAAGGTGGTGTCTACTGAGGCCATGCAATAGCAAAGACATGCATAAGCTGTCAATTTTTTTAAAAGTATATTGTCTAATGATGTTCCCAGGATAATCTCCTCCCTGGCTAGGTCTCTGATTTTGGCTAGCAGGGAGAGAGCAAAGGGGTGGGCATGATCTGCACCCTGCATATTAACCCCTCCCTTCGTTTTTAATTTTTTTTTAAATTAAATTTTATCAAATAACAAATTTATAAACAATAGAACTAACAGACCTTGGGACCAAGCAAAGAGAATTTCCACCTAATAATTAATTCTTTCAAAGTTGTAAAAGGATCAAGAAAGGGAAATCATAGATCATTTTGTTACAGTCACGTGGTGACTGTCCAAGATGTCTTTCCAAAAACCAGCTTGGTGCGAAGGTGGAGCAAAATGAGATATCTTGGGGCTTTCTAGATTGGCAGGAAAGTGTGACATGAAGTTGCCTTTTCCTTAATGCTTAGCAGCTGCACCACAGCCTTTAGATGGAGCTGCGCTGTTCTGCAGTTTTTTTTAAAAAAAGCTGGGAACATCAGCACCTTTTTAAAGGCGCTTCTTCTCCCCTAAAATGCAAAAAAAGCGTTTTCATGGCACGCTTTCCCTTTTTCTCATCTAAAGGCTAGAGTTTCATGCAGCCATGAACACACTTCTTTTTGCCAATCTAGAAAGCCCTCTTGTTACTGACATAATCAATAAAAACAGACCAGTCTTCAATGAATGTGTGTATCTTTTTTGTCTAGATCTGTTTCTGAATGAATAGGAAACTTTTTCCAACAGTCATTTGTCCCAGACCTTTTTCCAGTTTTCAAGTAACAAATTCCCTATCTTCCAGCATGTCACAATTTCAATTCTAGCTTCAGAGATTAGGAATATGTTGAGTCTATGGTGTTTTAAATGACTATTGGCTTTGCTGAAGATTTGCTAACAATAAGGCCATACAAAATTTTGCTGGTTGTTTTATACTGTCAGATATCTGCATCAACATTGCATTCCAGAAAAAAAGCATTGATCCGAAGACATTCGAGTCACATGTGCTGTAAAAACCTTGAACCTTACAGCCTCTACAACAGTCTGGTGAAATATATCATTGTGGGTTTCACGGGGTTAAATACCATTTTTTTATGCTGCTTTGAAAGCTCTCACCTTTGCAACTGCCAATCTTGATTTATATATGCAGGAGGACCAGATGCTTGCCCAAGTTTCCTCTGATATATCCATATTTAAATCTAACTGCCAAGTTATTCTGGCAGAATGATTTTTACCATAAGTGGACTGTATTAGCTTTTTGTATATAGTGGCTGCTCCTCCCTTGGATTGTACCTTGTCTATACAAATGGATTCATAAAAAGTTGGGGTTCTAGAACTATAACCTTTTAGGAATATGTGGTGTGCAACGGAGAGGACAAGCAACATTTGGAACCAAGTGGGATTGGCTTGTCTCAAGGCATTGAACAAACTATCAGGAGATCTCGGCTTTCCTGCATCAGATAAGTCCATTATTCAATATATTCCTCATTTTTTCCAGTTTCTGAGGTAGGCTAATTGATCTGTCTCATAAAAGCTGGGATGCACTAAAAAAGGACACCCCACTTCTCCTTCCCTTAGAGGTCTTTAAGCAGAGGCTGGATGGCCATCTGTCGGGGATGCTTTGATTGGGAGTTCCTGCATGACAGGGGGTTGGACTGGATGGTCCTTGTGGTCTCTTCCAATTCTATGATTCTGAGGGATCAGGGACAATTAGGTGTGCCCATTGTTTCCATATGAGAATGGAACCCCTCCCTTCCTGTGCTCTGAATTGAATCGATGCCAAGTTCCCATTGGCGGCTGGTTTAAAAAAAAAAGACTTTTGAAAAGACACTGAAAAGCACTGGTTAAAAGTGATTTGTGCCACCCCACCCCTGGAATTTGGGCCGGGAAAACCTTGTGCAAGTGTGAACGAGTCTCTTTTAAACTGCCTTGCAAACCGGTTTATAACGTAGTGTGCGCAAAAAAGTGTGTTTTATGATTTGAAACGTACATGAAAAATTGGAATTGGCAGCAGTCTGAATGCATTTTTATTCCCATTTCAGCTATATCAATAGGATTTTTTTATATTTTGAATTGATAAAGAGATGCTGTGTTGAATAAAGAAGAGTATAGATTTAGGAAATCCTTAAGCAAAGTGAAGAATATGAAAAGCCCAGGAATAAGCACATATCTTTCTTTCTTTCTTGTTTAAAAGTTGGTCATCTGACATCCAATCTTAAATATTTTGTTTGATGCCTAAAAGATTGATGGATCCTTCAGGCAGGGTATGTCTGGTGGTGTATTAGTGCTGGAGTTTCTTTCAGCTTGCTTAGATATGTATAACCTCTCAATATCCCAGTTTGACAGGGACAGTCTCAGTTGATCCCCTGTCACCCCACTTCTTAAGCTGCTTTTAAAATGTCCCAGTCGCTTCAACTGAATGTTGCTTGGCCAAACATGTCCCGATTGTCACCGGTGAAATGTTGGAAGGTATAAACAGTGCTGAGAGGAAATGTAAAATCCAAATATATTATTATTATCATTATTATTTATTGATTACGCGTATGCTTCAGACACAGTTATGTCCCTTCAAGCCTTATTACTTTATATGGGAGATATTTAAGCATGTTCAAGGCACTTTCTGAAATTATGAGCTTTTAAAACTGTAATTGCATATCTACATAACTTTTAGTAGTTTCCACTGAAACAGTGGAGGTTATGGGATTGTGCTAGGGTTATGGGATGTGAAAAACATTCACAGAATTCCTCATACTTAGTGAAGGTCGCTGTCTCAAAACATCAAGACAGCATTGTCCAAAGATCACCAGCCTCAGAGAGAGTTATCACTGAAGTTTTCATAATTTACACAGAGATGTCTTCCTGTAAAGCTGCTGTCTTTTCCCTCTATGAAACACAGAATATGTACACACACACAAAAAAAGGAAAGATAGGCTGTTTGAGCCAAAAGAAACAGCCAATCCAGTTCTTCTAGTTCTTAAATCTATGCACCACAAAGCAGACTATTGTAGCTTAGCTACAAAATTTGCACAGTTTATGTACTTTATGCAAACATTTGCCAAAAAAAGTGTTCTCAGAAATATGAAAACACTCAAGACCAATGGAAAATGGTTAGATGAGGATAATTTTTTTTACAATGTTTCCATTTTCACATATGAGAATGAACATCAAGGGATTATACTCCAGTTTTTACAGCAAGTGATGATTTTAAGATAACTTCAAATAATATTTCCATTACATCACTTTAAAAGTCACTGAACCAAATATTTCATTGGGTTGTTTTCAGCAATTCACCCTCATTGCATTGTAATGTGGGTTCTTTTTTATGTGCTATCATAAAACATGGTGCACATTAAGATTCAGTTGAAAATGAACAGCTGGCTTTAAAAACATTTTGTACTGTTTTATTTGTTTCTGCATTCTCTGCTGTAACAGTCCAGCTTCTTATTTATTTATTGAAAGCATTTTTGTCACAGTCTTCCACCAAAAAGGCTCCCAGAGCAGCTTGCATATGATCAATAAAACAGGTTGTTTCCTGCCTACAGGCTTAGAATCTCAAAGATAACAACTCAGAATGATAAAAAAAAAAAAGGATGGAGGAGGGAAAGAGAGAAAAGTCATTGACACCAAATCATTGAGTTAGGTGGTAGTTCTTCTAATGTCCAGGTGAAGCAGAAACAATTCATATAGAGGAGCTCTGGGAAGCAGCTCTTGCAGCAGAGCTGATGGAATGGGTCTGACTCCCATCTCCCAAGTGAATTGCCTACAACTGATGGCCAGCTGGATCAACATCAAGGATTTTCCTCCCTTTGCAGAGTCTCTGGAACTGATCTCTTGGTAGAGGCTTCGTGAGGATATCTGCAATCATCACTTTATAGTTGCAATATTCTTACTCATGCCTGCACCACATATGGCCTGGGGGCCGCATGTGGCCCGCCAAAGGATTTTGGGCAGCCCATGAAGATGTAGAAAAACATCAAGGCTCCTCTGCTGTTCAGCCTGAGGAGAGGGCATGCAGAGCAGATGGAGGAGCAAGGATGAACACTCACCTTGCAAGACTTCTCTGCCACCTAGCTTTCTCCTGAGGAGAAGGATGGGTGGTGGTGGTGGAGGAGGAGGACAGGTGAATACTTTCCCTGCAAGGCTCCTCCACTGCCCGGATGGAGGAGGAGGAGGAGAAGGATCAAGATGGGCAAATGCTTGCCCCTCAAGGCTCCTCAGCTGCCTGGATTTCTCCCAAGGAGAAGACCAGGTGGCAACAGAGGTGGAGGGGGAAATGCTTGCCCTCCAAAGCTCCTCCACCACCCTGGCCTGTCCTGAGGAGAAGGCCAGGAGGAGGAGGAAGGGCAAACACCCACCTTGCAAGGCTCCTCCAGTGCTTGGCTTTCTCCTGAAGAGATGGACAGATGGAAAGGAGGATGGGCAAACACTAACCTGCAAAGCTGCCCGGCTTTCTCCTGAGGAGAACGACAGATGGGAAAGAAGAGGATGGGCAAATGCTCCCCTGCAAGGCTCCTCCTTTGCCTGGCTATCTCTTGAGGAGAAGGACAGGTGGAAGAAGAGGATGGGCAAATGATCCCCTGCAAAGCTCCTCCTTTTTAAATTAAAACCTATCTGTGGCCCAAAGAAGTGTAGCCTATTTTAAATTTGGCCCCTACCTAATGCCAAGTTGTGCAGGTCTGTTCTAACTGGACAAATCCATTTTGACACGTCTCTTTCACCTTGTGGAAGGCAATGTCAATATTTTTTCTTGAGGAGTTTCTCATTCTCAGAAATCTTGATTAAGCTTTCATTATCTTGCATCAAAATGGTTGGTTTGGGCTCTGTTATACCCCTCCCCCCATGGATCACCACACTTTGAAACCACCATGGGAATAACAACTGACAATACCATCAGACACCCTGATGGATTTAGTGTATAGGCCACAGCAAAGAGAGACCAAGTTTTGTTTACAAAAAAACAGTCCCTTTTCCCTGTGCAAAAACTTCTTGACTGTTAGCAAGTGTAGTGAGCAGGCCGTGGAAACAGCCAATCACAGAGCACCAGGAGTCCAGCCAATGAGAAGCTGGCTGGCAGGGCTATAAAAGAGCCTTGACAGGGAGCGAAAGGGGTTTTCTATTTTGTTGAAGTTTTGAGGGAAGAGACATCTTCGGAGGGAGGGTGTGCTCTTGGGGTTCCTGTGGGAACATTTATAGGATAGTTATAGGCCAGGGAAGGGTCTGAGAAGTCCAGTAGGGACTAGAGAGGCTTGAGGGAGTCTTAGAAAGAGAGGCTCAGAATAAGCCTGGAGGTTAAGGAAGCTTTTGGCTTTAATATTGGAGAAGGTTGCCTGAGTTGCTGTAGTAATATTTTTAAGAAACTTCTGTAACTAAGGAAAAGATAAACAAAGCTTTAATTATATTTAAATATTTATTTCTTTATTTTATTAATAAACTTCATTCTTGTTTTGAAATACCACTTGGCCACTGTTGAACTTTTGTAACACGCTACCAAAGATATCCGTGCCTCAGTAGAGATAGGTGGTGAGTGAACAAGAAAATGTTCACGACAGCAAGATAGGCAGGAAAAGTTACACTTGCATCAAAATCAACAAACCATTCTTTGCTGTTGAAGTAATATGCACTTGTTCTACCTTCGATGGACTCTATTTAAATCAGGGGTTTAAATAGCAATTATCCCTTGAAAATCACACATTTGCAGTTAACATTTTCACACAATGTTGTGATTAAAGTGCCATTATCCCTGGAATAGACAGACAATAAACAGCAACAAATCATTTACGGGGACATCGCGTGAATGATTTGTTGCTGTTTATTGCCTGTTTATTGCCAGGATAATGGCTCTTCAATCGCATTGTTTGTGAAAATGTTAATTATTATTGCACAATTTTCACGGGATAATCACTATTTTAAACCCCCGATTTTCCACAAGTGATAAAGTAATATGAAAACTTGCTTTTTATATTTATCTCAAGCAATCTCAAATAAGGCATCAGGGTCACCCAGCTGGTTTCCATGGTTGATCAAAGATTAGGCCTTTGTTCTCCTGGAATCCTACATCACCCTGGCTTTCTAGGGCGAAAATATTCGTTTAACGCTAGTATGAGAGGGAAAAAAAATGTTCAAAGAGAGGAAGAGCAATTAAGGACTAAATATATATTTTATTCTGCAACAGTATCAGGAAAATTGGATAAATTTTCTACATGGAATAATGATTTTAAAATAAATATCTTATGGAATGCAGGCTTGGCAATAGACTTTAATTGGCCCTCACTAGTTGTTGTTAACTGTCTTTGATCTATCTCGAGTCATGGCAGCCTGTGAATGAGACATCTCCAGGACCCTCTGTTCTCTTCTGCTCTGCTCAGATCTTCCAGGTTCAGGCCTGTGACCTCCCTGATTGAGTTTCTCCACCTAGCATGCAGTCTTCCTCTCTTTCTACTGCCTTCTACCTTAGCATTACTGTCTTTTGTAATGAGTCATGCCTTTTCATTATGTGGCTCATTATGTACCGCAGCTTCACTTTCATCATCTTGCCTTCCAGGGAGCATTCAAGACCCATTTATAGTTTTTTGTGGAGCTTTCGGGCTATGTGGCCATGTTCTAGACCCATTTGTTTTTCTTTTTGCCCATCTAAAATATCTTCAGTACTGTTCTCAAGCACCGCATGTAATATGAGTTTGTCTTCTTTCTGTCCACTGTCCAGCTCTCACATCTGTTCATGGTGATGAGGAATACCATGGCTTGGACCAGTCTTCCTTTTGAACTCAGTTGTGTATTTTTACACTTTAGTATCTTGTCCAGCTCTTTCATAGCTGCCGTTCTCATTCCTAGTGGATTATCATACAGAGGCACTTACGTGGGTAAGACGTTGCTGAACTGTTGTGGAAGAGCGAAGGTGGGATCGTCTGTTGCGCTTCTAAAATGTTGCAGAAGCGCAAAGGTGGGATGGTTTGTCATGCTTCTAAAACGTACAGTGGTCCCCCGGGTTACGAAGGTAATCCATTCCAGATTACCTTTCGTAACCCGGAAGTATTCGTTTCCCGGGGGACCGCTATTTCAGACGGACCGCGCGGCCATTTAAAGGGGCCGCACGGCTTTTTTTCCTTCGTATCCCGGGGGATATTTTGTATCCCGGGGGATACGATGCCGGTCCGCCGCCTTTCGGATCCCGGGGTTTTCGCAACCTGGGGGATTCGTAAGGCGGGGGACCACTGTAATTGAGGCTTTCTGCTTTCCTTCCATCAACCAAGTGTTTGTGGAGAAGCCATTTTTTGAACAACAGGATCTTCCATTATTCAAAAAATGGCTTCTTTGTGAATGCTTCATCAATGGAAGGAAAGTGGAAAGCCTCAATTACGTTTTAAAAGCATGACAGACCATCCCACCTTTGCACATCTGCAGCAGTTCAGCAACGTTTTACTCACATAAGTGCCTCTGTATGATAAGGTCCCTAGTCATCTGCTTCTTCTTGACTGCAGTCTCCATTCTGATCAATGTTTGATCCAAAGTATGGGAAATCTTTAACTATTTTGCTTACCTTGTTATCTAGTGAGCTGTGGTGATTATCTTTATTTTCTTTATGTTCAGCAGTAAGCCTTCCTTTGCATTTTCTTCTTTAACTTCCCTTAGTGATTAGTAACTTTTAATAGACTTTCCACGTCTGTGATGCTTTCTGCTAGTAATATGCTTTCCAAAGTAAGTTTATTGTTAAGAGCTAAAAGCCGTCACAGTACAAAACAGGTCCAGTCAATATGAGCAGTATGTACAGTATACGCAGAGACAAAATAAAAGGGTCAAGGCACAAAAACCACAAGTAAAACCGCGAATAAAACATAAAAAATATTGATTAAAAAAGCTCATCTGTAAAATACAATATGACCTTGTTAAAAATGATAAAAATATAGAACAGATAAAAACCCCTAATCATTGTTCCCAATTTGAGAATTGAGTCTAATCTTACTGGCTACTAACCCAAATTTTGCTACCATATAAGTGATAGATAGATCATTGTCAGCCAGAAGAACACAAATCTGCTGGAAACAGGGTCTATCAGAAAGAGAATGTAATATACCTGCGAGAAACCTTTGTCTGGGGGATACATAAAGAGGACAATGTAAAAGATAATGTTCGATGTTCTCTACTTCCCCGGATTTGCAGATACATAGTCTAAGATGGACAGGGGTGTTATTATATCTGCCTGTCAAATAGGCAGAAGGCATACATTGGTACCTTAGAGCTGTGAATGCTTTTCTGATAGGGGCCAGAGTAAGATGGAAAAAGTAATGCTCTAACCGAAACGGGGTCATGTATAGTGGGTACCATAAGGAACAAGAAGAATTCGAAAGTGAATATAAGTCGGACCATTTGGAGGCAAGATGAATTTTCTCTTTAATCAGTTGCTTGACTCTATGGGAGGCAAAATTTGATAATGAGTCCACATTAATCTCATAGCTCTGGAGTATTGCTCTTACTACATATACCCAGGAGCTTGGAGAGTTAACAGATAATTGCTCTAAGAAGCATTTTTTGGGAAGCCTGGAATCACTTATGGTTAACAACTTAAGCCAGTAGAAGGCAAGAGCAGTGTGTATACCAGCTTGGAGGGAAGTTTGGCCTGTTTCTGCCCTCAGAAAAGAGGCAGGAGTGCATCTTGGGACAGCCAACAGGGATTTCAAAAATAAATTCTGAACAGACTCCAAGACCAAGGCATTTTTGTATCCCCAAATTCTTCTCCGTATAATAACTGTGGGACATTTTCTCTCTGATAAACCTCGATAGTAGGGGCTTCCAACTGACCTCCTTTCTGTCTATAGAATTTTAACAAAGAATTTATAGAGAGGGATGATTTTGGCTTAGTAGCAACAACATGAGTTTTCCATGACAAACTGGATTCAAATCTTAATCCTAGATCATTGTAATAAGATTGTTGATCTATGGATTTTGCCTCTAGGCTCCACCAGTGGAGTTTTTTCTTTGGACCAAAGACCACCACTTTGGTTTTAGTGTGATTCACTATTAGCATTTCCCTTGAACAGTAATGCTAGTAATATGGTGTCACCTGCATATCTTGGATTGATGATGTACCTTCCTCAGTACACCTCAGCAAAACACCTGGTGAGAGCCCCATGGCAGCAGAAGGGTAGTCTGCACCCAGGTGGGTCATGCTGGGCATAGTGTCAAAACCCCTGCCCCTGCGTGCCAGATAACTGATGCTGAACCTGATGGAAGGCCACTTCGGTGTTTGATATTCATATCCAGAATAAAAGAATTCATAGATAGAGGTATCACAAAGATTTAGTTACAATGTTACAGGAAAAACATCACCTCAATTGAAAAAAAATGTTGGTTAAACAATAAAACAGGAAGTTATATTGGCATATGAAGTGTGAGGAAATGAAATACAAGTACTTCTAACTTGTAATATATTTTGTTAGGCACATTGGAATATGTGAGTCTTTAGAAAATGCATCCATTTGAGATGGGTTTCATGGCAGCATTTTTTAATGCATTGACTAATATTACACTACATTGCTTCATGGAAACTTAGCACATTGGGAAGCGTTTTAATGAATTTATTTCACCAACTCTTTTGACAGTTTACATGTATTGATGTGATTTCAAGGCACAGAGAAAGCACTGCAGCTATTTCTAATTGTAGAAGTCTTATCTTTTTTTCTCTTTTATTTTTCAAATCCACCCCTAATGAAAAATTTAATTTTAGTTTGCCTTAGCCAGAAGATCAATTAATCCCTGAAACTTTTCAGCAACTGATGGTTGTCTGTCAGGAAGGAATCTCCTCCCGTCCAGCTTACTGAATCATTAAAATTCATCACAACCTTGTCATTGATTTGCACTCAGTCTCAGTGTACTTTAGGAAATATGACAGGATGATATACATGTAGCCTTGTGCAGTACAGCAGACATAGAAATACGAGTGCAGAATATTTACATTTATTTATTTATTTATTGTATTCAACCAGATACAGGTTTCGATGCGAGGCAGGTTGAATATTCAGGGCCGCACCAGTGACGCTGGGGAAGATCCCAAGCATGCACACCCATGTTTTCAGATCCATCCTTAAGCACCGGCTGGAGCTGCCATCTTGGCTTGGGAATTCTAGGCAAGACCTCTGCAATTAACAAATCCTTTGAAAATAAAATAAACAATTCTTTCTTTAACATCTCTATAAAATAAAGAGAAAAGTGTGTGGTGGGTAGAAGGGTGCTAATTCACTTGTAATGTTGATTTTAAAGTAACAGAGCTCCTAAAATATGGGAAAGGGAAGAGGGAAGCAGCTCATACACCAACATTCAGACACCTTGGTTTTCTTAACTTTGAACCTGGTTCTGAATGTTGGCTTTGGCTCCAAATATATTGACTCAGAGCTAATTTTGACATAACATTAACAGTATTGTTCAAATGCACACTTTCTTCTGCTGCTGTTTGTTCATGTTGCTATGGCAGTGGTTTGCAGGCAGGTTTTTCCAAGCCCTCTGCATTCCTTACTGGGGTCCTGGGATATGAAACAGTCATTCATTATAATGTTGATTTTAACACTATATTATGAGTATCTAACAACAGCCAAACAATGATACCTTTATTGGGCCAACCAAAATGCATAATTACATATTACAAGCTTTCAAAGTCACATTGGCTTCTTCATCAGGCAAACAGGAGAAAGAAATTGAAGACATTAGTCATAGGCCTGCATTTTCTGTTTCTGGTCTTGGTTCAGATGGCTGTCTGCAGTCTCGCACCTCCCCCTTTGGCCATGGGTCACTGGTAGAGTTTCAAAGTCCAGGAAATGTAATGTCCATTTGTGATTCAAAGAATATGTTTCCTTGGAATCCAGCATGTCTCCTACCTTTGTGAAGCCACAGGTTCCTATGTAGTAGGTAGAGACACTGAATTTCTCAACAAGTCTACATGCTTTGCATCAGGAAAACTTTAGGTCATGTAGAAGCAAAGCCTGCCAATCATATTATGTGTGTGAGAGTGGCTTGCTCACTGACATGCTATTATTGGTTTGTACATAAGTAAACATCAAAGTTACTGGGGGTTTTTTTTCTTATAAAGTTAAAAGGAAACTGTGCAAAAATAGCAAATTCACCTCTCTTGTTTCTAAGACCATATTCAGAGTAATATACTCTTTAGTGTTTCTTCTGAATCCCGTTTGGACATCTGGGGTGAAACCAAAGTGCTCCATCTAGTACGGAAGACTTTGTTGTAGAATTTTGATCATCACTTTGGTTTCATGGGAGATTAATACAGTGGTCTGATGCTTCTTAAAATCTGCATCATCCTAGTGGAATGTATAATGACCATTTCCAATGTATGGATCATTGTATTTCCTATATTTGTTCAAAGATTTTTGTTCGGATAGATTATATGAAACAACTCAATTGTTCGTGGTGATTTCGCTCTCCTGAGTCATTTGAGAGCTGCTTCCACTTCACTTTCTAAAGTTGTAGGTTCCTCATTCAACAGGTTGTATTTAGAAGGTTATCTGTCATGCCTTCATCACTTTTGTATAGTTCTTCACTGGGTTGCTCTCATCTGGATTGTCTGGATTATGTAAAGCAGACCTACTTAATATGTGTTTCCCTAAACCATTGCTGATCGCTAAGATATTGGCTACCGGTCTCTAGCAAGTTCCAGGAAAGAAATAACTACAGCCACTAGGAACAAATTTGGTGTTGGTACCTGGCATATATTTGGGGGGGGGGGTGTCTGAGAGATTTCCGGTCCCACACATCAGATAGTCAGGGAAGTACTGAAATAAAGTGCTCCCTCTCTTGATCGTAAAGCATTCTCCCCTCTTGGCTTAAATTTCTCTTTGATTTCTTGATGTCATGGAATAGAGTAGGGCTGTCTACATTTACTCTTGGTTGGACCTCATTCTGTTCATTCCCTATTTCAGCAATAGGTTTCCCTTTTTCCCTTCACTTTCTCTCCTTAGTCCCAATTGCCTTACCCCTTTTACTACCAGCTGTTATAACATAGGACCACATTAGACGGTTTGTTGGACTTACTGTACCTTTGTTAGATTTGCCCCTCTTTTTTTGACTTCTAGTAGAAACCATCTTATAATCGTGTCACAAAGTCTAATCCAACCAAGTAGAACTGAGGGGAATACTTTGTTCGTCAAATAGTACAACTCTTTTGATCCCACTTAAGTGTGTTTGCCCTTTAATTATGTTGACTAACCAGTTCCAAGTCTTAAAATTATTTCCAGGCTATTACTAGTCTGAGAATGTAAGTTTTAAAATAAAGTAAAATAGAATTAATAATAATAATAATAATAATGGTAGGTAAAATTAATGCTCCTAAATATCACTTTATGTATGACTTACTAAGATCTAAGAGCATTAAAATTGCGGAAAGCTTTTACCGAACTAAGATTAAATATGATGGACACAGCCTACAGAGACGGAAGACATAGAGGTATTCCAACAAAGGAATGAGTATGTATATATGGCTGCCAAGAAGCAGAGGACCTTGTTCATTACATTCTATTTTGCCCCCTCTATAAAGAATCATAGAATAATAGAATCATAGAGTTGGAAGAGACCACAAGGGCCATCCAGTCCAACCCCCTGCCATGCAGGAACTCCAAATCAAAGCATCCCTGACAGATGGCCATCCAGCCTCTGCTTAAAGACCCCTAAGGAAGGAGACTCCACCACACTCCGAGGGAGTGTGTTCCACTGTTGAATAGCCCTTACTGTCAGGAAGTTCCTCCTAATGTTGAGGTGGAATCTCTTTTCCTGCAGTTTGCATCCATTGTTCCGCGTTCTAGTCTCTGCAACCAAGAGAAAGATTCATTACACCTGTAATAGAAACTAGTCCTGGTCAGAATGTGGTTTCTTACCTTCTAGTGGACCTGAATAAATATGTGACCTGGAAAGTAGCTTTTTTTGCCCTAGCAGCTAAACAAATATATAACAGAGATAGCTATAAGCTGCAAAGGTGATGATTATATTTGACAAACTTTCACTAGATATAATAACAAGTATTCTTTTAAATATCAAGTTTAGAATTTTTTTATGAAATATGAGATGAGATGCTTATATTATAGATATACTTTATATGCATTGTTGTATGTATTGTTGTGGCGCAGTGGTTAAATGCCTGTACTGCAGCCACTCACTCAAAACCATAAGGTGGTGAGTTCAAAACCAGCAAAGGGCTGAAGCTCAACTCAGGCTTGCATCCTTCCGAGGTCGCTAAAATGAGTACCCAGATTGTTGGGGGGCAAATAGCTTACAATTGTAAACCGCTTAGACACTCCTTAAGGGTATGAAGTGGTATATAAATGAAGCTGTTTGTTTGTTTGTATTGTTGTACTGTGCAATGACCTTTGGTTAAAAGCAATACAATTTGATTTGATTTGATGTCATGGAATAGGTTTGTGGTTCTACCTTCTTTGTATTCTATTTCTATGTCATTGCACTGTTTATAGTAATAGTTTACTTCATTCCTCACATACAAGTCACTGAACAGTTACATTCAGGTTTCTCACCCTATTACTTTAGCTTGTCATTTGTTGTGAAGTGAAGTGTTTCCTCAGCTATCCAGTTAGAATATTTGCTTACTTGTTTGGGTTACAGACAGTCTTTTAATTCATCCATCTTCTTTTTCCCCTTAACTATTCTATATGATTTCTATATTGGCCACCCAGTAACATTCAAAAGCAAGCTTTTCTATTGGGTTGCCTGAAGAATGTGCTTGCAAAAAGGATGTTATTTTATTTTATTATTGTTTTTACAAATTTTCAAATTTGGTTCTCAAAGGAAGTAACAAGGATTTTTAACAATTTTCTTCCTGCTGTAAGAAAGTCTTCAAAAATTAATGTCTGAGACTTATTCTGTGCAAAATTTGCAAAGATGTGTGTGTGCACATGCTTTTGAGGAAGACAGCATTTTCTGTAGACTCCAAAGAGGAGAAAATTGTGTTTTCTTCCCCCCCCCCCCCCATAAAAAGAGTAAGTGTGAATTTTGCTTATTTGAAGCCCTAAACTGTAAAGATCTTGTAAGCATTTCCTGACACTCTAGGGCTGCAACCGCACATCATGAATAATCCAGTTTGACACACTTTAACTGCCATGGTTCAGTGCTATGGAATGTTGGGAAATGTAGTTTTCTGAAACAGTTCGCCTTTTCTTTCAGGCTCTGGTAGCAAAACAAATTACAGTTCCCAGAATTTTATAGTACTGAGCCATGGCAATTAAAGTGATATGAAACTGAAACATAACTGCAGGGCGGATGCTGCCCAGAAAGTTTTGTGTGTGTGTGTGTGTGTGTGGGGTTTTTTTTTTTTTTTTTTTTTGGTACTATTTTGGGAATATCGTTGGTATTCTTTCCACTTCTAGTTTGCCACAATTTATTGACTCTAGAAATGTTAGTATATCACTCTTCTCTTTCATTTCTTAATCCTAGGCCACTGGGTGTCTATTTAATTAATGATCCATTGTCTGCTGGAAAATACCTGTGACCCCGGGGGGTTTTCATTTGCATGGGCTGGGTCTTGATTTTGGTGTTTTTCAAGACTGGTAGACAAACTTTGCTTACTTTAAGGGTTTCTTCTTTCCTGTTGAAGTTGTCCAGGTGGTTTTTTGGATGTCAGTGGCTTCCCTGTGCATTCTGACCTGATAGTTGTTGGCGTAGTCCAGACTTTCAGTGTTTTCAAATAACATTTTATGCCCCGGATGATTTATAATGTGTTCTGCTACTGCTGATTTTTCTGGCTAACCCAGTCTGCAGTGTCTCTCATGTTCCTTGATTCATGTTTAGATGCTGCGTTTGGTTTTCGCTACATAGACCTGTCCGCAGCTGCATGGTATGCAGTAAACTCCTGCAGCTGCAAGAGGGTCTCTCCCATCCTTTGCTAAGCGCAGCATTTGCTGGATTGTCTTGGTCAGTTTGTAGATCATCTGGAGGTTATGTTTCCTCACCAGTTTCCCTCAATCAAGGGTCACACAGTATGTACGTGTGTATATATGTATATGTATGTATGCATGTGTGTGTGTGTGTGTGTATACATCCCCCACTCTCATGCCAGCATTCACTGAAGATGTCAGCCACAGCTGCTGACAAAACATCAGGAATAAACTCTTCCAGAACATGGCTACATAGCCTGAAACCTTCATAAAAAAAATTTCCTATTATTTTCCCTTTACTTCCACTGTAATTGGGTAATTGATAATTTTCATATTGGTGAGTTTTCATTGCAGATAATATTCTGTCACACTTAACATTATATGGCTGACTGTTTTTTCTACGTCTCCTCTCTTTGTTCATGTCACTCATTTCTTGTTAAATCGTCATTTTCAGAGTAAAATACTGTGCAATTATCTGATTGAAAATGGTCCATTGCCACTTTTTGTCTACTTTACTTCACTGATACAAAGTATTGGAATGTTTATATGCTTCATTTCTTGTTTGACAACTTCTAGTGTCCTCTGATTCATGCTTATCACATTCCTTGTTCCTATTATGTGTTATGCAGCTTCCTACTTTTTTCCCCCACATCTCAGCAAGTGGATGTTCTTTCCGGCTGCATCAATAGAAGTATTGTGTCTAGATCCAGGGATCTATTGTGCTTTGGTCAGGCCCCACCTGGAATACTGTGTCCAGTTCTGGGCACCACAATTAAAAAAAGGATGTGGAGGAACTGGAGCGTGTCCAAAGGAGGGTGACTAAAATGGTGAAGGGTCTGGAAACCTTGCCCTATGAAGAATGCCTTAGGGAGCTGGGGATGTTTAGCCTGGAGAAGAGAAGGTTAAGAGGTGATATGATCGCCCTGTTTAAATACTTGAAGGGATGTCACATTGAGGAGGGAGCAAGCTTGTTTTCTGCTGCTCCAGAGAACAGGACTCGGAACAATGGATGCAAACTGCAAGAAAAAAGATTCCACCTCAACATTAGGAAGAACTTCCTGACAGTAAGGGCTGTTCGACAGTGGAACACACTCCCTTGGAGTGTGGTGGAGTCTCCTTCCTTGGAGGTCTTTAAACAGAGGCTGGATGGCCATCTGTTGGGGATGCTTTGGGAGTTCCTGCATGGCAGCGGGTTGGACTGGATGGCCCTTGTGGTCTCTTTCAACTCTAGGATTCTATGATTCAGTCATTAGACACAGCATTATTTGTATTTGCCCTTTGCTTCCCACTACAGCTTACTAGGAGTCTCATCTTCCACCACCATCTCATTCTAGATTGTCTCATCCTAATGTTGTTTTCAAAATGGAAAATAGTCAGGAGTGGTTTACCATGGTCTTCTCACAGTACTAACAAGGGTACCAGTACCATTGCAAAATGCAAAAGAACCTAGATAATAGAAATACACTGATTCTAGATTGATATTTGGTTATTTGATTATGGCGAAAACTGAAGTCAGGCTGACGTTCTTGTGAGGATAAAATGGCAAATCCTATTTTTAGGATACAGATTATTATTATTATTATTATTATTAACCTTTATTTGTATAGCACTATAAGTTTACACAGCACTGAACATACAATCTGTAATTAGACGGATTTGATAGTTTTAAGAGAATCTCTCTCTCTCTCTCTCTCTCTCTCTCTCTTTCTCTCTCTCTTTCTGTTGGTCTATGGCAGCCATACTCATTAAGATGCTCCATATATCAAAATTTGGCAGTTTTTTTTTTGTCAAGGCCCAAGTAATAGTGCCAAAGTTCAAGTCAAAATTCCACATGAGTGTGCTTTAGCGCATGTATGGAATTTTGACTTGAACCTTGACACCGGGATGCTTGTTGTCCCTGATATACTTCCGTTATGCAGAGAAATGGCTGCCCCGTGAATGCTTTAATGACGGGACGCCTCCATGACGATTTAATCGCAAGGGACAAGTGCAACCTGCGATCACACCCTCATGCTTTACAATTTAGCAGTGTTTCAGGAATGGTAAGCCTCTGTGTGATAATCTCCAGAGAGAGAGAGAGAGAGAGAGAGAGAGAGAGAGAGCACTATAAATTCCAGTCCAGATGCAATGCCAGGTTCTTCCTCCTAATGTATTTTTGGTTAAAGAAGCAACTCCTCCAGAAGGAGCCACGCAAGAGAGTTTGGGCAATGTGTTCTAGCTGGTTTGCTTATAAACAATACATTAGACTATCAAAAATGAAGGATCAAACAAAAGACATACCAAATGGGATTTTCTCTTTCAAATAACAGTCAAATGCCTCTGGCAAGCTAGTGTAAATCCTTAGTTAGTTCATGTAGTAACTATTGGTACAACCATCCTCCTTTAATTAGTCTCATTTTATTTTTAAAAAAATTATAAACAGTCTAATGTAGTGGCCAAACTAAATTTCATGGTAATTTAATAGACCTATCAATGTAATTGAATGCATAAAATGTTTACTTCTAAGTGAAACATTTGCTTAGAATACTGTCAGCACATATTTGTTGTGTTTTATACAGGGGAAAAAAGATAAGTATTCTTTACTAACATCTCTTTTTAAAAAATCTGACCCTTCAGGAAACGCAGCTAAAATACCCCTGTGGAGATTAAACCATCTGAGGCAAATCCCTGCATTAACTGTTATTAATAATTTCATATATTATAAGTGGGAAAGGTAACTAATGAAGTTGATATGTCCTATTCAAAAATTATTTCTGGGACTCCAGTAAAGTATATATGCCCTGTTGTACTTCAACTTTATCTTTATAATTACCGATTGTTATGCTGAAGCATTATATGTGTATGTATGTGCCTTCAAATCACTTGCTGACTTATGATGACCCCATGAATTTCATAGGGTTTTCTTAAGCAGGGAATACTGCCAGTTCCTTCCTCTGAAATATAGCCTATAGCACCTGGTATTCATTGGCAGTCTCCCATCCAGGTACCAACCAGAACTGACCTTGCTTTGCTTCCGAGATCAGACAGGATCTGGTGCCTTTAGGGTATTTAGGCCTCTCTGAACCATTGTACCATTTTGTAATATGAGTGGAAAATCTACTCAGGAAATTAATTTCATGTAATGAATAATATTTTGTGTCTGCTTAATATTATGCTGCACCTTCATAGCAAATTACTGTAAGTGCATTTTTGGATGCATTGCAGGATGGAATTGATTCTTGCTTTGAGAATTGCTAATATGATGCTTTAGTTTATTCCAAGATTGAATATGAGTCCTTAATACACATGAAGATTTGTGTTCCTCTACAAACTTTGTACTATGCAGACTGCAAAATAAAACTTATTAAATAAAACTCTTCAGAAAAGAGTTTTGTTTTCAGGTCAATAGCCCTTTCAGTCTTGCAAAGGCAGGAATACTGCATCCCTAGGAAAGACTCTGGACTGGATAGCAGCTATTGAAAATGACTGTGGACAAAACCTTCCCAGCAATGTTCTTCAAATATTGTCATTGTAAACTGTTTTGTTTTTTTATTTTAAAAAAATTGATTGGATGTGTTTCTCGTCAGTTTTCCACACAGATTATGACTCCCCCCTTCATTCTCATGCAATGCGCATGCATATTTTTATAAAGAAAATTAAGTGAAATCTTGCATTCACAAGATTGCCAAATGGAATTATTCATGTAACATGATAAATACACATAAAATATAACATGTTTATATAATAAATACAGGTTAATCCACATGCTAGAGAGACAATGATATAACTATTTGCAATAGATGGAAATGAACAAAAACTAATCCATTGAACAATCAACATCCTTCATAAGACCCTAACAACAAAGATCGGAAGTGCAATGACATTATATGACCAGGGACACTGGGATAAGGCATGCCTAATTACACATCGCATAGGAATGTGTTGCCGCGCAGGTCAGGGCCCCCCCCCCCCCAATAAATACAGAAACCTGGTTGGAGGAAAAAAGGCCACAACTTTATTAACTGTTCCACACATGCAGAACAACACAAAACCATAGGGTTGGCCCAAAGCATAAGGTCTGGATCTGGCCATCAGCAACACCCTGGTTGGTTGATGTACCCTTGGTAGCAGGGGCAAACATCGGGATGACGTAGGTGCCAAGCTCCGCCCTGTTGCGCAGTTAGGCAACTGCGCTGCTTCACATCGAATTGCGAGACATCCTAGTCACCGGGTATTAATCGACTGTGGCCCCCGCAATGGCCACAGCGAACCGCTCCTTACCCGGGTCATGAGGACTCCCGATCCAGTGCCAGCGGGCCCTGAAACCCCTACCCCAGATCCAGGCCTATGCTGCCACCCAGAACAGAAGTTGTGACAATCAACTCCCTAAACAGGGAGGGAGGGTGGGAGAGCAGAACTGGCAATGGTGCCAACGCTCACCTTACACGGCCTTAAATAGGCCCAACAGCCAATGAGGGCTCAGGAACGATGGAGGCACCACCCTCTCCGAGCTCTCCACCAATAGGAGGGCACACCATACCCTGCTGTGGCCAATCAGACAGGTTCCTTTCCTGCTCCTCCCAGTGGCCAATCAGCATCGAGCCCGCGCTCGCACCGACCGCTGGGGCGCCCAAGCCTGGCGCGCGGGAAGGGGAGAGGCCTTCCTTCACGCGGCAACAGCGCCGGCCCGTTAATTCGGGCGGCGCCATTTGCCGCGCAGGTCAGGGCCCCCCCCCAATAAATACAGAAACCTGGTTGGAGGAAAAAAGGCCACAACTTTATTAACTGTTCCACACATGCAGAACAACACAAAACCATAGGGTTGGCCCAAAGCATAAGGTCTGGATCTGGCCATCAGCAACACCCTGGTTGGTTGATGTACCCTTGGTAGCAGGGGCAAACATCGGGATGACGTAGGTGCCAAGCTCCGCCCTGTTGCGCAGTTAGGCAACTGCGCTGCTTCACATCGAATTGCGAGACATCCTAGTCACCGGGTATTAATCGACTGTGGCCCCCGCAATGGCCACAGCGAACCGCTCCTTACCCGGGTCATGACTCCCGATCCAGTGCCAGCGGGCCCTGGAAACCCCTACCCCAGATCCAGGCCTATGCTGCCGCCACACAGGCAGGTCTGAAAGAGCGCCTGCCGCCAACCCTAAGAACCGAAAAAGAACCCTCCACAAATAATATTAATAGCATCCGCTTGAGCAAGAGTCCAAATCAGGGTGCACATAGCCCGCAAACACCCTAGACTTCCATCAACCTCAGTGATGCACAAGTATCTTTTGAGCAATCTTCGAAGACAGGACCAGCTCCCCTACCCTCAGGGCCCCAAATGGCGGGAAGCTGGGAAACAATATCCTGAAGCAGTGTAAAAACAGATAGGGTGCCTGGCATCGTTTTTGTCCATATTCATGCATCTCCAACCCTCCAGAGTGCAACGCACTTGGAAACAAGCACATGGATCAACCAGGCTGGAGGCTTTTGCAAAGAACAAAATACCTGCAAGGTGAACAGAAATAGAGCTCGGGGAAACCCCACTATACTTTAACCACGCCATGAAGCATAAAACAGTTGTCGAATCCATAGGTCAAAGTGCCGGAATGCCTAGGGCACCCCACAAGGAGGACAATTTAGAAAAAACCTTATTATAGGCCCTGAGAGTGGAGGGGGCCACCGAAGACAAAATGCCCTGGGTCACATTGGAAGTCCAATCTTCCTGAGGAACTCTGGAAATGGCATGGGAAGGGGGTCTGCCTTTGGAGCCAGCCATTGAAACCTGTCTTCCTGGAATCGAGAAAGAGCATCAGCTAAATTATTTTGCAAACCAAGAACAAACCAAGCTGTGATAGAAATGTTAAAATTAAACAAGTGAGTACGAGCCACAGCACCAGCACGACTCTTTCTGATTTGAAAGACAGGCTATTAACAACAGCAACTATGGCTTGATTATCGCAGCAGAACAGAACACGTTTGGTGGAGAACTCATGTTTCCAAATAATGACAGCCGTCACAATGGGAAATAATTCCAAAATAAATAAATAAATAAATAAATTATTAACAACCTCCTCTTAAGCCCAACCCTTTGGCCATTTTTGAGCACACCAGTGTCCTTGAAAAAACAGCCCAAATCACAATCTTCAGATCCTCTCTAATACCCTTGGTAATGCTCACATGGTAATGAGGCCTGGAAATACCTGCAGTAGCTCTGGCCAGCCTGGCACAAAAGGGGCGACCAGGAGAAACCACACAGCATGCAAAGTTCAGGTGACCCAGGAGGGATTGCACCTGTCTCATAGTAACTTTTTGGGATGCAAGAAATTCTGAAATATATATATTTTTTTAAGAGCACTCAATTTGTCAGGAGGGAGACGAGAAACTCCTTCAACCGAGTCCAATTGGACACCCAAAAATGTGAGGGACATAGCTGGCCCCTTAAGTGTTATCAGCTGCTGAAGGGACCCCGATCTCAGATGCCAAAGCAGAAAAGGTATTTAGGAGCATCTGGCAATGGTCTGAGCCGGACCGTCCGGTGAAAAGGAAATCATCCAGTTAATGAGTCACAAGCGGGGAGCAAGCCCTGCGCTTTACCTCCCACTCCAGGAAAGTACTGAAGGCCTCAAAGGCTGCGCAGCTAATTGAACAGCCCATCGGTATAGCCTTATCGAAATACCATCGGCCTTGTACCTTAAGCCCTTACAGGTGGAAATCATCAGAGTGAACAGGCAAAAGGCAGAAAGCAGACTGAATGTCACATTTGGCCATTTGGGCTCCGCGGCCACATGCCTGCACTAGCTGGACCACATGGTCGAACGAAGCATAGCTAAGTCGGAATTCCCCCAGAGCCTTCTTGGGGACAACTCTTAAGGGAGACACCTGAATGTTTGGGAAAGGCGGAGAATCAAAAGGCCTTAAATACACATAAAATATAACATGTTTATATAATAAATACAGGTTAATCCACATGCTAGAGAGACAATGATATAACTATTTGCAATAGATGGAAATGAACAAAAACTAATCCATTGAACAATCAACATCCTTCATAAGACCCTAACAACAAAGATCGGAAGTGCAATGACATTATATGACCAGGGACACTGGGATAAGGCATGCCTAATTACACATCGCATAGGAATGTGTTAGCAATGTAGCAGCACTGTAAGGATCCCCACGTGCATGCTTCCACCGTCGGAGCTGTTGTGCTCAATTTCTAGGGTAAGCCGCGGCTTTTTCAATAAATAGAAAGAGGTTTGCCCCTCTCCCCCAGGACTTTCTGATACATTCAGGGGTAAAAGTCCATGTCTACCTCCATTGTTTCAGTTCCTCCTGTCCTTTCTGGGTGGTCCCACTAATGAAGTGTTGAATGGGGTTGTGAACTTTCCCATGGAGGTTTTCCTATGACCTGCCTATTTATTGCATATATGTGTGTTTGGAATCCTACCCACACTATATTTAAAATGGTGGCATGGGGGGGCATAACTTGGTGTATACAGGCATTTCTGGGTGCCAGGACAGAAATAAATGTGCAGCTCAGGAAGAGAAAAGCCCAATATTTACCAGTACTGTTGGCCATTTAGGGTAGCTGTAATTATTGCATATATATCTGTCCCCCCCCCCCCCCCCATAAGGCTCTTTTCCAAGGTTTCAGAATTTCTGGAAATTTCACCTGTGGTTCAGCCAGATTGATCTAGGTGGCCTTGAACACCGATATTTTGGGGGGAGGGGGGTATTCTCAGTTCTTCTTGTTTACATTGGAAAAGATGTATTCTTAGTTTACTATGGGTTTGGGGGCTACATTATGGAAGAATTTATCCACCTGTATCTGTGGCTGGCATCTGCAGAGGGCAGTAGCATGGAAGTGTGAGGGGTATATATACTTGTGTGACCCTTGGTTGAGAGGAAGCGATTTACATGTTAATCTGTGTATTGTTCTGTTGCTGAATAGCAAGGCCTCGAGGTGGGAGGATATGTGTGGTAGATGTGTGTCTATTTATTTAGCAATCCATTGTCTGCATGGAAACACCCTGACCCTGGGAGGTGTTCATTTGCATGTATTGAATCTTGATTTTGGTGTTCTTCATGATGGGTAACCAAACGTTGTTTATTTTCTTCTTTCCTGTTGAAACTGTCCAGATGTTTGTGGCTTTCAATTGTCTCCCTCTGCATTCTGACCTGGTAGTTGTTGGTATGGTCCAGAACTTCAGTGTTTTCAAAAAACACTGAAATCCTGGACCAGGTTGGTTTATGACATGTTCTGCTACTGCTGATTTTTTTGGCTGGGTCAGTCTGCAGTGTGTCTCGTGTTCTTTGATTCATGTTTGAATTTAGTGGTCCCTATATAGACCTGCCTATAGATGCATGGAATGCAGTAAACTCCTGCAGCAGTGAGATGTTCTCTTCTGTTCCGAGTGCAGCATTTGCTGGATTTTCTTTGCCGATCTGTGGATCATATGGAAGTTTTGTTTGTTCATCAGTTTCCCCATTCTATCCATGACCCCTTTGATGTATGGTAAAAATAACTTCTCTTTGGGTGGCATTTTTTCTTCACTCCTGTGATTTTTTCTGGCTCTGGCAGCCCTTCTGGAATAACTGTTAGCTTGTAGAGTTCAGTTTAGGTGCTTCGGTTCATCTTCCAAGAAGAGGGGTCTGCAGATCCTTTTTGCATGGTCTGCCAATGTTTTCATTTTGCTTCTTTTTGTCCTGGGTGATGGTTGGAGTTCTTGTGTAGGTATCTGTTTGTGTGTGTAGTTTTCTCTATCCCATGTGGCCCAAATGTTGGTTCAGTTTGCGGATGTCCCAGGCATCCAAAAATGGTAATGTTCCTTCCTTTTCTTTTTCCTTCATGAATGGAATAAATTCTTCCAGAATGCAGCCACATAGCCCAGAAAACTCACAGAAAACTATGGGCACTGGCCATGAAAGCCTTAGACTTCACAAAGATGTATACTATTGAGAGGATGGGATAGGGCAGAAGGAGAATTCTTAGGAAGCCAGGAATTCCTAAAAGCTTAGAAGTTCACAGGAGAGTATTCAGGATTCAGGAAGCTTTTGAGGCATGGTCAGGCAAAGGCAAGTCTCTGAACAAGTCTTGTGAAGAAAACCCCATGATAGGTTCATCTTAGGGTGTCATAAATCAGAAACAATCTGAAGGTACACAACAACAACAAATGTAGCCTGTCATATATTCTCCTGGTACAGTAAGAAATCTTGCCACCAGGATGAGATTTAAGCACTAAGCATGTTTTCCCCTGTTGTGCTTTCTACTTTTTGCCCAAAAATTGTTTTTTGTTGTCTGGGCAAAAAATAAAAAATAAATATTTTTGGAAGCCAAGCATATGTCCCGAGAGAAAACACATTGCCTCGCAGGTCAGGCGCCACAGAGAAGCACAAGTACACCAGGCTGGAGTGAACATGGCCACAACTTTATTTAAAGCCAAACAAACAATAGGGTTGGCCCAAAGCATAAGGTCTGGATCTGGACATCAGCCAAGCCCCGGTTAGCTAATGAATGGTTGCTTGTAGCCAAGCATCGGGATGACGTAGGTGCCAAGCCCCGCCTTAAAGCACCGTCGGGCAACTGTGCTCCTCCCACTCGATTTGCAAGGCACTCTAGTCACCAGGTGTCAATTGACTGTGGCCCCCGCACTGGCCACATCAGCACGCTCCATACACCCGGGTCGCTAGGACTCCCGATCCAGAGCCATCGAGCCCTGGAAACCCCTCACCCCCAGATCCAGGCCTATGCTGCCGCCCCCGCACCAGTTGTGACATATATAACTCCCAGGGAGGGAGGGTGGGAGAGCCGAAAATGGCAATGGCGCCTCACCAAGCGCGCCTCCCGAATATATAGCCCAATGGGCCAATCAGGGGCAGCCACGAGGCATAGCCCCGCCCACTGGGCAGCCCGGACCAATCCCAGAGAGAGGCGGGCCGTCCAAGGGCCAATCAGGCAGCCCGCCTCGGCGCGAAGCATTCTGGGACGTGTAGTACGTCCCCAGAAAAAAGGCGGGCAGGCTTCCCGCGCTCTCCCTCCCGGCAGCCAATCAGGAGGGAGCCCGCCCCCGCAAAGGCTGCCAGGACGGAGAACGCGGCGGGAAGCCAAGATGGCGCTTCCCGCGCGCGGCAACTGCGCCGGCCCGGTAAGTCGGGCGGCGCTAATTACGATAAGTTGATCAGTCACAAAGATTTTTTTAAAAAATTAAGGTCCAAAACACACTGCAGAAATAATTCAATTTGACACCACTTTTAACTGCTCTGGCTTGTGAATCCTGGGATTTGGAGTTTGTTGTGGCACCAGAGCTCTCTGACAGAAGGCTAAATGTCTCACAAAACTACAGTCCCCCAGAATGCCCTAGCACTGAGCCACGGCAGTTAAAGCCATCTCAAACTGGATTATTTATGCAGTGTGTCTTGGACCTAAGTTATATTACTTTTAATAGTATATGCAATCAATCATTTTCATTTTTCACATTTTTCATTTAGTTGTTGTATTTTACTGAAAATCATAAAAAAAAAACCAGCTTAAAATAGTCATATTTCTTCCCGTCAGAGTGCAAAATTAATAAATATATCTGGCCAATTCATGGCAAGATTTTTTCCTTTATGTCTCATGTTTACTGTGCAACAGTTAACCAAGTCAGAATTTACATTTCTAGAAATGGCGGGGTCAAAAACAGGATTGTAAGGAATAATGGGTGGAAAAAAAATCATATAATCAAGTGGAAGAAGGAAGTGGAGAGGTGACAAGTACAAGAGGGACAGCCAAACAGGAAAATAAGTGATAAAAAATCTCTTGATCAACATGGAGATGAATACAGTACATAGTTTTAAAGCTGCTAGGAGAAAAATGGTGAAGATGTTGGTGCTACATGGAAGTAGAGATGCTGAAGGTTGTATCTAAAGTTACAGATTCAAAAATAACATCTCACTGCCCTTCGGAATTTTTTTCATTTCAGTATACAAGGTAGGACATTCCATGTTTGCATCTGTCATGTCAGGGAGACATACCCAGTGGATTTCCATGGCTGAGCAGAGATTTGAACCTTGGTCTCCAGACCCATAGTCCAGCGCTCAAACCACTAACACCATAATGACACATATGGACAACCAACATAGAGCAGGAGCCACTAACAAAAGCAGTTCAGGGTCCTACAGTGCAAATGTATTTGTGGCTCATTTTAGCTAGTGGTGATTGGTATCTATTCCACCCAAGCTATAGTTTGATGCTTTTTATTACTCCAGTTAATGTAGGAATTGTTTGTGGTTTTGCAATTTACATCATCATATCAAGTGATAGCAGTTCAAAGCGTCAAGTTTTAGGTACCCTGTTTGCTTTCTATTTCCTGCTCTTAGCTCTGAAAAAAGGGCACACTATTCTTTTTTCCATGCTCAGTACTTTCTGTAAAGTATTGGATACCATTATAGATTTATGATATAACTAATCAAACTCTTAAGAGAGGTTAAACCATGGAGGAAAAATAAAATTACCGGTAATTAAGTTTAGAGGCAGGTTTGCCTTTTACAGAAAATTTATTGCCTTAAAGTAAATGATGGTTTAGCTATTCAGGGGGAAAAAAGACCTCTATTCCAACTTTAGAAGTGCCTGATATAGTTATTGCACATAGCAATTTCCATTTATACAATTAAAATAATAGCTCTCCGTGCTTGGGGAAGTAAATGGCATATTCAACTGGAAGTCTTTGGTAGTGAGTAATAAAATAGCCGCAATGCAGAACTGACTTCACTTACAAAGAGCTGGTGCATTATGTGTGATTCACTATGATGCTCCACATAAGTTTTAATAAAAAAATACATACAGAAATGTGCACTGCACATTTATTTAGATTTTTTGGTATGAATGCAGAATATAACTTCTGAATTAAAATAAAACTATTAATGTCACAGTGGAATAACCCAAATATGTGAGTTCTTTTTTTTTTTTTTTTGTCTTCATATTTTCTTTCTAGTTTTATTCTTCCCATATGTTCCTGTTCTGCTACAAAGCAATGTATGCTATGTTCTCTTTAACCTGTGCAGTAGCAGTAGTGTAAACATAGAACAACTTTATCTTTAATACAAACACAAAATAACTTTTGGAGAAAAAAAATTCTTGCCTTTATATTATCTATACTTTTTCATTATTCTTTCTTCTTCTGAATAGATTTCTCTGGACATGCAAAAGAGGTGATATTTACTTAAAAATTAGATTTGTCTGAAAAAAAAATATTTTACTATAAAACAAAAAAAAAAAAGTAACATGGTATTTCCCGTGATTAGTCAATCAATTTTTTATTTTGGTCTGCGATATGTATATACTTCCAGTGAGATTTGGGTAAATCAGTCTTAGTCTTGCCGTTCTTTGTGGAGCAAACTTGGAAGCTGATTTTTTTTTCTAGAGGAGGCTTGTATTCATAAAGCCCATAAACATATGCCTCATTCTGACCACAGAGCAAGTATTTTGCCTCCACAGAAGCTGCACCAGGCAGCACAGTGGGGCTCACATGTTAATGGTCACCTGAGGTTTCAATGATGGGAACCTTGAAGCAGCTCCCAGAGTATTCTGACTTGTGTGGAGACCCAGGCCAAAGGCACACAGGCTACATTATTGCTCCTATCTATGTCAAAGTTGTTTCATTTTCTAGGAAAGTCATGAATAGCGGCTTCCCCTTGGGCTTATCAGTCCACATGGAGCTGGGTTCTCATTGTTGTTGATGGGAAAAGGATTACATATGAAGCCTGTGGTATCAATAACCTCATTTTCAAATCTATAATGTGAATGTGCATATTGGGAATACTATATAAATTTCAGATTGTTTGGTTTGAAACAGGACACTGTCACACTGAAACACAGTACAATAAAGAGCAACTCAAGACTTACCCTTATCCATGCTGGCAAAACGCCATAGGAGTTGTGTCTGTGCAGACCAGAGTTGTGTTATTAATTCAAATGACATACCTCTTGTCCTATTTATTCCCTATTTATTTATTTCTTATTAATTTCTGAGACCAGCCAGGCTTTTGAAAGGTAATGAAGAAAGTGAGTTTAAAAAAAAAAATCCTAGAAGATCCCCAGACAAGGAAAAATAACTTCCCATGTCCCTTGCTCCTATACCCCTGTGTCTCCATAGGGGAGGACAGGAAAGAAGGAAACCTTACCCACACTACATAACCCTGGTATATTTAAGGCATGACTGGATGCAGGGGCAGGAACAGCTTCAATGAGGCATGCAACCCCAGAGGAATATAATACTCTGATATTTACTAGAAGATCGGGAAGAGCCCTAAGTTGATCACAGTGCTTCTTCCTTATCAGGAAAAACTAAAAATGAAGGGCTGCTGAGAGTAGGACAGTGGTGGTAACTGAATGGTGATGACAGCAGAAGGGTTTTATAAAAACTGTATTATGTATGAAAAGTGGAAATATACATATTTATTTCCTTACAGTAATATGGGATCATGGAAATATTGACAATAGATTAATGGAAATTAAATATTAATAGAGAGAATCCCTGTTACAGAATGTGCTGCTTGCCACTTGTGTTAGATGGCTTTAAAAAGAAATTTATTTGAAAAGTTGGGAGGAAACCTCCGTTTAGGCTCTAGAAATCCTCCATCAGAGGTACTTTACAACAGAAACATAAGTAGAAAATGGGAGGTAGATGCTTTTGTTATCAGGGCTTAGAAACATAACCTTTCTATGCCACAGCTCCCAGAATCCCACAGTCAATATGGCCATTGCCAATGCTTGCTAGGAGATTCTGAAACTTGTAGCATAAAAAGTAACTTTTCCAAGTGCTGATTTTCATGAACTGCCTATGTGCTTTTCTGAAGCGTTACTGGACACTCTTGGAAAATAAATTATGGATGGAGTGGTTCTTCTGTTTGATCCAGCAAGACTCATGCACTTAAACACCCTCTTTCTCTCATGCATGACTTTTGGTAGGGATGCATTTCTTTAATTATTCGTTCCTGCAGGGTCGAACATACAATTTAATCATTTCCTCCCTATTCTATGCCATTTTTGAAGACATTTGTGCAGATGGGAGGGAGGAGGAGGTCTCTGTCCCTCATGGCAGTGATTCTCACTCAGCCATCCCTGCCTCATCCATCTAGGATGACCATTGTAGTGGTTAGTACAAGTTCAGGGGATGCCCAAGTGAGGAGGATTTCTGCCACTTCTCCTTGTTTTCCTCTGACATAAGTAGCAGGGACAACTCTCACTTAGCTACCTTACACTCCCAGTGTTTGCTTGGGTGAATCCTGCCTCCCAGAACAGGTATGTAGTGGCCAATATGATGGTGGGGAGCTTCAAAGTAAAAAGGATCATAGCACACTGTTTCAGAGCTCCAGTGACATGCGGCATGCAAACAGTGTGCTGCTGGAGCACCAGAAAACTACTGCTGTGTGGGCAGCAGGGCGGTTTCACAACATCTTCCTGGCATCTTGGGGCATGTATTGTGTGTACGCCACACCCCAATGCTGCCAGGAAGAGGCCTTATTTTGCCAGTCTGTTTCCCCTTTGCTGACCATCAGGGCTTGGAAACATTAGCTTTCTTGATTACAATTCCTAGCATCCAAAGCCTACAGCCTCTTGGTATGTGCTCCTATTAAATATTAAATTGCAAACTGATAGTTCAGCGAATGCTATTTTGTATTTTATTGCCACTAAAAGAAGAAATTTGTTGATTTCAGCCCTTTATAACTTTATAAAGTTAAAACAGTGGCCCAGATGTTTTTAGAGTCAGGGTTCATCCTATGTTTTGTTAACTGGACTAGGGAGGACAAACAGTGGACAGCACATGGTTTTCTTTTCTACAGTTGGTGCAGTACGGTTGGCTATGTATAGTTTCAGTTGCATATGTGTTGTGTGTCTATTCCAGTGAGCAAACATGTCTAGGTTTTTGTTCCTCCACTGTGCCATACCCATGTTGCCAAAGTAACATATCGACTAGGGTAAGGGAGCTTCACTGCTACACAACATGTTAAACCTAAATGCTTATTAGTTGAATATGGGTGTTCTATAATTTAAAACATTTATCAGTATGTACAATGTACACTGACTGCTTGCCAACATAATTTATTTTCAGTGTGCTTTGAAACTTCTTTCCTTTCTTTTCTCTCTCTTGTCTGTAGAATACAGATGTTATGAAGTATAAATAAATCTTTGAATATAACTTCAAGCTTTAGAGAGGCTTTAAACAATGGTCACTCTTTTCAAATATCATTCTGGATGATGATTTAGTGGAGCGTGCCTCCTTACTACATTGCTTAAGTTACACACACACACACACACACACGGTTATTCCATGTGCTTTCAAGTCATTTTTGACTTATGGCAACTCAAAACAAACCTATCATGGGGTTTTGTGTGGCTGAAAGTGTGTGACTCACCTAAGATCACCCAGTGAGTTTCCATGGCCAAGCAGAGAATCAAACCCAGCTCTCTAGAGTCATAATCCAACACTCAAACTATTACACAAAGCCGGCTCCCATATTTTTTTACTAATTTTAACATGAGCAATCTAATTTATGATCAAAGTACTGTATATACGTATGTATAAGTCGACCTCATGTATAAGTTGAAGGCAGGTTTTGGAGGCAAAATCATGGATTTTGATATGACCCATGGATAAGTCAAGGGTCAGACTCAGGGACATGTAATAAAGGATCTAAACGGAGGGGGGCAAACACTTCACTCCCTCTTTCTTCCTCTCTAGACTTCTTCCAAGGGTCACAGTCTGGGCATGCAAAAGGTGGACACAAACCTCCAATTTCGCTCCCTCCTCCACAACCTTTCACAAGGTTGATGGATTGAAAAAAAGGGGGACACAGCCATCCAATTTCCCTCCCTTCCCCACAACTTTCCCCAAGCCTGATGGCTTGCAAAAACAGGGATACAGACCTCTACTTTCCCTCCCTTCCCCACAGCTTTCCCCAAGTCTGATGGCTTGCAAAAAAGGGGGCATAGACCTCAGATTTCCCTCCCCCACAGCTTTCCCCAAGTCTGATGGCTTGCAAATAATAATAATAATAATAATAATTATTATTATTATTATTTATACCCCGCTCTTCAGGCAAGGCTATCAAAGCGACTTACAATTTGTTAATTAAGACATTTCCCTGCCCTCAGGTTTACAATCTAAAATAGACACAAAACAAAAGGAAAAGGGTGAGGTGGTGGGGAAGAGAGAAAGTCCAGCAGATCTTCTCTCCCTCAGAGGCCTGGACCATGGCAGATGGAGTGGAGGGAGGGCTCTTCTTCTTTTTAGGCAAGGCCTGTTGGAGCTGGCTTGACTTTCTCTCCCTCAAGATGGTGGATGGAGGGAGGGCTCTTCTTGCTTTCAGGCTCTTCTCTCCCTCCCTCTGCTTTCCCTCCCTTCCCCACGGCTTTCCCCAAGTCTAATGGCTTGCAAAAAGGGGGGCATAGACCTCAGATTTCCCTCCCTTCCGCACAGCTTTCCCCAAGTCTGATGGCTTGCAAAAAAGGGGGCATAGACCTCAGATTTCCCTCCCTTCCCCACAACTTTCCCCAAGGTTGATGGCTTGCAAAAAGGGGACTGTGGGCGGGGTTGGTACTGCTTGGGACATGATGGCGTGCAGATGTGGAGAAAATTCTCTCAGTCCACAAACTCACACCCACTCTCAGAATGATGCTTCAAACTTTTACTTAAGCCCAACAGTTTTCCAACACAACCCCAACTCATGGTCACGTAATCCAAACCCCCACCCAGTTAATCCACTGGGTCAGACTTAGGCTTCAGGCTCTTGGGCCCGGGCAACAGCCTCAGTTACTTCACTGTGGTCCAGCACCCAAATGGTCCACCTGCCAAAAGTTCTTCTCCAGCAGTTCCTTCTTGACCTTCTCTTTCAGTTCAGGACCCGGATGTTGCTCCCACCTCTCTGCTCTGGAGTCCCACCACTCCCCTTCTTATGTCTTCCCAGACCGCTGTCTCCATACACCCTCCCGAGGATAAAGGAAGTCCCCTTCTACGTGTGTGTCTCGGAGCCCCAGGTCTCCTTGAGACACCCTCCTCACTGCTCCGTGCTGTACTTGCAGTGCCACAGGTTGTCCCTCACGTGTCGGGCTCGGGATCGTCAACTCTGTCCCTTTCCCGGCCGCCTCTCCACGTCCCAATCTTCCACGTCTCAGGCCCCTCCTCGCACCCACCTGGCCCTCACCTTTTATACCTTGCCCATGGGGTGTGGCGGGCCTCTACTCCATCTCCCCCGGGTTCTCCTACCCTTCCTGTTCTACCTCGGCCTACCCAACCCTCCCTTCACCTAGCTCTGCTTGGCTACAGGGACACAGACCTCCAATTTCCCTCCCTTCCCTACAACCTTCCCCAAGGCTGATGGCTTGCAAAAAGAGGGACACAGACCTCCAATTTCCCTCATCTCTCTCTTCCCTCCCTTCTTCACAGCTTTCCCAAGGCTCATGGAGAAGTATTACCATATTGACCCATATATACATCTACCTAGGATTTTGGAGTCCAATTTTTTCAACTTATAGACGAGTATATATGGTAATATACATTCCAAAAAGAAAGAAAAAAAGAAAAGAAAACATGAATTTTAAATTGATTTCCTATTTGTAGTTGATAGAAAGTTACTTATTTGAAAGAAATGTGTATAATTTACATTGCTGATAGTGGTTTGGATTTTGAAAGACTCTTAAATATACTCTTTGAAGGTGGTTTTCTATATGCTTTACTAAGGATTCTTTTCTTCTCTTTTTTTCTGCTTAGGGATCTCAGTGAAAATCAGATTCATGCCATTCCAAGGAAGGCTTTCCGTGGAGCGGTGGACATTAAAAACTTGTAAGTATTTAAATTGATTTTTATTGTATCTTTAGGGTATCTTCGTATATCATTGTTTTGTAAGCTATGTATGTATATGTGGTATCCCTGCATTGTCTTCATTTATCTAAAATGTGCAAAAAAAGAAACAGTGGTCACAAAAATTAGAATGAGCCAGGATTTTACAGACTGTGATTGTAAAGCCTGGCTTAGTGTTAGCTTGGTAATGAGTTTGAATATAATGGACAGCTATGATTTATTGAAGACTTGTGGGCAGCTTTTTTTGGGAGGGGGGAAGCAATACAAGGCTACAATGTGTGGCCAAAATATATCTGTGCAATCAGAATCTATGATTATACTAATTATGAGATATAATCATCCAAATAAGGGAATGTTGAGATAGCTTGTCATTTTGCTCAATATAAAACAAAGCAAAAACCAGTGATGATCCTTGCAAGATCCTAAAGAAAATCACATGATTTATTTATACATGCTCTTCTATATTCCCTTCCCTTCTTCATAACCAACAGGGACAGTTTCAAAGCCTACACTTTTCAGTAATCACAGCATTCTATGTTGTCCACAATATAAACTGTGGTTAATATTAATTACAATTGATTTAAATAAGCCACTTCTTTAAAAAAGGGGGGGGGTTTGAAGAGTTAAAGTAACTGTGTGTATATATCTGTCTTCCTTCAAGTTGATTGTTGGCTTAAGGCAACCCCCATGAATTTCGTATGATTTTCTTAGGCAAGGACTACTTAGAGGTGGTTTACCAGTTCCTTCCTCTGAAATATAGCCTACAGCACCTGGGATATATTCGACACAGTCTAACTGTACATCATGTTTTCAACCAGAGGTGGGCAAAGTGGAGTCATCACGCCATATGACTTCCAATCACTCCCTATTTTAAAAGGTGTTTATATGGTCAGGGTTAAAAGGTGAAATTGAGACTCTTGAAATAATGCACTTTTTCTTCTTTTTGTCCAGAGCTTGAAAGCTGGAACACTATCCCTTTATTTTTGGCCCCAAATATCCCAGCATGGGGTGGGAGTGTCATTTTTGCCACATTTTTTTCTCTTTGGGCCATTTTGGAACAAGGGAGAGGCTTTAAAACAGGAAGTAACTTACAGTCATTTTCTGTTTTAAAAGAGGCTTATCCAGGGTAGTCTATAATGAGTATTAAAGTTGAATTGACAGTCTTGCAGATAATTCAGTTTTATTTTTCCTTTTAGCCAGAGCTTGAAGGCTGCCTGCAAAAACATCCACAGAGTGGGTGCGCATGAAGTCCCAGAGCCTCACTATTTCCACTGTTATCATGGTTATCATAGGGTGCAAATATGGCTACCTTATTTCCCTGGTTTTATATTATCTTTATATGTCTCTGAACTTAGATGTGAGGTATTTCCTATATTACAATGACAGAGCACCAATTGGCATAGTTAGCTATTATTTATACCCTGCTCTTCAGCCAGAAAGTTTCTCAGAGCATCTTAAAGATAGACATTCCCTGCCCCTTAGGCTTACATTCTAAAAAGACATGACACAAGTGGGAAGGGGTATTAGTCCAGTGGTTCTTCTCTCCCACTGGGGCCTGGACCATGGCAAATGGACTGGAGGGAGGGCTCTTCTTCTTACTTTAGGCCAGGGCTGATTAAGCTGGCTAGCCTTTCTCTCCCTCTGTGGCTGGATCATGTCAGATGGCATGGAGGGAGGGCTCATCTTCTTAGGTTAGACCTGATGAAGCTGGCTGGCCTTTATCTCCCTCTGTGGCTGAGTGATGTCAGATGGCAAAGAGAGAGGGCTCTTTTTTCTTTAGGCGAGGCCTGATGTAGCTGGCTACTTAGCCAGCCTTTGTCTCCATCTGAGGCCCTTACAAAAGCAGAAACCTACAAGCAGTGTTGTCATGCTTGGTTGCATAGTTATGATATATAAAGTGACCCTAACTCAGTGATGATGAACCTTTTAGGCGCTAAGTGCCCAAACTAAAAAGTCTAACAGCACTGGAAGTTACCCAGTACTGAAGGTGAGGCTTCTGTCCTCCAGGGAAGAAGAGGAAGAGGCATGTGCATGTTCCTCTTCCTCTCCCCACACTCTCTGGCCTTCAGCTGCACCTCTTCCTCCTCTTCCCGGCCCTCCGAGTGCCAGGGGAAATGGCTTTGTGTGCCACCTGTGGCATGCCTGCCAAAGGTTCACCATCATGGTCCTAACTAATTATATATAGCAGATAGTAGTTCGGTTTATCATGTCTAAATGGAAATAGTTTGAAACCTTTCCAATTCCTATATCTGCTGTTATCATTACTTGAACTATGACTAAAAGTTATGAGGACTTAACGAGATAGAACAGCAACGTTACTATGGATGGAAAGAATATTCTCTGTTATTCATTTAGTAGTTGAAAAATGATTTTCCTGAGAGTCAGGAAACCCTATTTGGAAGAGTAATAGAGCACTGAGATTTTTGTACAAATTTCTCTTAGTTTTGTACAAATTTCTCTTAGTTCTCTTAATAATACATTATTACATTACATTATTTATTACGGCATAAAGCCAGTACAAAGATAGAATACAATAATGACCAAATATCCATATAGACCCAATACGATCATGATGTCCATACATATCAATGAGAGATCTAAAATGAGTATCTTAGGGGCTTTCTAGATTGGCAGGAAAGTGTGACATGAAGTTGCCTTTACCTTAATGCTTAGCAGCTACATTGCAAGCCCCAGGTGTGCATTTAAAAGGTACAGGGCAGCTAGACTGAGGGGTTTGGGAATGACTTATCTGAAGTCTTTTCTGTGGCTCAGCAGCTAAATTGGAAGCTGTCAGAACGCTACAAACACAGGCGGAGCAGCTGCACCAGTGGCAATGAACGTGGCCTTTATCTGCACTGAAACTTTAATTTTTTTTTCCTTGCCGGCTGGGAACTGCGCAACTGTGCAGCTGTGCAGGTTTGCCGGCTGGGAGCTGCGCAGCTGCGCAATTCGCAGCTGGCAAGGAAAAAAAAATTAAAGTTTCAGCGTCATTCCGGTTTCTCTGCTTTTTTAAAACTGTGCAGTTGCACTGGTGCATCATGAATGAACCCCTTTATTTTGTGAATGAATTGACATGTTATGCACAGTAGAATAACAGTTACAGCATCCCAGAGTCCCTACTGCGCATGTCTAGGGTTCCGATTAGGGCTGGAGCTAGGGTTTGGGAGCTTTAAAAAACTGTGCAGTTAAACCCCAGCTTTTACACCTGCAGGGCATTGAGCGTTTTAATTAGAAGTGAATTCCACACCACACATGCTCCCAACTCACGATCCATTATGATCCGCACCTGTATCGCTGCCTTTAAATGGGTGCTTTAAAGATACAGCGGCCCCTTTAACTGCGCAGCTGCACCGCAGCCTTTAGATGGAGCTGCGCTGTTCCGCCGTTTTTAAAAAAGAAGCTGGGAAAACCAGCACCTTTTTAAAGGCGCTTCTTCTCCCCTAAAACGCAAAAACAGCGTTTTCATGGCACATTTTCCCTTTTACTCATCTAAAGGCTAGAGTTTCATGCAGCCATGAACACACTTCTTTTTGCCAATCTAGATCAGCCCTTAATACAGCAAATTGGCCTGAAGGTGTTTTTTAGAATATCACATGGATATATTGCACAAAAACCTGTTTAATGCACAGAAAATTGTATTTAGAACACTTTTGGGGTACTTGAATACAATAAGAATTCTGTGCATAAATATTGGTTTTCTCATGAAATGAGGAGAAAATTACCACAATTATTCATCTTTCATTATATAATCATATGATTCATCATATAATCAAGGATTCATATCCCTAAACTTGACTGAAGTAAACCTGAAGTTGCTTCTGGTTTCTTATTCCCTTTTCGGAAGGCATCTCCTGGACCTAAAAGAGTCTGCAGCAAATGGCATAGCAACATTATCCCCATGGCCCCTTAAAGATATAAAGGGGTTTTTTAAAGTTCTTTTTTTTCCTTCAGGGGTGGGGATGTCATGAGGTACTGTTTTTTTGAGGTGTGGGAAAGAGTGTGTTTGTGTCTTTGTGTGCTTCTGGACCTCCTAAAATACTTAGACAGGTACATTGCAACAGTATTTCTAAAATATTCTTGATCAGAATACAGTTGGCTTTCCATATCCATAGATTCTTTATCCATCGATTCAACTATCCATAGCTTGAAAATAATAATAATAAAAAATCCCAAAAGCAAACCTTGGTTTTGCTATTTTATACAAGGGGCCATTTTACTACACCATTGTATTTAGTGGGTCTTGAGCCTCCATGGATTTTGTTATCCATGGAAACTCCTGGAACCAAATTCCACAACATACCAGAACATCTATATTGTTTGTAGTGGGGTAAACAAGTGTGTGACAACAAGGAAATAAATGCATCTGCATGAATGAAGTAAAGATTTATATGATACTTAGTGTACGCCAGATGTTGTGAGGTGGTGATAATGTTTAGCAGGCTGTGTGAAATCCTGGGTGAGTAATGTTACTGTATATACTCAAAAAAGGACAAATCAAAAGAAAATAATGCTCAACAAAAGACAAAGAAAATAATGCCAACAAATCTTACAAAATTCAAGCAGGCATAACTGGTGACTACATTAGTAGTAATCATAGCCATTAATTTTCCCAGATGTGATAATTTTTCTAGAAAAGCTGACAGACATACACAAATGTCTTATTCAGTTCCTTCAAGCCCATATCCTCTTAGTGTTCCTTTCAGTGTAGTGCCAAAGACCTGCTACCACCACTATTTTCCTGGGTAGGTGCTCAAAAAGGTCAAAGTGGTACCATGACAGTAGAGAGTGTCAGAGCTCCTGGGATGAACTAAGATTTTTGCACTCTACTCGGAGAAGGAGATGATTCCTTTTTAAAAATAAGAATTAAAAAGTTAAAGTATTGTACTTACACTGACCCATAGATATGACAACCCAGGTTTTTTAGACTTACACGTGAGTATATACAGTATTTTTCATTGCACAGTCCTTGAGGAAAGCTATTGAAAGTATGGTGGGCCCTTGGTATCCGTTGGGGTTTGGTTCTAGGATCCTCTGTGGATAACAAAATCCATGGATCAACAAGTCTCATTAATTACAACAACATAGTGAAATGGTATCCCTTATATACTATAGCAAAAATAAGGTTTCCTTTTTGGAATTTACATTTTTTAAAATATATTCAAACAATTTACTGTAGTTTGCTCCTCATCTATCCAGCCTTTAGGATGAGCACAAAAAGTTATGCCTACAGGAATTAAGTACTTGGGCATCATTTTCTGTGCTCCATCTTTACATCCTTTGTTACATGACCCTAAGTTTTACCCTTGACTTATCCATGGGTCGTATCAAAATCCATAATTTTGCCCCCAAACCTGCCATTGACTTATGCATGAGGTTGAGTTATACAGTAGTTGAGTATATACCATATCTCCATAGTTGTGAATATTTCATAGAGATAAATATTGGACTTGGACCATGGATTCTGGGTTCATATCATAGCTTAGCCATAAACTAGATTGGGTGGCCTCATGAAAATCACTAGTCAAACCTCTTTGTTTGGGTATTTTTAATGCCACTTTTCAAGGCCCAATGCCATTCTCCCCTTACCCCAGTGATCATGATTAAAAACTTAAAATGATTTACCATATATACTTGACTATAAGTTGACGTCATGTATAAGTCAAGGGCAGGTTTTGGGGCCAAAATTATGGTTTTTGATATAACCCATGGATAAAACAAGAGTAAAACTTAGCAGAATGTGACAAAGGATGTAAAGGATGAAGGAAAGGAAAATGATGGTAAAGATCTCTAAAAATTTGACAGACATAACTGTGCTCGCCCTAAAGGCTGGATGAATGAGAGAGTAGAGGCGCTGATGCTTTTTTATAGGTGCTCTGAGAAGAGATTAAGCACTCATCTTTCACCAGGGCATGGTTCCTTTTTTGATAAGAGATAAAGTACAGTACTTACATCAACCCAGGTGTTCTGAGTCAATTTTTGACTAACATTTCTAGACTTATACATGAGTATATATAGTAAAACATAAAATTGTAGCCATTGCAATATAGTTCATAAATTAAAAGATTCAAGGTATAATTAAAATCCAGCATTCTCTCTTATTCAGTTGTTGTGAGGATGGAGCATCATGATCTCCCATGTTTTTGACCTGACAAGGCAGTCAGAACTACACATAAAAGTAAAATTGAGTTGTAATGTATTGATACGCTCGTCGTATTCTGGGCTGTTTTCATTGGCAGTTAAGATTTCTTTAGAAAACATGCATGTACAATTTATTTCAGTTTGAGTTGGATTTTCTCAAACACACAAGTAGAAGGAAAGCTTTATGAAGTACAGCTGCTATATAAGTAGATGTGTTCTGGTATCCAAACTGCAGAAACAGTGGGTGGTAACTCTTCATATTTCTTGGATAAAGCTTTGTGGTCCATCACCAAACTGCTTTTTGCTTTGGAACTCTATTCCCTCCATCTGCTTTCATTTGTCATAATACAAGGTGTTATGTTCTTTCTGAGATTGGAGATTCTTTTCCTATGGAAAGCTGACTTTGAGATTGTACAGACTGTCCCTAAGGGGTGGCCTGCAGCCACCCCTTTTAGAACTAGATCAGGGCTGTGGCAACCACACACCACGGCGGTCTTGATCTTGTCTTTCTGTGGCACAAAAAGGAGCTTCAAAAAGCAGCTCCTTTCTGTGCCACGGAAAGGGTGCCATAGCTGCCGGCACCATGGCTTTTTGGCACTCCTTTGGCATGGCGTCATGTAGATGGAGTGCCAGAGGATCAGCATGATGCCGCCTGCCATGTGGTGCAGCACATAATGTCATGCTGGCCTGGGGGCAGAGTTGAGGCATGCGCCATGTGGACACCATACTCCAACTCCACCCTCAGGTTGGCCAGAGATGCTAGTCTGTACACCCTCTTAGTCTATAGACTTCAAAAGGCTGAGAATCTGTTTTGTTTAAATACAGTACAAGCATCTTTTTAGGTAATCTCACAGTGATAGGATTTGTGTATTTTCATCAAATAAACATGATTTTATTGACAGAAAAAACAAGGCAGAAAGAAAAGCTTCCACAGAATATTCCAGTAGCGGTTCCAGTGTGACTAAAAGTAAATAAATAAATAGGTTTTATTCATGTCGCTTAGTTGTTTCTCTGCTGATTCAATTGATCAGCATTTTGCCTAATTTTCAAGTAGTATTTGCACTTGTCGGTAACCAAATAATGGTTTGTGGGTTTTTTTGTTTGTTTGCTTGCCTAACAAAATGTAATGTTTTGGGACTGATGGAATAAGCTATCTTGCTGTAATCAATAACAACACCTAGGGTTAAAATGATTTCTAGCAATAATTTTCTTTCTCAGTAGATTATTTTTAGTAACCTTGTTAGAATCTGTTGTTGCTGTTCAGTACTATCTCAAAGAATATGAAACAAAGAGGAAACTCTACATTTTAATCAGCAGTCTTGCTGCCAAGAAAATGCTTTGTGCCAACTTTTATCTCAGGGTGAACAGGGGGGAAAAAGCTATGTGGGAAAGCAGCAAGTTTGAAAACTACTACCTTAACACAGCATTGTTTGGAGTACATCATTAAAAGAAAGAATCCAGAGTTGTTGTGTTGTTGTTGTTGTTTTTTCAGATGCACCTGAACTCATGCCAATTTAGAAAAAAAAATCTGCCTTTCAGTCCTTGTAGGGCAAGATTTGCTGGAGTGCTTTCTGTGCCTTTAAATCTTTCTCTTTGTGTATAATATGGGTGATTTAGGAGGAGCTGTGTCAGAGCTGATTTATACATGGACAGCTAAGGATAATAAGATATGGGCCAACATACTGCTCACCCTTTTACAGATTAACCTGCAGACTGCATTAGGCAAATTTGATGGCATTAAAAGATTTTACCAATTTGTCTCAAAACAATTTCTCTTTTGTGTTGTGTCAGGGGATAACATTTCATGCCATTGTACTAATTTAAATGGCTTTGATGAATTGCTCCAGAGGTTAGAGAACTGTGCTGGAGATATTATTTTGGCCCTTTAAAATAAAAAGCCTATTAACTTAATTGTTAAATGCCCTTAATTAGTTAAAATGGAAAGTGCCTGAGAATTTTTTTTAAATGCTCTGCAACAAAAACACTGCACCAAAATGATTAACTGCAGCATCTAGAAAATGATTGTTTTGAGTAGACAAGTAAAATGTTGCAGAGAAGAAGACTGTTGGAAGAAAGGAGGGAATAGGACATAATCCAATATAAAACTCTTCTGGAAACCAAAAGGGGGCTGTATAAGTGCCCTAGTCTGCCCTTTTGTAGGTCCAACTAATTTCAGCGAGATTTGCACAAAACAGTTTCCTGCTGGATTGTACCAAAATGGATATATTTATGAGTTCATGTGGTATTTGATAGTGCAACATGGCCTTTCAGGATCATATTACTGTATTGCCATGTAGGGATGATTCTAGATTCAGTTATCAATTTGATGTTACTTATGGCTCTTTAACATTGCTGAGAAATTACTCTTCGGCAATCCAATGGAAGCAGATCGAGGAGTAAGATTCCTGGAGCCCGAAACTAACTAGTAGCAAACCACTAGTTTGCTAATTTTCATAATGGTAACAACACTCCCGTTATAGTGATAACTTAACAAGGGATAAATTATCTCACTGTAACATCTTAGTTACTTGTATAGTTAATGTCCTCACTGAAAGGTGAAGAAGGAATATCACAGTTGAGGTGCTGGTTCATGCTGTGCGTGATTCTACTTGATACTCTCTAGTGAAAGAGTACAATATTCCCCATTCCAGGCTTCCCTGTTCCAGTCTATATTAATCTGTACCAGAGATGACAAACACGATAAAAAGAACATGAATATTTTGTGTTGTTTTCAGAAAAATATAGTTCTGTATGTACTGTGCTTCAGAGCAAAGAATTTTTTAAAAAAAGAAACTGAAGAAAAAGGCAAACACTGGCAATTTGTTTCAGAAGGCCTTTGATTGCTCAGAGGGAAGAAGGCTCTTCAGAATGAGATGTACTGTTTATTTTGAGTATTTTTGTGGTGATGCTTTTAAATGAGTTTAGTTCTATTGTTGTTCAAATAAGAGATAGTGAATATCAATTTTGCCAGGTTCCAATGAATGTCGGGAATAATGAAATAGCTTTCCATCCTGTAACTTAGGAATTCACCCCCCCCCCACACACACACACATTGACAAGACACTGTGCAACTTTTCCACAAAAGCTATACAGCTTGCCCAGAAAACTGCCTAGTTTTCCAGAAACAGCACAGCTTCTCCTGAGACCTGCAGAAACTTCCCTCAAAACCATGGCTTTTGGCATGGAAAGGAAATTGCACAATATTCAGTTTTGGAGGTTTGTGCAAAAGACTGTTTCCAGACAGCCATGTGTGTGTTTTGTGTAAGATTGCTGTTTTTTCCATAGGGAATAGTTGTACAAGAAAAATTTTGCTCAAAAAAAATGTTGGACAAAATCTAGCCAACTTGCACAAAAGTGGGCATATGCTTAGTTGTACATCATTGTACACTGTGGGGCGTTTTCTCAGAAGTCTTCACACATTTCTATGCATAGTGGAATGACTGTGAGCATAGGTTTTTCCTGCAAAACTGCACAGTTCTAAAAAAAAGTGTACAGTTTATGTTGTGCTGGGAGCACAAAGAAAGAAGGAAAAAAGCTCCTCCAGTTTGTGCCAACTTTTGGTGCGCCCTTTTTCTTCCCACATTAGTTTCTTAAGTAGTCAGATACTCCAAATGTGATGATTTTCCATTTTGTCCCTAGTTCAAATACATTTTTAAATTTCCATTTGCTATAAATTTTAAAGCTTTGTAAACCACCACCACTATTAACAACATCAGGGAATGGAAACAGGGAAGAAAGAAGCACAATGTATAACGGTGGAGATGCAAGCAGCAATTCCCGATAAACCCCAATGGTGTTTTGAAGGAGAGGGAGGTTGCTGAACTGAGATTTTAGCTTTTTTGATGGCAACTGATCATCTCAATGTTAATAACTCCATAGTTGCAGGCAGGTAATGGTGATATAGAAAGTCAAGGCTTCCTCAACCATGTTTTCGGATGACTCACAGGGCACTCATCTGCCAGGTTTGCAAATAAGAAACTCATGAAAAAATGAACTACAGTTCAAAATATATTTTATACTTAGAAAAGTCAGAAGAGCAACAGGGAAGACACCAGGATGCAACAATCTGAAAAGTATGACTTTCTCAGAAGGTGACTAGCATAGAAGCATGGAAAGTTTATCCAGAAGTATCATATTAAAAAATAAATTATTATTGCTACCTGGTGACAGAAAGAAGACATATTAAATTATGTTTAGCAGTTACTTATTTTTTGTTACTTGTCTCCATTTTTCATTATTAATATAGCACTATCACTCTGCAAATAAGAAAAAAAGGTTCCTGCCCCTAGGAAGTAACTATTTAAGATTCAGTGGAGGGAGGAAATACAGGAATGGAAACAAGATGAAGTCATCAGTAACTACGGAAGAATTATATTAAATTGAGTTCTACATTCTTGACATTGGGCCTGAACAGACAGGCCAAAATAAAGCTGCTTTGGGTCACTTTGAAGGTATGCTATTTAAATGCTGCATACATCCTAAGAGGCCGGAAGCTGCCTAGGGACTGGAGTGCAGCTTTGGCGTAGCTTTTGGCCTCTAAAGATTTGTGTGTCATTTAAACAGCATACCTCCAAAGTGACCCGAAGCAGGTTTAGTTTGGCCTGTCGGTCTGGGCCCTTAGTTTCATGAGGAATAAGTTCTAAGCCAAAGGCTGCATGGAAGTGGTGGGGTTTGAAGAGATGGCGCCGCCCGAATTAACGGGCCGGCGTTGTTGCCGCGTGAAGGAAGGCCTCTCCCCTTCCCGCATGCGAGGCTTGGGCGCCCGAGCGGCCGGTGCAAGCGCGGGCTCGATGCTGATTGGCCACCGGGAGGAGCAGGAAAGGAACCTGTCTGATTGGCCACAGCAGGGTTTGGCGTGCCCTCCTATTGGTGGAGAGCTTGGAGAGGGTGGTGCCTCCATCCTTTCTGAGCCCTCATTGGCTGTTGGGCTTATTTAAGGCCGTGTAAGGTGAGCGTCGGCACCATTGCCAGTTCTGCTCTCCCACCCTCCCTCCCTGTTTTGGGAGTTGATTGTCACAACTTCTGTTCTGGGTGGCAGCATAGGCCTGGATCTGGAGTAGGGGTTTCCAGGGCCCACTGGCACTGGATCGGGAGTCCTCATGACCCGGATAAGGAGCGGTTCGCTGTGGCCATTGCGGGGGCCACAGTCGATTAATACCCGGTGACTAGGATGTCTCGCAATTCGATGTGAAGCAGCGCAGTTGCCTAACTGCGCAACAGGGCGGAGCTTGGCACCTACGTCATCCCGATGTTTGCCCCTGCTACCAAGCGTACATCAACCAACCAGGGTGTTGCTGATGGCCAGATCCAGACCTTATGCTTTGGGCCAACCCTATGGTTTTGTGTTGTTCTGCATGTGTGGAACAGTTAATAAAGTTGTGGCCTTTTTTCCTCCAATCAGGTTTCTGTATTTATTGGGGGGGCCTGACCTGCGCGGCAATTATTTGAATGGAAAGAAAGAGGCACTTAGCATTAAAGTTCTGGGCACAGAGAGCAGGAAGGGACAGATGGAAAAATAAATGTTGACAGAATGTAGCTTCACAGAACTGAGGGTTGTAGTGATGAAGGAATAAACGTCATTGCCGGGGACACAGTATCGTTTGGTCAGATTTAAACATCATGTTCAAATCTGGGATACTTGGACTTGACCTGAATTGTCATGCATTTCTAAAATGGCACGTGGCATCAAATGAGTCCTAGTGTATTGGTACCACTTTGCTGGGCAGTGTCCTAAATCAGTGATTCCCAGACTTTGTTCCTCAGATGTTTTCACCTTCAACTACCAAAAGACTCAGCTTGGGAATTCTGGGAGCCAAAGCCCCAAACATCTAGAGAACTAAAGCTTGATAACCAGGGAACACAAAACTTCCTTGTTTCAAAGACTGTGTAAGTCCAGTCTCACCTAAACCCACCATGTTTTAATGATATATGTTTTAAAATGGTTTTAATTATTTTGATTATTTAATCTCATTTTTCCCTTTTGTATCTTGTGAATATTTAATACTTTTTAAAAAAAATTGTTGTAAGCCACATTGCACAGTGTAGTGCTTTGGGTGCTGGACTAGGACTCTGGGAGACTAGGGTTTTGATTCCCTGCCATGGGAGCCTGGTGGGTGACCTTTGACAAGTCACACTCTTTCAGGCTCAGAGGAAGGCAAGGGCAAACCCCCTCTGAACAAATCTTGCCAAGACAACCCCTTCTTCTGGTTGTCATAATAAGCTACTTTGAGTTCCAACCTGGGGAGAAGATGGGATAGAGAATGCGGACAAGGAGGAGGAAAAGAAGTAGCAGTAACTACTGCTCTAATCTCTGATGTTCCTGAATATTGCAACAGTGCTACTTCGACATATTTGCCAGCAAAGACCCTAAACCAGGGAAGTGACAGAATCTAAACCTCATTTCAAAAGTGGTTTGCTTGCGAGTACATCCTGTGGCTTTTATTGAAAATTATTTTGTAGTAAGGATGTTTAGTATTACACCTCAATTTACTTTAGATCAAAGCAGCTAAGCATAGTGATTTTGCAGACTGGAACTGCTCAATGAACCTGCAGTTTCTGTAGTTAGTAAGATCCTTAGTATTAGCTGCCACTTAGCATTGAACACTGGAGCCAAAAGTGGGAAATCTGAAAAGTGGTGGGATCAATTCCCCATCCTTGTTCAGCCTATGTCCCACGGACAGATGCCTAGCAGCAACCATCCCATTTATAGTAGAAATTTGGTTACAACATATTGTAGATATGTTCGGGATTTGATTTTACATAGTCACATGTATGTGTTTCAGACAATTCACTTCACTGGCTTGGAAGAGCCAGATTATGTGTGCATGCACGCGTGCATGTGTACAGGCACATGCATGCAAATATATGTTTTTAATAAATCTTTATTAATTTTTTAAGGTCAGTAATTTGGAAATGACCTATAATCTTACCACCTCAATTCTGTACTAGTTTCTCTGGAACTATGTTATGCAGAATAATATAAGTACCGAATACTTAAGGATTAATTTGTTCAGTTTCCCATACTGGTATTTAATGCTTATTAGATTGATAGAAAGTTCAACCAGAGCTGAAGAATTGTGAATTGAGCAGCTGAGTGTCTTCTTCTTTTAAAAGTGTATGAAAGTACCATCCTTCTCCATCTTCTGCATGAGGTAGTAAACTCTGTAGTAGTGCTACAGAGGGAGAAAGCAATAATCTTCAGGAAACTGAGTGTAAATGTTTCATATCTTAATATTTAAAGATGAATAATGCATAGGCAGCAGAGCTGATTTTTTTTAATGTCTAGAAGTCCAATGTTTCTTTATTGCATCTACATAGGATTATGAAGAAAACAAACCTCGCAGAAGTCATATGCTGAGGTTTGTTTTCCTGAATGAGAGTATGCCTCAGCTTTATTCAGTGGGGATTTGGGAAATGTTATAAACACCATATACATGCCTAAGAATGTGGAAATCTGGAAGGAAGCTGCCTTTGCAAAACTAAGGGTGGTCTCTCCTGTGCTTTCTTGCCAAGGATAGAGAAATTAACATGCAGCTGGGCTTCTCTGATAAATGGATTCTGTTAGGTCACTGAGGGGATGCATGTGACATTAAGTGATTTACAGCCCTTTACCTTAATGAAATTGTTTCAGCGAGATGACGCTGAGAGCTTTTAATGGATAGCTTTTCTTGATGTAATGAAATTGCATTCCTTTGGCATTTAATATAAGGTGCAGTTATTATTTACTGGAGCTTTCCCAGGGCTGTCGTGTTTTTGCACGCACAGTTCGAAACAAAAAGAGATTTCAGTGGTGGCATCAAGACCAGAATGGCGTGTGACATTCTTAAGCAGATGAGTGTATGTGGGGAGTACATTTCAGTTACTCATGGCCTACCTTTCAACCTCGTCTCTTAAGAAAGCTTTCTTATCCGTAATGCTGCCAGCCTTCATGTCTTTCACATATCGCCTCCTAATCTATTTAACAGGCAACTGGATTACAACCAGATCAGCTGTATTGAAGATGGGGCATTTAGGGCTCTCCGTGATCTGGAAGTGCTGTAAGTAACTGCTTGTCTTTCTTACTTTTTAAATAGGAAAGTCCATATGCAGAAGCTTATCTGGTAGCTGCAGTTCTGGTGTCAAAAAGCATGAATTAAATTATGTATTAGAATAAACCCACTTTGATTCAAGTAATATTACTTCATAAGCTTTTAAAAGCATGTGAAGACTGGAAATAGTCCTCATTATTTAATATTTGCCAGATATAACATGCATGGTAAAGTAACCCCCTTTTAAAAATGTTAAGGTTTTTATTATTCATCTTATTCTAGTAAACCAGTTTTGCATTGCTCAGAATCCATACAATTCTTCCCTTCCTTTCAAGCACAACATTTTCATATTAATGAAAGAGAATGCCTGGAATACACTTTAGCAGATTTCACAAAGCAAATTTTCTGAGCAGAGAACATGTGATGTTTTCAGGAGATATGGCTTTCCATATTCAGGTTTTTACAATTGATTCTTGTTCTGGAGCTGCTGTTTGCCAGCTGTTCACTGTAGAAAAGCCTTACAGAAATCAGTTGGACTGTTCTGCAAATAGCAGGTAGGCATCCTAACACTTTGAATGCCTTTTGTCAGCATGGTACTGCCTATTATCCTTCATCCATCACTGAATTAAAGGTGTAAACAGGCTAATTTTAAAGGTATTTTTAATGGTTCAAAACATGACATCAAAGATATCTCATTGCCTCTGAAATTATATCTCATTGCCTCTGAAATGAAATAGTACATACAATGCAGAAAATATCCACAAATTCCCTGCTCAACCCCCACCCCATGAGAATTTGAGATTCAAACACATTTCTGTGAGTCTTAAGTTGAATTATACTGCAGTCCAGTACACACTGATATGATAGGAAGCCCTGTTGAACTGACTGGAGCCTTTCTGTGAGTAAATATGTATATTTATGTATATATATGCTTTCTGTGTCTTCTGTTAGTATCTAATATTCCACATTAAAGTAAAGCTGTAGTTATGATTTTAATTTACTCCTTAAAAAAATTACTAGATACTGTATTAAATTAGTTTGATAAGATAGAAGTTTTCATATTAATGTGTGTTTACAGACTAAGAATGAAAATCAGTTAAATAAAAGGAACCCAAAAGCCCAAATGGGGAGAGCTAATGAGGATATATATATTTAAGATCTAATATGTGTTGAAGTGGAATATTAAATTACAGTTCAGGCTACTTTCTGTTTTACGATAACTGCATATTGGCTTTTAATTATGTAATATATATCAATGGAGAGAGAATAATATTTTGAAGTAAAAACCATTTTTTAAATTTTGAACTATTAACTATATAATTTTCTGTTAATATGCATTCTACATCACTGTAGCAGCATTTCATTTTTTAAAAATCTGTAATTACAATTTACAAAACTGAATTAATCAAATTATTACACTCTTTCTTGTTTATATAAAACTTTCTAAAACAATCAGTCAGAGTTGTCCCATTTAAAATCTTACACAATGACAGCCATGCAAGGTTTTTTCCAGTGTGCTTTCACAAGGTCCTGTTGAATTAGTCCCCCATAAGTATCAAAGAAATTAAATGCTATCCATACTCTTGCCCAGTTATTGTAAAGCTCCCAGTTGTTGGACCAATTCTTTGTATAACCATATGGAACTACGTTAGGAGATAATGAGCTAAAGTATTCACATCATCACAGGAACAGTTGGATGTGGCTGGTAGATGAACATTGTTATGTACAAAGTGAAGAACAACTGAGACTTCTTTTTAAGGAAACATATTTTGTAATTATATATGTTGCTCTGAAAAGATATAAAAACAAACAAAAGGCCAACTTTTCAAGTCTGCTAACTGTTTGAGGGTAACCACTGTTACAAATGAAGTTATAATTCTAGTCTGCCTTTCTATTTGACTAATTTTATTCTTGGAATGATTATAGCATTACTCCATAGTGTAGATGGAATAGCTGTATTTTATATATGTGTATATCTGTATTAGGCTTGTGTGTATGCTGAAAGTGTATAAACGTTATCCGTAATTCCATCAAGGTTTAAGTGCATAGTTGTGTGTGCTATTGTGGTTTTCAAGCCATGTCTTCCTGTTTTAATTCCCCCTGTTGGTACTGTGTGTGGGGTGAGATTGGTGGCGGGGACAGGGAGGAAAATATTTCTGGCAACTGTCATGCTTCTGTCAAATTCACTAGCTGAAATTTAAAACAATAACAATAAAAGAGAATTATATTTCAACTCTAATAAATATAAAGTTACTTGGATCTAGTAAGTGTAAACAAGAAGTCTTTGGGATGATTAAGCTAAAGGGTGGAAATGATCATCTGTTGGAGTATATGAAATCATTTAAAGTGAGACAGTGCCTCTTTTGCCATGAGTTGTGGTTGCACGTTCAGAGAACTGAACAGTCCCCATAAAACAAAATCTCCTTTACCAACCATGTCCTGGATAGTCAAAGAGATCTTAACAGGAGTAGTTTAGCACATGAAACTCTGTAGTACTTGCAACTTCACACCCGTTTAGTGACAAAATGATGGATCTTTTCAGAGTACATAGACTCACTTTGTCTCAGGGTTGTTGCATTATTCAAAGCATATACTGGTAGCAGTTTATATTTAGGGGGGAAATATTTTAACAGGTGCAAGGTAACATTCCAGACATTATAGCCAACAATTCATAGAACAATCAGCACTAAAATTAATGTGAAGTGCAGGACAGCCATGGCATTGATAAATTATTTGTGAGTGTTTTAAGAACACTTTTGTCCTTCTTCCAAGCTGTACTAAGAGAATGCTGTGTGTGTATCAATAAAATAAGAAAGTATGAATGTTAAAAACCTTTTCAGAGTTGCAGTGTGGTTCTCATTATCATGGCAACACTGATAAGTACAAACCCAAACAAATTTTTCAAACTGTTCTCCATGTTCTTCTTATGAATTATAGAAGAAAGTATTGGCAATGGCATAAGGCCTCTCATCTTTCACTTGAGTCATGTTTACAGGCATTTAGAATTAATTGACAAAAGACCCACCATATACTGAGTTACATTTGCAATACATATTTTATTCAAAGTTTTGAACTACTGCGATAACAAATACGTTTGTGTTGTTGCCTTGAGCATGTTAAGCCTCTCCCTGTCCCACTGTTAGGGAGTAATAGAAGTGATCAGAGCATTCCCATGTTCCCCATACCAAAGCAAATTCATGAGTCTCTCCTTGTGCCCACCAACCCTTCACTCCCAGCCTGAAATCTATAATGGTGTAAGCAGAACAGGCCCATCATGCCCAGTGCTTTCCTTTTAGAAAGGTCTAGATAACACATATGAATGATTTGAACTGTGCACATTGTGTATAAAGGACACACTCCATGACTACTGCCCAATACGGGAGAAAATTCATTCATAAATAAAAGTGTAGAAGTCAGCTGATTGTGACTCAAGTGCTTAATCAAGCTTGTAAGTCATCTAACTGCCCAATGTGTATAAGATTCACTCTGCAGAAATTGCCAAGGAAGCTTTACAAAAGTTGACTCTCCCTTAGCCTGTTACATTTACAAAAATACAAAACACAGAGAAATGACATGAACTGATGGAACTCAGTGTTCTGCATGTTCTGCATTTTAGGTATTACATCTCTTTCATTTAAAGTGTTGATGTCAGAGTGCTTTATTTCAAAAATATTCTTTTGTGTCTTCTGACACTAGTTTTTTGTATGTGTGGATGCAAATAGTAATTGTGCCACTTCTAGTATTATATCTTTTGAGGTGTTACTGCCTTTCAGACTGATTATCACACATTGAAAAAAGGTGAATTTGAATATACAAAGAACACATGTGCAGTTGCCATTATTATAATGAACTTACATGTTCATTCCCATGTAATAGTATGACTAATGTATTTCCTTTTGGAATTTGCAGCTATTTTGGAGATAATGTCACAATTCCAGTACAGGGTTGAATCCAGAAAGTCCTGCCGTAATGATTACGTTTCCTACTTTGGTCCAAGATACATAATATTTGTAATATGTCCAAAATGTTTTGCTTATCAGGAATTATTACCCTGCTGAGGGCCTGCTGATTGCTTTACTAGTTTCAAATGTGGCATATAGATGGACCATTGCCAGTGCTTGGGATCAAGATATAATATAACAAAAGCAAAACAATACTGTTCCATCAAAGCTGACTATGTAATTCAGTACTTAAGTTGTTTTAAATTTGTCATTTCTCCCTTCAGTGTATGCTGTATGCTTGGCCCAAGTAATAGTAATAATTTTACCAAGCATTTTAGATGCCAGTAAATGTTGATTATGTCAGTACCTTTCATCCAAGTAAGTGTGTTTAAGATTGTAAACACTGATCCCAGCCCACTGTATTCATGCATAAAATGATTGACATATGTCTAGTTGCACAAAACTGGATGTGATTATACATTTGAATGCACATGCAGTACCAAATACACAGCACTGCTACTCAGATGCACATGGGGAGGGAGGGGTAAACAAGCAATGTAAGCCCATCATTATCAACTGTGCATGTAAGTTGGTTTACAGATATGCACAATCATATTTATGTATGGATCTTCTTAGCTGTATCAATCCAATTGATTTCAGTGCACTTTATTTTCAAATCATTATGCTTAGCAGTAATTTTTAATCTTCTAAATATGAGGTTTGCTGTTTTAAATTTGATGAATTTAATTTCATGATGGAGCAGTAATTCACAATCAGACTCTGCTCTGATGGTTAATATACAGTTGTCCCTCCATATTCACAGATTCTGCATCCATAGATTCAGCCACCCACAGCTTGATAATATTTAAAAGATATATAAACTTCAAAAAGCAAACCTTGTTTACTATGCCACTGTATTGAATGGGACATGAGCATCCACAAATTTTAATATCCATGGGGGATTCTGGAACTAAACTCCAGCAGATACCAAGGGGCCCTATAATTAGATTCTAAACATAGTTAGATATACACACCTTGGTCTCTTCAATCTGTCTCTTTAGCACGCCCATTGCTAAAGTAAGTGAGATATACTGTCACAGTGATCTATCATGAGTCCCTTCCTCTATTGCAGTAACTTGTCCAATAGTCTCCAAGGTTTGACACGATGAAACTGATTATCTACATCCATTTCAAACCAGCTTCAGGACAGGATATGGGGTGGAGGAGACTGCCATGGTTGCTCTGGCTGATGGCCTTTATCTAGGCATCAACAGAAGAGGCGTGACAATGTTGTGCTTCTAGACCTCTCAGTGGTTTTTGACATGATAGAGTCAGACCATAACATCCATCTTGGAAAGCCTGAGAGAGTTAGGAATTTGAGACACTGCATTGCAGTGGTTCCAGTCCTTCCTCTCAGGTAGATTCCGGAGGGTGATGCTTGGGGATTGCCGCTCCTCTAAAGCGGAGCTTAATTGTGGTGCCCTTCAAGGCATCATCCTGTCCCTGATGCTATTCAACATATATATGAAGCCGCTGTGAGAAACCATCTGCAGACATGGGGCGGGGTGTTATCAATATGCTGATGACACCCAAATATATTTCTCTATGTCTCAGTCAACAGCTTTGACGACAGATGGTATTTCTCCTCTCAGTCTGTGTCTTGAAGCAGTAATGGACTACAGTAGATGAGGAAAAACAAGCTTACATTGAATCCAGACAAAACAAAGGTACTTACAGTAAGGGCCCCAGACCAGGCATCGGGTTGTAACCTCCAGTCCTAGAGGGGGTCACACTCTCCTCAAAGGACTTTGTTCACAGTCGGGGTGCTCCTAGATCTGTCATGTCAAGTGACAAATCAGGTAAATGCGATGGCCAGAGTTCCTTTTAACAGCTTCGGTTGATACGTCAGCTGTGCCCCTTCTTGGAAGTAAAGGACCTTGGAACTGAAGTACAATAACTGGTAACCTCACAACTCAATTTCTGCAATGCACTCTACTTCGGGCTACCCTTGTGCCTAGTCCAGAAACTCCAATTAGTACAAAACATGGAAGCCAGGTTGGTTGATGGAAAATCCAGGAGTGACTGGATAACACCTATTCTAAGATCACTACACTGGTTGCCTATTAGTTTCCGGGAACAGTACAAGTTGTTGGTTATTACCTTTAAAGCCCTACATGGCTTGGGTCCAACCTATTTGACTACTACTTCCTACTTCCATATAATCCGCACGCTCAAGTCCTCTGGGAGGAATTTATTGCAGCCTTTTAAAACCAGATTAACTGCAGCCTCCCAGAGGGCCTTTTTTGCTGCTGCTCCCAGGCTATAGAATGGCCTGCCAGACGAGATCCATCAAATTACCATCTTAGCTTTTAAAAAGCTGTCAATGTCAGAATGTCAGAATGATTACCTCCTCACACCAGGTACTATACTGTTGTGGTGTCCATATTCTGATATTTTAATTAGATGTTTTAAAACTCTGATTTTTAATTGTAATATATTTAATTCTTTTTAAAGGGGGGATTATGTAATATTGATGTAATTTTGTCTGAGGATATTTTAATTGATTGTTTTATCACATAAAAACAGGATAGAAATAAAAGTTTATTATTTATTATTATTATGAGGATTTTATTTGTTTACCACCTACCCTACTGCCCTGTTCTCTCCTTCCAATTGCTGCCAGAGGTGATCTCAGAAGAGATGTTATCTATCCCAAATCTATTGTGTTGTGGGACTTTAACATCCATGCTGAAGTACCCTTATGAGGGCCAGCTCAGAATTTCATGGCTTCCATGGAAAATATAGGTCTATCTCAATTAATAACTGGTTCTATGCATTTAGCAGGCCATACTCTTGTTCTGGTCTTTGCTGGAAGGATAATGGTGATCTAGGGGTGGGGATGGGGTTGAAAGAACTCAGTTATCAGGGACAGATAACAACCTGATAGGGTTTAGATTTGCTGGGACTCCTGACCACTGCAGCCTTGGTGGACCCATTAAAATGGTCTGCTCCCAGAGGCTAATAGATCTGAAAGGATTCCTAAATGTTCTATGAGATTCTCCAGCTGCTAGAGTTGGTGATTCTGTTGATGCCTTGGTTAGTATGTGGAATAGGGAGATGATCCAGGCAATTAACACAGTTGCTCCCATGTTTCCTATACTTGGGTAGAGAGCACAAGTGTCTTGGTTTTCTGAGGAGCACAGGACAAGGAAGCACTTGGGTAGATTACTAGAATGATAATGGAGAAAGATTCAGAATAAATTTAATTAAGCATGGGATAAGGCCCATTTTAGACCCTAATTTGTAGAAGTGATAGCAAAAAGGAATTGGTTTTTTGCTGCCTGTATTACTTGAGCTCAGTCTTGTCCAGTGCAGCATTTCTGGGTAGTTAAAGGCTATTACATCCTAGACTTCAAACTGCTGAGGAGGAGCTTTTAGAAAAATATGTGATGAATTTTCTAAGTACTTTGCAGAGAAAATTGCTTGTATTCATTCTGACAAGGATGCATCTGTTGTGGATGCTTTGATTGTGAGTTCCTGCATGACAAGGAGTTGGACTGGATGGCCCTTGTGGTCTCTTCCAACTCTATGATTCTCTAAGGACTCCACATTGAGTATAGGAAAGTAACTAAGGCACATATTTTTCTAGTTTTGATGGATGAGGTTTTTTTTTTATGTTCAGCATGATAATGTGCACAGGTTACTTGAAGTTACTAGAAGAGGTGAGGCCAGTCATTTATATGTTATACCTATGATCATTCTGGCTAATTAAAACTGCCAGAGGAAGATTTGCTAATTGGGTCATAGAAACAGCTGCACTGTCTGCCAGTTTGTTTCCGGGCACAATTCAAAGTGCTGGTGATGACCTAAAAAGGCCTATATGGCTCAGGTCCAGGCTATTTGGCAGACCATATCTCCCTCTATGAGCCAGCCTGGGCTCTGAGATCCCGGACTCCTAAGAGGAGGCCCTTCTCTCCATCCCACCACCATTACAAGCTCAGTTGGTGGGGACATGAGAGAGGGCCTTTTCTGTGGCTGCCCTTAGACTCTGGAACTCTCTGCCCAGGGAGACCAGAATGGCCCCTTTCTTGGTGCCGTTCCACCGACAGGCGAAAACCTTCCTTTTCAGACAGACTTTCAAAACAGAAACCCTTTTTAAAAAAATAGCCTAGGGTGCTATATTGTTTTAACGTATTTTAAACATTTTTATCTTCTTAAAGTATTTGTAATCTTGTTTTAATTATTGTGGTAATTTGATTCTGTTTTTGTATTTTTGTATGCTTTTAATTGTATTTTTTTTTAATGTTGTAAGCCGCTCAGAGTCCCAGTCCTGGGAGAAGGGTGGGATATACATAAATATGATGATGACGACGACGATGATGGTCTTTGAAAGAGGTCTTTGAAAGTGGTCTATGTCCAACCTCTGTTGGACTGGTCCAACCTCTGTAAAAGAAGCAGTTGTAAGACCATAGTAAAATGATATCCCTTATATTAAACCAACCTTAATTGGATCCCACTTCTCTAATCTCCCCTTTCTAAGTAAGGTCCTGGCGGTGGCAACACAACTCCATGATTTCTTGGAGGAAACAGATACCTGGACTCATTCCAGTCTGGGTTCAGTGCCTTGTCTCTGGAACTCTCTACCCAAGGAAATTAGGCAGGTCCCTTATCTTTTAAGCATTTAGCCAAACAATGCTGTTCCGCATAGCATTCAGCGTTTGAAATTGCAGTTTTAACTGTTTCAAAAAAGGTTTCTAGGATTGTTTTTGACTGCTTTTAGGAGTTTTAAAAGAATATTTCAATGTGCCCTTGTAAATAAACAAACATGTTGAGTATTCGAAACCTATCCATCCCAAAAGTTAATCATTGATATTTATGGAACTACTAAAATCCTGCTTGAGGTCATTTATGTTTTCTGATTTGAGAATGAAACTCTGAAATGCACACAAGGCTTGCATTATGGACTATTAGAAGCTGCTAGACTTCTGAGCACTACCAGGTCTTTTAAAGGAGATTATTGCATGCCAAATCTGCACCGGAAAATTCTGTTCTTGAAAAGCTGTGTGGAAAGCCAAGATTTGATACGGGTTGCCTACTGCCTGGGCACAGGGAAGTGTGATAAGATTCGTCATTGATGGTTACAACCTGTGTCTATCCTGGTACAGATTTGGTGTGTAATAATCTTCTAAAATAAGGTACTCCATTATTGTACCATCATGTGCTAATCCAAATCCAGGATAATACCAAGCTCTGTTTTATCATGTTTAAAGCCCTGGCTGGTGTAATAGTGCATTATTAAGTGGGGAAGGATCGGCACAAGGTACTTCGACTGAGTGACTTATAGGAGATTTACAGTGTGATTGCAAATGCTTTCTCACTCCCAGTTGCTGTTGTTAAATAGAAAAATAAAAGTTTTTTCTTTCTAAATTATGTCGAGTTTCCCTAAACTTTCCTTTAAGGATGAATATTTTTTTTATTTTATTTTATTTTATTTTTTGCCTGATTCCATGGCCAGCTCCATTCTGAGATTGAAAATATGTTATTGGACTAAAGATAGACTTAAAGGCATAATTTTCCTTAATTCAAAGTGTATGTCTGCCCCTTGAGTCATTCTTTTGTATTTAACCAATCAAATACAATCTGCAAATCAGAAATAGGCTTAGACCAAGCTGTGTTCCCTTTCTGGAATTTTTTTCCAAACCCAGATGATGATTGAATGCCGAAACAAAGCCCTAACCGATGCAACCTGTAAAGGAAAAAAAGCATGATATGAACCCTATATGGCTCAGGTCTAGGCTATTTGGCAGACTGTATTTCCTTGTATCATTTGACCGGACTGTAGGATCATCAGGAGAAGCGCTTCTTCTCAGTCCCACCACTATCACAAATATGGTTGGTGGGAACACGTGAGAGGTTGGCGGGGAAAACATGTGAGAATTATGTTGTTGATATTATTTTACTTCTGTTTATTTTATATTAGCTGTATTGGTTTCTCTCTGGATTGACAAGACAGAAATATCTCAAGACGTGAAAGAAATCTAGAAATAGCTTCCTAATCTTGGTTTCGAAAACATGGTTCCATATCCTGTTGCAATTTTTCACTGCCCCTTTGTTTGTTTTATACATGTGTGGAGTAGCTGAGTTCAATTGGGTTTTTGGAATGATTGTGTATCAAAAGAGATGTTGTCGTGTATCTGAGATGTTTGTACCTGTCATTAATATTTTACAGCACTCTCAATAATAACAACATTACACGACTGTCAGTGGCAAGTTTCAACCATATGCCCAAGCTCAGAACCTTGTAAGTAATTACATTATTTAAAAATGGTGAATTATAATTATAATTCTAAAATAATCTATTTTCATTTTACATTAATTGATTATTAATATTTCTGTACTATGTTTTAGCTGTTTGATCATTTGGTGATACCAAGGATGTTAATCTCCTGACTCAAGATTTAACTCAGTGATATGAAAGACTTCTTTAGCCAAACTGTTACTCAACCAAATCATTCCTCCTGGCCCTTATCAGAAGAGAGAAGAACTTTGTACATATTTCACAAATTCTAACTGGGAAGGCACTTGCTTCAGAATATGTCTTGAGTTTGAGAGTGTGAATGGCAGATCAACCCCAATAAAATTACAGAAATGCCACCCATGTGACTGCTTCAAAATGTCTTGTTCCAAATATAGTGTATTTAAAGCAATGACATATCATGAGACAATAGGCTCTTAGCTGCTTCTTTCTGACCAAATGTATATTGCATCATGTAGAAAACACTGGAGACCATATAGTTTGGAATTTGGAAGAGTTAACATATATTTGATATAATGCAGAGAAAACATCTCTGCACTACATCAAATATATGTTAACGCTTCAGAATTTCAAACTATATGGTCTCCAGTGTTTTTTTCATGATAACCAAATAGGTCATGTTTCATTTAAGATCACAGCAAAATCTGCGACTGGCTGTCAGATATGATAAACGTGAAATCTTTAAGATTTTATTGCTGTAATGCTGGCAGGCCTAATTAAATTAAATGCTTCTTTCTAATATAGAAAAAAAAAGGCTCACCAGCATCTTCTAGTAGTGCTATAATTACAGTTGTGTCAGCATTTACTTCAGGATCTCAATTTTTAGGGATTGAATCTCGCATGCAGAATATGCTTAAGGCTATTAAAAAAGTAATTGAACAGTAATATAACAAATTCTTGTCAGTGCTGATTAAAAACAGCATGTTTGATATTTTATCAAAAATAGCTTCATAAAACTATTTTAGGACATAATCTTATGTTTATTTTCACATGTTTAAAATACTGTCATCAAAAGTCTAGAAAACATTAAAGCTGCTTTATAAAGCAAATAGTGGAAAATTGTTCTAGACTCCCAATTTTTATAGATATACATATATTTATAGCATTCCTACTATTGTTTAAAAAATTTCAGGCCACAGCGCCGTAGTTTCCTGTCTTCTAACCACTCTACTTCCTTCCACCTGGCTAGCTGAACTGTGGGTTGTAGATATTCAAATAATTTCAGCAATTTATTTTGACTACAAAAAGGTCTTTGAAAACCACATTTTTTGAAGGCAATTCACGATTTGGGATTAATTCTGTACAAAATTTGCACATGGTCATTTTAGTGTAGAAAATAGCATTTTCTGTGCAGGAAGCACTATTTTCTGCAAGGAAAATAATATTTCAATTCAGAAATATTAATGCGTCTGCAGAAAAATGCTTTTTGGATTTCATTGCATTTCAGTGAGGAAATATTTGTTCTTCTGCAGAAAATACTTTTTTCTGTGCACAAAGTGCTGTAATAATTGGGGATTTAGTCTATACCAGTGACGGGATTTAGTCTATACCAGTGACGGGCAACCTTTTGGGCTTGGTGTGTCAAACTTCCCCAAAAAACTGAGCGTAATTCGAGTGATGTGTCACTTCAAGGAAAAACATTATTTCACGATATTTATAGTTTAAATCACTTATCCCAGTAATGATGGATTATAAATCCATGACATGCCAGAACAGTAGATAATGGTTGCTGTGGTTAACAGTTAGTTACTGGTAATGGGAGGGCTTCCAGAGATGCATCCCCCACTGCGTTCCATTGTTCCCTGCTCTGCCGGTGAAAGTGAAGGCAAAGATTATGGCTTAACTGGAAGTCTCAGAACTAGATGCTCTGTGATGGACTGCTGTTGTTTTGGCCTACAGACCTCCGGCACAGAATGTCTAATAGGGGAGGATGAAACATTTGCGACTTGTTTTATCCTCAGGAGCAGCAAATGTTTCATCCTCCCCTATTAGACACTCTGTGCCGGAGGTCTGTAGGCCAAAACAACAGAAATCCGTCACAGAGCATCTAGTTGTGGGACTTCCGGTTAGGCTGGGATCTTTGCACTCACTTGCACCAGCAGAGCAGGGAGCAACGGAATGCAGCATGGCCAAGTGCTGTATCCGAGGATGAAACATTTGTGACTAGAGTCTTATTCATCCTTGGCTACTGCACTTGGCTATCCAGGAGCCGAAGATGAAAAATCCTTCTCAGTATGGGACCACCTCTGCAGCCGCGTGTCATGAGAAATGGCTACGTGTGCCGGTGCTGACACGCGTGTCATAGGTTCACCATCAGGGGTCTATACAAACTTTATACACAGAAAATTTGCATAGAAAACAGCATTTGCTGTCCAGAAAAAATGTTTTTTTTTAATGAACTCAAAGTGTGTATTTGCATTCAGTGTTCATATTAATGTTTACGTTTTTATTTGTTCAGCCGACTTCACTCCAACAACCTTTACTGTGATTGCCATCTGGCTTGGTTATCTGATTGGCTACGTCAGCGACCTCGGGTTGGCTTATATACCCAATGCATGGGCCCATCACACTTACGGGGTCACAATGTAGCTGAAGTTCAGAAAAGAGAATTCATCTGCAGTGGTAAGAACATTGGCATTAGTACAGCAGCAGCCCAGAATAATGCATGAGTAAAAGAGCCTGAAAGAAAGCATGCAACACAAAGTAACACACTAATGTTACTTCACTAATACTTCACAAGACATCATATGCTCAGTGTGGATGCATAGGGTTCAGTAGGACTTTGCTTTCCCTCCTGTGCCACTGCAAATGCAGGCAAAAGAGTTGGACATTGATACAGCCTGTATAACTTTCCCGTATGCTTGCTAACCTTTTACTGGAGCAAAGGTGAGTATGCTCCAGAGTGTTTAAGAAACAGTTTTGGCTACCAGGACCCATTGCAAGTTATACCACCTGCAAAAGTGTGCGGGAAGGAGAAACACAACTAGAAGTGGCCAGAAATACACTTACAGTGTTTATTCTTGCTGTCACTTCTAGGGTTTTCAGGGTACCAATACAAAAACTTTTGACCAGTTTATTTTTGAGAAAACTTTGGAGGATTCTAGGGGGACCTTCAAGACATAAAAAAGGCTCTAGGGTGTAGGATTCACACACCCATATTAGAAAAAGGGGGAGTGGTATACATGCTAAATAAATTGATATAAGTGTCCTACATGTGTATATGTTTGGGAGGAAGTGAAAATAGATCTCCTTTGAACCCTATGGGAATTCTTCACACAAGAGCTGCACACATTCTCATTAAACTCATTTCTAGTTTCTTACATCTATTGCAGTAGTACATGTGTGTGTTCTTAGGAGAAGCCTGTGAAAAATAGAAGCATGGGCACAGGATATTAAATTCCAGATATTTTTTATGTGAAATAAATATTGCATCTTGAATTTATACTCACTTTATTCTCTTGTTCCAGCATTTTGTATGGTTTCATAACCTTCTATTAAAATGAACACCCATGAGATTGAAAATGGAATGCATTTGTACATTTTACTATGTACAGATTTTTCATTTGGTTGTAAAGAAATAGTAATCAAATCACTAATGATGTATTACTAACATTTGTCTCTCATTTTCTCTGTTCTTATCCCCTAGATGAGGATGAAGGCAAGTTCTTTTAAGTCAAAACCGCTAATTTATATGATCAGTTAAATTATCAATAAACTTTCATGCATCATATTTCCCCAGAGTTTGTGCATAGATAGGACCACCCACCCATCTTCTGTTTAGTTATGTTGTAAATAAAAGAAATGCAGAATGTTTCATAAGAAGAATGAATAATATAAACCTAAATTATATAGTTAATTTCAGCTAGAGGAGACTGAGTCAGTGTGAGATATAGTGGGTCTTCTCTAATTGGCACAAACATTTGAATGTAGCCAATCATAAAATATTATAATATTAATTCATTTTTGTGGCAGCTGTTATTCAATATTCATGGCAGCTGAGAAGTCCTACATATAAGTTCTCCATCTTTGGAGAACAAAGTTCAAAACCTTCCAGAAACATGTGATAAGAGAGAGCTTTCATAGAAACTTCAATATAACTTCTCAAAAATAACAGACTCAGGTCTTTCATGACCACTCCTGTGGTTATATTTTTTGAAAACTTCAGCATTTCTTTCTCTCCAAAACATAAAAATCCATTTTAGTGGGTTAAAGACCACACATGGGCAATTATACATTATTTGGTTTCCTCCAAGTCAAGGTAAAGGCTGAACAGATTACATTAAAACTATAATGTATTACTCACAAGTTTGATAGATTATGATGGAATCTGAGTTAATGTAAACCAAGTGCCCTCTATATTGAAAACACACAAAGTACCTTCTTTTATCTGTGGTAATGGTTGTCCTTGTTGTTATCATTATCATTCGGCATTTTGTAACTTGTGTTCATGATATGGAGAGGCTTGGGGAAAACATTTCTTTTAGCAGTCCAGTGATATAATGAGTTAGGCTTTTTATTAATAACATTCTTTCAATTTTGGAAGTAGCAATCTGTTACTGTTTCCAGGTCATCAGTCTTTTATGGCTCCCTCCTGCAGCGTTTTGCACTGCCCCGCTGCATGTACCTGTAGTAACAACATTGTGGACTGCCGAGGGAAGGGCCTTACTGAAATTCCAACCAATCTTCCAGAAACCATAACAGAAATGTATGTAACAGGATGTTTCCCTTCCATTTACTTATTATTTTGATATTTCCAATTGTTTTAATACTTCTTATTGTAACCTCATGCCATGCTAAGATGTGTAGCTTTTTAGTAACAAAATTTGTTGTGAATGAATCAAACTGCATTTTTGTTAATTTTGCATCTATTTTTTTTGTGTGAGATAAGCATATCTTACTGTGCAATTTTGTTTATTGACATTGTTGCTAGGAGCAAAGATGTGTTTTAATATATACATTTGACAGAAGATAAAAGTCTTCATGGTCTTAATACATTTTTCCCCCGTATGTTAAGAGATCTGAAGCAAGGCTGTGAGACCTACTGTGTTTCCCCGAAAATAAGACAGTGTCTTATATTAATCTTTGCTCCCAAAGATGTGCTAGGTCATATTTTCAGGGGATGTCTTATTTTTCCATGAAGAAGAATTCACATTTATTGCTGAACAAAAAAAAAAATGAAAATGAACATTTATTATATACTGCATACATATTTATATACAAAAACTTTTCTAGGCCTTACTTTCAGGAGAGGCCTTATATTTAGCAATTCAGCAAAACCTCTACTAGGTCTTATTTTCTGAGGATGTCTTATTTTCAGGGAAACAGGGTATCATTGAGAAGTCTGATAGGCTAGGCAGGGAGAGAAGTGACAAAGAAGCCTTTGGAAAGTCCAATGAGAATGTCTTTGCTGCATGAGTAGTTTTGCTTTCTAGTCTTTCCTCTATTGTGTATTTGTATCCAATACAATGCAGGAGTAAATTGGTGCAACAAATGAGCATTAAGCCAGGATACTGAGTCTGAACAGAATAAGTGCAAGCTGAGATTCACAAGCCAGTATCAAATTTGTTGTTGTTGTTGTTGTTGTTATGTGCCTTCACGTTGTTTCTGACTAATAGAAACACTAAAGCAAATTGATCATGGAGTTTTCTTGGCATGCCCTGTTCAGAGGGGGTTTGCCGTTGCCATCCTGTGAAGCTGAGAGTGTGTGACTTGCCTGAGGTCACCCAGTGTATTTCTATGGATGAGCTGGAATTTGAAGCTTGTTCTCCAGAGTCATAGTCCACCGCTCAAACTACTACACCTTGCTTGATCCAGTTTCAAATCAGACATAGAATTTGGAAATAATTAATTCCTTTAAATGTTACTCATTCCTTTAACAAATTGAAGAGACCATCAAATGCTAATATTTATTGAAAAAAGTCACTTTTATTTGAACACATTATTGGGGGTAAGGGATTTTCTCCACGTTCATTTCTAACTTTGTAAAAATGAAAAGTTAATCATTACTACCAGGTGTGCACAGGAACATAGGACATGATCTTATTCTGAGTAAGATCATTCGATTATGTCCCTAATAGTTTTCATGCAGGATTCTTTCCAATTTTACTTGAAAATCCCTGTTATACCCTAGTGACCTCCAATCTGTCAAATTTACTGCATTGCTGGCCATGAACATTCTCAGAATGTTCTCAGAATGGTACAAAATGGGAGCGGCCACTTCCGGTCCCATCTGCTCCCGTTTTGTACCATTCTGAGAATGCGGAGGAAACGCAATGATAATTTGACGGATCCTCATAAGTATACATTTGTCCTGCGCAACTGCGCAGGTTTGCCGGCTGCCGGCTGCGAACTGCGCAATTGAGCAGTTCGCAGCCGGCAATGATAATTTGACTGTATGGTGTAACTGCGTTTGCGCAGTTCGCAAACCTGCGCAGGACAAATGTATACTTATGAGGATCCGTCAAATTATCATTGCGTTTCCTCTGCCTTTTTAAACTGTGCCGTTGCACTGGTGCATCATGAATGAACCTCTTTATTTTGTGAATGAATTGACATGTTATCCACAGTAGAATAATAGCAACGGCATCCCAGAGTCCCTACTGTGCATGACTAGGGTTCAGATTAGGGGTGGAGCTAGGGTTTGGGAGCTTTAAAAAACTTCGCGGTTAAACCCCAGCTTTTACACATGCAGGGCATTGAGGAATTGCGCAGTTCGCAGCCGGCAAGGAAAAAAAATTTAAAGGTTCACCGCGGCTAAAAGCCGCGTTCATTGGCGCCCACGTAGCTGTTCCACCTGTGTTTGTAGCATTCTGACCGCTTCCCATGAAGCTGCTGAGCCACAGAAAAGACTTCAGATAAGTCGTTCCCACACCCTTCAGTCTAGCTGCCCTGTACCTTTTAAATGCACACCTGGGGCTTGCAGTCTAGCTGCTGAGCATTAAGGTAAAGGCAACTTCATGTCACACTTTCCTGCCAATCTAAAAAGCCCCATAATAGCAGTGCAAAGAATGCATCAGTTAACTTACAACAATGGTAGAATTATCCTGATCAGTGTGTACTATATCCAGACATAGCACCATTCTATCACCAGGTAGCTAGGGATACACCATCATGGCACTTGCATCTCAGCTGCTCCAGTTTCTTCATTCACTTCCATGTTTGCTCAAACTGTTGTTGTTACAGATTTACTCCAAATCAGAATTGGAAAACACATACATTATAGGTTGCCTTAAAATTATCATTTAATGGTCTGCTTATCTTCTTAAATATATTTCTTTTCAAATCCACAAGTACTGTAGATTTTGCATTTAATAGAAGACACTCCTCATGACTAATCTTTTTAATTAGGATGATATTTATCAGTCAAATGCAAATTTTCTTTCACTCATCATTTGTAATTAAAATTTTCATGAAGTGATGGAAAAATGTATTCTCTGTACAAAGTAGTAGATAAAAACAGGGATTTCAGAACAAAGCACTGAAAATAAAAATTTATTCTGGGTGAAGAAATAAGACCAAACTGTGGTCTGATCTAGACTGGCAAAAAGGGGTGTGTTCATGCCTGCATGAAAGTGTAGCCTTTAGATGACCCATACTGAAAGTTTGGCATGAATGCACTGCATTTTAGTGGGGGGAAAAGCAGCTTTAAAAAGGAGCTGCTTTTTCCAGCTTCTTTTTAAAAAGAGTGTAACAGTGCAGCTGCATCTAAATGCTGCAGTGCAACTGTGCAGTTTTTTAAAGCTCCCAAACCCTAGCTCCAGCCCTAATCCAAACCCTAGACATGCGCAGTAGGGACTCTGGGATGCTGTAACTGTTATGCAACTGCACATAAAATGTCAGTTCATTCATAAAATAAAGAAGTTTATTCATAAACTTAAATTGTAACAGATTTAATATCTTTTAAGGGGGGAGGGATGCAATTTGTTTTATTGATGTAATAGTATTTTAATGTGTAAGCCACCTCAATTGATCTCAAAGGGGTATAATAATAACTATTGTTGTTGTTGTTGTTATTATTATTATAAAATAAAGGGGTTCATTCATGGTGCACCAATGCAACTGTACACTTAAAAAAGGGAAGCAAAACCACAATGGTAATTTGACAGATCTTGATAACTGCACAGTTCATGTGTGATGTACCTGCACAACTGCGCAGTTTGCAGCTGGCAATACAATTGCCTGTATGATGTAGCGGTGCAACTGCGCAGTTCACAGCCAGCAACAACAACAACAACAACAACAACAAAATTAAAGGTTCAGTGCGCCCAAAAGCCCCATTTATTGCCACCCGTGCAGCTGCTCCGCCTGTGTTTCTAGCAGCCTGACAGCTTCCAATGTAGTTACTGAGCAACAGAAAAGACTTCAGATAAGTTAGTCCCCACACCTCCTCAGTGTAGCTGCCCTAAGCCTTTTTATTACACACCTGGGACTTGCAGTGTAGCTGCTAAGCATCAAGGAAAAGGCAACTTCATGTCTCCCTTTCCTGCCAATCTAAAAAGCCCCTGTGTGATTATATGTCACTTAATGTTTCATCTTGGGGCTTTTTAGATTGGCAGGAAAGTGTGACATGAAGTTGCCTTTTCCTTAATGCTTAGCAGCTAGACTGCAAGCCCCAGGTGTGCATTTAAAAGGTACAGGGCTGCTAGACTGAGGGGTTTGGGAACGACTTATCTGAGGTCTTTTCTGTGGCTCAGCAGCTACATGGGAAGCTGTCAGGACGCTACAAACAGAGGCGGAGCAGCTACATGGGCGGTAATGAACGGTGCTTTTAGCCGCGCTTTAAAAAAAAAATTCCTTGCCGGCTGCGAATTGCACAATTGCGCGATTGTGCAGGTACACAATACAGCGACATTATCATTGTCTGCTGGGAACTGGACAATTGTGCAATTGCGCAATTCGCAGCCAGCAAGGAAAAAAAATTTAAAAGTTCAGCGGTTTATCACTGCGGTTCCTCTGCCTTTTTAAACTGTGCCGTTGCACTGGAGCAGCATGAATGAACCCCCTTATTTTGTGAATGAATTGACATGTTATCCACAGTAGAATAACAGTTACAGCATCCCAGAGTCCCTACTGCGCATGTCTAGGGTTCCGATTAGCGGTAGAGCTAGGGTTTGGGCGCTTTAAAAAACTGCACAGTTAAACCCCAGCTTTTACACCTGCAGGGCATTGAGCGGTTTAATTAGAAGTGAACTCCACACCACGCATGCTCCCAACCCACAATCCATTATAATCCGCACCTCTATCGCTGCCTTTAAATGGGCGATTTAAAGAGACAGAGCCCCATTTAACTGCGCAACTACACCTTAGCCTTTAGATGCACTTGCGCTATAGCGCACTTTTTAAAAAAAGAGTAGGGAAATCAAGCACCTTTTTAAAGGCGCTTCTTCTCTCTTAAAGCGCCAAAATGGCGTTTTCATGGCACACTTTCCCTTTTTCTCATCTAAAGGCTGGGCTTTCATGCAGCCTTCATCACACCTCTTTCTGCCAATCTAAAATGGGCCCTTATAAACTGGAATCATTTTAGAGCTTTGCCTTTGCAATTATTTTTCCTGTGTCAGGGACCAGCACCATATCTGTGCCAAATTGGTTTCTTCTTTATTAGATCTCACCAAGGACCAGCAACCAATGGCTCAGGGACCATTTCTGGTCTAGGGACCATCAATTTTAGTAGCACCAATTTCTTTCTACAACATTTCATTTTTATGAAGAGTTTATAAGTTTATATTATGAAGAAACTGTAGATGTATCAGTTTATCAACTTACAGATTTGTCACTGAAAGAGAGTTGACAATGTATTAATTACTTTTTCTCATTTCTACTTTCTTCTCAAAACTCTCCCAAAAATATCATTTGTAATCCTTGGGATAGCTTCTGCTTAGTCTTGCTGTCTTCTTGTTTGTTTTCAAACTTTTCCAACTTAACAGTCCTTCTCTCAAAATCTATGTTGATTTGAAAAACATGACAGAAAACATAAGCATCTTATGACTGTGGTTAGTTTGAAGAGATCGGCTTATAAAATGTGAATTTACATGCTTGAAATGTTAAGGATTACTGTGCCATCTCTAAAGTTCCTAAAATCACAGAGACGTAGCAATGTATAGGATTAGAGGTTAAGGTGAGGGTGAGAATGAGGAGCTGTCTACTCTTGGTCCAAATGGACTCACAACTGCACCTACCCCAGAATGCTCTCACACGTGTTTTCTCTACAGTAGTTGTTTACACATGTCCCTGCTTTGTTGCTGTGGTCCTCCACTGCTGATTTTCCTCTACCTGCTCCCAGAGCCACAACAGATCGCTAGCTGGCAAGCACCACCATTTATCAATGTCTGGGACAGTTCTCCACCCAGAACTAGAACTAGAATATTTATTACTGTTCTTGGCCAGCACAACACCCAGAACAACATTTGCAGAAGAGTTTTCCCAACTTCTGAGGCATTCTGCACCTCAGAGATTGCCACCAGCAATGGTGGCAAGCAGAGAAAAAGCTGTTGTAACTATGGTTCTGGGTAAGAAAGTGACCCAGACATTGGTAAATGGTGTTACCTGCACCTGCCAGGCAGTGATCTGTCCTGGCTTTGGGAGGTGATCTTTTGCCCCCTCCATATTCAGAGTGGATCCATTGTTAATAGACAGGAACACTGGCATTTTTTGGAACTTTGGCAAAAATTTTGAGTTTTAAAAATTCTGTTAAAAATGTTATACACTCAGTTTGCTGCTGATAGGGCTGTGCGTCATGTGTCCTTTTAGTACCAGATCCATGGGAAACACTGTGTGTTTTATATCCTGATTTTTGCCAGATTCAAGAGCATTCAGGTTTTTTCCCCTTATGTAGAGAAGTCCTGAGTAATCAAGTCCAGCTTTTTCCTTTTCCTTTCTTCGCTTTCTCTTCTTTCTGGATAAGGTCTGCTAGTCTGAGGACCATTTTCCCACCCTGGAACCTCCTGTGGGCCATACCACCTCGCTCTCAAAAAGCAAAAACAGAAGTAGCTAAAACCATTTAGAAGGGAGAAGGGGGAAAACAAGGCATTGGAGGGCAGTGCCTTGTTTTAAGGAAAATTCACTGTGCTTGGAGGGTTCTGGGGGTGTCAGTTGTGTCTTTTGATCAGGAGCTTGAGGCCTGCAAGAATGGCAGGTTGTTCCGATAGAACTTGGCTTACACGATTCCCACTCTTGCTTCAGAGGGTCTTCACTTTTAGTGATTCAGGGGCAGTACAGATGGGCGGTTTGAACCTGCCCTTTCCTGCCCCGGATAGGTACCGCAGCAGCCGCACACTGCGGCATCGATCCACATCCCAAAAGAAGCTGCTCTGGGCATCTTCTTGGAAGGTGCGTCATAGGCACCATTTGGGCGCTATGCCTGGTGCATGTCATCATGGCGCGCACTATGTGGGTGGGCATGTGCCATGATGGCAGCAGGGCAGTGGAACAAGGGTTCAGAGCATGTTAATACTCCACCCTAGTTCAGCCCTAGTATGCAGTTAGGCTGGCACAAAGTGCCTCTTAATTTTCTATATATTGCTCATTGCTCTGGGATACAAAGCACATTGCTCCAGGACCTATGTGAAACTGATATGGTGTATTTATATAGCCAGTATCAATAGCAAGGCCATGTTCTTATAAAGTTAAAGTGTTGTCCTTTTGCTGTAAAATATAAAAATGAAATAACAAATATTTTCGATACTGTCCTGTCTAATCCAGAAAGAAGTTCCTCTGTGATAAAGAGGTTTTAATTGGAGGACGCAGTGTTTTTACTTTATGTGCTGTGAGATTGTTTTAATATTTTCTTTAACTGACTTCTTTTTAATAAGTATAATCTCAGTTTTTCTCAGGCCTGAAGTTAAGTTTTTAAATTAGGGTTGTTTGTTTGTTTGTTTGTTTACTTACTGGTGCCTCAAAAAACTAGTAATGATTTTGCTAGACTAGCGGCTTGTGTAAATGTATTTTTAAAGACTTAATCATTGCCACATCAATCCAGATGATAAGGCGCATGTGTGTGTGATGGGTCCAAAACACATTGCACAAATAATCAAGTTTGAGACCACAATGATAGAGAATTCAGGGAACAGTAGTTTTGTGAAACATTTAGCCCTCTCTGTCAGAGAGCTCTAGTGCCACAATAAACTGTTATTCCCAGAATTCCCTAGCACTGAGCCAGGGCAGTTGAAGCAGTCTCAGACTGGATTATATTTCTGCAATGTGTTTTGGGCCATGAAAAAGACTTCTACGTGAATGTAAAAATAAATGCCTAGTAACAAGTACTTTAAATATGTCCAGGTGTGAGAACCTCTCTGCTACTGTGTTTGGCATGTTGGCCTAACATCCCTGGTTGCTGTGGGTCAAGTAGAGATTTCTCTTGGACATTTTTAGAAATAGCACTGCTGTCAAGGCTTTGGGAAAATAAGTGCATGTAGGATTAGAGACCATGGAACTATTTTTAAGGTGAGGGGCTCGACTTTGGTAGCCAGGCTTTTATTAATATTGCTTGCTTGCAGATACTTTCTGCCTATCCGTTTTCACTTAAACCTCTTTACATATAAAGGCTTTTGCAAGCAGTGTGCACTCAGAAGGGCCCTCCGTGTATTCATTGAAGTAAATATGCATATGATATATAACTGTCTTTAATATTTCCAAGAGTTGAAGGCACACAACAACAATATTTCTTAATACTTGATCATTTAGTAACCATCTGGTTTATAATTTGTGAGGAGTCTCAATTACATGGAAGTCTTGGAGTCAAACTTTGTAAGATCATTTTGGTCTCAATCTTAGCGATGGTTTGAACCCTACCCCAGCCTCATGTCCATGTGTAGTATTCATTACTGCTATAATTGAGTCAGAAGAAACAATGGGCTATGTGGTGTTTTTGACTCCATATTCTGTGAAAAGTTCATTATAATGGTCTCCTCACAATATGAACCACTTATTTGGCCAGAAGGGAGAGACGAACTGGCAGTATCTGCTGGACTTGATCCCCTTCCCCATTGCCATTATCTTCTCCTTTTTAGATTGTAATGCATGAGGGCAGGGAACTGTCAAATTAACAGTCCTTAAACTTCTCTGACACCCATTGTGGCTGAAGAGTGAGGTAGAAATACTTCAAATAAATAAATAAATTTCTGTAAAAATGTAAAATAATTGTATGCTTATAAGAAAAGGACTGGCAAAAAGTGCTATGGTAATCCCAACCTTGAGAAGTGTTTCCAATTTTATTTGCAAATGCAGAAATAATGTATGTCAAGAAATTTAAGAATTTGTTAGTTAGGTAATTGCCTTGATTACTCTCATTTGAACCTTTTGCTCCAGTTTTATGTTAAATTAAATCTGTTAAACTTTTTCTTAAACTGCCATGGTTGTAAGCAACTACAAAACATTTAGGCTTTATTTTTCCTGCTAGATATTACATAAAATATGCAAAATATGCAGCATCTGTAAAATCAGATTAGTGCTTAATTTAAACTGACACTACACTGCATGTCAAAATAAGATGCTTCCCCCCCCCCCCCCGGGTGCTTAAGAATGAAAACATTTGATAGTTCTTGATTCCCATGGCATAATTTTTCACTATGGGAAAGGGAAAATCCTACCTATGTTTTTAGAATGCATTCTTTCTCATTGCCAATGACATGAATTAAAAATATTATGTTGTGTTATAAAGATTTCAATGTTGTTTTTTCTGTGCTAGACGGTTGGAGCAAAATTCAATCAAGACCATCCCTGCTGGAGCATTCTCGCCGTATAAAAAGCTAAGAAGAATGTGAGTGGGGAATATTTTGGAATTTCTATAAAAATATTTTGATTTTTTTAAAAAAACATATTATGGTTTAGACAAAACATCTACCATCAGCATGCAAGTACTTAAGAATGCCTGGCAGGTGACGGATTAGCTTTCAGCTCATGGCTCTGCCTGAGTGTTGGGTCTATGTGTTCCTTTCTCATTTTAATAAGTGACACTTAATGCCAACTTATTAACACAAATTCATATTATTATATACATTGGACATTTAATAAAAATCATCTTTTAAAATCAATGTCTCTAATAGTGTGATATTGACTTTCCATTTTAATGTAATTCCCTGCATACCAAATATGAAAAATACAGGGTAAGTCAACTGCTGGGCTTAAGGGTTCGTTTTGGTGTCCTGCTGTACTTCAGAGGGCTGTTCGCTTTGATTTTTTTAAAATAATGTTTTTAATCTTGGAGTTGTGAGGAGGGAATTTTGCTGTTGTGTGTGTGTATGGGGGGGGGGGGGGCTTGAGCTGTTTTATGCTCAAGAGAGATCTTTATTGAACCAGGAAATAAAGTGGAATTTGATATCTAGCTTACTTTCTGGTTTTAGAAAGTCTTCTCCTGGACCTCAAGGAGCCTGGGGAAGACAAGGTGAAATTGCACCTACATCCCCTAATAATTTGGGAGAATGAGGACCCTTGGGGGGCTACAAAAACAAGCTTGCAGTCAACTCTCAGGCTGCCCTTTGCTCATCCTTTCAGATTATTGCCAAAATTTAATCCATTGTTTCTGGATGATGTAGTGAATTGTTCTGAATAATAGAAAAAAAGCTTACTAATTAGCTGTTATGATTAACCCAGTTAACTGTACTGTGTAAAATTAAAATAATTAGCTATTTGTTTTCTTTTCAATGAAGAAGAAGCTTGATAACAATAAGTGTTTGCTTGAATTAATGCAGTATTATCTCAATTCTAATTTTAGTGATTTGAGTAATAATCAGATCTCAGAGGCAGCACCAGATTCTTTCCAGGGCCTGCGCTCACTAAATTCACTGTAAGTAATACTGTCATGTCTCTGAAGAAATGCAAAAAAATAAATAAAAAAATAAAAAATAAAATAAAAAAATGAAAATTTCTAAGATTCTCATTTACACACAAGCCATCATATTTCAGTGACATTAGGCCTCCACTAGGAGAGGGCTCTTGGAGCAAAGGTCCACAAAATTTAGTGTCTCCTTTCTAATATTTCTGTACTGGCTAGACAAATACTTTCCAATTGGACAACAGTAAGGGATATACTGTATCAAAAATATGGAAGGTAAAATAGTTTTGTTAGAATCTTTTGGTTTTATATGTAAACGTAGAAGAGAGCAGAAGGTGAGCTGTGTCTGGACAGGGCAACCTTGATTCTCACTGCTTTTTAAGGCTTGAGTGGGGATTTTTGTTTCTTTGTTTCTGACCTGTGGTCTCTATGAGCACATGGTCTCAGTGTGTGGGGCATCTTTTGTTTGCTTGCTTCTTCCCCTGGGTATCCATGACCACATGGACTAAGGGGGCAGTGATTCTGCTGAATAGCTGAGTTGCTTGAGGGTGAGGCAAAAAATCCAGAATTAGGAGAGGGGGAGAAAAGGAATACAGGGATAAACAACTACTGAGACACAGCAGATATGGTGGGTGACACTGATGAAGAAGCTCACAGTGAGAATAGCAGTAACACCATAGCTGATGCATGCGAGCACTGCACAGAGGAAGCCTATGGTGAATTCCCTTGCAGAACCCTTTCACCAAGAAAACCCTATGTTGAGACAGCCCAGAACAGAATATATGGCAGGACCAGGACACAATCAGAGCAAAAAAGGAAGCACAGGGGGTAACCATAAGGAGAGAACTAAACAAAGGCACGGTAGAATACAAAAAGGCATGAACCCAAGCAGCAGATACACCCAGCAAAGTAAAGAAAATTCGAAACAGCTCTAGACATATTATAGGAACATGGAATGTGAGAAGCATGAGCCAAGGGATTTTAGAAACAGCAAAAAAGTAAATGGAATGCATAAACATAACAATACTAGGGGCAAGCAAGCTAAAATGGACAGGAATGGGTCATTTTGACTCAGATAATTACACAGTGTTTTACTCAGGAAATGAAAAGAAACAAAGAAACGAGGTGGCTTTCATAATCAAGAGAGATGTAGCAAAAGCAGTCAAAGGATACAACACAAAATGAAACCTAAATGTATCAGTAATACATCAGGGGAAACCTATAAATAATTACTATAATGCATGTATATGCACCAACCACAGAGGCAGAAGAAGATGCAGTCCAAGAAGAAACTGACAACACAGCAAAACAGGATTGCTTGATAATAATAGGCGACTGGAGTGCTAAAACTGTAGGACAATTTGGACTAGGAACAAGAAATGAAGCAGGAGAGTGATTGATAGAATCTTGTGAGGCCAACAATCTATCACAAATACATTCTTCATACAACCAGAGAGTAGACCATACAAATGGATATCACCAGATAGCCAATACAAACATCAATTAGAATGCATAATTGGAAACAGATGGTGGAGGAGTTCCATCAACCAAGGCACAACTCATGAGAAAAGACAGTGATACTGTGGAAGGTGGAAGGAAGTAGAAAGAAAGGAAAACCACATGCAAGCTGGATAGACTCAATCAGGAAGACTATGGGCCTGAACCTGCAGGTCCTGATCAGGGAGATAGAAGATAGAAGACTTGGAGACATCTCATTTATAGGGTCACCATGAATCAAGATTAGAAATGTGAAGGCCCACAGGAAAATTAGGAAAACAACAAACATTTTTCTGTGTTTTTTCTGAATCATGCTAAAATAAAATATTCCATAATTGATTTTCTTCCTTCTTGATTTTTTCTTGTTTTTTCCCATTTTTGTGGGGACCTCCCCCCCCCCAAAAAAAAAACTTGAAAAAAATAGGAAAATTTTGCAAAAAGGGGGGAAATCAATTATGGAATATTGTATTTTAGCATGATTCAGGAAAAAACATGGACAAAAATCCCCCCTCCCATTTTACCACGGGTCTTCACATCTCTAGTCAAGATCTAATTGAAAGCAGCTAACAACAAACAACAAATATTGGCCAAACTCTTAAACATTTCAAACAGAACATAAAGTTCCTCTCACATAGTTCTTCTGCTGAAGAGATGGCCACCTGTTGTGAAACTCTCACTGACATTTTCTTCAGTGATAAGGTCCCATTTTCTGAGCTACCCCTCAGTTGCTTGGCTTCACAGATAGCTGAGAGAAGGCACTTCCAGCTAGGAGCATACACTGAGGACCCACTGGGAGGCTCACCCCAGATGTTTGTCCTTTCCTTGTGAAAGCACATGCATGCAGAGGGTGATTGGCATTGTCCACTGCTCTTAGTGGTTGCCACTCCTATTCCTACAAAGAAATCATGGAAAGCTCCTTGAACTCTGGGTTGGAACTATGAGCTGCTTGCATTAGTTAGTTCAACTTTGTTCCTGGCCACTATGTGCAAGCCTACTAATTCAGTCCTACTGTGTGTCCTGGTGCGCCAAATGCTTAAAAGCTGTGGATGGCATGCTACTTGAGTACAAATACTTACAGCTAGTGCATGATTAGAAATGGAAAGTGTAACTAGATGCCCCATTAAACATATGAGCAAAAGGTAGGGTACAAATAATTTTTTAAAATCTTTTTCTACATCCTAATTTTTAAACCAGAAAGGAAGTGACATACTGACCCACAGGGTCTCTGGATACACCCCCATTACACAAGATTCATAGGAAAGAAAAAACTCCATTATGGTCGCTCATCATTGTCTGGAGGTACTTAAGGAGATTCCACCCAAGTGCTACTCTCTTTCTCCCATTTGAGCGGAGAGTGGCATAAAAGCTTCTGCTCCCAACCAGTATTTCCTTGGTTAAATGATAATGGTAAACTGGGTCTGAGAAGTAAACAGCATTCCTCTTTCCTCTTCTTTTCCTGTATGGTGGATTATTCATGGCTGAAGTGTTGGATAGACAAGCTTCACCTACTGTATATACTCAACTATAAGTCGACCTTGTGTATAATTCGAGGTCAGTTTTGGGGTCAAGATTATGGGTATAGGTGTGACCCATGGGTAAGTCGAGGGTCAGACTTCAGGAGGGAGCCTGGCTGCGGAGAGGCTGCAGGGCAATTGGTCGCTGTTCCTAGACTCTCCCGGGCTGGGCTATTCCTGGCGGAGGCAGCCTGACTGGAGAGAGGCTTGGGTCCAGTATATATATATATTGACCCATGTATAAGTCGACCCAGGTTTTTTGGGTCAATTGTTTGACCTAAATTTCTCGACTTATACACAAGTATTATACAGTAGTATCATCTGCCCTCAGAGGGCTGCAAGGGGAACTTCAGTCCTTGCATCCACTGTGCTCTTCCACCTTTGCCATTAAGCCTGTGTACTTGGATTTCAATTAGTTTAATCACAACATATTTTAATTAGGTTGCAATAGATGAGGTTTTTTTACAGTGTTTTGCCTTAGAATAATAGCCACAGTTCCTGAAAAGCTTCCTTCAGTTGCTAGTAATGTTGTTTAGGAAACATCAATGAAAAGACTGCACTACTTCAAGTGGACCTGATCAGAACAAAAGCAAAATGAAAGGAGATTAACATGAAGTCCACATTGAAAGACTACTGATTATTGAGAACTGGCTGGTATATTCATGTTCTTTAGAATATATAAGTTTGTGTTCCAGCTCAGGATTCTTTGTTCTGCTTGTATCATGAGCATGTGTTTTAGAAGACCTCTAGATAAATTAATTGCTTTTTCCAAACAATAACCTTTTGGAATATTTTTTTCCAGTGTTCTCTATGGAAACAAAATCACAGAACTCCCCAAAGGTCTGTTTGAAGGGCTTTTCTCATTGCAGTTGCTGTAAGTATTTATTTGCTGAAAGCTTATTTGTGCTCAGTGAGAAAAGAGCTTTTGGCTTAGAGGTGGTTTGTAACAGGGCATGTATCAACCTTTTGGAACTGCTTTGTATCTTGAAGTATAAAACTTTTTAAAACAATAACAACAACAATAATATTTATAGCCCACCTCTCCCAAAAGGATCGAGGTGGGTTACAACAATAAAATACATCAACACCATATACAATTCATACTTAAATAAAAATTGCATGATCCCCTCATCCCCTGTTATAAAACTAAACAATAGCATTATAACATACAGATTAAAATTAATTAAAATGGGGCATCTTGGGGCAGACAAGGGCAAACCATATCAATATAATGGGATGGTCAATCAGATAAGGCCTGCCAGAAGAAATCCATCTTGAGACCTTTCTTAAAGGTGTCAAGGGTAGTGAAAAGATGGATCTCTTCCAGCAGGCCATTCCATAGTTTAGGAGTGGTAGATGAGAAGGTCCTCTAGGTAACCACAGTCAGCCTGGTCTTCCTTGGCTGCAGCAGGTTTTTCCAAGAGGACCTGAGTGTGTGGGGTGGATTATATAGAGGAAGGTGCTCCCGCAAGTAAGATGGACCCAAGCCATGAAGGGCTTTAAAAGTAATTACCAACATGTGAAGTTGAAGGCTTTCATGGATTTTTTGTGAGTTTTCTGGGCTATGTGGCAATGTTTCTTCCTGATGTTTCTTTCTGAAGTCAGGAAGAAACTCTTCTAGAACATGGCCACATAGCCAGGAAAACCCACAAAAAATTATTACCAACACTTTGTACTGTGCCCAGAAACTAATTGGCAACCAATGAAGAGATTTTAAGATTGATGTTAAGTGGTCACCTCTAGATTTTCTGGCGACCACTCTGGCTGCCATATTTTGAACCAGTTGAAGTTTCTGAACTAGGCACAAGGGTAGGCCTACATAGAGCACATTACCGAAGTCGAGTTGAGAGGTTACCAGCACATATACTACCATTTCTAGGTCCCCCAGCTCCAGGAAGGGTTGTAGCTGGCATATCAGCCAAAGCTGATAACAAGCACATCTGGCCTTTCCATCTGCCTGGGCTGACAATAGAAACAATGAATCCAGGAGCAGTCCCAAGCTGTGAACACAGTCCTTTAGGGGAAGTGTGACCCCATCCAGGACAGGTTGACATAGCTCCATACCCGGATTAGGGATCCCTATAGCGAGTACCTCCATTTTATCTGGTTTCAGTTTTAGTCTGTTTTTCCTCATCCAGTCCATTACTGCTTTAAGACATTTATTCAGAGGAGAGATGCCATACTTAGTCACTGCAGCAGTCTGAGACATGGAGAAACATATCTGGGTGTCATTAGCATACTGATAACACCCCTCCTCATGTCTCCAAATGATCTCCCCCAGTGGCTTCATGGAAATATTAAATAGCATTGGAGACAGAATGGCATCCTGCAGAACACCGAATGTAAGTTCCCTCTTATAAGAGCATCACCATCTGGAATCTGCTTGCGAGATAGGATTGGAACCACTGCAATGCAGTTCCCTCGACTCCTAACTCTCATGAGCATTCCAGAAGGATACCATGGTCGATGGTATCAAAGGATGCTGAGAAGTCCAAAAGTACCAACAGAGTCACACTTCCTGTGTCAATACCCAGACGGACATCATCGACTAAGGCTACCGTAGCAGTCTCAACTCCATATTCTGACCAAAAGCTGGTTTGAAATGGATCTAGATAATCTCTTTCATCCAAGACTACTTGGAGTTGAATGGCAACAGGTCTCTCTATCTCTATGGCTTTTTTATGTGCTATACTTTTGTTCTCCAACAAGTAATTTTTTTCTTCTTGTTGATGGATTTTTGTTTTGTTTTGTGTTAACAAACATTTACTGCCTTGATTACTTTGTTCTGTGTGTTTATGTATATGTGTACACTTTCAGCCAGCATGACATAGTGGTTTGAGCGTTGGACTGTGACTCTGGAGGCCAGGATTCGAGTCCCCACTCAATCAAGGAAACCCACTGGGTGACCTTTGGCAAGTCGCACATTGTTAGCCTCAGAAAACCCCATGATAGGTTCATCTTAAGGTTGCACGAGTCAGAAACAACTTGAAAACATAAAACAAGCACTTTGAGAATTCAAATATTTAAACTTTTCTGTTCATAGGTTATTTAGATATACTACTTTCATATATTTTCCCACCCCTTCCGGGTTTGTGTGTGTGTGTGTGTGTGGATGTGGATGTGGATGTGTGGATGTGTGATATATGATAAAGGCAAAATGCTGTGCTTTTCTATATCCTGTTTTGAAGAGTTGTTGGGAATGTAATGGATCTTAGGAAACATAAGTGTTTATAGTAGTTTCACATTTGTATTTGCTTAAACAAGGATAAATTGTGCCCTCTTATAGCTCAGTAGGGACCTAAATACCTTCAAGGTGCCAGATCCTATCTGATCTTGGAACTTAACGCAGGATCAGCACTAGTTAATACTTGGATGGGAGACCACTACCAAATACAAAGTATTCTAAGCTATATTTCAGAGGAAGAAACTGGCAAGACCACCTCTCAATATTCCTTGCCTAACAAGACATTTCTTGGATTGCCATAAGTCCACAGGTGACTTGAAGGCACATTCACATACATACAGCTTAATAAATCGGATGCATTACAAAAAAAAAACCCCAAAAAACAAATGAAATATAGAAGTCTAGTGAATGAGAGAGAGAGAGAGAGAGAGAATGAGAGAGAGAGAGAGAGATGAAATATTATAAGACTATATAATAACAGTGTAAGTGATAATGAGTACTTCTTACTTGGGCCCAAACTATCTCAGGGACCGCCTTCTCCCATACAATCCTCCCTGCGCACTCTGGTCCTCTGGGAGGAATTTCCTGCAGCCTCAGAAATCTAGGCTTTCGGCTACCTCTCAGAGGGCCTTTTCGGTTGTCGCCCCCAGATTGTGGAACGACCTGATGGACGAAATCCGTCAATTGGCATCTTTAGACAGCTTTAAAAAGGCTGTCAAGATGGATCTCTTCTGGCAGACCTTTCTGGGATAGATAATCCCAGCCTCAGGAACTCCTCTTTGAGGAAGGTCCACAAGTTCCTCCTAGAAGACCTAATGAGGACTGTTGCTGTAGTCCTAAAATTGCCATTGTAATATTATTGTTGTATTTTAATTGCTGTTTTAATTTTAATTCCTGTTTTTAATTTGTATCTGATTTAATATTTTTTAAGGGGGGGACCTAGATTTTGTATATCTGTATTGTATTTTATTGTTGTTAGCCACCCCGATTGACCTCAAAGGGGCAGGATATAAATTATTATTATTATTATTATTATTATTATTATTAGACTGTGTGATCTGCCCAAGGTCACACAGTGAATTACATGGCTGAGCTGGGAATCAAATCCTGGTCTCCAGAGTTATAATCTAACACTCAAACCACTATGTCATGTTGACGCTATTTTAATAAAATGATTGTACTGTATTTGAAATAACTCTATTAAGATACATACCTAAAGAGAGCTGTATGTGATTGATTGACTGATAGACTGATTTGATTTAATTTATATCTGATTTTTCCCCCAAAATGGTGCTCAGGGCAGCTCACAAATTTGAGTTAAAACAAAATACAGTTAAAATTATGAATAGTATAAAAGTTAAAAAGATAAGGAAACAATCACATTAAAACATCAATTGAAAATAGGTTTGTGTGTGTGTATCTGAGAGAACCATAGGCATGCTTGTTCTGCCCTGTTCTTCTCCAGGTTCCATCCATGTATAGCCAGTGATTTCCTAGCTGTTTGGCTACATATTCCTATTCAAGTAAACACACCAGTGAACATTTATTAACATTTTCATTTTGTTTTAAGGAAGAAGGTGTGTCACTGTGTGTCCTGAGTACAGGGATATGGTACATTTCTTGTGTAAAATTCTAGAAAATAAGTATGCCAAAATTGTATGTTGTAAAAACACTGAAACTTAAAAATGAATATACCAACTTTTACTCTGTTTTGTAATTGCCTTTGGGTTCACAGATTATTGAATGCAAACAAGATAAACTGCCTGCGAGTAGATGCATTCCAAGACCTGCACAACTTGAACCTTCTGTCTTTGTATGACAATAAGCTTCAGACCATTGCAAAGGGCACTTTTTCCCCACTTCGAGCAATTCAAACCCTGTATGTATTAGAAGTGTCCATTTGTTTTTATGTACTTCAGGCTTTTAGTGTCTGTTCCCAAACAGAACAGGAAAACTTTGGGAACTGCAGAGACCAACCACAATCTATAAAAACGGTCTTTTCTTTTTATTTCTGAAAGGCATTTGGCTCAGAACCCATTTATTTGTGACTGCCATCTGAAGTGGCTGGCGGATTATCTCCATACAAACCCTATTGAAACCAGTGGTGCTCGCTGTACCAGCCCCCGCCGTCTGGCAAACAAAAGGATTGGCCAGATCAAAAGCAAGAAATTTCGTTGTTCAGGTAATTTCCTTAATTCAGCTGTTGCTTTTCTTTCAATTTCAAAAAACTCATAGCCTCCCTGCTCCCCAGAAAATAGCACTTGCAGACAACCACCACCACCACCACCATAATCTCAGCAAAAGCATCCTGGTTCTCAGCTGAATGATTTAGCAATCATGGCATCTCTGGACTGGGACCACTTGTTTGTGCAAGATTCCTGTAGTTAATACATTTGTATCTCCCACCATGAGACACAAAATGTATGAAAAACACTGGGAATATGTGGTATTTTATGTTGATATCATACAAATCAGATGCATCCCCCTTGTCAGTATATTTTGGGAGGGAGGGAATTGACTAGTTAAATGTTGAAAGTAAAATTTATCCTCAGACCTTGATGTTCATATTACACAGGGAAGCTTATATCTTGCTGAAATGTACTGCTTGCTTTTTCTAATCATATTCCATTTCCTACTTACTTGTTTCTAAAGCCTAACGTCTGTCATCTGGTGTCCAGCTGTTCCAGGTGCATTTCATATTCCACAATTAATTCTGTCTTCAGTTTAAATACTAGAAGAGAGGACATTTGATCTGGGCTACATTTATATCTAGTCACGTTATATCCGCAGTTGGTTTGAATACACATTTTTTCCTAACAGTTACCTATAATTCACTGTAGTCCATACTCAATCTAATAGAATTAATTCTCTGCTTGCTGACATTCAGGTACATATTCTATTTTTTTTTCTCTTTTTTATTTAGCTAAAGAACAGTATTTCATTCCAGGTAGGTTTGGCTTTGCAGTAAAATTGACTGACTGCAGGCCCCTTTTCCTCCCTCACCCAAAGTATTTTTTTTCTTTTAACTTCTAAAGAACAATGCATGAATTTTAACCCTAATGAAAACCTTTTAGAATAGTGATAGTTTTATAGTTTTGTTTCTACAGTACATGGGCTTTGCATGCAGCTCTTGATAACCAACTCACAAATGAACAGAGAAACCTTTGATGGGACTTGCTTTACACTTGTTAGGCTGCACCACCTGCTTTTAGACAGATATATCTGTATTTGTCTTGCATATCCTATTTCCTGTTGCTACTAACACCTCTGTTCTCTAAATGTAGCCAGTGAGCTGTTTTTAAATGAGGAGAATCCTGCTGTGACTGTTCCTTGCTCACCTATGACCTTTGATCCCTGTGTTTGTGAAATCACAAAAATACCTCTTTACATTCTTTACAAAGACATAGAAAGGCTGTATGTGCCTTTCCATACAAGGCTTATACAAAAATACTCCTTGAGGAAAGGAAAATAAGAAAAGGAGCACATTTATATCATACTTTTAACTAAATTGCTCAGTATCCTGACATATTCCACATGGATGATAGACACAGGTTCTAGCGGCTTAAATATTTTTCCTTTTTTCCTGCAGCTAAGAAGCAGCTCTGGGACTTCAGCATATAGTGCTGTGGGGAGGAACTGATTTTTCTTGGCCAAAGGGGAAGGGGGCGTAGTAAAAGCTCACAGCGCACAGTGCCATGACATTGAGCATAAGTAGGCAGAGCCATTGAGTTTATTAGGCTGTGTTTGCCCCCTCTGCTACCTCTTTGGATCCATTCATCGACCCACACACACACCCTTCGTGCAATGTAAGCATTGCTGGTTGCTTCTGGACTGAGTAGGAACTTTTCCCCCCTTTCCATGGATTTTTTGTCTACCCTACACTATATCTTAGGGAACTGGCAAATAGGCAATCACTTGGGAAGTAGTGGGGATAAATGTAAGATTATGGTGAACAACTTGGCACTTATTTTGGTAAGGAGATGGTTTCCTAGCAGAACATTTCAATTATAATTCATTGTTGACAATTTCTAAAACAATTTATAGTTAAGGAAAAACAGCAACCCTGTAATAGTTGGGTATGCAGTCAGTGAAATTTGTTCTTTCAGACATTTGCAAGTGTATGATCACCCACTTTGCAGTATTTTGTGTGCTAATTTATCTATTGGTTTTGGCTTCAGCCTTTTAAGCTTCGACTTTAACCAATATAGCTTTTACTGCCATGCCATACATTTTTACTTCAGGTAGAATGGACATGGCAGGTACTGTATTTTCCTGGCACTTTTCTAGTACTCTGGTTAAGCGCAGAAGGCTGTGATTTAAAAAAAAACTCTTCTTGTAGAGGACCAAGGAAATCTATCTGAAAAATTATTAACATACTACATGTTTTAAAAAGCATTGTAGCTACTTCATCATTTTTGCATACACTGGGGGGGAAGTACAATGTACAAAGAAGAATGCATGTAACAAAGTGGCACACGTCAAGGATTTAGGAAAGTATGAAAGCAGAGCTCTGTTCAAATGTGTGGTCCACTATTTTACTTGAACTAAGAACTGTAAGAATGAAACTGATCAGCAATGACGATAGTTTACTGGTTTATCAGAATTCAAGTGGAATAATCTTGTGGGAGGAAAAAAACATTCATTTTTAATTAATAGTCAGAAAGTATTTATTATTTATCCTCTCCCAGTCCACATGAGCCTCTGAAGTGATGCACAACAAATAAAAACATTTAAAACAATATACAGTAATGCGGTAAAAATAGTAAGAATCAAGCATCTTTATCTGGCCATATACAGTTTAGACTCTCTTTTTCCCCCTTTCCCAAAAGTATATTCAGCCTTTCTGATGAATCAGCAGTTTATTAATGGGATCAGCCAGTTCTCACTACATTGTAGTTCTCATCTTTATAATTCTGGAAGGCAAAACTCTGTTAGTCTATTGTATCAAAATGTCCCATGATAAAGCTTCTGCTATAGTAAGTTTGTTAGTTATTTAAAGGACCATGGGGGTCTATTGCTCTTGTCTATGATATCAGTCTTTTGGGGTAGCTGTGACAAATGGAGAACTTTAGTCAGTAGTACTGAAGCAAACAATTGCTGACTGGCTAGCCACCCCAGTGAAGTACCCAGCCAGTCGGTATCTCCACTGCTGTCTCCTAGCATGGTAAAAGCAGAAATTATTTGCCCCCTTCAGTTCTGCCTTAGTTAAAATTGCATGGTTCCTACCAGCAAACTACTCAACCTGCAAGTAGTGGTATAATATTGCAGCACTACCTTAACTCCAGAGGTCAGGCTAGCACATTTTAGTAAGGAGAAGACATGATGAAGTGGTGATTCTTGCAATTCATGAGTTTATCACAAAATGCAATAGTGATTTGCTACAAATATAAAAAATACAAAAATAGTTTTTGATTGTATTCTTAACTTCTTTCTGTCTCCTTTAAAATGGTTATAGTTTTCCACATCTACCTAAGTAGTACTTTGATGTAAAAGTAAAAAGTGTGTATCTTCAAGTTACCTTATGATGATCCCATGAATTTCATAGGATTTTCTTAGGTAAGGGATACTCAGAGGTGGATTGCCATTGCCTTCCATTGAATGCAGCGTACAGCACCTGCTATTCCTTAGAGGAGTCCCCTCCAAGTACTAACCAGGTCTGACCCTGCTTAGCCTGAAAGGTCAGATGTGGTCTGGTGGCCTCCAGGTATTTAGATGCATGCTTTGCAGACAGGTATTTAAATAATTAGTTCTAATCCATATAAATAAACACATGAAAACTATGGTGCTTTTTAAACAAGAAGTTGAATAAACCAGGATAAAGTTTTTGATAAAACCCTTAGAAATTAACCTTCAATATGCTTCTTCTTTTTCTTCTTTGACAATGAAAACAGTACATTTAAACAATCCTGTACATGGGGAAGTGAATTACATGACCCTTGGTGTCCATTCCAGTACTGTGTTTCTTATCCAAGACATGTTTTATTAACTTGGATTAATTATAGCTAGGGTTCTTTCTCAGCATTTTTGATTATATTTCTTAAATAGCTTATCAAATAGTTGTGAATTGCCCACAAGTTATATTTTCTTTTGGTAAATACATTTTAGAATGCTAACATTACTGTGAGAGCCACATGGTGTAGTGGTTTAAGCATTGAACTACAAATTTGGAGTCGAGGTTCTGAATCCTTACTCAGCCATTGAAATCCACTGAGTGACCTTAGGCAAGTCACATTCTCAGTTTCAGAGAAAGGTAATGGCAAACCCCTTCTGAACAATTCTTGCCAAGAAAACTCTATGATAGGGTTACCTTAAGGTCACCATAATTCAGGAACAATATGAAGGCACACAACAAAAACAAAATTACTGCATATGAGAAGTAGAATTCATAATATTGCACAGTAGCCAGTCTCATGTCATATGTTCTACTGTGCCAGGGTAAATGAATTATTATCTTTCTCTTTCTCTTGGACATAGCAATAGTCTAAATGCCATATAATCAAAGAACTGTAGGCGAAAATCCTGCTTCTCTGAATTTTGTTGGGATTTTCAGAATGACTTTGATGAAGCCAGGCTCTTACCAAATACCTTCCTAAGAACAAGCAAGATTAGTGTTGTTGTTTCTAGGTGTTTGCTTTGTTTGCCGTTGGGATCACTCTGTCTTTCTTTCCTCCTTGGCTGTCTTTCCTATTTCAGGAGTTCACCATTTGGGCTGTAAGTAGAGTTCACTGAACAAAACAAAAGTATACTCCCCAGTCCTGCTGCACTTTCCACTTCTAGTCTTGGTCTTTGCACCTTTTTTTCCCAAGAAGAACTCACTGGTTGTTTGAGATTCTTTCTTTCCCCCCTCCTCCTTGTCTCATCTACCCTCAAGCCATTACTAGATGATTCTTCCCCTATGTCTAGAGTGTAACCTCCATTCTGTAACTTTTGAAGAATGGTGACGAGATCTCCTTCTTGCAGTCTACTTTTGTGTCATTTCCAATTAAACTGTGTTACAGTGACAGTGGACATTCTGTAAGAAGAATTCTGTACCACCCCAAGCTCTTTCCCACTGCAGCACTTTCCTCCTCCTTCCTCTTTCTCCCATTTCTTCTCCTTGGCTTAAGTGGATGAAGTTGTGATAACTTAGCGAGATTTTCTGTTGTGCTTGATCTAACCATGTGGTTGCGAGGTATGAGTAAAACATGGTTCTGTCAAGCACCATGGAACGTCACGCAGCTTTCTACAGCATGGCAAGCTGCTGAGGCTTAAATCAGGATTACACACTTATAAAAAAATGAAGAGAATGGGGCTTTAAATTTTTATGGTTCTGAGATTATGTAGAGGACTGTGGTCAATGAAACAGAAACTAAAGAAGGGTAATGAAATGAAATACAAAGATCTACTTAATCCTGAAACTGGCATAAGATATATTAAACAAGAAGATGCATTTCTCCCCTATTGTTGAGCCATAAAATGGAATAGATTGACTGACTTCTTAATCAGCAGAAACTACAGCTGTGAAAAGCTCAAGCAGTTAATGTTACTCCACCATGTGATCCTCCCCAACAAATTTCAAGCCCCTGAAATTTAACCCACTCTTAAACCTTGCTGTTTCTTCATTATCACAAAATTTACCCAAATTACCCATTTGTCTGCACTGCAGTTCTATCCTTTCCCTACCTAGTGTGACTAAAGAATTTGACCATTTTCTTAATGGACTTAATGTCTCTATTTTTATTCTGCTTGTCCATAGGCACAGAAGATTACAGATCCAAACTAAGTGGAGATTGCTTTGCAGACCTGGCTTGCCCTGAAAAATGTCGTTGTGAAGGGACAACGGTTGACTGCTCTAATCAGAAGCTTAGCAAAATTCCTGACCACATTCCTCAGTATACAGCAGAACTGTAAGTGGGAGCTTCCAGCAATATTGCTCATGATGACAATGTAGCTTTTCTTTCTTGGATTTTGGAATGTTACACACATTATCAGTTTCCAGGTCAGATATTTTTTTAAGTTTGTAGGTTTTAGTTATGTAAAAACTTGAAGAAATAGAAAGGGACAGTTTGTAAATTGCTCTGGAAGCCTTTTTGGCTGAAGGGTGGAACATAACTACGCTAAATAAATAAACAGGGTGAAAAAGAAATCAAAACTGATATGTTGCAAGCAGGCATAGCTAAAGGTTCACGTTCTGGGGCTGCTGGATTTTCTGCAGCTGTGGCATGCCCTCTGGGGTCTCAGTCTTTTTGTCTGAACCCTCAGATTCAGAAGACAGGCAGGTCTTGGGGAGCATTGCAGCCACCCTGAAGATGGATTCAGGCAACTGGTGACAAAATATTTTGGGTTTGGGATGTTTTCAGATTTTGGTGTTCAACTTCCATCTATAATGGAAAATGTAATATTGCAAAAAGACAACAAGGAGCTCTAAAGTACAACACCTTGTATATGTTTTATGCAGTTGTGTTTATTATAATTGTTTTTTGTTTCTAGCATGTAGTTCTGCTTGCCTTTATATCTTTCCGAAGTTAATGGGTTTGTTATGTTTGAGATGAAGACTTAAACTTAGTGATGTAAAGAATACTCACAAATATCTTCATGCTCCATGTTGATATTAGTAATGTACTATGAGGGGGTTTGGGTTTTGTCTGTGTGTGATTCAGGCCTTTTTCTGTGAAAATTTCATTTATGTAAAAATTCTGGTGAGGTTTTTTTTTTTTTTTTGGCACAAGAAAGAATATATTTTTGCCATGTATATGGCAGCATGGTCACAGTCTGCCAACTCCACTGCTATACCTCCATATAAATTTTAGACATCACTATCATCTTGCATTTTCACTGTACAGTTTTCTTTAACTCCAACATGTATATGAGTATATGTGTCTGTTCCTTCTACAGGCGACTCAACAACAATGAATTTGCTGTGTTGGAAGCAACAGGCATCTTTAAGAAGCTTCCTCAACTGCGTAAAATGTAGGTTTACAGGCTTACCTATCTTACATGGATAATCTTGGGGAACCAGGTTGCTTTCAGAAACAGTAGAAAGTATGCTAGCAGGAGACTAACAGTAGTAGAGGGTCCCAGCTTACTGCAGAACATTAAGAAAGGTTATGAAAATGCTGGGTTTTGCTTGTATTTCACCCATGGTTTCTCTTCTTTTATTCCTACCAATATAAATGAGCAAGGAAAGAAAGAGCAAGGAAAGAAGCCATAGATAAGTGGTAGAGTGCATGCTTGCCAGGCATTTTCAGCTGAAAATATTTCTATAAGGCAAAGCAAGGCTTTTGCTGAAGTCGTTCAGAGGTACTGTCAGCTGACAGTACCAGGCTGGATAAGATCATAGATCTGAGTTGGTATAAGACAATTTCAAATGTTCAAATATGACAGCTGTTTAAAAAGAAAATCTTAGGAGGTGTTGCTGATGAGTCCACTTTTCATATAGTACTCAAGTATTTTATTTCCATAATATCCTTCACTAATTTTTCTATACTTGGTAGAAAGGAGATATTTTAATGCTGTTAAAATCCAGACTTTGTCAACAGTGCATCAGGTATGAGGACTTTTCAAGGAGGACTAATAGACAAAAGTAGAGCAAGTATTCAATGCCTAAGATCAGAATTTAAATTATGATGCTATAGAAGCTGATTTCCCCCAAAAATATTGCAGTACTTCAGAAAGAAATGCTCTTTATCCTTTCTGGAATCATGCTTAGGAGGTGCTTAAGTGCACTGATAAGCGGTATAGAAATGTACTTGCTATATTGCTATCGTATGCTTTATTATATGGATCATTTTCTCTAAAGCATTTTTTTTGTCATTTCTCTTATGGATGTACAATAGAAATCTAAGCAATAACAAAATAACAGATATTGAAGAAGGAGCATTTGAAGGGGCCTCTGGTGTAAATGAGCTTCTGCTCACAAGCAACCGATTAGAGAATGTTCGGTATAAAATGTTCAAAGGACTAGAAAGCCTCAAAACTTTGTAAGTCTTGTTCTTTTCTCCTTTGTGTTTTCTACTTCTATACATAGACATATTTCGTTTTATACCTTGCAAATAGACTTTTAAAAACCCAATTCTTAGACATGGGTGGACACTTTGCTTTTAATTGCAACATTTACAAAAGACCTACATTAATCATATCACTTTCCTTTTTTATTATTAGTTTATTTATTTATATCCTGTCTTCCTCCCAGTATAGAGACTCAAGGCAGCTAGTCGCAGTTAATCTCTGAGGTTACATGGTTTGAGATTTTAGCTTCATACAAGTGCAGCAAATTCTAGACATAGAAGTGGGATTGAAACTAGATGTAGCACAGGATTTTAGGATCTCTCTTGAATAAGCTGTCTGCATGGCTTTTTGTGTATTCTTTCATTCTGCAACATCTTTGCTTGCAATATGCTTATCTTTTTTTTTTTCTTTATCCCCATCAGTCCCTTAAAATATCTTTCTCCTTTATTACTGGGCTGTCTTAAATCCTTGGGTCAACTCTGATTATGACTGGAATATAGAGATTGAGCAATGCTGTCAGGAGTTTGTAGCTCAAACTTTTCCTTTACTATAAACTTGAAAACCTAAGGCAAACCCCTCTCCCAGCTCCAACATCCCCTCCCCAAACAAGTCAGTGGCATGGAGGCAATCAAATTGGCCTATTTTAAATTATTGTTCTAAGTAGAGTTGCTCATAGATGCTTTAGGAAAATAATGTTTGGATCAAATGATCATGAGGAACAAAAACTGTCACAAAAGTCATACATTCCATATATATATAGTGTGTGTGTGTGTGTGTAATCATGATGGCACTGGCAATCATACTTTTCCTCCTGCTCAGCCATCTTTTTCTTCTATATTTCCTACCCCAGAAAATGTCAGGCAGGTGCCTTAATGCTATATCTTACTCTGGCATCTTCTGGGCTGAAAGGGGAAAAGTAAAGCAGTGCCCAGCAGGAGCAAGGGTCATGGATCTTCCTGTTGTTAGGTGGAATAAGAACGTTGTCCATGTTTATGTCCTCTCACAAATTGCCAGAGCTCCCAACTTCACATCTTGCAACCAGAACAGCAAAGGTGGATGGGAGTATGATTCTATGATTCTATGATTCTATGATTCTAACTCAGCCTTAATTGCGTGGATTATCAGCACAAAAGTACACAAAAGCACACAATCAAGATTTATTAGTAATGATCCATTTAGTCATTCTGATTACATTAGTAGACCTTGAAATGAAAGTAAATGTTGCTCTTGTGCCCAGGTGGCACAGTGGTTAAATGCTAGTACTGCAGCCACTGACTCACAAACCACAAGGTTGTGAGTTCAGTACCAGCCAGGGGCTAAGGGTTGACTCAGCCTGGCATCCTTCCAAGGTTGCTGAGTACCCAGCTTGTTGGGGGCAATTAGCTTACACATTGTAAACCGCTTAGGAAGTGCTTAAGTGCATCATAAGTGGTATAGAAATGTACCTGCTATTGCTATGAGCACATTGTGAATATATCAGCTGAAGCTTACAGAAAGGGAGAAAGCATTTGGAGATAATGGTCACTACAGGGTGCAAAGCCACTTCTGATAATGAGCCAAGTCATATCTAGAGTACCTCAATACATTGAATAATATTTGAGAAGAATTACTATTTGAGGAAAAAGAACTGGAGATGCTAAGAAAAAGATAAAAGTAGTTTGCATAGTTATCCCTTGATCTCTAAACCCACTGAAAAAGCTTTGAATAAGCAAGTTCTTAGGATCAGACTTTTAAAGTAAATACCATAGATGTCTCACTATAGAAGCAGAGCTCACAGCCCTTCACACCTTTTGACTCTCTCTTAGCAATTACAATCAAAAGCAAAACTCAGTATGATAGTCACCAAATTGACTGTGCAGGCTTTGGTTCTTAGACCTACATCACTATTACAGTTCACACTTTCAGAAACATTTCTGGAAGTGACTTATGAGTTAAAGATACTGGGTATCATATGGGTAACAGCTTATGGGGTAACAGAGGCAATTCCAATTATTCATAATGTTCATAATAAAAACAACTCCTTCTTTGAGATGTATTTTCTCTCTGCTCTTTGGCTTACTTCTGTATGGTTTTCCAAAGTTATTGCTTGAAGTTTGAGTTACCAGTGCTAAGTCTAAACTTCACTTTAAAATGTTTTTGAGATATTTTGTAGGATATATCTTTAAAAAGTTGGAGATAGATAGGGAGAAAAGACCATCTAGAAGGATTGTTAGTAAAAATAATATTACATGAAACTTTTCTGAAACTACATTGACAGACTGAAAATTGAGGAAGGCATTTTCGTTTTGATTGTGGGAGGTTTTTGAAATTGTACCAAAACAGTTTTGGGAGAAGTCAGAGTCCTACAATGCTGATGCTTTTATTTGCTCTTCTTCTTTTATTTTCAAGCCCCTTTTTTCTTTTTAGCATATTTTCAAGGGTTTGGAAGATGTGGGACTCAGCAATATGTTTCTTCTTACTAGAGCATAACATCACAATTTTGGATATTCTTACCATGCTAATGTATTTTTACTAATGAAGGTGCATCTCATGCTATCTCAGCATCTTCCCAGATGATGCCTCACATGAAGGGATAACAGTGCCTTTTATTGCTGTCAGACATGGGGTAGTCAGACAATTGTTATATGAATATTATCCCTGAGGACTGTGATACTGTGGTCATAGTAAAAACACATTTTTAGCAGTTGTATGAGCTGCAGTTATGTCCTAATTTTTAAGCTGTATAATTTTATTCTTCAATGAATTTAATTATTTTATCTACAATGCAATGTCCTTTGGTTATATCTGATTTAGTACCAGAAATCTATATTTTGTGGTTGTTTTTGTATCAGTTTTAGGAAGCTTTTTTGTTGATTACTTTCATTGGCTTGTAGTACACCTGTAAAAAGTCCAGTGGACATTGGCTCAGTGAAAATAATACTTGGTTTGATTTGATTTTCCCAGCCAGTGTGTCTAAAATTTAGGATTGTGCCCTTATTCTATCATTGCTACTTGAAAACCAAATTTAAAATATTTACATACAGTATATGGTGTTTTTATTTGTATTTACTTTCACATATGATAGTTCTCACTCTGTGTATACTGTGTAACTCAAATTTAATTTTTGTAAATGAAGTGACACCTATTCCTGCTAGAATTCCTGTTAAAACTGCAACCAATTTTGAAAGAGTAAATTACATGTAGGCAATATAAGAGCTTCCTTGTTAATTGTCATGCAAGTAAGCATCTGCCAATTTTCGCGGGTCCATAAGAAAAACACATTTTATACATCGAATGCACTGCAGTATTTATTGCCGGAAAGCTTGTTGTTTATGGAAAACACAGTGTATCATATCATTTAATGTTGATTGATTTGTAAGAAATCTTAAGAAACATGTGACATTTTCTCTGTGGAGTAACAAATACTTTTCTTAACCCCCCCTCCCCCCACAGAATGCTAAGGAGTAATCGCATTAGCTGTGTGAGTAACGATAGTTTCACAGGCCTGAGTTCTATCCGTCTGCTGTCCTTATATGATAACCAGATAACTACAATTGCTCCTGGAGCTTTTGACACCCTTCATTCCTTGTCCACACTGTAAGTTGTTCTTGCACTAGTAGCTAGCCTTTCATATGAGAACACACAAACATAGATTTGTTTGATTTATAGATTTATAGATTTATTAAATGAAAATGTTCATTGTTAACATAAAGATACCGCTGATAACTATACAATAAATGGCCGAGTTTTGGGTGCTGTAGTGTTCAAGGTGTGCTAAATATCACCTTGTAAATGAATAACAATGTGAAAATATGTTGACAATTTTTGCGAAATATACGTAATTCACACTTTTGCTGAAGGATTCCATGCCTTCTGGGAATGCATTAAAACTGTCAGCATGGACTTCCCTTGATGTAGTTCATAGCTTCGGGGCTTGACAGATGGGAGGCTAAACGCCCCTTTTAGCCCCGGATCATTGCTGAGGGAACCGCACACTGTGGCAATGATCCACTCCCTCTCAGGAGCAAAAAGAAGCTGTTGTAAGTAGCTTCCTGGAAGCGGTGCCATAGTGGCGCCCACGCACCATCATGATGTCCCTTCCTGCCAGCGTCGTTTGGGCGCTGTGATGTATGTGCATCATCATGGCGTGCCCTGTATGGATGGGTGCTTGCCAAGATGGTACCTGGATGCTGGCAGAAAGGCTTTGAGCGTGTGCATTCTCAGCCCTATTTCAACCGCAGTTCGGGGCCAGGTCAGCATAAAGTGCCAGTCTGTATTGGCCCATTCTGACAATAACTATTTCCTTGGTCCAGGGTACAGCTGCAGATTAATCATCCAAAGATTTCAGTTCACACATACATTACAGTACCATTGAGAAGGTGGTTGTTTTGTATGAAGTCTTTGGATTTGGTCCAAAGAGATCCACAAGAACTTGGATAAGTTCATGAAGCTTTCTTCTTGATGTACTTCCTGATTCACTTTAGTGATGGAATCACACAACATGCACAATGAAGTGCAGGTTCTGAGCTGCTCCTGTTAGAATGATAGTTGGTTTCCAAGAAGGAGCAAAATATATCTGCCTGAGGATCCACTCACACAAGTGGAAGTTGTGCAACCCTAATGATAGCTAGGAAATGAAGTACTGTCATGCAGCCTTGCCTGATATGAACTAGTGCTTTTGTAGGCTCCTTTGTATTATTGCTGGGGGGCTTGATGGGGAAAGGAGATAGAAGCCTCCTTGGGAAAAGATGAAGTATCATATAACATTCCAGGACAATAGCAACTCTTCCTTAATTTATATGATGCTCATTTATATACACAATGTCCTGTGATGGGGCAATTTAAAATGCACCCATTTTTACTCCCATTCTCCATTCTGTAGTTCCAGAAAGCACAGGTTGCCAGATTACTGTGCCTTTCAGTAGTGGCACAGGAAGGATCATCTTGACATATGTATTTTCTTATTCACTTCAGAGCTGTGAAGCTGCATTTTCAGTTGTTGTCTTCTATGTGTAATTCAAAGTAGATCAGCTCTCTAACTTTGGTAACCTTAGGAAAGTCCTAGTATACAGAGATGTCCACTTTAATAAGATGACAATGAGCACCTGACCATCAAGATCTATAACTTGAGAAGCATAACTACCAGTATTTTTACTGATCATGTTCCCACAGGCATCATATAGCAGGTGATATAGAGATAGAAAATGACAGGAAATCCATAGAATTTAATCTGTTATAGTTCAGGAAACAATTAGCAGAACAGACCTATGCATGGTTATTTAATAATAAGTCACATTGGCTTAAGTGGAACTTATTCTGAGGTACATTTGCATAGCATTGTAGCCTAAATGGATATATTTTAAAATATGCTTTTCTAGAGCCATGTGTTGTTAAACATGTTTGAGTGGAAGAAGAAAAATGAAGATGGTGGGTAGACGGAGGGGGAGTAAAAAAAGAAAATCCTGGTGCATCTAGCAGTTTGGCTTTCTGTGATTTGACTGTTTGAGGAAGGAATATAATTGCCACCATACTTAATCCTCTTTCCACTTAAAATGTGACAAGTTATACCTAATGACTAATTTGTGCATATTTAAGATGGCATGTTTATAAATAATGAAATTGTCAAAAGACTTGCACTGCAATGTGGAGATGCCAAAAGCATTGAGAGTTTTGGAAGTAAGTTCATTTTTATAACTGGCATGTAATCAACTTAGCTGTCACTTTAGATGGGAAACCTATTCTCTGGAGCAAATAAAAGATGGAAATCTTGAGGAGGCAAATTAATGAAAGAGCTGTTGTCAGGTTAAAGCTAATAATATAAAGTAATCAGCCTTCATTGCAGCATTAAATTACTGTATTATCATGTGTAGATAGCTTGACAGCAAGTCAGATCTGTGACACCTTTACATTATTGCTAAATAAGATGTACCAGGATTTCTCAACTCAGATTCTGAAATTGCTGCCCTGAACTTTGATTGGGATACTGGAGGGGGGTGGGTGGAATCTCATCTGTTGTTAATGTTGTAGAAAATGCAAAAAAACATAATCAGAGCAGCAAATGAGTGAGTGAAGGTAGTAAAACAAATACTGTGTGTATATAAATAATTTTTGGGGATATATTTTTTTAAAATTTTAACTTGAAACTGAAAAAAGTGTTGTTTGCGTGTACCTATCAGGAACCTCTTGGCTAATCCATTCAACTGCAACTGCCACTTAGCATGGCTGGGAGAGTGGCTGCGGAAGAAGCGTATTGTGACAGGGAATCCTCGCTGCCAGAAACCCTACTTCCTCAAAGAAATCCCTATACAAGATGTGGCCATTCAGGATTTCACTTGTGATGATGGTAAGAAATGCAGCCTTCTTGTTGCTGACCTTGGCAAAGGCAGGGATGTAAGAGTATTGTATGAAAGGTTTAATTCTATTACTACTGTTGCATTTGAAGTCCTGTATTGACATCAGAAACCAGAGGTCACGTGGAAGAAGTTGGCAATGCGACAGCCCCTGGAGTAGGGGGCAGTGTGATACTGAAATGGACTTCTCCCCTCTGACACTTCTGATTTTCCAGAACAGAAAGGAGAACTATGACAATAAATACCATGCTGGGATAACACTAAAAGAGGGACCTTTGATATACCCTGGAACTATTTTTTTTTCTGCAGTCTGTGTAGCTAAACAATATTTGATGCTGTGTTGCATGACCTTTTAAAAATTAGAAACTTCTGATGGATTGTTGACATCTGTGTGATCAGTCAGCCAGCCTTTCTACGCTTGCTGTGTATGCTCATACTTTGCTTCATATGGGGAAATGACATGTTAAGTACAGATACTTTGAACACGTTGCTGAGACTTCACTGGATGGGGGGAAGTGCTAGTCGTCATTCCTCCCTAATTTTTTGTTTATTTTTAACAATAAACAATAACAAATAAATTCAACTAGAAAATAAAATAAAAGGAAAAACAAGAGATAAAACAAAGCAAAAAGCAACCAACACATGCTAATTGTTTTGTTCACATGCAGCAGGAGAAGAATGTTGTGGTGATTAACAAGCCATTGACAGGCTGACTCAGAGTGCCAAGACAGCCTGTCTTCTCAGGAATTAGTAAATTACTGTGATATTTTCATGTCCCCAGTTATAGATAATGTGGCTACATGTATTAATTCCAAGCTATGGGTCATTCAAGAAGTGGTTTTAGTGTTGGATTATGACCAGGGTTCAAATCCCAGCTCAGCCATGTAAAGCCACTGGGTGACCTTGGGCAAGTCACACTCTCTCAGTAGACATCCTGTGAAGAAATTTGCCAAGAAAACCCCATGACAGGGTTGCCCATAACTGAGAACCAACTCAAGGCACACAACAACAACAACAACAACAACAACAACAATATTAAAGATACAACAAACAAGCCTTTACAGGGTGGAATAAAAGAGACATGAGTCATACTCAAAAGGACCTTTTATTCAACCTCTATGTTCAAAGAGATTTTTGGCTCTTTCGGGGGCCGGGGAGCCTTTGAATGTCCACAAACAGCCATGTCAAAAAAAAAAAAAAGGAAATCTTTAAAAGCAGTTTGAAATGTGACAGTAGAAGGGGTTTGCTTTGCTTTTTAGTTAACTGGCCTTGTGGAAATAAAAATACACCACCATCAGTGGCATCATTGGGAGTGTACAGAGGGTACGGATCACACTGGGTGACACCCTGGGAGAGTTGTCACCCAATGGGCAGTAAACCAGAAGAGACTGGCACAACCAATGGGTGACCAAGAAAGGGCATTATCCCACTCACCCAGAAGCTTCACTAGACCTTAAAAGGGCCCTCAGGAGTCTGCAGTGCTGCCTATCTCAGCAGCATCCATGCTGGGCCCTGAAGGTCTTTCCATGAGAGGAGTGCATTGACTTGGAGGCTGCAATGCACCGCTCTCAGCAGCAGTCACAGTGGCAGGGCAGTTTGCCCTCCCCTGCACCAACACCAGTAAAACCACTGACCACAGGTAAGGTCAGACAGTCTGTATCCTTCATACGGTGCCATTTTTATTAGCCATGGTTTCAAACTTGTGGTGCATACACCATATTATAGAAGCTTCCACATGAAAGCATAGCTGAATGCACAGTTGCTTGTGAATATATTTCCTATTTACAGAGTTATTTACAAGCAGAATACTCACAGAACAGATTAAAATTATTGTGCTGCTGCAAGGTGTGTTAAGTGCTTTTAGCTGAGCAAGGTTTATATTTATGGTCCTTTTTTTTAATAAACCAGGAAATGATGAGAATAGTTGCTCTCCACTCTCCCGATGTCCTGCAGAATGCACATGCCTAGATACTGTAGTTCGCTGTAGCAATAAAGGTCTGAAGACTTTGCCTAAAGGCATTCCAAAGGATGTAACTGAACTGTAAGTACGTCAGCATTTCTTCTTTGAAACAATGGACCTTATCACATGGAGGGTAAAATGCCTGCAAAACGTTTCTGAAGTGTGAAGGTGTCGTCTGTCACATTTCTAAAACATCACTGAGGCATTCTGCTTCTCTCCCATTGTCAAAGTGTTCACGGAGCAGCCATTTTTTGAATAATGGGATCTTCTGTTATGTAAAAAAAATAGCTCCTCTGTGAACGCTTTGACAGCGGGAGAGAAGCGGGACGCCTCAGTGAAGTTTTAGAAGCGCAACGGACAATCACCCCTTCGCGTTTCAGAAACACTTCAGGAACATTTTGCCCACGGTAAGTCTTCGTGTGATAAGGGCTGATGTCAGAAATGATGAGGGTTCTCTTCCCCATGAATGAGTGTGTTTGAGGAATGTGTTTGACAGGTCAGTAATATTACTGGGCAATTCATTTGGTTTGTCTTTAGTTTGGCTTTGCTCCCTTAGTTTGGTTTTGCTAAAAATATATATATATATATATGAGGGGACTTTAAGAACTTTGTCTTGAGCTTGAGGCCCAAATACCAAAAGGACCATTTTGAGCCATGTTTGTCCTATGAATTCCAGATGTTGGGTACATGGAGATCCTCAGAGGTTGAATGTTTTCAGTTGTGATGCTTCATCTCTGGAAATTCCTGCCCAGGAAGGGTCAGTTGATGCTGCTTTAGGCAAGAATACTATTGGTGACATAAACACTATTATGCCCTTATGTACATAATGTAGCCTTATGTCATCATATACAGAATATATTTTTGAGGAGTTACATAGGTTGGTATCATGAACAAGATTGTAAATGTGGTATGTAAATATTGCACAAAGTGGTTGCACCTTGTAGTAAGTTCTTCCATTTCATTCATCATTGCTACCTGTTGTGTATTAGTTGCACCACAGTATAATTCTGGTGTTGCAGAACTCTAGCAGAGCTATGCCTGCATAAATTTATGTTATAGTGAACAGGCTGTCAGCCTTAGTTTCATTTTCAAGATCAGGTGACTATCTTTTTATCTGATCAGAACCTTTAGACTCTTAAGATGATATACTGGACAGTTTATGAAACAAATCCTATGTAAATATATTTGAGGCCTTTCGTGTTTTGTCTACAGTGAACACTACTTGAACTTTTAAGACTGCTTGGTCAAGAGTTCAGCAATGTTAACAATGCTGGGAAGCACTAACTGCTTACATTTTGGATATAATTGAGGGGGCTTTCTAGATTGGCAAAAAGAAGTGTGTTCATGGCTGCATGAAACTCTAGCCTTTAGATTAGAAAAAGGGAAAGTGTGCCATGAAAATGCTTTTTTTGCATTTTAGGGAAGAAGAAGCACCTTTAAAAAGGTGCTGGTTTTCCCAGCTTTTTTAAAAACTGCGGAACAGCACAGCTCCATCTAAAGGTTGCAGTGCAGCTGCTAAGCTTTAAGGAAAAGGCAACTTCATGTCACACTTTCCTGCCAATCTAGAAAGTCCCGAGGATTTTCAAAACAAGGACCCAAGTGCTTGAAAGATGCAAAACAAAATAAAACCCCAAAATAAAACTGCATCCTCTTTTTTTAAAAAAAATCATTGTTTATTTTGCAAACAGTTTGTTACTACTGAACATTCTCCAAGGAAGACCTATATTCACCTGAAGGATTTTAAGGATATACTGAATGTTGGACTTAGTACTGGAGAAACAAGATTAGGATGTCTGTTTCCCCTCCCTCTGTCATCTATCCCAAGCCAAATTTCCAAGATCACTCATCATGAACCTGATGTCCAGCCAATTGCAACATAGTATTGATGACCTAATGCTTTACTGTTAAACTAAGATCAAAAGTACTTTGATTATGTATTGATATTTATATCTCACCCTTCTTTTCAAAGCCAAGGGCAGTTCACAAATTTTATAAAACAAATGATAATATACAAGTGCAAATAAAATCATAATTCTAAGGTCAGAGAAAAATTTTAAAAAAATGCAATAAAACAAATATAACAATGTTGTATTTGCCTGTCCACTTAAAAAAAAAAAAAAGACACACACACAGCTAAAAATATGTATTCACATGGAGCTAAAATGACAACAGAGAGGAACTTCCAGATCTCCAATGGCAAAACTTAATCAAAGTTTCATTCCTGAGAATCCAACCCTGTGCCAGTGCAACATTTGTGTGGCTAGAGGGAACCATCTTTGCTGGCTCTGTATGAAACAAGGCTAGCAAAGGTTAAAGACATCCTGGCACAGACATGCAATGATTTTCAAGCACAGATGTGGAGCCAAAGAGCCCATAAGCCCATTTCCCCTCCACGATTTCCTCTTTCATTGATAGTACTTGGTCCACGCATCCATTTCTAGTTCAATATAGTTATGCCACTCATATCTGGGTATCTGGGCTGAATAGGCACTTTCCCCCTTTCTCCCAGGACATTTTCTTGGCAAGTGGTAATAGAGAAAAAGTAGGAGATGAGAGAAAGAACAGGAGTTGCAGTGAGTATCTGTAGTCCCTGTTGAGATGAAGGGAGGGTTATGGAGCTGCACCTAAGGAATGGAGATGCAGACTGCCCTTAAGATTGACCTGGGACATTTCCCCACTTTAACTTGATGCAGATTCCTTAGAAGAGCCTCCACCAACTAGGGACTTTATTACACGGGGGAAATTGGGCAAAATCGGGAGTTTAAACAGCAGTTATCCCAGGCAAAATGCAAATTCGCAGTTAGGATTTTCAGATGATGTCACTCTTAAAGAGCTAATAAAGAGGCAATAAAAACAACAAATCATCCACAAGAAAATCCTGAAAGTGATTTATTGCTGTTTATTGTCTCTTTATTACCTCTTAAGAGTAATGTGTGTGAAAATGTTAATCGTGAATTCGTGTTTTGCCCAGGATAATCATTGTTTAAATCTCCAATTCCATCCAATTTTCCCTGTGTGATGATGGCCAGCAATCTAATACATTTGGATTTCTCCCAGGCCTCAGATGCTTCACCCAAGGTGGCTGAGGAGGCCGTCTATTAAGTTCCCCCACTAACAGATTATTTGCTTCCTCCTAATATATCATTCAAATAAAGTTAAATAACTTAAACAAAGTGGTCCTTGACCTTGTCTGATCTCATTATTTCTAAAGTGGGGCATCAAGATCCTACCATGTGTAGTTACAGGCAGATCCTCCACCCCCCAAAAAACCTCATCTTAAATCCTAGGTTGGTCCATACTAGGGAAGGCAAGTATTTGGGTTCTGAATCATTTGGTGCTTTGTATACTAGTAGTTACAACTTGTCTCGGGCTTAGTACTTCACTGACAGTTGGTGCAGATTTGAAAATGGTTGTGGTATGCTTATCTCCTACTGCCCCTGTTAGCAGCACATGTTCAACAGCATTTCACACCACCTTCAACTTCTCGATTGCCTTGAGGAAATGTTCCATGTAGAGAGCACTGCAGTAATCAAGTCAGGAAGGCATCAGATCATGGAGCCCTGGTGTCATGTTGATCCCACTCCAGGAACAGTTTTAGCTGGTCATAACTAGTCCTTGCCACTGCAGTTACCTGGGATTGAATCAAAGGATACTTTCAGAAAACGTAGCGGAAGCATAAACATAGCTATTCATTTTTCCTCCACATTGAATAAGAATTACTTAATAAATTACTACATTCTATAAAGCAATACTGATGTGCAAGTAATACCCTTTGGGGACCAGCAGGCCAGATGTGCTTGCATGTAGTAGGAAATCTTGGTAAAAATTATTTATTTTAAACAAGTGTGCAGGTGTACATCTGGCCATTAAACTGGTGGTTGATCTCATCTATTCCCCAGTTGTCATATTATCCTAAATAAAAAATACAGGCAACTATAGCTATAACACTGATATTTTATTTATTACCATGGGCCCTTTTATTGCTTTACGTCTGAGCATTGTATTCATGGAAGAAAGTATTAATGATTTAAATTAAATGGTTTTGCATTCTATCTTTCTTTCTGTAGTTATTTGGATGGAAACCAGTTTACCCTTGTTCCCAAAGAACTTTCAAACTATAAGCACTTAACTCTTATGTGAGTAACATTCAGATAATTTCTATGCTGATATTTTGTTTAAAAAATTTTCTTTGCCATTAAATGCAATCAATTCAAGAAAAAAAAACATAGCATGTACTCAATTTGTTAGCAATTATATTGGCAATGCACATTTTAGAAATGATATACACTTTACTCCACTGTTCATAGCACAGTGCATTACAAAGAAGAGAAACAAAGTCCCCCTTATCCACTCCAAAAGATGCATTCTCCAGCAAAATGGAACATAGAGTATACTGGCTATTGCTGGTTGTCACATAGATAGAGTATAGTATTAGAGAGCATAAAGGCATTTAAGTGAATTCAATTACAGAGAAAAATTGCTATAGCTTGTTTGGAACAGTGTTACACAGCAGTAGATGATACTGCAGTGAAAGAACAGTGAGAAACAGCAGAATCACTTATCTCCTTTAAAGGAATCTTTCTAAGTGGTTTCAGCTATAACAACGCTTTGCCCATTAAGCTTCAGGAGGTATCAAACTGGAAGCAAGTTTACCAGATTGCATCTGTGAAGAAATAAATGTGATAATGTGTTTGTATTTTAAAAGGTCTGTTTTTCCAATTGTATTCATTTTCAAAATAAGAAATAAAACCATTCAAGATTTTAATTTAAAAACACACAAATTTAAACATATGTACACATCTGCTGTTGTGCAAAGACATTATTTGTCATTCAAAAAGTCACTTGGCCAAATGTACATTTTTGTATTAAAATAAACACAGGTCTTCAGAGAGATGTGTAAGTAACATTAAACATTATCCTTACATAGTTCTTGTTTTATTTCATGAAACCAAGTATTAGTAATGTATGACATTTGTGGGAAATAGTGCACTAATTCCAGGGATTACTGGGATTTTTTTCCCTCTCCTCTATTTGTGTGATTGTTTTGCCTTTACTCCTATACAGGTGAAATGCAGCTATAAGGGATGAATGATATTTTGAATAGCACAGCAATAAAACCACGTTAACAATTAGTATTTGTTTGTTTTTTCAGTGTCTGTGGGCGTTAGATAATTTCTGGATTTATTTTTTTGTAGAGATTTAAGTAACAACAGAATCAGCACTCTTTCAAACCAGAGTTTCAGCAACATGACTCAACTGCTTACCTTGTAAGTACACATGTGTAACAGAAATGATTGAGACAAATATAATGCTGAGCAACTTTAATAATGAACCTACTAACTACTGTGAATTTTGGCTGTGTGATTATATAAAGAAAACAATCTGTGACCTAGAATTCTATGCTCGCAACTGTTTCTTTGTGATCTTACTATCCCTCTTGAAAATTAATTCTTGTTAAACTTTCAGAATTCTCAGTTACAATCGTCTCAGATGTATTCCAGCACGAACATTTGATGGCTTAAAATCACTTAGACTGCTGTAAGTTTTCCGTTGTTTATTTGCTTATGCAAGCCAATTGACAATTAGGCTGTCTCTTCCAAGGCCTTACATAAAGTTTTAAAGAACAGGCTGGGGGTGCTGCAGTTTTAATGTACTGTTTTTAATTATCTTTATCTTTTTAATTACATTTTATTCCTTTAATGAGTGATGTGTTTTAATACTGTAATAGTTTGAGTCTATTTTAATGCTCACTTTTTATTTATTTATTTATTTATTTATTATATTTATTTGTATCCTGCTCTTTTCCCAGCATTAAAAACAGTACAATTAAAAACATTTTTTTAAAAAAAATATATAATTTTATAATTTTGTAATTTTTTTAAATTGATAAAAGTATTGTTTATAATATCCTTTTCAATTGTGAGCAGCTTTGAGTTGCAATTTTGGGGGGAAATGGGATATTCATTATCATCATCATCATCATCATCATCATCATCATCATCACTATCATCATCCTTTTTAAAAGTGAATGGGAAAATGTCACAGTAGAAAGTCCATTACTGCCATTACTGATGGAGACATAGAATGTGGAGGAATGGTGTGTGAAAACCTTTTAATTCTTTAGTTTCAGTTATGAGAGGTAAAGCATTATGATTGTCAACTCCTGACCTATTAAAGCAAGACATTAGCACAGTTCCAAGGCAATTAGAAAGAGAAGTATGTCTGCCCCAAGCAGAGAATTGTAACAGGCAATTTGAATAGCATTGCCCCAGTCTAGTCCAGCTGCTAGCTCCACTGGCAGGAGACTAACTTCATGGCATTCAACAGCAATAAGTTGAGAGAGATGGTATCCGTATCATATCTTGTTGCCACCAAATAAGTAGCAGAAGAATCAAAGCAGTATCTTCTTAGATTGGTAATGTAATTTTGTTTGCTCTATATTTTTAAAAGCCAAATATACTCTTGCGTATTACATCACATAATATACATGCTTAAATTTTAAAGCCAGTGTGATGTCATGATTTGAGCACTGGACCATAACTCTGGAGGCCAGTGTTCAAAATCCCACGCAGCCATGGAAGCCCACTGGGTGACCTTTGGAAAGTCACATTATTTTATTGATTTACTGTATTTATACCCTGCTTTTCGGCCAGAAAGGCTGTCAGAGCAGCTTACAGATAGATATTTCCCTGCTCTTGGGCTTACAATCTAAAAAGACATGACACAAAAAGAGAAGGGAATGGCAGTGGGAAGTGGAATAAGTCCAGCAGTTCTTCTCTCCCTCTGAGGCCTGGACCATGGCAGATGGACTGGAGGGAGGGCTCTGCTTCTTACTTTAGGCCAGGTCTGATGAAGCTGGCTGGCCTTTCTCTCAGTCTGTGGCTGGATGATGTCAAATGGCAAAGAGGGAGGGCTCTTCTTCATACTTGAGGCCAGGACTGATGGAACTGACTGGCCTTTCTTTCCCTCTGAGAGAAAGCCTCATTAGCCTCAGAAGAAGGCAAACCTCTCTGAGCAAAGCTTTCCAGGAATGCTCTGTAAAAGATATACCATAGGGTCGCCACAACCCATAAATGACTTGAAACAAATTTTTGGATCTTTTTATGCTCCGTAATTATGCCTGGTTGGGAAAGGAAGGATGAATGATTCCAAACACACCTTGGCAGGGACTTCTGCCAGATCACCTTCCCAGGATGACTCCTTATTGAAGTCATGAGAGGCTTTGTGATTTGGCTCAGGTGGATCGCAAGGGACCTGGGCTATGGAGAGATTGTCCTTTTAGAGTTCATGTCATGACTTTTTAAAGCTGTAGATTACAGTGTGCTTTTTCCAAACTAGATTTAGTAGTTATTTAAGAGATTCAAGGTTGAACACAGGTATGTTTTGAGCAGAGTTGATTTTGAATAAATACATTCAGTTAATCTTGCACAGTATGCAAACAAAAGCAGTGGCCATGTCTTACAGCATTCATATATATGCATTCTTATATAAAATGTTGAGTGTCAAGTTTTTAAATGTTTAGTTTCTTTTTAAAAACAAAATAACACTGTATTTAGCAATTAAATCATGTCCACCAGTTCTGGCTGGCTGGAATTACATGTTACTTTCTGTGAATGGCTACCACTGAAAACAGAAGTTTAAACTTTCCTCCTCACTTATCTATCTTATTTAATTAAGCAAAAAATGCATAATATTATTCTATTGCAAATCTCCCCATTTATTTTGCTGCTGCTTGAAGGGGTGAACAAACTCTCATGTGTTACGAGATCACATCACATGTTCACTTAATACTACGGGGTAGACAATTCTTACAGTGGACATGCAGCATTGATAGCAAGTTCCTTCCATCTCTTAAGAACAAGGGAACAAATTCTAAGTAAACTATGAAGAGGTATTTCAGGAGGTATTTCAAGCTCATAAGGACCAGTAATTGACAATAAATTAGTGCATTTGCAAATCTGCTATGCTGAATTTGATGTCACTGAATAAAAAGGTACTTCCACACCTGTTTTTAATACATAAATGTTTCTCTTTCACTTAGATCCTTACATGGCAATGACATTTCTGTTGTTCCTGAAGGTGCTTTTAATGACCTTTCAGCATTATCCCATCTGTGAGTATTCAGTCCATAACAATATTTATAGCAATAACAAGTACATTTCTATACCAATTATCAGTGCACTTAAGCACTTTCTAAGCAGTTTACAAAGTGTAAGCTAATTGTCCCCTACAATCTGGGTACTCATTTTAGTGACCTCAGAAGGATGGAAGCCTTTATGTTTATTAACATACAGCCATACTTATGGTAATATTCTGACTGTAGTCACAGCCACAGCAATGTCCATCTTTCCATGACAATGTGGCAGCACCTTTTCCCCAGGAGCCTGAATGGCCTCTAGAAAAGAGGAGGAAATCAGATTTATCAGGTTGACCAGAAGGAGGTATTTCTTCATCAGACTTACAGGATGGGTTCAGTCTGGTTTGCTGTGTGGGAATATAAAAGCTGTTGCCAGAATTCAGTGAATTCTCACCCCATTGTTCCCTCGCTTTATTTAGGTATAAAATTGTTGTTAATTGGGTTACAATGGAATGATTATTGTATTTGGGTACAATTTTGGTGGTGGGGACCTGGGACATGAAAGAGGGACTTAGCCTGCATCCTGGTCACCCCCATTTCGGTGATCCATTATGGGACTTTGGAGTGGAAGTAGCATGGGGCATCCTATTTTTGAGGGTTGGGGCCTGCCTTTTCCCATATGACAGGGGCACAATCCAGCAGATCATAAAATGTATTTATAATATTGGAAGTTCCTATTTACAGCCATTACTGAGTGGGCATAACTGTCCCTCAAACGTACCATTTCAACCTGCCAACACTTCGACTGAAGGGCATTCTGCAGGCATCATTTTCTGAGATTTCATCCTGATCAGGCCATTATTCATTCTGAGGCTGAAGATTTCCCCCATGTTTGCCTTTCGCAGCCCGATATTTCCTCGCAGCTGTATTTTCCCTAACCTTGTTGCCCTGGCAGTACACCCATACAATCACATTGGTACTGTAGGAGAAGGTTTCAAAACACTGTATTTCCTTCCATTTCATTTAACTTTGTATAGTTAAGCCTTTTGTAATTACCTTTTGAGACAATGGCTTACTACAAGGTTCCCGTGGAGCTCATTTTGAATGAAAACTTCCTTTTGCTACAGTTTTCAAAGCAGCTAGCACAGTAGTAATAGCACTAGAATATTTTTCACTATGTCTTCAAACCTCTGAAGTAGTTGCTCTTGGTTTCTGCTCTGCAGTGCCATTGGGGCTAATCCACTTCACTGTGACTGTAACATGCAATGGCTGTCTGACTGGGTCAAGTCAGAATACAAAGAACCAGGCATAGCCCGCTGTGCAGGTCCTGGGGAAATGGCTGACAAACTACTTCTTACCACTCCATCTAAAAAATTTACATGTCAAGGTATGTGTTTTTGATTTGTATTTTAAAAATGTCATGTTCGAGTAAGTTTAGGTACAGGGGCGCTTTGTATCCATTGGTGTTTGGTTCCAGGACCCCCCATGGATACCAAAATCTGCAGATGCTCAAGTCCCATTAAATACAGTACCATAGTGAAATGGCATCCCTTTTCTAAAATAGCAAAATCAAGATTTGCTTTTTTTGGAGTTTATATATTTTAAAAAATATTTTTAGGCTGTGGATGACTCAATCTGTGGATAAACATTCCATGGATATGAAGAGCCAACTGTATTTCAGGGCAGAATATTTAATTAGAAAGATGGTTGCTTTGGATATTAATGGATCAGCATAATGTGCTCCCACTGCATACAGAAAAAAGAAAGACATTTAGTACTTGTATCCAGTGTGTTAATATCTAGTTTCTTAGTGTTGGCAACTGGCAAAGCATCTCCAGATGTTTTGAGAAGGGTAAGATAGTTGCTGATGTATATGCTATGTTCTCTACAACTCAAGTCCATTACCCACATTGTATATTGGTAATTTCACAACTGGCAAGAGCTCTAGGCTTACTAAATGTACTTGTATATTGATCTGTTTAGCATAACAAGCTTGTAGTGTTTAGACTTTAACCTTTGTATTTTTACATTTAGTTATACTTAGGACTGTAATGTATGAAGTACCATTGATACATAATGTATTGACCTTTGTTTCACTTGTATTTGTTTCACCTTATTAAAAACACAAAGTGCAAACCATTCTGTCCATTAGAATTGATGCCCTTGGAATAAGACAACTTCTCCAAAATTTGTACAGATTACTGTTTGGCATCCTGAAAACCTTGTCATCATGCTTTTATTTTTGTCTTTAATGATAGGACCTGTTGCTTACTATGACTGCAGGTGCTTGAATTCATTATGAATGCACATTCTTTACTTCTGCCTTGTCTTGCACACAAGCCCAGAATTATGAATGGAAAATACTATGATCAAGATTAGCAATATATAGCTTCATGCCGTTGAAAATAACATGTCTGGGGGGCTTTTCACATTACAAATTTATAAAAGAAATATTCATTTTAATTGCTATGGCAGTATCCTATGGAATTTCAAGGTATGTAGTTTAGTGAGGCACTAGAGCTCTCTGGTAGAGAATTCTAAGTAACCTTCCTAAACTCCAGATCCCAGGATTCCATAAGATTCAACCATGGTTGTTAAAGTGAACCTATAATCTGTAATGTGAATGGGCCTCAGATTAAATAAATGTCTAAATTGGTTTTTTTATGCATAAAACTGCATTGTAGTTTGTTTGTTTTGTTACATTTATATTCATTTCATTTATTTCCAAAAGTCAGTGGTCACATGCACAGTTCTTTTACTCCTTTTAGCCTCAAGCAATGATGTGAGATAGGCCAAGATGAGACACGTCACCCAGTGACTTTTCTGGTTCACCTGGGACTTGAACATGGATGTTCCAGGTTCCAGTCCATCTTTTGTGATGACCACTGCACGCTGGCTCATACAAATTATTCACTAGAAATACTGTAAACAGAGAGCATATTTGCACTTATATTTCCTTCCCAAGAATATTTGCCAGATTCCATTTACAATATTTCATATGAGCATGTCACATCTATTAGATTTTTATTTATTTTTTTAACTCTTATCATTTCACAATTCACACCCTACTTCTAGAGATTCCAGGGCCTTGTGGTTTTCTTATACCAGGTAAGACTGTGAAGTGCCCCAAACTGGATTTAAGGCATACCTTCTGACTTTCCCTACATGTTTTCAAGCAGTTTTTCCTCAATGGCACGCATGTTGTTGGTCTTTCCCCTCTTTGCTTGCATAATTTGTATAGGTATTTCTTTGCACTTCCTGGCATCCTAAATAACCCTTTGTTGTTTTACAGTTGTAAATTATTTACCCTTTTAAAGGATACTTGTTATCACAACTTAATTGTTACCATCTTGCAGCCAAACTTTCCTACCCTACCTCTTCACTATATTGGAAGCTTTAGTGTTTGTATTGATGAGTCTTCCAATTCCTCAACTACTTGTTTTCATTCTCCATATCTGTTTATTTCCTACTGTCTTCCATTGCTACTTATTCCTTGACTATCACCTTCCTTTGGAACAGTCATCAGCCTAGAGCCACTCACATAGCATGTCATTGTGTAAGCATAGTGGAGGTGGGTATAAATACATATTCCTTCACCACCACAAGAACTGGCCCAGATAAGAATGATAACTGTTGATACCATAGCCCACATAGCCATGACATTCAGTCCTTTTCTGCTGCTGCCATTCTATTCTGTTCTCTTGTTTGCATGCCATGTTTAATTCTTCAACCAAGTCTTTCAGTTCCATCATCAGGGTTGAACTTATTTTCCTCTTTGGTTTTCCTTGACCTCTCCAAACCCATCTCTTTCTGCTCCTACCATTTGCAGTGTATTGAAGATTTGTGAATGAGGACTGAAGTAAACATTGATTGCCATGCTCTTCTTTGAGTAATATTGTTTTCTTGAACCAAGCAATTGTGTTCTTGCTGACTCTGGGAACAATATTTGTCATCTCTTTCAGCATTCTGAAGTTCATAAAACATATCTCCATACAATTGTCTCTATCATTTTCATTGATTAGAAGGTGATATACTTCAGTACACATTCTCAGCATTTGTTTTCTCTTTCTCCTCCTATTCTGTTACTAGTTTTTTTTTACCTTCTGCTGTTAATAATCTTTCTTTTCTTTTCCTTCACTTCCAATATCAATTAATTCCCATTACAAAAGATTTTCTCTAAAATTTTGAATAAGCTCTCTTTAATTCATTGTGACTTCTTCTCTAGACAGCAAATATTGCCCTCTTGGGCCAACACTAACTTTGTTTCAGATCATTTTAAGGAGGGAGGGGATAGTGGGGTTTATTTTATTTTATTCTATGGATTTTATTGTTTTAAGCCACCTCGATCTTATTGGAGAGGCGGGGCAGAAATAAATAAATAAATTTAATAATAATAATAATAAGAAGAAGAAGAAGAAGAAGAAGAAGAAGAAGTCCCCCTGTATCCTCTCCCATTTTCTTTCAATTTGCATTCAGACTGAAGGCAGTATTATTTAATCTCTGTTGCCGTAACTCTGTTTTCCAGTATTTTTCTAAATCTTCTTCCAAGCAACCTGTAATCTATTCCACACTGTGGTTATTACCAAGATGACCAATTACCTTTTACTTGATAACCATCTCAATTCCTGTCAACCATTTCCTTTTGTTAGATAATGTTAATAATTGATCTGTTAAAAATAATAATAATTGATCTGTTAAAATCCATTTGCATAGTGCTTTTATTAGGTAACCTTTCCTTAGTTTTCTTCACTCTGTTTGCAACAGGTCTTGTTCATGTATTTTGCTTTTGTACAGAATCTGCTCAGTTCTGTTTTGAACTCTCCACTTATCTCAGGACTTATTAGCATAGAGGACTTCCTAGCCTACTTCTCTAAATCAAACTTTTCACCATCTGTCTTGTTCAATGCATCCAAATGTTTTCCTTACAATTTCTCCAGCAATGTTCTCCGCCCTCTAAAAGTCTTCATTCGTAACTGTCAGAAACACTATGATCTTCTTTATTTTTCTTTGTAAAGTGGTGGTTTGTTTGTTTGTTTGTTTATTATGTAGAAACATTAATTAACTATTTTGGTCCAGGTCTATATCTGAAGATCTCATGATGGAATCCAGTCAATAAAAGAGCTTTAAATGATTTTTTAAAGCAGCTGAAACAGTTTAAAACAATTCAGCATAATTAAAATAAAATCTTACAAGCCAATTTAGTGTTTACACAGTCATCGTGATAAACAGATAAAAAAAGTTTTCTGTGGAGCTTTTGGTCTATGTGGCCATGTTCTAGAAGAGTTCCTTTCTGATGTTTTGCCAGCATCTGTGGCTGGCATCTTCAGAGAATGATAGCCTAGAAAAGGATTGGAGATATATATATATATATATATATATATATCCTGTGTGACCCTGGGAAAGAAGGAGTAATTTGCAAATGTATTGTTCACCAGTTAGCAGATATTAATCCTTGTTTGCATATCCTCCCACCCTGAGGACTGCCATTAGCAACAGAACAATACATTTGCAAATTACTCCTTTCTTCCCAGGGTCACACAGGATATATATATATATATATATATATATATATGTCCAATCTTTTCTCTGAATATGCCAGCCACAGATGCTGGCGAAACGTCAGAAAGGAACTCTTCTAGAACATGGCCACATAGCACGAAAGCTCCACAAAAAACTATGGATGCTGGCCATGAAAGCCTTCGACTCCAAATCACAAAAGCTTAGATAAACAGCCAGATTTTCATTTGGTGTCAAAATGATGCTAACATTGGCTCCAGTTAAAGGAAAGGAAAGCACAACCAGAGTGCCTGATGCAGATCTTCCTGACGATCATTTTCCCAGATATGAGATGTGGAGGTCTCACAACTAGCAGAGTGATACGTAAATATGACAGACTTGCTTTTCCTAATAGGCACAGAGTCCTCTTAATACTGGTCTAAGTGCTGTGAAAAGGCATGGAAAGGAGGGCAGTAGAAAGAGAGGAAGACTGCATACTATATGGCATACTCAGTCAGGGAAGCCACAGCCCTGAGCATTGCAGGACATGAGGAGAGCAGTTGAGGACAGGGGGTCTTAGAGGGGTCTCACTGATAGTCGACTCAGTGGCAATTAACAACAACAACTGCATTGTCACAATTGTGCATAGCTATGGGAATTGGTATTCCTATTAAACCACATGTTGCTTCATGCCAATTTAGGGTTAAATTACAACTGACATCAAATACATGGAAGATTTAGTCAATATTGGGACTGCTTAAAGTCCCATCAAAAAGCTGTTGACATCAATGAGAGTTCCACTCACACATCCTCCCGGGAGCAGTTTTTGTCAGAACTATGGCAGCAGTGAAACAGTTAAATCCTCTTCCCTCTTAAAATACAATGCAAAAAACATACTATATATTTGATTCTTACATGGTAGTATCTTTGTCTTCCCTTGTTATTAATTATTATGTGTTCTACTATTGTAACAAGTAATTAGCAATAATTGGACCTTGGATATGCCTCATTGGCTATGGTAGTGCTTTACAATAAAGGTATTATAACAGCTAATATTTAACAAAAGGATAGATGACAAAAATAATTAAGAGAGAGAGAGATAAGCTACTGTTTACGATAAATACATTTGCTTGAATTATAAATTTTATCAAATACAGTAATTCAGCACAATACAATCTACATTATCTTACAAATATGATATGTGAGTCTAACAAATGGTATGTAAGGTCTAAAATGTAAACTGATAATGACATCAACAAATCTTGTAGACCTCCTAAGCATAGCAAAACAACCTCCACACCTTACTCCCAAAATAGCTACCTGAAGAACATTGGTCTACACCCCATATTAGTTTCAGCTGAGTGGACCTTCAGAATCGGTGGGAACTTAGTAAATTTCTTGGCAAAGACAGTTACATAAATTATTATTATTATTAACCTTTATTTATATAGCGCTGTAGGTTTACACAGTGCTGTACAGATAAACTTATAGTTAGACGGTTCCCTGCCCTCAGGCTATAAATTTTGTTGATTCAGCCCCTTTACTCTAATTGAGACTAATAATTGGATTTAGTCTATTGTTCCTGCAGTGTTCTGTCAATGTGTGGAGATGGCAGCCCTTCTGCCCCATTGGTGTCACAGGCAAACTAGTCTTGTCTTTAGTCTCAGCCTAATGTTTGTTCAACATCTACATGGAACAGGCATCTTTTAGCTTCTATACAATATAGACATCAAAGCAAGCAGTGTCCACCATATGTAAGAGAAAGAGAGAGAGAGAGACTTGCCAATCCACCATGGGACTAAAGAGTCCAGATGCAAAAAAAAAAAAAAAAAAAAGAAAAAGAAAAAGAAAAAGAAAAGGTTGAATAGGGACCATAGGGACCATCTTATTAGCATACAGTGTGCCCCTGGCGTATGCAGAGGATCCGTTCCGGACCCCCCCCCCCATGCTCGAGTCCCATTGAAAACAATGGGGCTTGTGCATGCAGCACACACGGCATTTCCTCTTCTGTCACACAGCTTTCAGCGTAAGCTGAAATCAGCATATAGCACGCCAACATATGATGTGGGCTGACTGTATTAACCTATTTAACTGTGTTGAACTTTGTGAGGAGCAAAAGGGAGAGCAACCTGGTGAGCGTAGCTGAGGCAGCGAGTCTCCTCCAGACCTCTTCCTCAGTTCCCCTGGACAAACACCAGCACCCCATGGACAACCCAATATCTGGGGTGCTTCCCATCCATACCATTGGTGGAAGGCAATCCTGGGGAATCTCCTCACCAAGTCCCATGACTTAAAGTGAGGGCACAGCCCCCAGACCTGTCTTAAGGATAGTTTCCTTCCCCACCCACCTCCAGGTGCTGTGACCTAAAGAGGTAGGTTCGGAGCCCTCCCCTTCACCAAATGGATGTCACAGGTGTTCGCCATAACCCCCCAACACACACTACGTGCCAAGTGGCCCCATATTTGCAGACCCACCATACAGCAATTATCAATTTCCCCAGCAAATTTCCAATGTGTATTTGGAAATAAATACAGAGATAATTTGGTGACAGACCCATTACTATTTTTAGTTTTAATACAATAAAGACTTTTCTGCTTTATCATGCACTGAAAAATGAGAACGACTGTCTTTCCTTTCTTTGTCACATGTTGCACATAACTTGTCTTAAAATGGACAGTGCCACTTTTGACAACTTTGTATTCATCAGCAAGAAACTGTGGGGAAACATATAATTTCTTTCTTCTTTTAATGTCCCAACCAATGGATCAGGAGAAGGTGGTGACGCTAGTAGAGCACCGGTGAAAAGCAATCATAGCTGTGTCGATGTGTGAAATAGAAAAAGAAATAGAAAATCCAGAGGTGGGCAATAGGTTTATTAGGATCAACCAAAATGTACTCTGTTCATGGCACTTCATAGCTGATCCAAATAAAGATATTGCCCAACTTTTGAAGAAATATCAGTTGAACACTCTATGAATGTATTAGCTTCTTGATCACAGTTTGAGCCACTGAGGCACCTTCTTCCTTCCCCATACATACGTCCAGGTCCGAAATATATGAAATTGTATGCCATACTTGGTGTGTTCAGTTATCATATACTGTCTTGTTGGTCATATCCCTCTTAATGGTGTTTATCAGTTGTAACTTACATGATATTTGAATTACGGGCTGCATTGATCATGTCTTAATATTAGGCTACACAAACCCATTTGGAATCTATTGTTTTGTGCATATAGCAAGATCAGCAGGCAGATCAGGTTGGTATTCATCCGAAATAAAAAACAACACCAGTGTTCTCTCACATTGCCTAAGTGTTGACAGGCTGTGCAAGTAGAGCCTCAGAATCTGTTCTAGTCAAAGACTGCTGACTCAGCCTAAATAGAAACATGTGTGATACGAATAATGACAGGCTTTTGTTTCTGACTGTAAATTTATGTTTATTTGAAGGTCCAGTGGATATCAGTATTCTTGCCAAATGTAGTCCCTGCTTATCAAATCCATGCAAAAATGATGGAACCTGTAATAACGATCCTGTAGATTTCTACAGATGCTCTTGTCCCTATGGTTTCAAGGTATGGAAAATATATGAAGCTGGCTTATTTTATTTGTATTTTTATAAGCCAGTTTTAAGAACAAGCCCTCGCATTGTTTCACATAGTTTCACATTGTATCAATAGACTGCAAGTATCAATAAATTGAAGAATTATATATTATTTCCTGTTTCCAGATTGACTTCCTTCTACACAATCTCACTTTTTTGTTGTTTTATTCCTAGGGCCAAGACTGTGATGTTCCAATTCATGCCTGCATTAGCAACCCTTGTAAACAAGGGGGGACTTGTCACTTAAAAGAAGGCGAAAAGGATGGATTTTGGTAGGTTTTTTTTTTTTTAAAGAAAAAATAGACGTCCAGAAGCGATGTCCTGCTGAGTTTGAAAGACTAGTTGAACTAGCCAAAGAAAAAACAGGGGTAGGAAGTCTGTGTATGCTATTAATCTTTGATCTCATAAAGTAATGAGAAGAGGTGATGTGTATTGATAAGCACAAACACACAGTGCCAGTTCTTTCAAAGCTTCTGTAGCATTCAGGAAACTAAGTAACATCAATGAGCTTAGTGTGCCCTGAAAGTTTTTCTTTTTTTAAATACGTTGTTATTAGTCAAGGCATAACAGGGCAAGACATCGTGGTGTTGACTCTATTATGCTAATTAATAGCTAGCTAGATCCCTGCTGAAAAGTCTCACAATTCAGCTGTTGTTCTGTGTGTTATATTAACAGACAGCCTGTAAATGATCAGATGTAAATCCCAGAGAAACAGAAAATTAATGATTCATTGCCAAACCAGCATGCCAGTAGATAAACATGCTGTGAGCATTTTTAATCTAGAGTTATTTAATCACACAGTACAAGTGCCCCAGATGTACCTCATGAATTATGAAATAGTGTTCTTTAATAAGTGGATCCAATAATTTCAAATAAGAATGCTGATCCATTCTTCTCACTGGTTAGAGACACTCTTGATTCCTGATATTCATTAAGAAATTATCCTCCTTTTTAAAAATTCTGACAAAAGGTTAAATTGTTTTCTGTTTGAAATTAATATGAAACATTTTAATAGCCTGGTAAATTAGTGTTTTAATCACAGTTTCAGAGAACTGAAATTAATAAGAAGCACTCCAGAACACACAGTTTCAGTGGAGCTTATTCAGGACAAATTAATACCTTGAATATTAGCTTATCTTGTTGTTCACCGTAAATGCATGTTGTCAATAGCACACCCACCCACAAATAAATAATACAACCTCTGTTACACATAAACTAAATTCTTTAAGTACGAGGTTTCAGCACTATATATGTGTGTAGGTATATGTGAATATACATTCATTCCATAATGGGCTACAACTTTTGAAAGTCCTGCTTAGATGAACTAAGGATTTGCAGAACCAGTTCTAGTGGTAGCTGTGCAAGAGGTGAAACAAAGCTGCCACTTAAACTACAATATTTGCTTTTAGCCTTCAGATTTTCATTAATTTTAGACTCCTTCCATTGTGAACAATGTATGTGAACCTGTGTCTAACAGTTCTGTTAGTAATATGAGAAATGGCAGCAAAGCTGCTAAGAGACACAAATGGGTAACAACATTTGATGCTGATGATGAATCAATCTGCCTTTCTCCCAAAACTGGAACTCAAGGCAGCTGACAATTTTAAAATTGAATCACAAAATTTGAAGGCCCCCCCCCTGAATTTTAGCAAATTCTTCAAAAATGAACTAAAACAAACATCCCCCATCCACACCAACCAAATCCAATAGATATGTCCAATAGATATATTGAATATTTAAACCAGTGTATTCAGTCCAATAAATCCAATGGCTCCAGCATGCAGAATGCCATGTTGTACTTGCCTGACATATATATCTACCAATTTTAATTCACTCCTACATTTTTTTTAAAAAAAAATCACATTGTTTCTATTTTGTACATTAAAAATGTGCATGTTTAGAGAAAATCCTATGTAAATGATCTGAAATTAAATTCTTACTCATACTTGTCTAGATATTTCTGTAGTTGAATGCTTTGGCAGCTTCCAAAGTCTTCTTTTGTGGAATGATTAACAGTTGCTATTCCTTGCAGTAATGAGGGATCACTTAAACAGATGAGTTGAGAACAGGGTATTTTTCTCTTTACTGACATTAAAAAATGAAGCGGCAACCACACATAACAACATAGTGTATAATTTATCATTGCTAGAAGGTATTCAGCAACTGTGCACAGCTGGCCCCTCTCCCGTGTTATCTTTTCTATAGGAGGAAATTAAGTAAAAGATTTCATATAATCCTTGCACTACAGATTCCCCAATCCTAGTCTAGCAAAAGGAATAACTGGCTAGATTAAAAATTATTGCTTTTAGTGGGGTCTCAATCCTAGTAATTTTGAAACAGGTGGTTTCATTCTTAAAGAACCATTCCTAAAGAAATTTGGTGTAAATTATAGCAGTGGCAAGTTGATTGCAAAAAACCCCCCAAACAATCCCTTTTTGGGCAGGGACATATTTCTATGGCAGGTTGAGTGGTTTCAGGCACCTCACAGAAGGTGGCATCCTCCTTCCGTTGTGATAGAGGGGTGAGCACACCCCTCATGGCTTCTTCACCAGCCCGGTTCCCTGCCTAGGGAGGGAGCTGATGTGGCGGTGAGGGTGGCGGGGCAGGCCACTGCTGTTCCCCCCCCCCCAACAGTCAGCAAACCTGGTGATACCACTGGCAGGGGGCTTGAAGAGGTGGTTGTCATGAAACTGCAGGTATTTTTGGATGAAACTGGTTATCCTGCTTACTTTTTATTTGACTTCAGATCTGGATTGGAACCAAAATAATTTCAGTCACCTTGGGAGTGACCTTTCCTGGGAAAGAGGCTTGAGTTATTTATCCTGTCAGTGCCATCAACTGTAGTATCATTCTCAATACATCCAGATTGGGTAACAATTTCACTGTATTTTTTTTGTATCTTATTTGAATGACCCATTTCAGGAACTGGTATTGGGTAACTACTGCTTAGCCTGATGGCTCTTACCATATGTTACAGAAACAAACAAAATCATTTGATTTTTTTAGTTGCTTAACACTTTCCTCAGACCTCTGAATAAAGATTATGCTGAGATTTTGAGTTAGGAGAAATATTGTTCCACAAGTTCCGGAAGTGTTAAACTGTGTGGATTGACTAATTACTAAAACTTCAATAAGTTTTAGTAACTTATTGAATCTGTAGTGCAAGGACAATCAACTAAAACTTCTTCGCAACAAGAGGGAAACACTGTTAATTGATGTTGTCCATCCTGATCTGAATGGGATAATATTTTCTTGGAGCAATCAACTGTATCCTCTGGGGATGCTTGCTAATTGTCTAGCCTTGTCACTGGATATCCAAGTGGCACCTTTGACAAGTAGCACTGTTCACCGCTTAAGGTTAGGGGTAGAAACACGATACCATTTTAATTTACTATAAGTAGCGGTGCCCTTGAAAACAGCTCAGAAACCGAAGTTACTTAGTGAAACCTGATGAAGGCAACACATCTTGCCAGTTCTTAAAAGGCTAGCCAATCCATTTCCAAGTAAAATTTAAAGTTCTGATGCCTATCTTTAAAGCCCTAAATGTCTTGGCACCTGGGAATCTTAAGCACCATCTCTTCACAGATGAACCTACTTGAATACTAAAGTCACCTTCTGACTTTAAGCAGGCGTGTTAAGTCAGGAAGCCTTCTTGGTTGGGATGGATTAGAACACCCCACCTCCAGGGCATTGGAGACTCGCCTGGTACCAAATCTGATGTCGTTCTAACATTTTGTATGGCAGCGTGCAAATCCTTAGATAGAGATAAATACCACATGTGACTAATTCACTAGGGCCAGGTTCTTGCTGATGCAGTAAAATGATATCTGAACTGTAGCAGTATAGATTATAGATGCAGGGCCACATGCCAGGTTTCCTATATGCTATTCTTTCCCTACCTCCTCATCTGGAGGATTCTGAGGAAGATCAGGACAGAGTGAACATTGGTAGTGCCAGTCACTTGCAGTACTTATGTTACTCCTTACTTCTTTTGTGCTTTTTACTTCTTACTTGGAAGAAGGAGGTATTCTGTTATGTGAGCTCTAACCACACCAGTAAAGTCTAGTCCTCAGAACTAAATCAAAGACACAAAGATGCAGTATGGATCTGATTAAAGGCAGGAAGAGGAAGAATTGCTAAGTAGCCAGTAGAAAAATGGTCAGAGACATTTTTTCTGGAGGCATAAAATGTTTACCCTCGGGCAAAAGGAAGATCTGAATTACAGTTTTTTTTAAAAAAAAGCTTGAAGAAGTTGGGAAAAAACACACAAAGATTCTGGTTCTATATTTGGCTTATAGCTTTGTTGACAAGTTAGTGTGCTCTTTTCATTTACAGGTGTGCCTGTCCAGATGGATTTGAAGGGGAAAACTGTGAAGTGAATATTGATGATTGTGAAGATAATGATTGTGAAAATAATTCTACATGTATAGATGGAATTAACAACTATACGTGCCTTTGTCCACCTGAATACACAGGTAGGAAAGAGAAAATTAAACTTATCAGTAACAATTAGTGTCTCTCTAAAGATATGTTAAAGTATGCTTAAAATCCTTTGATTTTCTTTTCTTTTAGTCCAATTGGCAAAGGGATTCTTTTTAATACACTTTAGGATTCTGTTCGTTTAGCTTTTCAGTTTGCTGATATTTCTGGCATTTAAAAGTGCTGCTTAATAAGAAGATGTATATCTTCTACAACTAATGTAAAATACTGCAGTAGGAAGAGCCCTCTTTTGGACAAATTTATGGTTGAACATATAGCATTGGAAATGTTTTAAGATTTAATTCTCAGAAACAGTTAGGATCAAGATAAGCCATTTTGAGCATGTTCCTTGACACTTGAATGCACCCCACAGTTTTACTTTGATTTTCACACACTGGAGTTCTGCATGAATTGTATTTCACACACTGCACAGGTTTAAAGGTTTATTTTGTAGTTTAGGGTTGTGAACAGAACACTTTAAGAAAAGTGGAAATAAAAATGACATTTGCTCACCTGATGAACTGTACCTAACATGTCATTTGATGATGTCCGTGCTCAAAAATGGGTGGTGCAGCAATGGATTCATAAAAGAGAGAGATCCAATCAGTGGGTTCTTATTAAATGAACTGATCCATCGCAGATTTCGAAGAGCATGAAGGTCTTCTGGCCAATCAGTTGGCATGCTAGTGTCAAGGATGGGGTGACAAACATTGTTTGTCTTGCGTTAGCCTAGATCACTACTGTTCTACTTCCCATTTTCATTGATGCTTAGGAGATTCGTGGTGCTGGTGTACTGATAAGAGAAGAAATATGTGTCTTGTTTTTATTTTACTGTGGAATTCAGGTATGGAGAAAGAAGATAAGCTGTATCAAAGAGTAACTCCTTTATTTTATTTTATTTGGTATAGAGAGAAGAAAAAAAATACTAAATCATTGCAAGATCAGGGATTGGTTTTTGTTTGGAAAAAGAAACTATATTCGTAATTTTGTTTGATTCACTCCATACATATCACAAGATCCAAGCATCAAATAGATATAAAGTTTGTATAAAACCTTTTAAGCACTATCTTTTAACAAGTTTTTACTTTTCTTTTCCTGGTAATAGACTTACTGAAAGCCTTAGACTCTGTACCCATTCCTACCCTCCAACTTGGATGCTAGCAAAGAACCCATCTCTCCGACTGCTTTGGCTTTGTAACTTATTGCTTTCCCAAGCAGAGCTAAAGGATAGATTGGCACAATTGCCTGTCAATGTCAAACATTTTATCACCCATATAGAGCCACTTTATCTATATTGAGTGAAGGAAAAGCATCAGACTCCATCCAAGAATACAGAGAAGAGATCAAGCCATAAGATTACCTAGTTGCAGATAACTCTAGAATAAGGTTGGCAAATACATACTATGCACTGCAAACAGTTCCCAGTATGACCCCCAACACACCATTATGAGAATCTGTGTTGTCATTGTTTACTTTATAAAGGAGTTGTGTCCTGTGTAGGACATGGAAAGCAAACGGTTCAAAGCCGTTTGGAGTTGGGAAAGGTTGTCTGGAACAGTGGTGTGAATTCTCCCCTTCAGACAGTAAATCAGATCCAGAACTTAACATCAAACAGGAAAGTTTATTGAAATAAAGAAAACATCACAGGCAGGCCTTGCCCAGCTTTTTGATGAATCTAGCGTTACAAATCACTCCTGGGCATTTATAGTGTATTTTCACAATCCCTCCTTCCAAGTCCATGGATCCATACAGTTGGTTGGTTGGATTCAGAACTTCCCACACTTTATTCATTCCCATGACATAGATGGTAACTGCTACATGTTCATAACACCAGGTGGTACACTTGGAAGGGTGCATCATTCCTACATTCCTTAGACTCAGTAACCTTGAAACTGATAAGCCTGGTTCTGTTCACACCCTGGTACTTTTCCACCCTCTATGGAGTTCATATACAACCTCTATTAACAATACTGTACGTTTCACTTATATGTTAAACATCTATTATTAAAATAGTATCTTTTAAACTATAGGCTTATCTAACAATCCAAACAATAACAATCTCATCACCAGTGTCCTTAAAACCTTTATCATATTATATACCTTTAATAAACTACCCTCCAAACAAGCTCTGTAACATTTCTCAATGCATCTAGTATATGTTCATACATCTTAGAAGGCCCCTTATGCTTCAGGTCACTTATGGTTTAGTTATAATCAATCAAATCAAATCATAAACCATATTATAGCTCCATAACAAATAACATATCAATATTATTTTTATTGTAACAATCACTTTTATATACGACATTATATTTATACTTATAGTTTTTCCTTAACACAATGTCTACCAAACCTCTCCAAGCCTACGTCCAAAGCTCTCACCCTAAAATTCCCCCCACGCATTCTTTAGCTTCTTTTGCAGCAACTAGCTCAGTTAAAAAGCTCATTTACACTTACTGGTAACTACCTTATTCAAACTGTTATATAATAATACATTTTCATAACATACCCACCATCCATGGCTTGGCAAAACAGGCCTGGCCAGGTCAGCTGTCCCAGGACTGTTTATAGTCCAGCATGTCCACCCTTTGGTTTTCAATATGCAATTCAGCCTTTAACTATAATACCCATCAATATATTTTAGATCATAGCTAATTCATAGCAGGAGAAGTCTACAGATTCACTCCTGACAGGGGTAATCAAACCTGGGGCCACTTACAGTTTTTGAAAAAGTCTCCTTTGTAGTCGTAAAAAGCTTCATGTGGTTAAAATGTGGTGAATCTGCCCCCTTTACAGCCAAGATTTCATAAGAGAGCTCTTTAAAAAGTAAAACATGATATTTCAAGCCAGCATGACATAGCGGTTTAAGTGTTGGCCTGAGACTCTGGAGACCAGGGTTCGATTCCCAGCTCAACCATGAAACCCACTGGGTGACCTTGGGCAAGTCACACTCTCTCAGCCTCAGGGGAAGGCAGTGGCAAACCTCCTCTGAACAAGTCTTGCCAAGAAAACCCAGTCATCTCAGCATTGCCAGAAATCGGGATAGACTTGAAGGCACACAACACACAAACAATGGCAGCGTAACTAAAGAAAGCCTATTGAAAAGGCAGTTCTTCAATTCAGTTAGACTGAGTCAAAGGAGCTCTGCTGTGTTATTGCAAGGGAAGGAGACAAAACCAGACCCAGTAGGTTTAACTTACTGTTCATTTTGGCTTTCACTTTCATTGGTTGCTATGTCCTATCAGTCCTGATAGTGAATAGATGTCATAGAAGGGATGGGAAGAATTTTTTTTAAAAATGTTTCTCAAATGTTGAGAAACCTTGACAAGTAGAATCCTAACAAAGCAAAATCTTCACAGATCAGTACTATTCTTTAAGAAAAGGAAATGCAAATAAGATCCTGCTGCCAAGAAATCACATTTTCTGCACAGAAAACAAATTTCCTAACCAGACAAGCTGTTTCCTGTTCAGGAAGCTTGTTTTCTGCACAGATAATGAGGTTATCTGTGCAAAATACATGCAATTTTTCAATGAGAGAATTATTTATTATTATTATTATTATTATTATTATTTTAATGTTTATTTTCATAACACCACAAATCTATATGGTGCTTTACAAACGTCATAAAACCAACACTAAAAAGTATAAGATAAAATATACTGCAATTAGACTAATTATTCCATTAAAATACAACTATGACCCTATAAAACTATAAAACAGGTAATACATCAATGATCTAGATTATCTCTCTGGCTTTTCTTCGCTAAAGAAGATTCAGGATTATAAAACCATATCAAACTACAGATCAAAATGCTTCCAAGAATTAAAAAAAAGTCTTTAGTTCACATTTTAAACTAGCCAAAGAGGAAATCATCCGTAAAGGTATGGGAAGACAGTTCCAAGAGTGAGATGCAAACCTGATCCAGAAAAGACTAAATCCTTGGGTGAACAAGGAGTCCGAAGCCCCTGAACTGCAGGTCTTGAACAGGATGGTAAGTGAGGTAAGAGCAGACAGATTATTGGGGGGGGGGGGGGGAGAGATTATGTAGAGCTTTGAATGCTGACATATCTTATACTGGATCCTGAAAGGAATGGGCAGCCAGTGGAGAGATGCCAGGAGTGGAGTGACATGATCAAAACAGCGAGCCAAAAAGATAATCTTTGCAGCAGAGTGTTTAATGAGAATTAAAGGACTAAAATGGGACAAAGGGAGCCCCGCCAAAAGACGATTGCAGTAGTCAAGGCGAGAGATAACCAGGGCATAAACTAAAGTCTTAGCAGAAGAAACCAATAGAAAAGGTCTGACTTTAGCAATATTATAAAGAAAAAAATCAGCATGACTTAGCTACAGCCTGGATCTGGGGAGCAAACAATAAAGAAGAATCAAAAATAAATCCAAGGCTGCATACCTCCTTTACAAGATGGATAGGGATATTATTGACCTGACTAAACATGTATGTTGTAAAGTAGGTTTTGGCGGGAAAATGAGTAATTCTGTCTTAGCCATGTTAAGGTTTAAATGTTGAGGACACATCCATGTTAAGATGGCTGAAAGACATAATGTTACACTTTTTTTGATATCTGGAGAAAGTTCTGGAGTGGAGAACTATAGTTGGGTGTCATCAGCATAAAGGTGATATTGAAAACCATATGAACTGATGAGATTAACTAAAGATAAGGTGTATAAAGGGGCCCAAAATGGAGCCTTGTGGAACGCCAACTGACAGAAAGAAGAAGATACCTGACCTTCAGCTATTACAGTAAATGACTGATCTGAAAGATATGATCTGAACTAACTAAGGACTAAATCAGTAAATCCTATGTCATGGAGCAGATCTATTAAAAGATCATGATCAACTGTATCAAAAGCTGCAGAAAGATTGAGAAGAATAAGAACTGAATATAAGTCTTTAGATTTGGACTGGAGAGGATCATCTGTAATTTTCATAAGGGTCGTCTCTGTGGAATGCAGAGGATGCAATCCAGATTGAAAAGGATCCATAATAAAATTATTAGAAAGAAATCCGAGACAGAGTACATAAACAGCACATTCCAGGACCTTAGAGAAAAAAGGTAACAATGGGGCGAAACAGATGGGCAGGAAAAAGTGGCTTGAAGCTTTTCTGAAGCCACATTGAAACCCCACCAACTGCACCACCAGCTCCCAAGGCAGCTGGAGTGCTCATGTCATGACCACATGACATGGCTTCAAGCCAGGAAGAATTGGAAAAAAACTGCTTCTTTTTGAAATGGCGTAAGGTACCTAGAGGGCACTTTCCTGCTGGCTTCAAGGCATGTGTCATTTAAATGCCACGCCTTCAAGCCAACCTGAAAGCATCTCTTTTTGCCTGTCTGTTTGGCCTCATAGAAACAGGACAATACTTGGAATGTATTTTCTGTGCAGAAAATACTGTTTGCATGTGGATTTTTTTGCTTGGAATAAGTTCTGAAATGTCGGTAGTTTTTTTAATGGCACTTTTAAATAACTTTCTCAGAGCAGGAGAAAAAAAAGTTAAAATAATTTGTTCTTGCCTACAAATATGAAATTTATGAAGACTTGCATCCTTAGCCTGTAGCTCCTGTAGCCCCTGAACATTATTAAGAGATTTGACCCTATGGACTTTTCTTTTCAACTTTCTTTTTACCAGTCCCCTCAATTTAGCAATGTCAAAGGCAACACTTTTGGCCTTACTTTGCAATTTTCAAATTAAATAAAATGAAATCTGATTTTTGTGGTCACTGTTTCGATTGAGTTACCTCATACTAGGTCCTCTGTGACACTTTTTAGCATTTAGTTCAGGGTCAATGGAAAACCTCCTCTGAACAAATCTTGCCAAGGAAACTCTAGGATAGCTCGCCTTAGGGTCGCCATAAGAAATTTCTTGAAGGCACACAACAACAACCAGGGTCACTTCCTGGTCTGGTTGGTTCTGTGATCAGCCATCCCAGAGCACAGTCACTGGGGACATCTAGAAATTTTGTGTCTCTGTTCTGACAACAGCTGGCATTCAGCCACTGACCATGGTGTTACGTGAAGTCACCTAATACTACAAGGGTGGAAATTCTTCAGAGGTTGGATGGCATCTTCCAACATTGCTTATGTTGGCTGTTGGGGACCAACAACATATAGAGGGCTACACAGCTCCCAACTCTACAGTACATCATTCTTTCTGATACCTCCAGCTATATTAAAACCACTTAACTGATAAATGATAATTGATAATGAAAGCTTTTAAAAGGCTCTAATGTTTTTCATACTGTGGTTTTGGATCCCCTTTCCTTGCTTTTTCTTACATGCTGAGGTAAAAGGGGAAAAGGTTAAGCCTTTGCTTCATCACCTGAACTCTCACTTTATTGAAATCTAACAGCAAATCAACTACTGGTAAAAAAAACTTTCCCCCCAAATGATACTTAATTCAACAATCAAATGTTTCCTACACCTTAATGAAACCGGTTTCAACGGATTGCATCACATCATAGTAACAGCCAAACTTGGGGTTTATGTGAGAGGATAATTGAAAACTGACAATTGATTTAATCTTTAAACCATTTATTCTTAAACCACTGAAACTAAAATAGCTTAAATATGAATTTAGACAATCCACGTTCATGTGGCAGCTGGTAGCTCAAGTGAGTTGTTAGGATATGTTTATGGTAATTTTATCATTTCCCCCCTTTTTTACCAGTAGCTTTAAAAGAAAACCGGTCTTTGACAGTCATAGCCAGACTTGCTTTAACAGATTTCAGAGACACGGATAATCTGATTACTTTCCTATTGAATTGGAGCAGTCAGGTTTGCTGGTCACAGTGATTTAAAACTGGATTTTGTGTTTCATTTCATTTTGTTTTCATGGCTTTTATTTTTAGAAGCGCTGTATACATATAGAAAGTCATTGTAGCAAGAAGAATGGGAGAGAAAGTAATTTAATACTCAGTACTCAGGGCAAGTATCTGTAGCTTGGTGTTACATTAGTTCCCAAGGCCCTTATTTCCATAAATGTATATTGTGGGGGTCCAGATTAGTCTGGGACCATTAGTTCTAGACCCTCCACTTTGTCACTCCAGGGATCCTTCCCTTCTCTTTGAAACTATATTTTCAGTCATGTTGGGAAAGGTATCAAAGTCTGGGAACAAAATAAGTGCGAAGTAATCATTCCACATCCACACTGATCCCAGGGCAGTACAAGAGCAACTTGGCTTTCTGCTGCTTGTGGTTACTGATTGAAGTGTAGGTATTTATTTGAATAACATAATTGTTTCTTTCACCCATCATATGGATGGAAAATCTCAAGATCTTTAAAGGAGTGAGTTAGTGAGAACTACCTGTTCTTGTATTGCTAAAGCTGGATATGGAATTTAATTATCATTTATATTACTTATTATAAATTCTGGAACGAGGCCAAAACAGGCTGCAGAAATAATTCATCTTGAGACCACTTTAACTGCCCTGGTAGTGAGTCACACTATCACTTTCACTCAAGTCATGGACGGGATAGGGATGGGGAAGTGATCCCATCCCTGTGTGATAATTTCCTCAGTCTCAAGCCACACTAGGAAGCATGGCTGGTAGTTTCAAGCCATACTTCCCTACAGAGTTTATCACATGGGAGGAATTTCTTTCGATTACAAATGGAGCCAATTGGCAATTACGTGAATTCGCTAGTTTAGCAAATTTACGTGAAATCTGATTGCGTTCGGCATGCGTTCAGAATGATTTCCCATTTCCCGAAAATGACCCCCCCATTGCCCAAACTTGCATGAGATACTCTAATACGCAATTACGTGAAACCCCATGGTTGTGTTCGGAATGACTTCCCATTGCCCGAAATTGCGTGAGATACACTCATTCGCAATAACGTGAAACCCCATGATTGTGTTTGAATTGCCATTGCATTATACCCCCAAATTCCATCGTATGACAAACTCCAATGTGGCTTGAGACTGACCAGTGCAGCATCATGGAATGAAGAGGTGTTGTGCACTCCTCTGAGCAGTAGCCTTGTGCAGAGAGCATGGCTTCTGCCACTAGTCAGATGGATTTCAAGAGCTATTCTTAGTATCACGGTTAACAACATTGAATGCATGTGTTTGTATTTAGCAGGCCTTGCTAAAGTTTTACTTGAGCCTAGCAGTTAAAGGTTTGGAAAAGATGGGGGGAAATAAACTTCCCTGTTGCCAGCCTACTTATACTTTTCTCATAGCTATGATGACAGAAAATGGGCCACATCTATGTACTTCAATTCTGCAAGTAGTGTTTAGTACCAAAGTCTTGGGGAAGCCTGAAATTGCAACCAGTTCCAGCTCAAAGCACCTTGTCTTAAGATTTTTTTTAAAAGGAGGACAGGAATCTTCACCAATGCATGGAAGATAGCAGACACGTCTTCCACTCACAAAATAATGATCATTGCAACAAGTAATTACTTAAATTCCTTCTCAAGCTTTCAGGCTGCCAAATCATTACACTGTGTGGTAAAGGAGTCTTTGCACTCTCCTTATCCCAAAATGTAATTTGTTGAGGGAAATATTATTATGTGCAATGAGTACTTCCAAACTCAATTACTTTGATGAAGAGCTCTTATACATGAGATATATGTATAAGTTTTTAAAAATTAGATTCCTTGTATTTTTAGCTGGATAGATTTGGCAGATTCTTGTTCTGCTTGTGGAAAACACCATTGCCCTCTAGAGGGGAATATACAAGGCTGTGATAAGAATTTCCAGTTTAAACCATTTAATTAAAAAAATCATGTCTGTGTTTAAAAATCTTGCAGATTTTAAAAAAAAATCTTCTTTTACTAGCTGTTGGTGTTGGAGCGAACAGTACGGTTTACATTTGTTTCTAACAGACAGAATTATTGTCAAGTATTGTCAAGAATAATATGATAAATACCAATATGTCATTACTCTGAAAAAATTTACATACCTTAATTAAGAACCCATGAGAAGTAGTTATGAGCAGAACAAATAAAATGAGAAACATTTCTGACTCCCCTGAAGAATATTTACTATGTAGTGGAAGCTCTGTCTTAATGAATTCACATTTCTAATCAACCCTAAATCTTCTGAATGTTGGGACCATTAAGTGTACATTTTTAGATTATGTGGTCATTTTTCTTGCTGCTCATTATCATCTACCATTAAGAACATGAATAACTTTAGTCTAGCAAGGCTCTTTCTATGCTAGCAGTGGTGCATACTTCTTTTTTGTTTTGCTCTGCTCTAGATAAAACTGGAAAGCTTGCTTCACTTCTACTACATCAACTTAGCCATTTCTGCTGCTATTAACTGTGCATTAATTTACTTGTGCTATGCTGTTTCAGTACAATGTAAAAGTCTCTTTGTCTCTTCTGTCTTTGTCACTGCAAGCTGCTAATCTGAATGAAGTGGAAAAAGGTTAGTCGCCTTTTAAGCCTTTTTCATTACCTGACATTCTTTTTTCTGTGTCACTTCAGTTTCTTTTTAGGTATAGGGCACCCTTCCAAAATGATTTTCATTGATTCTGTTTATTTGATGCTCATGTTTGCTGTTAAAGTTCAACGTAGGGATTTTAATATCCAAGGACAAATGCTTTAAAAAATATCAGATTTGTATACGGACTTTAATATAGCTATTGATACATATGTGTTGATAAATCTGTCATTATGACAGTAAAGGCAACTAAAATTATTTATTTGTGGGGCTATTCATACTTCATTGTTTACAGGATATAAAATTAAAGTAGCAATAGATTTTTTACATAACTTTTTTTTTTGTTTCAGTAGATCAGTTGCCAGCACACTTTTCACTAGTATAGCTAAGCTGCTGTTGTTATCCAATTACATGTTGTTATTGATTTCCTTCCTGAAATAACACACTTGTGAATCACTCAAGTAAAGAGTTAGAAAGCAATAATATTCCCTGACAAACACTGGAAATCCCCAGTTGAAATGATGCCTACTCACAAGTTCCCAAAGTTGCAAGAAGCAATCTGTCAATCTGAATTTGATTTGGGTGTTGACCTTTTCATACAAGAAATGAATGTGACTTGAACTACGTGACTCGTAAATTGTGGCACTAATCCCTATCTTTCAGTATTATGATAAGAGTTACTGAAGTTAACAGACGGGAGAAGCTTTAAACACCCCGAGTGCTAAGTGTTATTTCAGATTATGTAACATATTGTTTAAAAATTAAAATTAAACATCTCAAAGCAATACCATATGGTCACTGGTAAACATAGCTGTACGTGCTTTTCCCAAGTCAAACTAGTTTTCATTACTATTCATTACTATTAATGAATACAAGGTATTCATATATAAACAAGGTAAAAACATTATTAAGCATTCCGTAATGGGTACAAAACTTTTTCTGAGTAGTTCCCTCACCCAATCAGCTTTGAAAAGACACCTGTGAGATGAAGCCTTTAGCCTGGTGATGGAGAGAGTATGGTTTGTGAGTAACAGACAGCTCCTAGATATCTAAATGTTTTGAATTCAAAGAAGTAAAAGAAATACCTGCAAGCCATCTTCTGGCTCACCTCCTTTAGAGAGGAAAAAAACCCTCCAAGGTTTATAACATGGCAAAATTGCCCCCCAAAAGAGACTTTTTAAAAAGGGGGTGAAACCATTAAAGTGCACTTTCCTGACCCACAACATTTGCCTGCCCTTCCTTTAGCTTATACATCAGATCACAAGGGAAGGCCTTATACCAATTCACATTGGACACATATAACAGGATTAAGTTCCTATAGAGCCTTCTCCAACCTGACATCCTGAAATTATTTGAACCACGTTTCCTGTAAACTCCAGTTTTTATGGCCATTCATGAGGGACTAAGGAAATGAAAGGGCATCAGGTTCGGCACATCTGTTCTAGATCTGACAAGTCGACTACAGGCCTGACTAGAAGATTTCAACTGATGAGAGGACAGTAAGGACAGGTGACCTGCCGGGGATGAAAGGTGAACACAGTCACCTTGAATTGGATGCCATTAAACTAAGTAGACAGATCGACAACAGGACCATTTCAATATATTCTCACTACACTGTATTCACCAAGAAAGAGATTACAGCTATGAGTTACTGTTTCTGAGTTAAATGTAAGAACCCCTTGTAAAGAAAATTGCAGTAACCTATCCTTAAAGTAGAGCATGGATAGGCATAGGTAGGCAATTATATCCATAATATGGCAGCATCTTATAACTTGTAAAGAACTGCTGCTGCCATTTGCTTTTCATGAAGCAAATTATGGTTCAAAAGACTGCCACTCCTCGGGCCCAGTTCTGTAGTGATTCAGGGATAGGCATGCCACTTCACACAATTTAACTGGGATTACCCACCGGTGGACTTGTCTTGAATTAACTTACTATATATGCTCATGTATAAGTCTAGAAATTTTAGTCAAAAATTGACCCCAAAAACCTTGGTTGACTTACCCACAAGTAAATGTAAATACTGTACCTAAGCTCTTATCACAAGAAAGGAATCATCCCCTTCTTAGAGTAGAGTGGTGGAAGGCAAGAGAACCCAAAAGAAGTACTGACCCCTAATATACTCTTTGCTATGGTGATAATTCTTTTTCTCAATGTATAGATGGGAGATTGGTGACAGTGGTGACTCTTTGGCATTGCCCTCAAAGGGGTGCCAAAAGAATAGATGTGGATGCATTTTCTTAACCCTGCCCATGTCTGGTTGCCACCCACCCACAGACATCACACAGCCACCATTTACTTTAGTTCCCTCCCCATTGATCCTGCCATTAGAGGATGCACAAACAATTATTCCTGCCAGAATTTTGCAAGTTCTTTTTACTTTGCTTCATCCTTTATATCCAACTGTATCCAACAGGCCAACTGTATTTTATTACTTAGGAGAGAGTTTGCATTTGGGTCTGAAAATGATGGGCAAACAGCTGTTGTACATAAGTGCTCCAAAGACATTGTGTGTGTCTGTAGTAGGATTTTTTATCTTTGCCCCTTTGCATTGCCGATCCTCATGTTATATCACAAACCTCTTCTGAAATTCTTCTTACAATTTCAGAAAGTGGTTTGTTAGGCAGAATGAAGTCTGCTGTTGAAGGAAATCAAAGTAAAACCGCAGCTGTACACATGCAACTAGTTGCACAATTCTGGGATCTGATCTTATCAATCTTGATTAATGTCTTACTACCCTGTTTCCCTGAAAATAAGACATCCTCAGAAAATAAGACCTAGTAGAGGTTTTGCTGAATTGCTAAATATAAGGCCTCTCCCAAAAGTAAGACCTAGGAAAGTTTTTTTGTGTGTATATACACTATGTAATACATGTTCTTTTTTCCCAACAATAAATGTGAATTCTTCTCCATGGTAAAATAAGACATCCCCTGAAAATAAGACGCAGCGCATCTTTGGGAGCAAAAATTAATATAAGACACTGTCTTATTTTCGGGGAAATACGGAGTATATCTTTGACAGTAGTTTTAAGCTACAGACAGCTTATGCTGAAGCTGACAACAACAAGAATATGTTTGTAATTAGTTTACCTGAGTGTTTTCCCTAGTGAAAAGATACTGGCACTAACTGGCTTACTGTTACCAAACCAAGAATAATTTTTAAGTGTGGCCATAGCAATTACATATGTCAACATGAAGGATTTGTTTGTGGTCACTAAAGCATAGAGGTGGAACTTGAGGAAGACATGGGAAGGGGGGAGGAGTGAACCAAAATGAAGGAGCAACAAAGGTTGGTTAAATAAAGAATAAGTGAGAAAGAATGGCAAATTGTTGATGGGATATATTTGCTTCTGTCCTGAGCCTAAAAGTGTCAAAGCAGGGAACAGGCGTGCATCTTTCATTCACCGCCAACCCTTATCCAGTTTCAGTGCAAACTAGTAAAGCACTATTCATTTTAAAAAGAGGAAGGCCCAGCAGTCATATAAATATTTCATAAGGAGACCATGTCTTTTGTTGGCCATAGATAAAGGCCATCCTTAGATCCACTGAAAAAGCCTGATGACAGCTATTGTAGCATGACACCTGTCTCCCCGTGGCTGTTTCCTACACTGCTGCATTAATATGTGAATCCTGGAGCAATGTGCATGATACCAATATTAATAGTTCTCCTTATGAAGTAACATCTTTCTTATTGGCTACACATCATTCCATCATTGGGGCCACACACACGTTTCTGACATATACATTTTACTTTGTAAGCTGAGCAGAACTAGTCCTGGATGGGAGGCCGCCAATGAACATGGGATGTTGTAAGCTATTTTTTAGAGGAAGGAAATAGCAAAATCACCTCTGACTATTCTTTGCTTAAGAAAACTATATGAAATCATGGTGTGCCTTTAAGTCAATAGGTAACTTGAATGTACACGTGCACACACACACACACATTTTATTGAAGTGTCATGGAAAAACATTTTAAGTGCCACTAACTAAGGCTGAAAGGAGCCTCTATGGGTTCACATGTTATATGGTTATATTTTGCATAGAAGAACTGGACTCTCTTTGCAGTAATACAGAATTAAAATGCAGTGTACTGAAGATTTTGTGAGTGGGAGAGAAGCAAGTCCTTTTAGCCATGATGCTGTGTCAACTGTATTTAACCTTCTTAAAACCTCCGCTGCATAACAGTATAGCATTTTAATGAATTATTACTTATCAGGAAGAGAAATCTAGTGTCAACTATACACTACAAGGGAACATATAAGGGAATAGGTGTGTCAATCTGCTAATGAAATTTTGAGGGGGGGGGCAGTCTTAAATGTCTGAACCTTGCTGCCTTGTTTTTTAGTGCTGACTAAAAATGCAAGAATATACACCAATAAGTTAAATGGAGAATGTGTACAGAAATAAATGTTACTGAAGAAAACAAAATCTGAAAAAAACAACTGTATACTGAACAGCAGATTTGTCATTTGCCAAGTGTCTCAGGAGCTATGTGGCCATACCACAATGAGTTGCCATAGAAATAAACAGTGGCCAGTTTTGTTTCTTTTTGTTCTTTTGTTTCTCAGGTCCTGTGGTGGACTGCTTATGCTGATTTGATGTACTTTGTTATAGGTGAGCTGTGTGAAGAAAAGCTGGATTTCTGTGCCCAAGACCTGAATCCCTGCCAGCATGACTCAAAATGCATCCTGACACCCAAAGGATACAAGTAAGTCCTGTACCCTTATAGTCCATTTTGTCTGTGTTTTTGATCACTGCTTTGTCCTCTTGAATGGCGGCAAGCTTTGTTTTCACGGAGGTGAATTGCGCTGTCAGTACTGATTCACCGGAGTTATGATCACAGAATAACAGCTCAATACATCTCCCCACACACGCTTTGGTTTGTATAAAGCCCCATGTAATAACATGAAGATTCTCTGTTGAGTGGCCAGTTTCCTAGCAGTGTGGATTAAGTATGCACAATGACAAATGGAGAATTTTTATCCTCTGTGACAATCCACACAAAATCCTTTCAGTTACTTGGACTAGGAAGTGAATAATTGCCTTAAATTAAAACTGGATTATGAAGCTGCAATTACAAAATGGGTTATTAGCAAGACACATTGGGAACCATTATATAATAAGGAGGTTCATCACCAGGAAGGCTAATCTTTAATTAACTGACATCCTTATTATCATTAATTAGTATGCACACTTGAAAAGTGGTTTTTAATGGACTTTAGATGAGTAGATTGAGGAAGCCTGCTGCTCTGATCTGCACCTGTTTTGTGTACTAGGTTTTGTTGTGCCAAAACTACATCAGGCCAATTGTGGGTTGTCATGCTAAGTACTTTTAAATACCAGCTTCCTTTTTAAATCAGCAGTTTTAATTTATTAATTCATGCATGCATAGGGACAGCAAAAGATATACCCATTTAGTGGTACAAGTTTGTTTTGTTGTGCATAGCTTCTTTTTGTTCTTTTTCTTAATGTCTGGTTCTCTTTGAAGCATTAGAGGTGGGCAGAAAAGTAGAAGTAGAAGATCAGAAGAGATAGTATTGATGCTTGTGGTGATGCTGGGGAGCAACCCTACAGAATTATTGACATTATAGAATCATAGAATCATAGAGTTGGAAGAGACCCCAAGGGCCATCCAGTCCAACCCCTGCTATGCAGGAACTCCAAATCAAAGCATCCCTGACAGATGGCCATCCAGCCTCTGCTTAAAGACCTCCAAGGAAGGAGACTCCATTACACTCCGAGGGAAAGTGTTCCACTGTCGAACAGCCCTTACTGTCAGGAAGTTCCTCCTAATGTTGAGGTGGAATCTCTTTTCCTGCGGCTTGCATCCATTGTTCCGTGTTCTAGTCTCTGCAGCAGCAGAAAACAAGCTTGCTCCCTCCTCAATATGACATCCTTTCAAATATTTGAACAGGGCTATCATATCATCTCTTAACCTTCTCTTCTCCAGGCTAAACATCCCCAGTTCCCTAAGGCGGTCCTCATAGGGCATGGTTTCCAGTCCCTTCACCATCTTAGTTGCCCTCCTTTGGACATGCTCCAGTTTCTCCACATCCTTTTTGAATTGTGGTGCCCAGAACTGGACACAGTATTCCAGGTGGGGCCTGACCAAAGCAGAATAGAGTGGCACCATTACTTCCCTTGATCTAGACGCTATACTTCTATTGATGCAGCCTAAAATAGCATTGGCCTTTTTAGTTGCCGCATCGCACTGTTGACTCATGTTCAACTTATGGTCTACTTGAACTCCTAGATCCCTTTCACACATAGTTTCATTCAGCCAGATGTCCCCCATCCTAAATCTGTGCATTTCATTTTTACGCCCTAAGTGCAGTACCTGGCATTTCTCCGCATTGAATTTCATTTTGTTAGCGTTGGCCCAGTTTTCTAATCTATTCAGGTCATTTTGAATTTTGATCCTGTCTTCTGGAGTATTGGCTACTCCTCCTAATATATCTCTTCACTGGTGTAAATATCCCTCACATATAATGCTATTCCTCCTCCTTTCCTGTTTGGCCTGTTTCTCTTGAAAAGGTTATACCCCTTTATTTCTACATTCCATTCATGAGACTCATCCCACCAGGTTTCAGTGATGCCTATTACTGTATATCATATTTGCTTTGCTGTGCTAGGAGTTCAAGTTCATCCTGTTTATTTCCCATACTCTGTGCATTAGTGTAGAGACATCTAAGAACATGTGTTCCCTTTACTTGCTGCCTGTGCAATTTTTTTTACTTTCCACTGTTGGGTCCTTGCACTGTTTGCCTTGTTCCCTCTATGTCAGTTTGACTATTTCCTCCAGCCCAGTGGCACCCCACATTATATGAAATGAAATGAAACCCACCATGTAGTTGGTAAACTTTCTGTCTTTGCTGTCTGCAAAAACAAAAGCTGTCATCAACCACTGGCGTATCACAGTGTATGAGCAGTAGTCTGTATTTGGTCTAAGGGTCTGTAAGTTGTACCGGTTCACCTCAAAGAGAAGTTTCTTGATCCAGGACCCAACAGTAGATTTGTGATATACTGCTAGTGAACTTTATTGCATTCATTTTTTCCCCATTATGGGGACGGGAATGGGACTCTTGGGAGTGTGCGTGAACGCATTTTATCGCACACCCAGGTGTCCACAAAAAGGTCCCATTCCGGCATCCTTCCCCATTCAGTGCTGAGAAGCGTTGTTTCTGTCCAACGGAAGTTTTCCGTTTTTCAAAGAGAGTCCCGTTCCTGTCCCCATAACGGGGAGAAAAATGAATGCGATAAAGTTCCATATAACAAAACAAATTTCCTTCTCCTGCCTTTAACCCTCTGGGGCACCCATAATTTTGTTCCTGTGGGTTTCCCAGCCATCTGGGGCAGAATTTGAGGGTGCAGAAGGAACTGGGGGAAAGGGATAAGGAGCAAGGTATGTTTATCACCCTCATCCTGATTCTTCTGATCAAGCTGCTTGCATCAGTCTGATGCTAAATACAACAAAATCCAAAATCCTCAAAACAGACCTTTATTGGGCCAATACAAACCTTCAAATCTTCAAGCTTTTTCATTAGGGAAAGATGTTAAAAATCATATAGGAGAAGAACAGTGATACTGTAATGTAACAGTTACCGGCCTATATTTTGTCTCAGATGTTACTTCTGTTGTCAATTTAGATGATCTGGAGGGATCTCAATGAAGGCAGAAGTCATTCTCCTTCTTGGCCATGTAGGGACTGGAAGTAATGGGGTATTAAAAGACAGGAAATTAAATGATGCTACCAGCTGTATCTAAATCCCCAAAATTCTATAGTTTCCAAATAATGCTAGGAAATACTGGAATACCTTGGTTCCTTGGTATTCACTGGGATTTGGTTCCAGGACCCCCATGGATACCAAAATCCATAGATATTGAAGTCCCATTACATACAGTGGCATAGTAGAATGGTGTCCCTTATACAAAATGGCCAAAAAGATTTGCTTTTTGGAATGTATATATTTTTGAATATCTTCAAGCAATGGATGCTTTAATCTGTGGATAAAAAAATATGTGGATATGGAAGGCTGACTGTACATGAAAAATTATAACTTGGTATTCTTAGCCATGCATTGTTTTCCGTCGGAATTCTGTTGATTTGATAAGGCAGTAGTCACTAAAATAAAAGTCAAGAAAAATGAAATCATATTCTATATATGTGTGATTACTTACTACATCTGATTTTTGTAATAAATAAAAAAATGATTTATAGTGCCTTTATGTAGTGCAGTACACTAGAGACATGCAAAATGATTTAGTATTGTATACATGTTGAAGGGCCAGCCAGTGTGGTGTAGTGGTTTAAGTGGCAGACTAGGACTCTGGAGATCAGGGTTCAAAACCCAGCTTCGTCATGTAAAACACACTGGGTGACCCAGGGCAAGTCACACACTCTCAGCCTCAGAGGATGGCAAGAGCAAACCTTCTCTGAAAAAAAACTTGCTGAGAAAACTCCATATTAGGTTCACTTTAAGGTCATCATAAGTCAAAAATGACTTGAAGGCACACAACAACAACAACAACAACAACAACAACTGTATAGGTTAAAACATGAGAAACCTAAATTGCACTTAGGACTGACACAAAAGAGGATTTCTGACTTCAGCAACCCATTGATACAAAGAGGAAGCTTCAATGCCTCTTTCACTTGCTGTATTCCTAAAGCCGAGATTGATCATCATTTAGGGATGGAAAAAATATTTTAAAAATACAGGTTGAGTATCCCATATACAAAATGCTTAGGCCAGAAATGTTTTGGATTTCATTTTTTCCCCCAGATTTTGGAATATTTGCATATATTTAATGAGGTATCTTTGAGATGGGACCCAAGTCTAAACATAAAATTATTTTATACTAAATATACATCTTATACACATAGCCTGAAGATAATTTTTATATGCTATTCTTGAATAATTGTGTGCAGAGTTTGTGTACATTGAACCATTTTACTTATGGCATAAAAAATGTTGGCATTCAAAATGTTTTGGTTTTTTGATCATTTCTGATTTCAGAACCTTCACAGCTTGGAACTTATGAATCATATGAATTTATGTGGACTGTACTGATTCTTTAGTTGTTGTTTTGAAGTACATGTCTGTAAACAAAAAAAATTGGAATATTTGTCTGGATTGCTAGCTAAGGTTCATATATTTCCTAATTTTTTAAAAAAGTATTTGATTGCAGTTGCAAAGAGAGCTGTCAGAATGATTCATGGGAGCCCCCGAGATGTGCAGCCTGAATGTTTCATATAATGTCATATAATCAGTCAGAAAAGCGAACAAGACAAAACTTGCAGACATTAAATTGTGGTCTTTCATGCAAATCTACTTTTTTAATCAATATATCAGTTATCACAAAGCTCTCTGAAGTACTTTTTAAAAAGTGCAGTACAATGCAACTTGAAATCTCACATTTTCTTTTCCTAACCACCATTGCTCCTTATATCTTTTCAATCTTTTCAGTTTGAATTGATTTTTCCCACAAACCTGCTGCTTCTTTGCAGGGACTTACTTTTACCTGTATGTTTTTTCACTCTATAGATGCAATTGCACACCTGGCTATATTGGAGAACACTGTGATATTGACTATGATGACTGCCAAGACAACAAGTGTAAAAATGGAGCACAGTGTACTGATGCAGTAAATGGTTATACTTGCATATGCCCTGAAGGATACAGGTGAGAGCAATTTAGAAGGAAATGGCAAAGTACCTATTAGCACAACTGAAGAATAATTAATTTCATATAATTGTGTCTTTGCATCTAGTGGACTTTTCTGTGAGTTTTCACCACCAATGGTCTTGCCTCGTACCAGCCCATGTGATAATTACGAGTGTCAGAACGGAGCCCAGTGTATCATCAAAGCCAATGATCCAGTCTGTCAGTGCCTGTCAGGGTACCAGGGTGATAAATGTGAAAAGCTGGTCAGTATTAACTTTGTGAACAAAGAATCCTACTTGCAAATTCCGGCAGCAAAGATTCGTCCTCAGACTAATATCACTCTCCAGGTATGGGCAAGGGACTCTAAAATAAGCTGGTCCTAAAGTGCATGTTTAAGTGTAAATCAGTACTATGGTTTGTGGAACCCATCCACTTTTATGACAACAGTGGTCACATGTTTAAATTGACAACAGCATTTAGAGCCAAATTAACTATTTGGTAACCAGTATAGGTAAAATAACATATTCTTTGTCAGTTGTTCTCCACTACAAATAGTAATGGTGTGGATAGGGGGGAGCATGTTCAGAAAAAATGTGGCATTGGTGAAAGGCTCTACCCGCTTTCTCCCCTACTGTTTTCCTTCTTCACCTTCAGCTGTGTCTTCCTAGCTGCTTTTCTCCCATCTGTGTTTTTCTAAATATGTTTTCTGCATGAAGGTGGGCTGAAGCATTTGCATGTGGATACTTGGGAAACAGGCATCGGGTGTGAGGAAAGGTTATGCTTTTCAGGAATCCATTTCCTTGGTGTACTTTGTGGCAAACTTTATGGCAAACTTAGGACTGCCAGTGTGGTGAAGTAAGACTGTGGCTCTGAAGGTTAGAGAAAAGCTGACATTTACATAACATTTGCTTGTACTGATGAGAAGAAATATCTGAGGTTACTGTATATTCTCATGTATAAATCTAGAAATTTTAGTCAAAAAAAAAATGACCCCAAAAACCTGAGCTGACCTTTCCATGAGTCAATGTTAGTGGGAGCATAACAGTTATGCCTGCTGTAATTTTGTTAAGTTCTTTGGCATCATTTTCTTTTGCTTCATCCTTTGTCACAAGCTCCTAAATTTTATCCTTGACTTGTACATGGGTCATATCAAAATCCATAATTTTAGCCCATAAATCTACCCTCAGCTTATACATGAGGTCAACTTATAGTTGAGTATATATGGTAATTATTTTTAAATTTATTTATTAAATAACCTGGTGGTGTAGTTGGTTGCAATATCTTTTTTAAAAAATAAAACTTCTTTGTTTAGTGACATTGTTTTCTAACAGTTTTTTTTAAATGTATTACAAGATTGCAACAGATGAAGATAGTGGAATCCTGCTATATAAAGGTGACAAAGATCATATAGCAGTGGAACTGTACCGTGGACGAGTGAGAGTCAGTTATGATACAGGATCATATCCAGCATCTGCCATCTATAGGTGAGCCAGTAAACGAACAAAGTTTGAAGGGATTCTGCAGTTTCTCTATACTCCCTGATTTCCTGATTATTTTTCCTAAATATAAATATAAATGCAGCATAAAGTATTTCAGATGATAGGTTGTTTGAAAGTAAAAATAAATAAATAATATTTCATTTCTAAATCACCACTCTGCGGAGCAATCAGGGCAGTGTACAACAAAAGTAATCCCGAACCTCCCTCCCCTTAAAATTAAATTAAATTAATATAGAATTAAAAGCAATCTAAGCAGTAAAAATACCAATAAAATACCAATTATGCTCAAGCAGCATAGGTGGTGGCAGCATGGGTCCATTAAGCCGGGGAGTTTAGCTGGAGAGTTTTGAAGCCAGGAAGTTATTCCGGGAAGGCCTGCTGGAAGAGGTACGTCTTAAGGGCTTTTTTAAAGCTATCAAGGGTGGTAACAAGACGAATCTCATCCGGCAGGCCATTCCATAGTTTGGGAGTGATTGCCGAAAAAGCCCTCTGGGAGGTCTGCGACAGCCTAGTCTTCATGGACTGTAGCAGATTCTTCCCAGAGGACTGAAGCGTGTGGGGGGGGATCATATGGGAAGAGGCGGTCCCTAAGATAAGATGGATCCAAGCCATGTAGGGATTTAAAAGTTATTTTGAAAGTGTAACTTCAGCCTCCATGGAAGTGAAATTTGACAGCATAAGCAATCCACTTATCAGTTAAAACTGACACTAAATGAAATGGTTGCCTTGACTTTGCAGTTGGTGCAGTCCTTGTACCTAGTCGGGCAACATTGTTACTGGATTGTTTTGACAGCCACAGCGTGAAATGATCTTAACCTTCACTGTAAGTGATTTCATTATTTGCCCGAAATACTCTTCTGTTTAAGCACAAATCATATGCTAAGAACACTCAGAAATCGCTGTGCATCAGTGTTTCCCAGATATAATATCTATCAGAGGTTTCCTGAACCAGTTTCGTGAATTGGCTGTTTTTGCACAGAAAAATGATTCTGCTATCAGAAAAGTATGTTTCTTGTTACCTTTTTTTGCACAGAACAAACATCATACTTTAAGTGCTTACTGTGTGTCAAAATCATGTTTTTGTGAAAAACCCACAATTTTTAACAGAAGTCCATGTGTTTCTCAAAACTGGGGAATATTTTGCATGAAAAACATGCTTTTTACACACACACAACACACATGCAGTAAAACACTGTTTCTAAAACACTTCTTTGTGCAAAACCAGAGAATAATTACCTAATTACCTAAAACACTTTTGGATGTGAGGATGAAAACTGCACAAAATTCTCATCTCTGTATTATTCTACTTGTGTTTCCCAAGTGTTGGAAACCCCATTTTTTCAACCAGACAATGAATAACAGTGAGTGTGCATTTCCATCCATAATTTGATTTCTACACAGTCCTTGGTAGTGCTTTTTGCAGCCCAAGCTTGGAGACCATACATGTTTGCTTAGCCTGGAATTTTCCCACTATGCCTTCCCTATATGGCAGCCTTGCTGACAAAAGGCCGCCACTACAAAATGGGATCCTCTTGGTGGAGACTTGTGAAGATTTTTATCCTTTGCACCATGAGTCTGAAGGCTGGAACATTGGGAAGAAATTAATGAGATGAAATTCAGCAAAAGTAAATATAATGTCTCATGTTAAAGTACGAAAAGAAGCAGCAGCAGAAGGAGAAGAAGCATAGGGTGGAATAACTGGTATGACAGGAGCACATGTGAAAAGGACCTAGTTTTTAGATCACATTTACACTTTCAATCTGTTATGAAGTAGTCAGCCCACATTTTAAGACAGACAACAAAGAATCTTGTGGCACTTTAAAAACTAACAGGGTTTATCTGTCATGAGCTCCATGGACTTTGTCTGATACATCTGATAAAGTGGGTTTGTGTCCATGAAAGTTTATGGCAAATAAAACTTGCTAAAAGACTCTTTGCTGTTTTCTTTTCTTTCTTTCTTTTTTTCATAAACATTTTTAATGACATGGATAAATGGGAAAAACTGATGAATTCTATAAAGAATTGTCCAGAAATGAGTATGTTTATCCTGGACAAGAAAAAAGTCAAAGAGAACCATGACATGACACAGTGGTCATTAACTGTCTGAAGGACTGCCACACAGAAGATGGAGCAAACTTCTCCAAAAAAGGCAGGATGAGAAACAATGGTCAAATTGCTAGGAAACAGATTTTGGCTAAACATGTGGGGAAACATCCTTATAGTGTCAGCTATTCAGCATTGGAAAAACTGCCTTAGAAGCTGGTAGATTCTCCTTCACTGGAGGCATTTAAGCAACGGGATCTGCATTGATCAACTTAATAGACAAGTTGATTTCCCATCCGCCTTCTGAGATATTATTGTTGTGTGCCTTCAGGTAGTTTCCAATTTTGGGGACCCTAAGGTGAATCTATCAGAGGGTTTTCTGGGGGCTAGAGAGTGTGTGTCTGTGGCCAAGCAGAGATTCTAACTCTGAACTCCAGTTGTAGTCCAATGTTCAAACCACTGTGCCATTACACTGGCCAGAAAATGGGGATGAGAGGGGTGTTCTCCTCGACCACCTTGCACTTAGCATTTGGAGCCATGTGATGAGGACAGAGATTGGAGTGCATGAGCAATCTGGTCACCCTGTTGAGATGGGGGTAGGCGAGACAAAAGGATCCAACAATCTTTCTATCATCACATATGTTTGTCTTAGGGATGAGCAGTTTAGCTGCTGTTATGGAAATATTGGTAACTGCTGTCTGCTTATTTAAAATAAGATTTTCAGCTAATTCATCTCAAATGTCAAAATGGGATGAAAAGACTAAAATCATTCTCAAGAAAATAATGTTCCACTTTGCTAGGCAATAATATCAAAAGACCCAGATGTTTGTAGATTTGTATGAATTCCAAGGAAAAATTATCCCTGTAAAATTCAGCATTTTCTATACAATAAAGGCAGAGTTTTAATATTTCTCTAAGAAAGCATTTTAAAATACTCTGTTCCTCTTTATGATGCTTTGTTTATAGTTCTGAAAAAGTACCATAATTTGTGCAACCAATGTATTATTTTCCACATGCATGAATTTAATCACACTGAATAAAAACAGGATTACTGCATACAAAAGAATTGAAGTAAATATTAAAGCACAAAAGGGAATTAAGTTATGTGTGTGTATTTAAGTTGGTTTTTTTTTCTTTTACAAATCTAGAAGAGATTGAAACTAGATCCTTGTATCTGAGAAACTGGAAGGACTCAGGGATCATTGCTCTTGGATTTATATTTTAGTGTTTGTTTCTGCCAGCTATTTTCTGGGAAACAATGAGCAACAAAGGCTCTCCATTATTTCTGCCTTTATACATTCCAACTCCTTTAATCCACCACAACCATCTATTTTCTTTCTTTTCCTGGGCAACTTTGAAAACTGAATATAAAGTTCCTTCATCTTCTTTGATCTGACTAGTTGAACGATTTAATATTTCAAAGAGCTTAAGTTGAGAGCCTGTATTCCCCCTCCAAATTCTGTCCATACAACAGCCCTTTGGTTGGATTAAAAAGTAGGAGTGACTAGTCCAAGGCAATCTGAGTGACCTTCATGTCTGAGTAGGGACTTGGCCTGGCTCTTCCCACTCAGCCTTATTCTGGTTCATTTCGCTCCTGGTGAAGAGATTCCATGTCAGCACTGGAACTTCTAAGGCTTCTTCCCCATTTGTAGCATCCATACTATCACATCTTTCAGCACAATGGACAATGCAGGAGATTTTTCAATCTCATAGTAGGGAAAATAATCCACAAAGGTTTTGGGACATACTTGCAATGATGGAACCTTTCCACCTCTAAAGGACAGAAGCACCTGCATTCATGTCTCTTTCATTTGCTCCCTGTATAAGACAACTTGGTGCACTTGGTAGAAGCAGAAAAGCTCATTTCAGAGTTGGTGATTAGAGATACTAAGGCAGCCCTGGAGGATTGGGGGCTGCAATTGCTCCATTTTCGAGCCCCATGGACCCTTACTGGTTGTACCCACACATCTGTTTTGTTTTTCAAAACTAGGAGTGACCAGACAGGTTCAAGTTCCCAAAAGGTCTGATGGACCAAAATATCCTTAAAATGGAATCACATCTCCATTTGGGGGTGATTTTATTCAAGGAAGAGAGGTGAGGGTGTGCCCAGGTGATGTCCTCATGACTTCATTGGGGGCACATAAGGAAAAAGAAGATGCAGACACTGGCCAAAGAGTTTTCAAGACTGTTCAGCAGTGGAATAAGTGGCACTAGAGAGTGGTGGACTCTCCTTCTTTGGAGTTCTTTCAATAGAAGTTGGATGGCCATCTCATAGGAGTGCTCGAGTTGTGTATTGCAGGAGATTGGATTAAATGATCCTTGCAGTCACTTCCAACTCTGTTGTTCTGTGAGTCTATGGGGATTATCAAACCCAGAAATCCTGCTTGGATAGATGCAGGATTTTAAAGTCAAAAACAGATGTTATCACACTCACCTGTTCCAGGTTGTATGCAACCTGTATGGACTGCACAGGAAGAGTATGCTGCATGCAGCCTGGGAACAGGTGAGTGTGATAACATCCGTTTTTTACTTTTAAATCCTGCATCTATCCTGGCCTGATTTCTGGATGTGATAATCTCCTATGAAGACAAGCTTTATCCACTAAAAGGAGAGGAAGCGGATCTCTCAGACTTCCACCCAATTTCACCAGGAGGCTATGGATAGTTACTTTTTCTTAAAGGCTATAATAAATGTAAACCCACTCAGTGACCTTGGGCAAGTCACAGTGTCTCAGTCTCAGAGGATAATAATGGCAATCCTCCTCAAAAGAAACTTGCCAAGAAAAGGCGATGATAGGTTTGCCTTGGGGCCACTTTAAGTCAGAAGTGACTTGAAGGCACACAAGAACAACAAAGAAATATGCACCTACTTATCTGAAGTTTGGTAGGTATATTCCCTCATGAGGTGCTGCTGTGTCTGCAAATGTATTTAATTCTGACAAACAAAAAGTTACAGCCATTTGTTGACTACTGAATGATAGGTGATGGGAGGCACAAGATTTGTATTTTTGAATCAAGAGCCAAGTATATCTGACTCCAAATTGTTCTAAGCCAAATCAAGCTGTTTTCAAAATTACTGAATTCAATTATGAGCTGAATCTTGCGGTTGATGTACATATCTAGTACTGTAATTAATTAGGAGGGTTGTAGTTTATTTTATGCCACAGATCATGATATCTGAATATCTGGAGAGTTTTGTCCAGAATCTGCACTGCAAAAATGTACCACATGGTAGAGGACTATTGACAGATTGAATTGTTTGAGTTCACTGGACCATTTACAACCAGGAAAATGCTCTTGCCTATTAACTATAGTTTCTGAATCCTGAATCCTGGAGAAATCCGCTCTTACATCTATATTTGGGGGAACACAGTCCCAGCCCCATACAATATCTCCAACATTTCTTAATATCCCTTATTTTTATTTCAGTGTTGAGACAATCAATGATGGAAATTTCCACATAGTTGAATTACTTGCAATGGATCAGATTCTGTCTTTGTCGATTGATGGAGGAAGCCCCAAGATCATCACCAATTTATCTAAACAGTCCACTTTGAATTTTGATTCCCCGCTCTATGTGGGAGGTAAGGCGATATGTTTCCATTGTAAATATGAGTAATATATGGAAGCAGGCAAAATGCAAATGATCTTATGTTTCAGTCAGTATCTTAGGTAAAACTGAGATGATGATGATGATGATGATGATGATGATGATGATGATGATGATATTGATACAATAATAACAATAACAACAACAAAACAGTGACAGTTACTTTTTCCAGTCCACTCTGATTTTAGACACATTAATGATGCTCAGCTAAATTTCATCTGTGTAAGAAATGGTCTTTGCATAGCTACTGTCAGTTCCACATGGCACTATAGTAGTACATTCTCAGTCCTCTTGAACCTTTTCACTTTTGCAGATGCCATTCTGTTTAGAACTAGAAGGTCTTAGTAAGTCAACTCATCAATTACCAAATGTTGGGCAAACTGCAAAATATATAGTGTAATTACATACTGGATGTTAAATCAGTCAGTGAAGCCCTTTAGAGATCCAACAATGTGGTAACTGAGAAGATTATTGTTTAATGCAAAAAATGATCTCGTTCCTTATAAAAACTGGGCAAATGGGTACAAGTTCTATTGTTATTTTAAATAAACCATGGCAGTTATCATTCAGTTATGCTATTTTTTTTTCCAGTTAATGAGTTGGCTTCTTTTCCAGGCATGCCTATGAAAAACAATGTTGCTGCACTGCGACAGTCCCCAGGTCAAAATGGTACCAGCTTTCATGGTTGCATCCGTAATCTGTACATCAACAGTGAACTGCAAGACTTTAGGAATGTCCCACTGCAAGTGGGAATTCTCCCAGGCTGTGAACCATGTCATAAGAAAGTGTGTGTCCATGGAACTTGCCATGTGACTAGCCAGTCAGGCTTTACATGTGAGTGTGATGGAGGATGGACTGGCACACTGTGTGATCAGCAAACCAATGATCCCTGTCTGGGAAATAAGTAAGTCCTTGACAAACACAATTTTCTAACATTGCACATTTATATATAATCTTTGGAATATGGCAGGCTTTGAACCTCTCTCAACCTTATTTTTTGATACTAACCTTCTGTTATTGGGGTTTAACTGGAGCCTCAAAAATCCTAGCTGAAGATAAATTGAATGATTGGTTTAAAAAGTGGCTCCATTAAAATTGTTGGTTAAAAATGTTTAATTGGTATCCCATTTAAAAAATATAGTATAACATAAAAGTGTTTCATTGGTACATTGGATCACAAATTCTTTATTTGGTTATCAGGGAGCTTGGGGGTAGAAAGCAGAAGTGAAATATTAGTGTGATCCTTCATTCCTAGTTTTTTAAAAAATGGAAGAGGTTCATTTCCCCCCAGTAGCCTAGTAGGACCAAGTGTTTGTGTGTTTTTCAAAGGAACATTGTGGATAAGAAAACAGTGCTGGAAGCTTTCAGTATGAGGGTGTTAATTCCTTTGCCAAGCTAAAACCATTTGGTATAGAATTAATCCCATAGTGTAACCATAGGATACCCTGCAGATGCATTGGGCCACAAGTCTTATCATCTTTAGCCATCAGCACCATGTTGGCTAAAAATAAATGGCAACTGCATTCCAACACACCTGGTTGACACCAGCTTGGAGAAGATGCAGTAGGGTAACATTTGTCTTTGGGATTCAGTGAATTGCCTCAGTGCTTCATAATGGGTTTGGTTTTTGCACAAGTGTTATGTATTAGAAAAAATCTTACTCCAGTTTCTTGGAGTGTCAGAATTACCAAAAGAGGGGGAAAGTGTTGTATAGACAACATGTGAAATTATTCTTTCTACCCTGTTTTTGAAGTCTATAGATTGTTATTGATTCCGCATAAGTTCTATTAAATTAGTAAAAAAGTAAATACATTTAAAAGTGGATGAAGGAATTCTACAACTCTAACATGAAGAAGTTTGAATCTGAAGACAAGAGAATAGAAATGAACAGGATGGTTTTCCACCATCCCGGTTTATATACCTCTGGACATGTCAAGTCTGACTCTAGTAACTAGCAATGAAGTTCTCTGCCCCCATCTCTCCCTCTTATCACCATCACAGTTCAAATTACTGGCTGTGCTCATCCTTAGATGAACACCTACCACAATCTACTTCTTAGGCTTATTGCAAATATAAAATGTAGTCTTGAATTCCTTGAACACTGCCTGGTCTGGATGTAAATCCTTTACTATTCCATTTTCACATGCAAAGGTTTTCTTCATGTTGCGAAAATGAACATTTCTTCACAGTATCCTCCTACTGTTTGAATATCCTGAAGTGTTTCAGGCAAGTTATTAGAAATGTGTGTGTATTTTTCTGTGGAAAAAAAATTCCGAGCTGAAACCATGGGATGGAGTGGGTTTGCACAGAGCAAGAAGAAGGGGAAAAACGTTTTTTTTTCCTGTGGAAAAATCCCCTAGAACACTTCAGGATGTTCAGATACCAGGAAAATACTGCATAAAAGTTTCACTGATCTGTTATGGCAGGGCTTCCTCACTGTTTTTCAACTATAAAATGAATAATGGAGATTATTATTTTCCATCAATAGTTCCTTGTGTAGATAATCCATTAAAGTGAATGAAGCAGCCTCTGGCCCATAACCAAACCTGGTAATAGAATGAAATGAATCCAGTTTACCAAAGACGTTGTAGAGCTGAGAGCCTACCACAAATTCCAGCACATTTCTGCAAAATGGGGTATCAGCCAGAAAGTGTCCAATAAGTAGGTGAGATTGAGATTTTAAAAACAAACATGAAAAACAGAGTATTGACTGTTACCACCTTAATTAAAATGAAATTACGCACTGCTAGAAAGAGCCAATAACTGCCAACTATACACTCTTGTCCAGTCACCCCACCTCAGTTAAAAGCCAGAAAGCCAAACAGGTCTCACCTCTCTAAGGATTCTGTGCTCAAATTGAAATGTCTTTATTATTACAAGACAAATCGAGGTCAAAACACATGCTTGGAGTCTGTATCAACTATTCAAAAAATCCAGTTTGGATACAGATGATTTCCATTAGGACCACAGCATCTAAATCTATTTTATTTCATGTAAGCTGCCTTGATTGTCCAGGCAGAAAGACGGGATACAAAAATAAAGTTTATTATTATCATTTATATCAGAATGGGAAAGAACTGCTACAATCTATGTGCCTCCCACCCTTAAAAAAAAAATAGGAATTGAGATTTGTGGTTTTGAAGACATCCATTCTAAATTCAACAGTGTCACATCTGGTTTAACCTTGAGATTACCTCTAGTGCCAGTATGCACTTTCCATGAAGATTATATATTTAGAAACAAAGTACCTGACAGTGAAAGTGGCAATGAATTCTGTGACAATAATGAAAGAAAATAATGTCAGAGAGAGAGAGAGAGAGAGATTTCTAAGAAAACATGATCTTTAATTTAAATGCCATCCCTTCTTTTCCAAAGCTCAGAATAGTTTTCTCCGGGTGTGTGTGTGTGTGTGTGTTGAATCCTTCAAATTTGAAAGTAAACTTTAGAGAACATGCTTAGCACACAGCCCTAGTTTCAACTGAGAAATAAATCATACAAGTGTCACAAAGAGAGGTGGACAGCCTGGACCATATTCCAAATGCCATAAATAAATGGCAAAACTTTGAGCACTTCTCCTTGCCCTGGCTTGTAGAAGTGTATGCATGAACCGCATTTTTCTGCTGATCTTTATTTGTTTAATATATCTCATCACTCCTTTTATTTTCCTTTCCATTGGGAGGGGGGAGGGGTTCAACAGTAAGCCATGTCTTGTTTTCTTCCTTGTTACTGTAATATTTCTATCAAGTGAAATCGTTTTTCTCCAGATTTTGCATTCCTTGCTCGGAGTGTCTTGCACCATACATACACCCTGCTTGCTTGAAGAATAAAGAATTTAGTAGCTGTGTGACATCCTGTTCAGGTCTTCCATAACACATCTACAGCGGCAGTATATTCACTAACAGAATAATGATCTGTGTGCTTCTTTATCTTTGCACTAACCTTGCATAACAATTAGTTTTAACGCAAACCACTTCATCACAATTTGCTGGAAAAGTGCAATCTAAAAAAAGAAACTTACAACCAATTTCCTTTTCGAGTTCAGTCCGAAATATTTATAGTTAATGTCGCTTAGCCTTAAGTTGGATGAATAATTTATTTTTATTCTCTTGGGCTTGTCTCCCCCTGTAGATGTGTGCATGGTACCTGCTTGCCAATCAATGCATTTTCATACAGTTGTAAATGCCTGCAGGGACATGGGGGAGTCCTCTGTGATGAAGATGAAGAACTGTTTAACCCCTGCCAGTCCATCAGATGTAAACATGGTAAATGTAGGCTTTCAGGCCTTGGGAAACCGTATTGCGAATGCAGCAGCGGATACACTGGGGACAGCTGCGATAAAGGTAAATAATCCTCTCAGATTATCATCATTCCATTTAAGAAGCAGGGGAGATCATTTTATTTTGAAACATGTAAAATGAAAAAAAAAAATCCATTCTTTTACATATGTAGTAGATCTTTGAATTTTTTAGTTTTCTTTCTTCATTTATTTCCCCACCAAAAAAAAAAAAAAACTATACAAAATTTGTCTCAGTGAAAAATATATACATATTTTTTTAAAAAAAAATAATAAATTTGATTATTTTATAATGAAGAGAGAGAGAGAGAAATCTTTTTTAATAGTCCTTGATCATGATATTAACACTTGGAAGATTTTTCCTGCATCCAAGATTTTGCTGTGAAAACTTTTTTCTTTATTCAGAAGCAACTTTTTGCTATATTTAAACTGCCACCTTTTACCTGCTGTATCTTTCTGTATTTATTGTTTCTCTACCTTCTGCAACTGCGAAGCCAAATCCAATGATTCTGCTCCTAGTTTTATCACAAACTCTACTTTTGACCTCTCATCTTCAACTGATTTATCACAGCGAATTATACAGGTGAGATGGATAAAAACAGGATGCCTTTTTCTCTCCGCTGTCTTGCTATTTTCTCTCCTTGTCTATCAAAGGATCTTTCACTTCTCCTGTCTTTTTCCCCTTCTCTCTCTCTCTTTCTTTCTTGAGCTGACATTTATTTATTTTGTATTTTGCATCAGTGTGACTAGAATACAATATGGGGGTTGAGCATTTAAACCAGATGTCTCCTATTTAAACTGGTTTTATGCCTCAGTAATTTATGAAGTTGGTGGAATGTAGTTTCTATTAAATAACAGATTGAATAATATTTAACTCTTGGTCTAATAAACGAAATTGCATGCTGTCTCAAGCACTTCCCAACAGTAAAAGAAACCAGCTGGCTGTACTGTGAAGCGCAGAGGATGTGTATTTTTCTAATAAAGAAAAAGATTTAAATTTCCAATTTTCTTGTCATTGTAATAGTACTGTATTTATGACCTATATGCAAGTCATCACTAAAAATAAGCTCATCTGAATGTGCAATCCACTTTTATATCAACAGTATTATTTTGCTGAGCCAGAAGAAACATAAAACAAGAAAACTATATTTAGAAGCATTTTATTAACTTAGTAGTTGCCATCGTAGGATTGATATCTGTATTTGGTTGTGTCATTTGGGGGATGTTCTTTTCTCCTTGCTACAGAAATCTCTTGTCGAGGGGAACGAATCAGAGATTACTTCCAAAAGCAGCAAGGTTACACCGCATGCCAGACGACCAAGAAGGTATCGAGACTAGAGTGCACGGGAGGGTGTTCAAGTGGGCAGTGTTGCAGGCCGTTGAGGAGCAAGAGACGGAAATACTCTTTTGAATGCACTGATGGGTCCTCATTTGTGGATGAAGTAGAAAAGGTGGTGAAGTGTGGCTGTACAAAGTGCCCCTCCTAAAAGCGTCCTATTTGCCCTACTTGTCTTTTTTTTTTTTAATGTTGTATACTTATTGACCATGTCTCGGACTAATTAATGCTTCATAGTGGAAATATTTGAAATATATTGTAAAATACAGAACAGACTTATTTTTATTATGAGAATAAAGACTTTTTTTCTTTAATTGCAACAACAACAACAAATCAGATGCTTGAACTGAGACTTCTTGTAAACAAGAGAAGCTTTGAAGAAGAATTTTTTTTAAAAAAAAAAAAAAAGACTGGTAACATTTCAACAGCAATGGAAATTTAACTGCTTGTTAACATCTGCCATTCTTTATGACATGTTGAAGATAAACAGGCAGACCCTGTTCAAGTGACTTTCAACCTTGCCATCTTATAAGGGGCATTTATTTTATTTTATTTTATTTTACTATTTTTAACAATAGGTTTTGATTTTGGTTTTACTCTCATGACAAGAACATATCAAACTCTTCCAAGGAATGGGAAGAAGAGTGACAGGTGAAAATGATCCGTTTGTGCACGGTTAACAAATAAGTGATGCTTTTTGCCTGCCATAAAAATAATTGTGTTGGGAAAATGAAGCCTCTGGCCTCCCGGACAGAAGAGGAAACACCATAAATCCTAAAACCTCCTAATGTGTTCTTTTATGTTGGCATGTTAGCAGGAAAAGAAGTCCAATAAGTGTTTATCTACCCTCTTCCAGTATTAATTTGTTGTAATATAAATGTTAAGGGGCTGATAAAATAGATTATTGTTGGGAAAATTAGGTATTATATGGAGTTTTGGTTCTATGAGTTCTGAAAGCTCTATACAGTATTTGGTTTATTGAGAAATATTTATTGTATCAAAGTACACTGTACTTAACATTTAGGCCACCCCTTTTACTGTTTTTTCAATGCTTTAATATATATTAATTTATATTTGTCCTGATATTTTTGTATTTCCTGTTGTTGTTGTTTTTTCTTTTAAAAAAAGAAGACTTAAAATCAGGATATTTGCAATAGGACTAATATAGCATGTTGTCATGGGGTAAATAGATTTGGTCTGGGTTATTCTTAATTTTTACCGTAGCAACCTATCATCTGCTGTTACTGATAGAAAATATGCTGGGAACATCAACAGATTGCAGTTTTCATGATAGCAAAGACTTGCATTATCTCCCAAGTCCTTGTAACTTATGAAATGTCTTAACAGTAGATGACAAATGTATAGAAGTGATCATTTCCCTAAATATAATTACATTACTGAAAAAATGATGTGTAGAAAATAACACTAGAAAGTAGGTCTTTACAAACTAATATTCCCGTGGAGTTCCTTACCTTTAAAATTAAAAGAGAGAGGCTGTACTACCAACAACTGTGACTTTTCCCAAATATTAAAACTACTTTACTTGCCCTAATGTTTCCCTTTGTTAACATGTTGCTGCTAAACCACAATATAGAATTGGTAATAATTTTTCATAGTGGGTTGTGTTCTTTTTTTCAGTAAATCTCGGGGTACCCTGTAAAAGGGGTTTTTTTTTCAATTTTTTAAAAAAAGTTAGATGTACATGTGTAATACAGTGTTGCTTTGTCTTATTTGGACTGATATCAGTACCTTTACTGATGTTTGTAAATTAAACAGATATTTACTTCAGTGCCAGCTCTTTACTTGCATTCGTCCGCTTGTTCAACAGTCTTTAATTAAAACCATTTAGATTTGCTTATTGTAAAGTAAATTCGGCAGACTATCCCAAGAAATACCATTCCTGTTAGCATATTGCTAACAAATGAAATAATGAAGTAATGCACTCAACGCTGAATATTAGCATGAATTTCTCTAGGGAAGCAACTGTGCTATAGAGTATTTTAATTCTATATGTACAAAATCAGTTCACATAGCATCCTGTACAACACTGAATTTCAGGGGTGTTTTCATATTTATGAAACAAATCTTAGTGTTTGAAGGGGTGGACAGTGAGGGCTGTTTTTAGTGAAGGCACCAAGAGGCTATTGCAAACCCCATGCTTTGCTTTCAGAATATCTCTGGTTCGGCCTCTAGCGTTTTCAGTTGTTACAGGGTATCAGGCAATAAGTCTGTGAAGGAAAAACATTCTTCCTCATCCCTGGAGAGACGCTATCAGTGAACAATGGGCAACATGTACAGGGCAGTTATGTGGGTCAGTGTATGGTGCACCTCTGTAATAATAATAATAATGAAAAGAATGTCTGAATCACCATCGTCTGCACGTCATTCTAGATGCTTCAAAAGCTGAAAGTGTTTTTGGTTCTCTTCCAAGAGGCAGTAGCCAGTTTCAAATCACAACACCAAATTGGGAGCAGCAGGCTGCCATAATTGGGAAATCATCCTCAAAATTTGACACTGCTTTGGTTTGCAGGCCCAGGTTGCAGTATTGAGTTTCAAGTCAAAATTCGAAAGGATTCCTATAGTTTGCAGCTCAAGAAAGTTTTGAATTGCCCCCTGGAAAGTTGTAGTACTGGTACTTCATTCTAGAAGGCATGTACAGAATTGAGCTGGATTTGTATGCTTGGTGAGAAAACATCCAAACTGTCACGTTTCCCATCTGTTCCACAGATTATGCTTTAGCCCCCATTGTTGGAATTCTGTTCCCAACACCAAGATTGCAATTGGGTTCCTGGTCCCAAAACATCACCTCCCCTATTGCGTTTGCAATAACAGTTCTCTAAAATAATTAGCACTGTGATATCCTCATTTTAGCAATTTGGCTTGCTTCTGCGATGTTGAGAGATGCAGTGTATATGGCACTTCCAAATGGCTGAGACCTACATGTGTCCAGTGGCATCCGTCGGAAGTGGCCCACCATTACACTAATACAAAACAACTGCATAAATTGTCCGGCCCCTAAGATTGGCTTCATCAAGGTGTGCTTCCACACGGACTGTATTCAATCCAGTCACACAAAATGGACTCCCATGCAGCTTCATTAATGCGCCAATCATTCCAGAATATGCCTGAGATAAAATTAATTGAAAAAGTCATATATGTAACAGTGTTAAAGATATATTGACATTATATATTAACATTCTTGTTCATTTGAAAGTCTGTACAGGAGCATTTGATAACATCCAATATGCTTCAGTATTAATAATACCTGGGCTTGCAATGAATTAGTTATACATAATGAGTTACTTGTAATTAATGAGTTATTTGTAATTAATTCATTACTTTCTTTTGTAAGAGAAATAACTTCATTCCTTTTGCAATGTAGCTGTAACTTTTATTTTTTTAAAAAATAACAATTTCAGCTTCTTCTGAATAACAAAAGTTACTGTTTTGTTTTTGTTTGTTTTTTTGTTTTTTGAAATTTTGATTATATAGGCAACCAATTACTTTGGAGGATTTGGAATTATCATTGTAATTAGTTAGTAAAAGTAATTTTCTAATGCTGGTTCACAAGAGTAATATTCATTTATAAAGGAGGAATATGTGTTTTCTGAGTTCTTAGCCTAGAGTTAAAGCACACAATGGCAAGAACTGGGATCGTCCAACAAGGAACAGCAATTGATTTAAAACTGGGGAATGAGCAAGAAGAGAAGAGTTCCGCCTCCACTTCCCTTACAAGTGCCAACACTAACGATATAATAATAATGAAATGTGTCTTGTTGCTAACCTCTTCCATGGTGTTTCTGGAGTCCACTATCAAGCACCTGAAGTGACATTTTCCATTGTGTCTAGAAAGAGTCGGGGGTAATGAAAATGCAAGACATCAGCAGCTGCCTTGTATTGACACCAAGCTACATCAGCAAATGTCCAAATAAAGGTCTGTTCAACCTACTTCTGAATGAGACAATGGTTTCTTGGCACACTACATACACTATAGCACTAGCTATTCCCCCCAGCCTCATGGGGGATCTCTTAGCCAGTTCACGGTGTCTTCTTTTTGGTTCCCACACCACATCCCAATACTCAGTCATACGGTTATCTACCAGTCTTGGCTTTAGGCAATATCATGCCTTTGCACACAAACACACACACACGCGCACACACACGAGTATTATTAAAACTGAACTTGTCACCTCATTGCCAGGCCCACAACGTTTTGCATTCCTATAGCATTCTCTCACCCATGCTGCTTATATAGATCTGTTCCTGGACTTTCCACTCCACCACATGCCTCTGAGGAAGTAGACTCAAGTCTACGAAAGCTCATGGTACCAACATCTCTCTTCCAGTTAGTCTCAAAGCTGCTACAAGATCCCTTTGCATACTGGAATCAAGCTAGGTAACGGGAAGGGTGGATGACAACTGGATAAAAGCAAATAGGGACATGGTTAGGCAAGACATTGCAGGCTTCTGGGTATCTTTGCCTTCCTTCACTTTCGAAGGAAACAAAGGCATTTGAACAAAACAAATCTCGGAATGTAAGCATTCACACTTGACCTTTCAGAGCTTGCTATTTTTAACAGACCTTCAAAAGCACTCCAGGTGGTGTCTTTCCTCTCCCCTCCTCACATATGCATTCTCGTTCTTTACAGATGCAACAGTGTTTGATCCTGGCCAATTTGTCAAGAAAACCCAGAGCAAATTCACAAGGTCCTATGCATGCCAGCTTACATCTTAAAAACATCCTTTAAAAAAGCATTGATACAGGCACAGTATTTTCACCTTGTTTAAAACCTTTGAACTGGAAGTAACGTGGTTGAAGTAACTTTGTCATCCACAGTTTTCAAGAACAGATGTGTTACTTTGGGGAAGTAGTATCCCACACCTTAAAAACCACATTAAATGTCAGCCAAATAAATGTGATGTGTACAAATGCCTACTGTGAGTCTCTGATATTTGTTTTTTACCTGCGTAAACACACAATTTTAGAATTTGTGCATGAACTGACTAAATCTGTCTTTGCAAATTACCAAAATTTCAATATGGTAACCTTTCTGAAACACAAATATATGGTAATGTGCACTATAATAAACAAATGCTATTTTGTTTGTTTGTTTGTTTGTTAGAAGGAAAGCCTCCTCCTCCCAGTATGTTTACTTGTCAGAATAAATAAAAGAATAAGGGGAAGGAAGTTATAGAACACCACGTTGAGATAAATAACAAAAAAATACAAAACAGTATGTTCAGTGTTTCATTCCTACCATAGTTATATCAGCATACTAGAACCAAGTCCGTGTAAGAGAAAACGAAGATACAAGGGGATAAACACATTTAACTTTCATCTGTGTATTTGCATTCTATCTATTGAGTTGTTGTGCCATTTTCTGAAACAGTAAACTTGGGTGGTAAAATCTAACAGACATGGAACAAAATGAGGCTTCTGGGAAACTAGGAGAGAGGTATCAGCATGCTTGGTTGACGCTGTGGCAGGCATCCTGTTGGCCAGTTACTAATGTGTAAGCTAAACTTACTCATGTTTACAACTATGCCACTCTCGCCATGATCACAAAAGTCCCTTCAAACCTACCTTAACAGCCAGCAGCTGCTCTGAGCAATGGAGGTCTGTTCTGCTGGCAATTGGGACACTGCAGGATGATGTTTCCAGTGTCTCCCCCCTTCCCCACCACCACCACCAGCAAGCTCTGGTGCGATGAATAGTTGCAACAGGTCCCTGCTTCACACCACAGCACCTTGGCAAAAAGGAGGCTGAAAACATCACCCTGGAGCACCCCAGTCACCAGCAGAAGAGATCTCCATCACTCAGTGTGGCTGCTGGCTGTTGTTAGGTTTGGGGAGTCAGATCAGGCGACAGTATGTAGTTACGCAGGAGAATATCACATGGGATGCTTACCATGTGTAAATCGCCATTAAATTGTCAGAAATCGTGCGAAACCCATGCTCGGCGTTCACACCACCGTGCACTTCTCCCGTCAGTAAATCTTAGTTTAAGTAATGGAAGATCCCGTTATTGCCAAATGGTGGCTCCAAGGATGCTATACTGACGGGATGAACGAACAACAACACCTCCGCTACGATTTACTGACAGGAGAAGCACTTAGCAGTGTGAACACCGATCGTGGGTTTGGTACGATTCCTGATGATTTAATGGTGATTTACACATTGTGCGATATTCTCCACAGTCTCAGCCTGCATTTTTTTTTAAAAAAAGTGATCCTTCATTCCATCACAAAGCTGCGCTGAGAATTGTGTATGCTGTATAATCACCATATGCTGACTGCATCTGCACTGCAGAAATAATCCAAGTTGACACCCCTTTAACTGCCATGGTTCAATGCTATAGAATTCTGGGCTTTTGCAGATTATTGTGGCACCAGAGCTGTCTGACAGAGAAGGTTAAATGTCTCACAAACCAATACTCTGGTTCTCTTCAGATCGTATAAATCTTTCACCTTTTAAATGTCCCACAAAACTAGAATTCTCAGAATTCCCTAGCACTGAGCCATGGCAGTTAAAGTGGTGTCAATTTGGAATATTTCTGCAGTGCGAATGCAGCTGTTGTCACTTGCAAAATAAAAGAGGATGTTGTGGAATGTCCCAAAAGAGCTTCCCTAAACTGCATTTATTCTGGAGGATGGGATTGCTGGCTGCAAGAGAGGCCTTGCTAGAAGAAAAAGATACACGGCGACCTTTTGTTCAAAGTCCTGTCTGTAAAATCTCCTGTATATCCCTTCACTGGAAATAAATCTTTAGCATCTGTGACCACAAGGATTCCATAGTTCTGGTTCTTGAGGAAAAGGGGAAGCTGCCTTCACTCAGCTCCCATTATCTTCTGGAAGCAGGTGAAAGACCAGGGCTGTGTTCAACTCAGCTGTTTTATGAGCACCTCTCACCTTAACAACAAGAACTACATTTTAACAAGAGGAGAGAATAGATTCAGATCAATAGGGTACATTCCATGGTGCTTATTCCAAAACGTGAATCATGATATTATATAAAAAGCATTCCCAAATACTTCATCACGTTTTGGGTTGACCACAAACACTAACATTGATGAAGGAGGTGAGGCTGTCACAACTTGAAGAAAGTTGCTTCTTATCGGCTAAATCTACTCTAGTGTCCTCCGATACCGATGCGTATGGCCTCCAGTATCGAGGAATGGTTGGCATTAATTCCCTATGAGGGAAATGTTGCAACTAAATATCTTTCTGCAAAAACAGTGGACCCTTGGTATTTGCTAGGGTTTGGTTCTGGGACTCCCCATGGATACCAAAATCTTTGGATAGTGAAGTCCCATTATATACAATGAAACAGTAAAATGATGTCCCTTATATAAAATGGCAAAATCAAGGTTTGCTTTTTGGAATTTATATATATTTTTTAAATATTTTCAAGCCAGGGATGCTTGACTCCATAGATATAACCCTGGATACGGAGGGCTGACTGTACAGCAACAGTCACAATGGGGGGATTTAGGCCCCATTGGAAGTATCTCCGAAATACATCTGTCTGTTTTTCTCTGCCTCCCTCTCTCTTACACACGCACACACCTAGTATCCAAGCCCTCATTTCACACACAAAGGGACCTGTACAGCATGAGTAGCGTTTCGCCAGCAATACAATAATATCTGCCACGTTATCCAGAAATAGAAATACCTTTAAAAAGAGCAGCCGATATCTGAATGTACAATGAAGCTAGACGGGGGGAAAAAACCCTAAGCAAGAGCAACTGATTTGGGAAAAGAATCCCCTGTTAACTAATTGCCCAAGGTCAGCCTCCTCATACAAGTGGACTGAGATCTCTAGGGTAACATAAAACCATTAAGTTGTGCTTTGATCTCACACCTTCTGGAGAACCTTTAAATCAATTAAGCATGAAACTCCTCAGCTTCTTTTCTTTACAGCACATAAAACTACTTTGGTGTGCCTGACATATTACTACATTATAGATCAAAGGTACTGGGGGTTCTCCAGATCTAAGCAAGATATTTATGAGGTTTATTCTTCCTCTTCATCCACCCTCAAACAAACCTGTTGCATACTCTTGAATTTCAGCGGTGGGGGAAGAAGGCATTTTGAACTAACGTTTGATTGTTTTCTGGATTTGGGCGTGTGTGTGTGTTTGTTTTTAGTATTTAGTAGGGAGTAAGAATTTTATTTTGGGAAGGAAGCTTCCCAAAGTAACTGCATTAGGCTAAATATTTTGAACGCTGATGTGATATTTTATACAATAACATTAGCACAATTTATTTTAAAAGGCCAGTTATAGTGTGTTTTGTTTTATTTTACTTGATTTTGTGTTACCTTGAGATGGCCTAAAGGCTAATCAATAAACTTTGATTGAATTAGTATCCTCTTACGGTAGCAGAATATTGTGCAGTGTTGGAAAGCCATGCATTTTATTAAGTCACACTTTCCGATCAGTGGCACTGGTGAGAGCCACATCACATATGTTCTGAACATGAAGCTATCCATGCAAAGATAGATGCATCCAAAAGTGATTTGTGTACTAGGCTCACAATTTAGCTTACTTTCATGTCACTCAATTTGAACATGTGACAGAGCACTTTAAAATGAAATCTAATGCCTTTGTTTTGTTTGCAAGACTCAACAAAAAACATAGGTGCCATTTTAGATTTTAGCAGGGCAAGGTTCAACACACACACACACACATTTTCAATGGCTTTCGGATATTTAAATAGCAATAGTTTTGCTAATTTTTTCTTCCAATAAACCACAATGGGAAAAATTCTCAACTGTTAAAACTGCTTCGCCTAAGGCAAGGGTAAGAATTGCACAGTGCCCTAGATATTGTTTGACTCCAACTCTCTCCTTTTCCCACCATTGGGGGCAGCTGGGATGGCACATCCGGAAAGTGTATTACTTCCACCCTGATCTAGGTCATTTACTTCTTCAAAACAAATCAATGAAAACCAGAACTAGTTTTTATTCCTCAGGCCACCAACAAGAATATGAGGGAGGTAAGAGCACAACTAGTGAGCTAACCCCATCTGCGACATCCTTGTCCTTGTTATAAGTAGCTTCAGACATTCATTGTTTGAAAGTCTAAAGGAAGAAAATACACACGTTTGATTGAACATCTTTATACTCTTCAGTGTGACAGAGATCAATTTTCAAACAGAAGGCTCCTTTTTCTAGCAGTTAGAAGGTTTTCTGCAGCTACTGCATCTTTTTCTCAACAGATTTCTGCAGTAAACAATACACACACATGCGTGCGCACACACACACACATGCACATATATCATGGGATGCAGTGGCTTAGTGATTAAGATGCCAATTCCAATGATCAGAAGATCAGAAGGTTGGTAGTTCGAGGCCTGGGTGATGGATGATGGGGTGAGTTCCTGTCACTAGTCCCAGCTTCTTCCAACCTAGCAGTTCGGAAGCATGCGAATGCAAGTAAGATAAATAGGCACCACTTCTAAGTGGGAAGGTAACAGCATCTGGTGGTTGTAGTGGTACTGGTAACAACAACAACGATATGTATTTATATCTCACCTTTTCCCCATCTGGGACTCCAAATCAGTTTACAAAAGATGCAGCTAAAACATACAAAAGTTAAAATATAATTAAACTATCAATACATTTTTAAAAGCAATATTCTCATCACCATCATTGTCATCACCATCTGTTTATACAGGACCTTCATTGTACATGGCACTTTATAAGTGAAAGAGCAACAAAACAGTTCCCTGCCCTCCAGGCTTACAATCTAATTAAGACATGACACAAAAGGAAATGGCAGTGAGGGAAGGGATTTAAAAAGCCCGGTGGTTAGGAAAAACAAGACATTCCACAGTATGAAAGGCCCTTTCCCTTGAAGCAATTAGCCTTCAAAGGCCAGTAGAAACAAGGTCCCCACCTGTCTACAGAAGGACAGTGAGGAAGGTGCCAGACTAGCATATCTGGGAAGGGATTCCCAAAGCCTATAAGCTCCCATAGAGAAGGCCATCTCTCCCATAGCTTTTTGCGGTTTTTTCGGGCTATGTGGCCATGCTCTAGAAGAGTTTATTCCTGACGTTTCACCAGCATCTGGCAAAATACCCCACTCTCTTCCATGCCAGCATTCTCTGAAAATGCCAGCCACAGATGCTGGCGAAACATGGCCACATAGCCTGAAAAACCCACAAAAAAACCCATGGATGCCGGCCACGAAATCCTTCGATTTCACACTGTCATCTCCCATACTCCACTGTGTTGTCAGTAGATGTAGCTATGAAGGTAGTAGGACAAAAATAAGGGCCTACCCATACCCAAATCTTAAAGCATAAGCAGACTTTTATGATTCAGCTGCACATAAGGTAGTGCAATTCTGCTCATTGCAGGAAGGTCTGTGAATGTAGAAAGTAGGAAAAAGGATGTTTTAATGTTGTTATGGTTTTAAATTATTGCTAATTTAATCTATTTTTAAGGGCTGGATGGCTGGGAATGGGTTGATGAAGTGTTTTAATCTGTATGTCTTGATCTTTCTGTACCCCACTCCGATTGTGTTTCACAGAGGACCGGGCTAGAAATAAAGATGATGATGATGATGATGATGATGATGATGATGATGATGGTGATGATGATTTGGGCTAGGTAAAATGTGTGCTCTCGCTCTGTGTCACAGAATGGATGAACTTGATCTGAAATACATGTGCTTTCTGATGAATACGTGGGATAGGAGTCGTCACATGCTTCCTTCTTCATCCATCACTTGAAAATAATCAGTATTACAAAAGCATTTAGGTCAAATACAAGCACAACACACCTGTTTAAAGATTCCTTGGCTTTCTCCTGGCTTAAAAGCATGAACAATATACATATATTCTGAAGAATATATACGTGTATATTTGTCAACAAGAAGAAACATTTATTCAATCCTTCATCTTTTTCTAAAGCTTGGAAATTTTACCTTTTGGGATTACAAACCTCAAAATCCCACAGCTGGCATGGCTACTGCCTGGATGATACTGGGGGTTGTAGTCTAAAAAATTACATCTCCAGGTTCTGCTATATATATATATATATATATAGAGAGAGAGAGAGAGAGAGAGAGAGAGTTCTTTGATTTGTAATATTAGCATTTTATTTGTCTTTTTTGAGCAGGAATACAATGAGTAAAAAATGAACTAAGTAAACAAGAAATCTGAACTGCAAGAGCCTTCTCTCCTTTGGACACTTTATACTTCCAATATGAAGATAAAATTTTAATTTTTTCCCCTTTTGAAAATCACCATCCTTGACAGCAGCAACTGAATAATGATTGAACAGCAGGAGAAAGGGAATGAACAGCGTATCAGCACCACCATCAAGTGGACAAAATATAAAACTGAACAAAAAGCTAAGGCATTAGGGTTGGTATGTTCCCCTTTCTTTTTAAAAGTACGTCAAAGCCTCACAAATTAAGCTTAAATCGGTTTCAGTCCGAGCCTGAAAAGGTTACTTTTTTCAGATTATACCCCAAGAATTGTGGAGGCAGCACATGGCCATGATTGATTGGGGATTATGGAAGTTGTAATCCCAAAAACTAATTTTTCCAAGTTCTTGTTTTATTTTAAATTAATTTCTATAGTACATCTTGCTCACTCCCAATCTCCCTGATTAGTGAGCCAGTCACTAGATAAGCCAGAAGGCACAACATATCTCTTTGGACACAATCCATTTGGACTGTAGAACGTTTGGAGTCCTGTCGATTTAAAAGGAGAAGCTCCAGTTTAAATAGAGGACAAGCTGCAAAGCAGTCAGCCCTCCAAAATTGCAGCTTTGACTTTGCAGCTTTGGAGTTTATCATATGGCGGAATTTGGGGGTACAATGCAAAGGCAATCCGAACACAATCATGGGGTTTCACGTTATTGCAAATGAGTGTATCTCACGTAATTTCGGGCAATGGGGGGGGTCATTTTCGGGAAATGGGAAGTCATTCTGAACACATTCCGAATGCAATCAGATTTCACGTAAATTCGCTAAACTAGTGAATTCACTTAATTGTGAATTGGCTCCATTTGCAATTGAGAGAAATTCCTCCCTTGTGATAAACTCCTTTGACTTTCGTGCCTTTGATTTTTTCATGGATTTATGAATCTTTAGGTCTTCCAGCATGACTCTGCTGGAAGTTGATCATTGAGTCATGCTGGAGGACCTAGATATTCTTAGGGGAAAAAACACTACTCTAGGCATTTGAAGGTCAACTTCAAAAGCATGATTCTATGGTCAAATTCCAACTGATGTCAGAGTCACCAGACATCCTCCATTTCCAGGACACATCCTACATTTTAACCGTCTGTCCAAAAGGAATGTCAAAAAGTCCTCCATTTTCAGCATGACTGAGGATGAAAATACATTTATAGTTGCGTTTTTAGCTTTTATATGGCAATGTCCTACATTTTTCTTGAATGTCTTATATTGTGTGGTGCCTTGCCCTCCTCTGTGGTTATGACAACTGGTCAGCCTGGCTGATATCGGCCAAAGGACTCTTTCAAACGGGGAGGAATTTCTCCCAACTCCGAATGGAGCCAATGCGGATTTATGTAAATTCGCTTGTTTAGCGAATTTACATGAACCCCTGCTCCGTTCGGAATTACTTCCCATTACCCGAAAATAACCCCCTCCTGCCCGAATTTGCATGCGAAGTTTTAATTCGCAATAACGTAAAACCCATGATTGCATTCGAATTGGCTTCCCTCTTGCCTGAATTTGCATGCGAAGAGTTAATTCGCAATAACGTAAAACCCATGATTGCATTCGAATTGACCTTAAATTATACTTCCAATTTAGCCTTGTATGAAAGAGTCCATAGTGTTGCATTGGATGACCTAGAGCAGTGGTCCCCAAACTTTGGTCCTCCAGATGATTTGGACGTCAGGTCCCATAATTCCTGACTGTTGGCAAAGTTGTTGGCTGGGGCGTCTTGTTGGAGCTGAACCTATTACTGGGTTTTCTTGACAAGTTCCTCTTACTGTTTTGTGTAGCAAGAACCTGTGAGACAGACGGGTCAGGTTTTGTTTTCTCAGACTTCTGGACCCTCCACAAGGAGGTCCAACTGTGTGTGTGTGTGTGCTTTAAAGTCCCTTGTAGACGTACGGCTTCTTATTGTCGTGTACCTCCAAGTCATTTCTGACTTATGGTGCCCTTAAAGGAGATAGAATCATAGATTTGGAAGAGACCGCAAGGGCCATCCAGTCCAACCCCCTGCCATGTAGGAACTCCAAATCAAAGCATCCCGACAGATGGCCATCCAGCCTCTGCTTAAAGACCTCCAAGGAAGGAGACTCCACCACTCTCTGAGGGAGTGTGTTCCACTGTCGAACAGCCCTTATTGTCAGGAAGTTCCTCCTAATGTTGAGGTGGAATCTCTTTTCCTGAAATTTATATCCATTGTTCTGGGTTCTAGTCTCTGGAGCAGCAGAAAACAAGCTTGCTCCCTCCTCAATATGACATCCCTTCAAATATTTAAACAGGGCTATCATATCTCCTCTTAACCTCTTCTCCAGGCTAAACATCTCCATCTCTCTAAGGCGTTCCTCATAGGGCATGGTTTCCAGACCCTTCACCATCTTAGTTGCCTTCCTTTGGATCCGCTCCAGTTTCTCCACATCCTTTTTGAATTGTGGTGCCCAGAACTGGACACAGTATTCCAGGTGGGGCCTGACCAAAGCAGAATAGAGTGGCACTATTACTTCCCTTGATCTAGACGCTATACTTCTATTGATGCAGCCTAAAATCGCATTGGCTTTTTTAGCTGCCGCATCACACTGTTGACTCATGTTCAGCTTATGGTCTACTTGGACTCCTAGATCCCTTTCACATGTGGTCTCATTCAGCCAGGTGTCTCCCATCCTATATCTGTGCATTTCATTTTTCCGCCCTAGGTGCAGAACCTTACATTTCTCTGTGTTAAATTTCATTTTGTTAGCGCTGGCCCAGCTTTCTAGTCTATTCAGGTCATTTTGAATTTTGATCCTGTCCTCTGGGGTATTAGCTACTCCTCCCAGTTTAGTGTCATCTGCAAATTTGATAAGTATGCCCCCAATTCTGTCATCCAAATCGTTAATAAAGATGTTGAATAGCACTGGGCCCAGGACAGAACCCTGTGGCACCCCACTGGTCACTTCTTTCCAGGAGGAAAAGATGCTCTGAGGCTGAGAGAGTGTGACTAGTGACTGGGACATGCATTGGGGAGGGCTTTCTTGGGCGGGGGTGAAGCCTGAGAGGTGCTTTGTTGTTACTGTTAATAAAACAGGGGCAAAAATGAGCAATAGGGGGGAAAAAAATAGACGGCTTCGCTTTGCGAAGAATTTTGGCCCAAAGGGGAGTCCGTCGTGGTTGCTGAGGAAAAACTACTGCGAGTCGCGAGGGCTTCGCCTTGCGAAGAATTTTGGCCCGGCCGCAGCCCGTCGCTTTCCGTAGCGACGGCGTACGCCGTCGCTACGGAAAGCGACGGGCTGCGGCCGGGCCAAAATTCTTCGCAAGGCCAAGCCCTCGCGACTCGCAGGGCTTTTTCCTCAACAAAGCGACCACGCGACGGGCTCCCCTTTGGGCCAAAATTCCCCAAAAAGCGTTTCAGCAGGTGCTTCTCTATCTCTTCCTTCATTGAAAAGAATTGGTAAGTGATGATGATGGAGGCCAGCTCCTTTTTCCCAGGAAGAGGGAGGAGAAGATAGGAGAGAGGCTGCTCCTGCTGCTGCCTGCCTCCTCCCCCTCTCCTTCTTCTCTGGGCTCCTGCCCTCTGAGCATGTGCAGAGTATTTTGTTTCTCCCCATCACCAGCACAAGCACCTGGGCTTAATTTCAGGAATAATCTCAGGGAGGGCACCTCAAAAGGTAAAAAGGTAATCCCCAGGAAGAACTTTGTTTAAAAGAAAACCCTTTCATTTGATATAATATATAATATATATATATATAATAATTATTATTATATATAATTATAAATAAATATAGTTAAATATATATAATTAAATATATATATATATTATAATATATTTATATATTATATAATATATATATATATTATATAATTAAAGTAAGTATTATTATTATTAATAATAACAACAGCATTCACCTCAAAACGTGGCATGTTCAAGATAAAGGTAGGATATAATAATAAAACTTATTATTATTATTATATTTCCCCCGGAAGAACTTTATTTTTAAAAAACCTTTTCATTTAAAATAATAATTTATTTCATTTCATTTAAACTAATAATTTATTATTATTTAAAATATTATTATTTAAAATAAAAATAATAAAAATAATATAACAACAATATTCACCTCAAAATGTGGCATGTTCAAGATAAATGTAAAATAATAATAATAATAATAATAATAATATTTATTTCTATTCCACCCCTCTGAACAAGCAACCGGGGCGGAGTACAGCAGAGGTTAAAACAATATCAAGTTAAAATACCCCTTCCTTACCCTTACCTATTATTATTATAATTATAATAATAACAAGAACAACATTCACCTCAAAATGTGGCATGTTCAAGGTGAATTTAGGATATAATAATGAAACTTATTATTATTAATATTATATTACCCAGGAAGAACTTTATTTAAAAAAATCTTTTCATTTAATATATTATTATTATTATTATTATTAATTATTATTATTAATCACAACACTCACCTCAAAATGTGGCATGTTCAAGATAAATGTAGGATATTCCTCAGGAAAAACTTTATTTAAAAAAACCCTTTCATTTAATATAATAATAATAATAATAATAATTAATAAAACAACAACAACATCCACCTGAAAATGTGGCATGTTCAAGATAAATGTAGGATATTCCCCAAGAAAAACTTTTTAAAAAACTTTTCATTTAATATAATAATATATTAATAATAATACCCTGTTTCCCCAAAAATAAGACATCCCCAGAAAATAAGACCTAGTAGAGGTTTTGCTGAATTGGTAAATATAAGGCCTCCCCCAAAAGTAAGACCTAGCAACGTTTTTGTATGTACAGTAAATATATATACAGTACGTAATAAAATGTTCATTTTTTTGTTCAACAATAAATGTAAATTCTTCTTCATGGGAAAAATAAGACATTCCCTGAAAATAAGACCTAGCACATCTTTGGGAGCAAAAAATTAATATAAGACACTGTCTTATTTTCGGGGAAACACGGTAATCATGACAACAACATCCACCTCAAAATGTGGCATGTTCAAGATAAAGGTAAGATATTCCCCAGGAAAAACTTCTAAAAAACCCTTTCATTCAATATCATCATCATTATCATCATCATCTTAACATTCATTTAATATACATTCCTAGGGTTGGTTTACAGCTGTGTGGTGGCTTTTATGGGCCTTCGAGTCCTTTGTCTCAGGAGGGTTTTCTTGGAAAATTTTTCGGAGACGGGTTTGCCATGGCCATCCTCTGAGAACGAGTGTGACGTGCCCAAGGTCACCCAGTGGGTTTCCATGACCGAGCCAGGATTCGAACCCTGGTCTCCAGGGTCATAATGCAGCACTGAAAGCACCACACCACAAAATGAGAGTTAAAGCACTGTAAAACTGAATTTATTTATTTTATTTACAGCATTTATTCCCCGCCCTTCAGCCCTAAAGGCTCTTAGAGCGGCTTACAATTATTATTATTATTATTATTATTATTATTAAATTAGACGGTTAATTAACAATTTGTAAGCCGCTCTGATAGCCTTTTGGCTGAAGAGTGGGGTATAAATTAATAATAATAATAATAAGAAGAAGCCCTCATGCTCACCATCTCAAAAGACTTGACTCTAAAGGAGAAGGAAATGGTGGCAGGGAAGGAATTGTGCAGTGTGGCATTTCTCGTTGTTTTTGTTGTTGTTGTTGTTGTGTGCCTTGGTAGAGACAGTCCTAGGTACAAAGGCAGACAGTGATGTGTCAGTAGTGTTGAAATCTTAACAAACTCTTTGTCCACTTGGTTTCTGAACAGGGAAAGCAAAGGACACCATCTTGTCCTTTGCCACCATCCATAAACTGATCTGAGTTGGCCCTGGAAGGTATAGTTCAGGTATAGTTTTTTTTGTGGGTTTTTCGAGCTCTGTGGCCATGTTCTAGAAGAGTTTATTCCTGACGTTTCGCCAGCATCCGTGGCTGGCATCTTCAGAGAATACTGTCATGGAAGAGAGTTGAGATATAGTTCAAGGCCCAAGTGCTGCATGATGGGGTGAGGTCCCGTCACTAGTCCCAGCTTGTGCCAACCTAGCAGTTTGAAAGCATGCAAATCCAAGTAGATAAATAGGTACCACTTCTCATTGGGAAGGTAACAGCCTTTGATGCAGTCATGCTAGCCACATGACCACCAAAGCAGTCCTCGGACAACACTGGCTCTTTGGCTTAGTATCGGAGATGAGCACCTCCCCCTACAGTCAGTTTACAACTAGACATTCATGTCAAGGGACTACCTTTACCTTTATGGCAACATGAAGGTGAACCTATCATAGGGTTTTCTTGGCAAGAGTTGTTCATAGGAGGTTTGCCCTTGCCTTCTCCTGAGGCTGAAGAAGTGTGACTTGCACAAGGGCATCCAGGGGGTTCCCATGGCTGAGATGGTATTCAGACCCTGGTCCAATGCTCAAACTGCTACACCACACATGACAGTTAAAGCAGTTTCCAACCACATTAATTCTGCAGTGTGGCAGTTGTCTTAGGCAGGGACAATCCTGATTAATTTTCTACTGACCTACGTTTTCGGCTGCTTTTGACAGATCCTAGTTTCTCTCCCCCCGCTTTCTCCCGTTGTCTTCACCCTAATTTAGTTGCAATATACATATATTGTATGTATATTTATATTCAAAATATTTGCTAGGTTTTCCTTTTGGGGGGAGGCCTAATATTTAGCAATTCAGCAAAACTTCTGCTAGGCCTTATTTTCAGGGGATGTTTTATTTTCGGGGTAACAATAACCAATCTCTCATCAAGAGATAATCAGAGATCACGATTATTTTGATTAGTCCTGTGCTGCTTCTCTCAGATGTTGCTAGATCATCTGCTACAAAGTATAACATGTGTTGCCCTTTTCTATAGTGATGTTTCTGTTTAAACACTATATTCAAAAATCGTGTCGTGAGAGTAGAATCAGCATTAATTTTCCTTTGTTGCAGGTGACAATACAGAGTGTCCAAGGAGGCATGCAGCAAACAAAGAAGTATGAAGGTGAGTGGCTGGTATGTGTCTTCACTGTAGAGTGTTGAGCTATAGGTTGCAGTTTTCCTTCAGTATCCGCAGACTTGCCATCCGTGGATTCAACCATCCACAGACAGCAAGCCTGCATTGAGGCGGTTCTGGTGCTAGAAGAAGAAGCATTGATGGAGAGGAATATGAAGCAGCCATCTACCTGCAGCCAGTGAGAGCCGGGAGGGAGGGAGGAAGGAAGGATGAGGGCTGGTGGAAGAGGAGGAAGAGTCAAAGGAGAAGGAAGAAGAGGTGGCAGTGGCACCTTCCTGGCCCCCACCGCCTGCCTGCCTACTGGTAAGGAGGCAGGAAGGCATCTCCACAAGGGCCAGTGAAGTCCCAATGTCCCCCCACTGGTGGTGCGGCCACATGGTTGGACCACCATTGGGGACAATGGAACTTTTGCATCCGTGGATTGTGGTATCAATGGACGGCGTCTGGAACAGATCCCCTACAGATACCAAGAGCTGACTTTATTATTTTTTCAGATAATTCTCTCTCAGTCTTTCAGGATTAATATACAGGTCCTGTTGCTAATTTTTTTTCCTTCACATTTACACATATATTACAAGTTATATCAGGATAACAATAAAAACAGCAACATGTATTTACATTTGCCGACAAAATAGACTTGTGTGGGTAAAATATTTACTCGCCATATACCTTTCTTGCTAGTTTTATGTGGTTACCTCTTCAATCTTTGCTCTTTTTTCCTTTTCCTTTGATTTCTAGATTCTATTTTTTTTAAAATTTCTTTTATTTATTTACTCTTTCTTATTATTCTTCCAATTTTTTTTTATTCCAATATTTATCTGGCCTTTTGTTGGATTTTAAAACTTTTCTTTTTTAAAAAAAATCCCAGGAAGTGTTGGTAAACGAATGCCTTCAGCCTCTCTGATGAATGGGAAGACTGTGACACAGAAAAGAAAGACATTATCTACTTCATCCAATCCAGACCCTATTATTAAACCACAGCCCAGGCCCAGTGACAGACTTAATCCCAAAACAATTGATCCGGTATGTATGAATATAATTTTTTTTATCCATCTTGGTGGCCTTTTTTAAAAAATAATTTATTAATGCATTCTAAAACAGAACAACAGACAACAAGTGGTATACCAAAACAACAATAAATAAAAGGCATTAACCCAGCCAATGTCCTGAAGATTATAAACAAGAGGTGTATCAGGGATCTTGAAAGACATTTTTCCATAAAAATTTAGCTAATATTGGAGGGTGTCTAGAGAGTAAATCCTGTTGGATATATTCAATAAGTGGGTGCCAAATGTTATGAAAATTCAATCCAGAGTGTAAACCTCTCGCTCTTTTGTTATTATCTGCAATTTTCTCCATGGAGCATTGTATGAATATAATTACAAAACAAAATAAAATAGTGATGGGGATTATTTTTACCCCATTTCTTCTCCACATGATACATTAAGACAGATCAAGTCAAGTGATTTCTTTTAAAGATGCTTAAACAAAGAAAGAATTAGTGAATAAGTACAATTTCTACAGTGCATGCAAGTCTGGCTTGTGTGAAGTAAATTTTTACAGCTTATTTGTGGTTTTGTACAGCTGCTCCACAATAAACAAACAAACAAACAGAAACCTCTAGTAGTAGTGCAAGAGGCAAAGCGTGCATAGATCATGCAGAAAGTACAATAAGCTCTCTGTATATATTGGTTCTTCATCCACAGATTTGAGCATCCACAGATTTAAAATATTTAAAAATATACAAATTTCAAAAAGCAAACCTTGATTTTGCTATTTTATATAAGAGACACTGTGATGACTGCATCTCTTAGATCTGTCACACTAGATCTTTTAAATCCCCTCACACTGAGTCTCTCAGATCCCACCAAACTACAGGATTCTTCTACTGTATTAACCTAAATAGTTTGAAGCTTCTTTTCCCTCAAAACTATCTCTCTAACCCTTGTCCTCCCACTGACTTAAGTGTCTCTACTATTAAGTGTTTTTAATATCCTTGGTAGTCTATTTTGATGTTATACATAAATGACTTCAGGCCACTCTTTTGTGAACAGGAAGAAAATAACTAACTTATGATAGTATTTTTCTTGGTAGTTGGTTCTCGAGGCTTGTTGTTTGTATGTGTGTGTGTGTATATCACTGCAGTTGTTACAAATTGTCTTTGTTCAAGTTCCTTTGCTGACTCGCTGCCCACTCCTTTAATAGCATTGGCCTTCCTTTGTCCTTTTTACATCTTTCCTCACCTACATAGGAATCTGAATCCTATGGAGTCTAAACTCTTATCTGCCCCTCTGGCAGTTTTAACTGCTCTCAGCAGTTCTTGACACACTCTCCTTTCTTAATGGTTCCTCTTCCTTTTTATATCTGTTCATCAGGCAGACCTTTTTGCTAACCTGACTTCTTTGAACGTTCCACAATGCCACTGTCTCTCCTCATTTTCTGTTTTACCATTTTCTATTTTACCATTGTATATAATGGGACTTGAGCATCCATGGATTTTGGTATCCACAGGGGTCCACCAAACCCCAGTGGATACCAAGGTCCCACTGTATCTGAAGCACCATGCTAACAAAACTGCTGATATTAATACCTTTTTTAAAAATTTAATTGCTTATTTAATTTGTTAAAATTGTATTTCTGGTCAGAAGCAGTGTTTCTGTTTCTAATAAAATACAACTAGAAGTGGTTCATTGATTAAAACAGACATAACAACAAAATTAAAAACAAAACAGTCCAAGATTTAAGAGTATATAATTGGTTATACCTAATGGCAGACCAGCATACATGCCAAATACTACTGCAACAGAATGTCTTTACTGGCAGAAGGATAGTGGAGAGAGCCAGCCTTTCACAGGCTGTTCCAGAGACTAGGAGCAGCTACCAAGAAGATCCATCTCATGTCCCCATCAAACATACAGCTGGTGCCTTTTTGTTATTTAGGCATTCACTTTTAAATCTTGGACGCTATTGTTGGTTCTTAATAAAATTGATTTTTGGAAAAGCTCCGATCTTACCACAGTTTCTCCTTGAATGCCTTAAATGTATTCCAGTTCCTTGGTAAATAATCAAACATTACACTATATTTCTGTGTATTAATAAAAAGTAATAGCTTCCAGACTACCTCTACACAGGCAGGAGCCCCACCATATACCAAAACAGAGGCATGGTTACTGAGAGAGATGATTTTTCTGGCACATTTGTGCTAAATAATCCCAGGAATTCATTTTTCACTGCATGAAGGGGTAGACGTAACAGACGAAGCTCCATTTTTCATATGCCATTAGCCACCTGCCAAAACTTCATTGTTCTCTTACAAGATTCTAATTGCTGGATCTTCACTGTTTTAATTTAATACAAGGAAAGAAAGAAGAAAATACACCAAGCCAAAATACTGTCAGAGCTTGCTTTATTTTATATATTACTAATGACCAAGCCTTTGTGATGATCATCATCTGATCCTCTCATCTTCCTGCTGTCTCCCACCCACTGTTCTCCTCTATGGAGAGGGCACACCTGCTTTGTTTTAGACAGAGGGCTGAGGCATGCTTTATCATTATTTGAAAAGTAAGAGAGCTGCATGGACACACAGTTGTCTCTTATTAAATAAAGCACTACAGAGGTATTATCTAGCACTCTGTTGGCGGTTATCATTATTAATTAATAAATTAATTTCATTTATATCCCGCCTTTCTCCCCAGAGGGACCGAAGGCGGCTCACAGATAAAATTATGACATTTGTCATATGCAGTTGGCCAGGAAAAGGGATACTGCAGACGACTGCCTGAATACTAAGTTGAAGGATTACATAATGGCAATTTCCCCACTTTTCATAACAACAGTCTTGCTGGATGATTTGTGAGAAGTGTTTTTTTCCTAAATAGTAATAAAGTGTGTTCTCAATTATGCTTAGCCTTCTTTACACAGAAATGATTCTATAAGACTATTATATATGTGATATCATACCGCATTACACATCCCTGCTTATTAGAGATTTCAACCATTATGAAAATCTTATTTTCCATTTACTCAACCTTTATTATTCTTCATTTTTAGTATAAAGTTTGTGTTTTTACAGTGTAATGATCTCTTGAACAACATTCTGTTCTTTCCATTTTAAGTATACTGTGATGTAGTGTACGCAATATGCAGGACTGCTTAACAACCATTTCCAATACTGTTGATTTCTGTGGGAGGGATTTAACATTGAATAAACTAAGACTTGAAAGAGCTTCCCTGGGATGTGCTCATTTTTATGATCTGAACTGAATTAATCTAGCACTTTGACTAATGTAGATTTACCTTTTCATTTTAGTTCAGTGTTCAGTCAAGAGCTCCTTCTGCCTTTGCTGCAATTTACTCTAAAGGGGGCATTCCTTGCAGGTAAATCTTGGGTGCTGGTAATATCTTAAGTGAGTAGAATGGATATGTTGAAGCAATTGGTTGTGTATAATCAAGTCTTTGTTTCTTTATTGTTTATCAACATAAAAGTCTTATATTCAAAGATCAATTGATACAGTATTCATTGATAGTCACTCTTGCTTTTTCACCATCTGATTCCGGCTTCCCTATCCAGCAAGGTTGCTGTGTCTAAAGTGTGATTGGGAATCTTAGTGAATGGAACTGAGTATTGGTCCCCACATGTCTGGCCATAATTTGAAAACTGGCTGCTGTGAATTTAGATCCATGGCTGTTCATGAATGCATGGAAATCAAATGAACCAACACCTATATTTAAACCAGCCATAACATAAATTGCCCTAGAGATGGCAGCTGAGCTCCTAATTGATGGATTATCATTGCCATATGATAACTTTTCTGTTTACATTGGCTTCTGGTCTGTAAGATTAGCCTTTTTAATTTTCTTTAACATGATTCTCATGATGGTTTCTTTGGTCTTCTGTTATATTTTACCATCACTTGTTATTGTTTGAGTGTATTTGTTGCTAAATGGTTTGATATGATGACAACGACAATATTTAACGGCTTTGAACATGAATAGGGGAACATAGAATTACTTCACTAAAGAAAACACTCTTCTGAAGAAAGCTGTTTTGTTCCTCTCAGCTTCACTTCAGAGAGTGCTTTTTCCTGCTGAGGCTTCATTCCTATGCACTTCCTGGGATTAAGGTCTATTAAATGAAGTGATTATTATTGGCATGCATAGGTTTTTGCTGCATGTAGGTAAAGGCTAAAAGTAAAACAGGTACAAGCAACTATAGAATCACTAATGGTCCTTTCTAGTTCTGACTTAGAAAGCTTAATTCTTCATTTAAGTAAAACAGTAATTTAACATGAAGACCATAGTATTTTTTTTTTATGCTGCTGTTCATGGAAACATGTGTTTCAGATTACAAGAAGCGTATCATATATATGACAGCACATTCTGTTCAGTATTTACGACATCATGTGCTTCACTTACAACATTGAAAATTTTGGAATTCATGTTTATGGTCATTGCGCCATTGCAGAAATCAAAAGTGCTCCCTAAAGCCTACTGTAGAAGCCAGCAGAGGATTCCAAGGTACTGAGAAGAGTGGAAAGTGAAGATGGTTCCAGCCCTCTCCTGACCGTCACCAAATATCTTGCTATCACAAGCACCACACTAGCAGGAAAGGGCTGGACACTTTGCCATTCACCTCCATTGGTGGGGCTGCCTGGCTTCTAAGCTAGTTTTTGGGGGGTTGCATCAGAAGCTGTAGATGCAGCAATGGAACTCTGTCATCATAGCTACATCTCATGATGCAGCTTTTGGTTTACAATTTTTGTTTGATGTTATTAGCTGAAATCATTGAACTTGTATATATTAGACAATGAATAATTCTGTTCATCTTTTAACACCTGTTGATAGAAGATGATTATCTTCTGGGTTTGTGTTTTGTTTTGTTTTTATTTTTTTTATTTTTGTTTTTGAAGATACGACTATATTAAACTAGAGAAATAACATTTACTTAGGGGTGCCTTTTACAGTGCATGTCCACTCAGAATTAAGTCCTACTGAATTCAGTGGATTTTTTCTTCCAGATAATTATGTGTAAGTAGTCAGTTTCAGTTGCTAGACCCTCTTGAATCAATGGGATTTACATAAGTATTGACGTAGTGTTCAACAATTGACCAGTGAGTCTATTCAAGTAAAAGTAGCAATTGGATTTAGATGTCAACATTTAAATAAATTACAGTGGTTTCCAAGTAGGAGGCAATGTATTATAAGTGGAAAGGGCAAACAAAGTGTACCTTAATTCACAGAATATTAATACTTTGGGAAGAAAATATTTTATGTTTCTTCTCATGAAGTAAAAAGACAATATGTCTTTCTTTTATTGCTGATGTTTTATATCCTCTTTTCTTTCAGGTTAATCCATGGCTCTGTAAAACACAAATTGCAGTGGGATTGTCTTCCTGAAACACTACCATTTGATCCTCTTCTTATAACTTTTGCAGAGGTAACATTTTAATTTTTTTTACAGTAAAACTGGCACTTTTTCATGCTGGGATGTGGGACCATAAGGAATGTCAAATGCTGTAGCCAGTGTTTCAGTAGGTGACAGTGGCAAACTGCCTCTGAGTATTCCTTGCATGAAAAAAAAAAAAATCATCACAGTTCATGTGGTTATATGTCAGCAGTTGAGTTAAAGGCACACAGAGACACATGGCTTAGTAATGCACAGTTTCCAAATAGGTCACACATTCATAATCCAAATCTTTTGGTTGATTTTGTACATAATATAATCAGAGTCTGGAACTAGCAAAAGAATCAAGCAACATTAATGTATTATTAGAAAATTAGAGATATCAGGTCTTTGCTGGGTTGGCGGGGGATAGATACATAAGGAAGGCTTTTTTAAAAATCTACATAATCCAGAAAAGGCCAACCTATTCCAAACCGTTAATCCATCAGGACATCTTTTCCTTCACCTTTCTTTAGCTCTGTATTGTCACTTCCAGTTGATTTTGTTGATGACCTCCTGTTCTTCCAGGGGAAAGAGAGAAGGGACAAAAAGCTTTCTGGGCAGTGAACCTTAAGAAGGCCCACAAACCTTGCATCCATGTTTTAAGCATTTGTTTTAAAATAAAATAAAATATTTTATCATTATATAGTAATGTGTTTTAAAAACTTACTAGTCAATAGTAAGTAAATAGTAAGTCACCAATTAAATATTGCATATTCTCTCTGGAAATAGTTTCTCCACTGTGCCCTTCAGTAGGACGGTCGCTGAATTTGGCTCAATAATAAATTTTCTAATAAATTAAAACAGTGTTCTGAAGTAGTTCAAAACCTAATAGAAGTTACAAGTCTGCTGCCAAGAGGGGAGGAGTGGCTAATGCAGATCTCTGTGTTGGTACTCTTGTTGAGACCCTAGTAGTGTCCAGAAGGAACTTATTGGCAAAAAGAGGTGTGTTGATGGCTGCATGAAAGCCCAGCCTTTAGATGAGAAAAAGGGAAAGTGTGCCATGAAAACACTATTTTGGAGTTTTAAGGGAGAAGAAGCGCCTTTAAAAAGGAGCTTGATTTCCCCACTACTTTTTTAAAAAGGGCGCAACATTGCTATTGCATCTAAAGGCTAAGGTGTAGTTGCACGGTTAAATGGGGCTCTGTATTTTTAAAGCGCCCATTTAAAGGCAGCGATACAGGTGCGGATCATAATGGATCGTGGGTTGGGAGCATGCGTGGTGTGGACTTCACTTCTAATTAAAACGCTCAATGCCCTGCAGGTGTAAAAATTGGGGGTTTATCCGCGAAGTTGTTTAAAGCTCCCAAATCCTAGCTCCACTCCTAATCCGAACCCTAGACATGCGCAGTAGGGACTCTGAGATGCTGTTACTGTTATTCTACTGTGGATAACATGTCAATTCATTCACAAAATAAAGGGGTTCATTCATGATGCATCAGTGCAACGGCACAGTTTAAAAAGCCAGAGGAAACGCAATGATAATTTGACGGATCCTCATAAGTATACATTTGTCCTCCGCAACTGCGCAGGTTTTCCGGCTACCGGCTGCGAACTGCGCAATTGCGCAGTTCCCAGCCGGCAATGATAATTTGACTGTATGGTGTAACTGCGTTTGCGCAGTTTGCAAACCTGCGCAGTTGCGCAGCACAAATGTATACTTATGAGGATTTGTCAAATTACCATTGCGGTTCCTGTAGAATAACAGTAACGGCATCCCAGAGTCCCTACTGCGCATGTATAGGGTTTGGATTAGGGGTGGAGCTAGGGTTTGGGAGCTTTAAAAAACTTCGCAGTTAAACCCCAGCTTTTACACCTGCAGGGCATTGAGGAATTACGCAGTTCGCAGCCGGCAAGGGAAAAAAAATTTAAAGGTTCACCGCGGCTAAAAGCCGCGTTCATTGCCACCCATGTAGCTGCTCCGCCTGTGTTTGTAGCGTTCTGACTGCTTCCCATGTAGCTGCTGAGCCACAGAAAAGACTTCAGATAAGTCGTTCCCACACCCCTCAGTCTAGCTGCCCTGTACCTTTTAAATGCACACCTGGGGCTTGCAGTCTAGCTGCTGAGCATTAAGGTAAAGGCACCTTCATGTCACACTTTCCTGCCAATCTAAAAAGCCCCTATGTCATCTTTCCTGCTCTAGATTGGATGTGCACAATTACCCACATTTTTTTTTCCTATGAGCTTCATTTAGCTGTTCTTAAATAATTCAGTAAGGGTCTGCCACAGTATATAGCCTTTTCAATTTTTATGCTGATTCCACCCCTGATGTCAGATAAGAAAAACATGCTAAATATATTCCCTAAGAAGAAATAATATAACAGGCAGTGATGGAGTTTATTTGTTGACATCTCCTTTGTGCAGTAGCACTGCCAAGTTAATTAGGTTGTTTTGGAATTCACTTTGTTCTGTATCTAAGTGTGTGCCTGAAACAATGTAAGAATGTTACCAACTTTGAACTTGAACTACAGTTTGCTGTATGCAGCATTTTTAAGCATTTGTGTTTTTCTGTGTTACTGAATTTTATCTTTTTAAGCAAACATCTCTAAAATGATGCTGGTTATTTACTCTTTCTGACTAAAGGAAGGAATGCTTATATAAATAGAAAGTCAAAAAGTTACTGTATTGAGAAAATGAGCTCTTTGCCTGGCTAAATAGTTGTCGTATATAGTGCTTCCCAAAAATGTTGGTCTGATAGAGCCACAAGATGGCATAAGTGTGTTTTAAAAGTCTGTAAGAAACTTTTCCCATGCTAGGTATTTCTTGTGTACAAAGTGGCAGGGATGGCTAGATCTTCGTGTAATGTTCTACCATTATCACAGGGCCTAAGAGAAACAAGGCATCCACATACATTTGTTTCCAAGGAGGGATTTAAAGAATTGCTCTTGGTGGAAGATGCTGCTCAGAAAGCCATTCCATTGCTGCCTCGGCTTGTTCCAGTGTTAAAAGCTGCTTTGGTACGTCTGTTTCATTTGTGAAAAATTCAGTTTATGGTATCATTTTTGCTTTAATTAATGATTAATTAATTAATACTTCAGACAGGGGCCTAAAACACACTGCAGAAATAATCCAATTTGAGACCACTTTAACTGCACTGGCTTGGTGCTAGGGAATCCTGGGAATTGTAGTTTATTGTGGCACCAGAGCTTTCTGATAGTGAAGGCTAAATTTCTCACAAAACTACAATTCCCAGTTAAAGTGGACTCAAGCTGGATTATTTCTGCAGTGTATTTTGGACCTGGGTTACAAAACCCAGGGGACCCATGTGGCACCTGGACACATATGGTGACCCCTTTTTATTTCCTTCCGGCACCTAGCGAAAGCCTCTCTCATTTCCAAACGATCTTGCTTCTGAAATTTATATTTCTTCCACTTCTTTTAGATTCTTTTGGCCTCCAGCCACACTCCAACTCTCCAACCCATTCTCTCGGTCACTGCCTCGACCTAGTTCTCCCTTCCAAGTGTGTCGTGTCCGACTACTTGGCCTCCGACTTTCCTCTATCTGACCATCACCTACTTTCCTTTACTCTTACCTATATCCCTCCTCCCCGTCACACCGTCTCCCGCCAGTTCCGCAATCTTCATTCTCTCAACCTCAACCATCTCACTCAGACCCTGGATTCATCCCTTGCTTCTCTTAAGCTTGGGGACTCCGCTGACTCAGCTATGTCCTTATTGAACTCCACTCTCTCCTCAACTCTTGACAGCCTTGCCCCTATTTCTACGTGCGTGTCTTCCTTGACGACTAGGCCTCAGCCCTGGATCACTCCTACTGTTAGATTTCTCCGGTCCTGCTCTCGCGCAGCCGAACGTCTTTGGAGAAGTTCCAGGGAGTGGGCCGACTATCCATTATAAGTTCATTCTTTTATCTTTTTCACGCGCTCTATCGATGGCAAAAGAATATTACTTTAAATCATTAATCTGTGCTAACGAGAGGCGCCCGCAGCGCCTCTTCTCCTGTTTCAACACACTATTAAAACCCTCTCTTCCCTCTGTCTCTCCATTATTTTCACCCTCCGACTTTGCTAATTTTTTCATTACAAAAATCACCTCTATTCGTTCTGAGCTAACTCCTCCCGATTTGGCTCCTACCGTCAATCTTCTGACTCCTTCTATCAACAAATTCTCTGTCTTTTCTCCAGTTTCCCTGGAAGAACTCTCTTCCCTTCTGAACTCATCCAAACCTACCACCTGTCCTCTTGACCCAATCCCTTCTCGTCTTCTAATCTCTATTGCCCCCTCTTTGCTACCCTCCCTCCATATCTTTAATCTTTCCCTCTCTTCGGGTTCCTTCCCTTCCGTCTTTAAACACGCCTTAGTCTCCCCTATTCTAAAAATACCCTCTCTTGACCCTTCTTCCCTGGCTAGCTATTGTCCAATCTCTCTTCTTCCTTTCCTTTCTAAGGTGTTGGAACGAGTTGTTTACTCGCGCTGTCTTGAGTTTCTCGAAACCAACTCCATTCTGGATCCTTTCCAATCTGGTTTTCGCCCACGGCACTCCACAGAGACAGCCCTCACTAAGATCTCGAACGATCTTTTGCGGGCCAAGGCGAATGGCCATTATTCTATCCTCATTCTTCTCGATTTGTCCGCGGCCTTCGACACTGTAGACCACTGTCTCCTGATAGACTTACTCTCTGACATTGGTTTCTCGGGCCTGGTTCTTGATTGGTTCACATCTTACTTATCAAATAGATTTTTCTCAGTGGTCTCGGGTGGTCAGACCTCGTCCTCTGTCCCCTTAACTGTTGGAGTTCCTCAGGGCTCTGTTCTGGGTCCCCTATTGTTTTCTCTGTACACACTCTCCCTTGGCAAATTAATTAGTTCCTTTGGTTTCTCTTACCATCTGTACGCTGATGACACCCAGCTGTACCTTTCTACTCCCAATCTTTCACCGGATCTAGAACAGCAAATGTCATCCTGTTTAACAGCTGTCTCCCACTGGATGCACCATCGGCGTCTGAAGCTCAATATGTCCAAGACCGAGCTTCTGGTTTTCCCGCCCAAGCCCACCCTTCACTACTCCTTTTCCATTTCTGTCAACAACATCTCTATTCAGCCGGTCCAGGAAGCCCGCAGTCTTGGTTTCATCTTCGATTCCTCCTTGTCATTTATCCCCCAGATCCAGACCACAGCCAAGGTCTGCAGATTCTTTCTCTATAACATTGCCAAAATCCGTCCATATCTCTCATTTTCTACCGCAAAAACACTGGTCCACGCCCTAGTGGTCTCACGACTAGACTACTGTAACCTCCTCTTGGCTGGGCTTCCTCTCTCTCATCTCCACCCATTAATTTCTGTTCAGCATTCAGCTGCACGCATTATTTCACTTGCTCGCCGTTATGATCATGTCTCCCCTCTGTTGTCCTCCCTTCACTGGCTCCCTCTTCCCTTTCGCATCAGATACAAACTTTTGTTACTCACCTTCAAAGCCCTGCATGGACTGGCCCCTCCTTACCTAGCTGATCTTCTCTCCCCCTATGTTCCTACCCGTACCCTCCGCTCTGGTGACCAAGGTCTCCTCTCTCAACCCAGGTTGTCTTCTGCCCCCTCCCGGATCCGTCCCTTTTCTCTTGCTGCCCCTCATTCCTGGAACCTTCTCCCTCTGCATGCTCGGCTCATCACTTCCCTAACTAGCTTTAAGGTTGAGCTGAAAACCTTATTGTTTAGGGAAGCGTTCTCAGGGAACTTGTGATTACCATCTGGCTGTCTGATATTGCTTGTTGTGATTTGCTTTTATGTTCGATGTTTTAACTTGTCTTCCCCCTTTGTAATATTATCTATCTGCTATTATTTTAGAGTGTACGCCTTTGGCAGGCTTTTATATATTTCTTAAGTTTTACCAATTTTGTACAGCGCTGAGTATATTTACAGCACTTTAGAAATAAAGTTTAATAATAATAATAATAATGGAATGCCAGTCTGAGTGCAACTCCTGGTTTGTATGGGATCCTTGGCCCTCAGCAGGCACCATCACTGCACTCCCAGATGTAGGTAGGGGATGTGTGCCTCCCCTGCCAACCAACACCAGATGCTGCTCTTGAGGCCAAAAAGCTTGTGTGCCATTGATGTTAGTTACTCATGGTGACCCCAGGTTGTTTTGTTTTGTGTTTTTGCAGCCCCCCCCCCTCCACTAAGCTTTTCCAGGAACCCGAACAGCCAGGAAGAAAAAATAAATTTAAGGAGAACAAAAATGATAACTTGCTGCTCCTAGAGTGGCAGTGTATCCTTATTTAAACACAGACAAAAAGGCCTTACTAGAAACTGGAAGTTGCAGACATAAACAACTGCTGATTTCAGTTTAAGGGCAGTGCAGCCCACCATGAAAGCCTGGGTTATCCCCATTTACAGTTTGCATTCCAACCATCTTCACATAGAAGTGACTAGGTTTACAATGCTGATTATAAAAATGCTTTTGTTGTTGTTTTGTATCCTGGGAGGTGTTCACAAAGTGACTTGATAGTCTATTGAATTCTCTAGAGTTTTGTACATGGGGATTATGCTTCTTTGTGTTGAGCTTTTTGATAGCTCAGAAATAAATTATAATGAGGAATACTTTTTTCTTTTGAGTGACTGATTTATTTTGGCCTAATATTTTTCAAATACATGTTTTTGTAATTGTTTATATCCTTCTACTTCTTTGAATACAGATGCCCACTCTGTGAGGCCTGTTGTCATTGGGTTGTAGTCCTTTTTTTTTTACCATTATACCAACCTTTATTAGGCATAGTTCTCATATGACAGTACACATACAATACACATAATAAAAGTCAACAAGTCAGTAAGATCAAGCTTAAAATTAGTTAGAATTGAATTTAAAATTAGTTTAACTTAAACCATATTTTTGTTGCCTCCACTAGGAAATTTGCCATTAGTCTAGTAATATTTGGGTTTCGATCTTCCAGCTAACATTCCGCTGATAATCCACCCATACAGATATTCATTTCCAGTAACCTTCTCAGGAGCTTTTCTCTCAGAGTTTTATGCAACAGACAAATTCGTAGAATATGATGGAGGGTATCTGGGGCTTTTCCCCAGAGATAACAACGATTCAAGAAAGGGGTCTTAGAATATCTACCCTTTGTAACATTAGAAGTAAGGATATTCAGTCTAGCAAATAAAAAGGCCTTCCTTGACACTCGCAATGAAAGAGATTGAAAATAATCTGATATCCTACCCTGCAAGGTGGGGTTACCAAGCATTGCTGGAGAACCTACCCTAGGAGGGGTTGGATAAGCCAATTGATATTCTCTTCCTACAAAACAATCTCTAATAGATTCAAAACATTCCTTTTCATTTAGTAGAAGAAGAGAATCAAAATTTAGGCCCATAGAATTTGCTTTATGTTCATATATTTTAGCTCAACTTGTATAATAATTGTCTGCCAGTAAGAACCACAAGAGACTAGAATTGTTGGTCCTGAAATAGATTTTCAACCAAAATTTGTAAACCATCAACCATTCTGATGTTTCAAGGGTATTCAAATCTAGTTCCCCTATATGGTCAGATGATATACACATTGAGGAACAGATAGCAGTCTCCTAAAGAATTGTGTCTGTAGTCTTTCAATTTCCTTATTAAAGGTTGAGATTCAAGTGAACATACCATAGAGTAATTGCAGTCTTAATTTAGCTTTATAAATTTTTAAGGCCGCAAGAATATCCTGATTATCCTTTTTATAATAAAAGGATTGCATAACTGATAATGATCCTTTCCCTGTTTGTATTACCTTATCTCTCTGATTGCACCACTGTCCATTAAAGTGGAAAAGAACACCCAGATAAAGATACTTCTTAACCTGTTCAATTATTTGGTTATTGACATATTCCATGTTCTTGGTCGAAATCTTTTAGAAAATACAAGCATTTTGTTTTTTTCCAAAATTAATCAGTAAGTGAAATTCTTTCCAATATTCATAGAATCTTTGCAAGGCTCTTATCATTCCCACTTGAGATAGGGAGAGCAATACTGTATCATCGGCATATTGGAGAACATACATTAAACGGTTTCCCATTGAAGGTGGGTGAGAGTCACCTGTAGACATAAAGGCAGGTTAATCCACAATAAAGAGGTTGAACAAGTGCGGAGCTAACACACAACCCTGTCTAACTCCAATGCTGGAATAAACAGAATCTGTTAAATATCCTGATTCAGAACATTTCACTCTACAATGATTATTTGTATGCAGTTGGCTTAAAAGGAACAACAATTGGGGGTCTGTATTAAGTTTAGTTAATTTATCCCAAAGTGAAGGCCGATTAATGGAATCAAAAGCTGCCTTCAAATCAATGAAGGTCGCATATAATTTACCTTTAGGACGTGACAAATATTTGTTGGGTTGTAGCCCTAAGAAACTAGCTAACAAAACACCTCATTCCTATACTAGAGGACTAGAGAAAATTTTGGAGCAGATTGACAAATTGGCTTGGGATTGCAGGGGACTGGAGAGGGAGAATTCCATAAAATGGGTACAAGAGTACTCAACCAGCAACATTAGGATGAACCCAACAGTGTTCTGCAGTACAAAATCTCCTTTTAACTACTGTACATATAAAACATTTTCCTAGGATGTTTTAAATCCAGACAACCTACATGCCATTTGTTAATTTAACAATAATGTGGACAATTGTCTAAAATAATTATGAAGGGCTATCTCTTGATTTCTCTTATCAGACTGTTGAGTAGAAGTACAGTTGTCCCTCCATTTTCACGGGGATCTGTTCAGACCCCCATCCCCCAAAAAGGAAATTCTCATTATTCAAGTCCCATTGGCTTGACTGACCATGCATTCCTGCATATGGCTCTGTGCACAAGCCATGGGTGTGCATGCCATTTTAACCCTCCCCGCTTGCCAGATCACGAGGACTGGGGAGGACTGTAGTTCAAGACCAAATGTTTGTAAGAATATAAAGCAAGCAGTATGTTTTAATAAATGTTTCTGTAATCCAGATATGTAAATGTTAGGGGATTAGCCAGAGGATACTAGAAAGTAAAGGCACATTGAACACACTGAACATACATCATGCAGAGGCTTGTGCTGTGAATATAAATACATTTCATTAATACCAGTGATGTGAATATGTATGTGAACATTGATTTTCATGGAACCTCTTTTCAGATTTAAATAAAAGTAAAGGATTGCAACCTAAATACTTCTCAACCAGTTCACATTGGCACATAAACAAGGGACAGACTGATATGCTGTGCAAGCTAATTTCTGTTATAGTGAGAGATGGTTTTTCTAGAGAGTGTACATCTTGACAGAGGAATCTTAAACTGGATAGCCATTGGGTTAATTGTTTTCCTTTTCTTTTTTTAAAAGGCTCATTCAAATGATGAAGTATTTGAAAGAGGACTGAACGCTTTGGTACAGCTTAGTGCTGTCACTGGACCTGCACTTAATGATCATCTGAAACATCTACTTTCAAGTGTGAGTAGCACATAGAATAGGCATTTGCCCGCATTTTTTTTTCTGAAACCTTGAGAAGCATTTGGATTCAGTTTATGGCATACTGTGATCTGGACCTTGTGGCCTAATTTGTAAAAATAGGGATGCACAGGCTTCAGGTTTGCAGAATTTACCTTTTTCCCTTGAACCCTAAGGCCTACCAGCTGGAGCCTAATATAAATAACATACGGTTTAAATTACAGAATTTCAAACATACACATTTGTTTTACCAGGCCCTCCCTCTCTCTGTCTCACACACACACACATCAACTTGTCATTAACCCAGATGTCTATCATTTCAGTAGCCAAGGCAAGCTGGAGGTTATCCTACATCATAATTAAGAATCTGTGTCAGAACATTGTTAGCCTACACACGAGGCAACTTATTCCCTGGACTTGCATTTTGCAGTGGGGTGGCTGAAGAATGGCCTGTGTTTGGTAGGGTTTAAATAACTACAGTGACGGTTAAGATGGTCCAACCAACCCAATCCAGGATTCCTGAATGCTTGGGGATTTTGCAATTGACAGGGCTTATGACTGTGCATCTGTAAGCAGCTTTTGCCATTATCAGTCCTAGTATGTCATTGAAACAGCGCTGTGAGGTGGAAGTTTTGAAGCACTAGTCTTGTCTGTAGGTTCCAGACTGTGTAAGTGGCCTGTTGTGTTCATGCTTGAAAGCCTAAATGGTCTAGGAATCAATATCTTTCTCTGTATATACCTGCCCAAATATCAAGATCTTAACTGGCTTTCCTGGTGGGAGCAATATATTAGGTGGAGATGTAAGAGAAGACCTTTCTACAGATGATACTGCATTAATGGAAAGTTGTCTTTTTGGAGATTGAGCTGATGCTGGTGCTAACTCCATTTCAGAATCACAGTGCCCATAGCTTGGTTCTGACTTATCTGTGCTGATCCCATGCTAAATTGTGGGTATTTCATGAGGTATTTTTAATGACGTGTAAAAATAAAACTTTTTTTAGAGATTGTATTCCTTTTTTTAGATTTTTTTTTGATATAAGACATGCCAGAAATATTTAAATAAATAGTATAATGGGGATGTTGAGGTCATTTTGCCACTGTTAAACAACTGAGAGTCACAAAACCTTAACAGTCCATTGCAGATCACTCAGATATCTAGAATCATGTCTACCTTCTGCTCCTTCTTTAAGGCTGGATGGGCAAGCTTCTCGAGGCTTCAGACTCCTTAGACTGCCCTGTTTCTTGCCAAAGGGGAGGGGTTTGAATGGTCACTCATGGAAAATTTCAAGAGCAGTGATTCAGTTTTGAAATGGGCTCCCTTGGGTTTGTTTAATATCAAAAAGCACCAATTTTTCAAAACTAGATATGGACCTTTCACCACTTTCATTTTTGTTTCCTGTTTGTTTTGGGTCCGTCTCCCCCTCCCCCCATTTTGGCAGTCCATGCAGCTTCCATAGAGCTACATGAGCAGAAAATGGACCTCTGGACCTGGATCAGTTGCCCACCTTAGTTGAAGCCATGTTAGTATTTTGGTTCACTTTAAACCAGAAGTTGTCAACACAATGTGCAGCATACCAAGTTGAATATGGCTCTTTAGTCATGTTTTATGAACTGACATATGATAATAAACCTTCATTCCCACTTTTGTAGTCCCAGTCTGGCAGCCGGAATAAATTTATTAAGCTTCAGCTTGTTGGCTTATGAATAATGGAAGAACTAGATAGATCCTATAATCATCCAGGCTTCCAGATCCATGAAATTTAAGACTGAATGGTCATTGTCCCTAAGTCCTTATTTACAGTCTAATAGACACTTCTATACAGTATACAACTTATACAAAGGAATGTGCTGTTTCAAAGACTGGGGTAATTTTCAAATATAAAACCAGCTTTTGCATTTTACTTTTACTACAGCTTTCAAAGAGACAAATGAGCAAGAAGTTCAAAGAACAAACTACAGATGCTTTACAAAAGTTGGAACAATATGGTGGGAAGGTAAGCCGAATTGACTGCTCTTCTCCTCCTGAAAACCTGGGCATTAATTTGCTTCTTTTCTTATGTAGTATGCCTGTTAGGTTAGCAGTTTATTAGGTATATCCCAGGCAGTAAAGATGGCATATTACAATTCTCTGCATGCTTCTTGACTGTTAAGATGTGACCAGTCAGTATTGCATCAATTTGTCATTAGTTTCTGTGACCTAATGAATTTTTTATTTTATATACTGAAAATGTTCTGGAAATTATGAGGAATTGACCGGAGAGTTAATTATACCCAGATCTCCTTTGAGTTCTTTTATCTTGTGATGGCATGTATATGTTTCCACTTCATAGAATCATGGAATCATAGAGTTGGAAGAGACCCCAAGGGCCATCCAGTCCAACCCCCTGCCATGCAGGAACTCCCAATCAAAGCATGCCTGACAGATGGCCATCCAGCCTCTGTTTAAAAACCTCCACTTCTTATTTCTGATGCTGTTTTGCCAGCACTTTGAACAGGAATTCAATAACCATTATATTATATAGAGACTGGGATCGGCATCAGAGACATAGCTATTGTATTGTAGCTATTCTTTAACTCCCCATCCAACCACTGAAACAGTCAGCCATCCTGAATGATGGAGGTCTGCAGTGTTGGCAAGTGGGGAGCTTCAGGATAACATGACCAGCCCCCTCCTGCCAGTGAGTGACACTGCAGCAACGTGTTGTAATGTGACACTGCAGGGCTCCCTGCTTCTGCTCTTTCTACAGTGCTCCACTCACCAGTTCCACAGAGCTCTATCACTCAGGATGGTTGACTCACTTTTAGATGAGTTTTGAGGGCATTTGGGATTGTGGCAATCATTCCCCCATTGTAAATGTGAATAGGAAACAATTATTAAGCCATAAATCTAATTCTTCCTTCCTTCGGAGGAGGGAACCGGGCCAGCGAGAAGGCGCTGGCCAGCTGCCCTCACAAATACTCTCTTGACTTGAGTCTCCTCTTCTTCCCTCCTGTCCTGTCCTTGGCCCGGCCTGAGTCCCTCCCTTTCCCAACCACTCAGACTCTGGAGGACTCGGCTCCTGGCTGAGGGCAAGGGAGGCACCAGGCAGGAAAAAGGAAGCCAAGACTGGAGTGGCGTGACTCACGTGAGAGCTCTGCTTCAGCCACTCAGGCCCCACTGCAGAAATAACCAGGTTTGGTCCCGCTTTAACTCTTTCTGGCTCAAGGCTATGGAATTCTGGGAGCTGGAGTCTGTTGTGGGGCCTGGAGCTCAAGGCTTGACTCTTTTCTGGTTGAAGGCTATGGAATTCTGGGAGCCTGAATCTGTTATGGGATTCAGAGCACAAGGTTTGACTCTTGTTAATGGGTGCACCAAGATGGGTGGCTCACAGTAGGACTCGGGACATTAAAAAATATAGGGGCCCCAATGTACTTTCTGCCCCAGGGCCCCTTGAGGTCTGGGTACAGGCCTGGAGAAAGCCCAGCTACAGAGACGCAGGGAAGGGTGTGCGTTTGCCCCGCTCGCCCTTCTCAATGTCCCTCCAGCTAGGCTTTCTTCTCCGGAGGAGGGATCCTGGCTGGAGAGGGGACTGCAGGGTGAACTCAGCCCTTCCCAGTGTCTCTCTAGCTGGGCTTTCTCCTCAGGAGGGAGCCCAGATGGAGAGATGCTGATCGCCCCAGAACCTCTCCCCAGCTGGGCTGCCCCCTTAAGCCTACCCTCGACTTATCCACGGGTCATACAAAAATCCCCAAAAGTTGACCTCGACTTATACATGAGGTCGACTTATACACGAATATATACAGTAGTTATATTGTTTAGATAATATGGCTCTGCTACAGAACCATCTTCACCACTCCTTCAAGGTGGTAGTCAGTGGCAGAATGGAGGATCATCATCCCACATGTCTCTTTCACTGCAATGGATAGATCAATTCTGTACAACTGGATGTATGATGCCACTGAAACGAAAACATTCACTGTTACAAGTATCCAGCTACCAACAAATGCTATCCACATAAAATGCTAGGGGTGCAAGGAGCATTGAAGGTCGTCTCGTTTGATCCTCTGCCACACTTTGGCCAGCGTCCTGTAGGGCTTAGCATACAGCATATTAATTCCACTTGTGGAACTACAGTACAGCTGTCCATTCACAACTCCCATGGTTATTGTTGAGCTGCTTCATCATCTCCATAGCCATTCTGTGCCTGGTGGAGACTGATGGGAGATCAAAGAAGCATCTAGCAATGTAACCAAATATGAAATGATTACATTCTTTGCTGTGGTACATTGGAGTCTTCCAGAAGTCCCAGTGGATGATGTAATCATTTTGCATCAAACTACACGTATAGACGCTTCTTCCCCACTGCTCTCCAGTGGGCATAGAATAGTAGGGGAGGGGGCTGTAGAGGTAAGAGGGGAATATCCACCTCTGCATTGACCAAAGAAAGACCTAACAATGTTGACTTATGCATGCATATGCCAGCCATTAAATGTTTTAAAGCATTGAAGTGAGAGAACCAGACAGGACAGAGGCTTATTCTGCATAGGCCAGCACAGGTTTGCTTATGGAAGTGTCACAGTGATAAGCATACTGAGCAGCATTGTGACAATTATTTTCATACAGAAGCCTGTAAAAACTTTTTTGCCCCGAAGTGATTCATCTGAATATTCTGTGAGGTATATATATTTTAGACTAGAACCTTCACAGCCATGTTTGAATTTCTGAACTGTTATTTTCCCCAGTTAAGAATATAATACCAGTTCTGGTTTACTTCTGTTCCATTTCTTTCAACTTGTCTTGGAATTTGTTCCTCTGAAAGTTTTGCTGCTCCTTTCTCATTTTTTTCCTACCCCCCACTGAGAAAGATGTGTTGAATGTCAGGACTGTAGCGATGGGGTTGGGGTTGGCAATTAATGGTGCTTTAACAGCTGCAGTTTGCTAGTGTTTTGGAGCTTGAGTGAACATAGAAAGATTTGAATGGAACTTGTTAAACCAACAGAGGTTTGTTTGTTTTTTAATTAATTACATCTGATTACACTTTGAGAAGGCTGTGTGATTTTTATTTGTGCAGAGTGAGGCTTGCAGAGCTTTGCCATATGTTATAGACAGCAAACAGTATCCTGTTAGTTACTTATGTGTGTGTAAGTGCAGCTTGTGTGTGTGTATAAGCCCCTCTTAGATGGGATATAGAGGGTTACTCACTTTCCCTTGTACTCAATCCAAAAGCTTCCCACTGCCTGTCACTTGTCAAGTTCAGGGATAGATCCCTGCTGCTATCGCTTACAGATGGAGAAGAGAGTGGAAAGTAGATTCAGACCTTGAAAGAGTGCTTCTCATAGCTGCTTCTTTGTGGTCTGAATTGTCACTTCCATCCACCTCCTATCCACAAGCAACAGTGGCAGGGTTCCCTTCAAAGACTTGATAGCAGCCAGTAGGTGGGACGACACAAAACTGTGCTTGTGGAGCTACATGCACATGTGGGAACTCAGTCAGGATCTGTCTATCATTTATCAACCTTTCTATATCAAAATTTAGCCTTAACCTTTCTGCCTCAAAATTTGCATGGATGTTCTTCAGATCAGCCTCTAGAGTCTACAGTATGGCTTATTTATTGATACATCCCTATAAATGTTAATAATATGTGGTTATATCCAGTGGAATGGGCATTGCTGGTGGATCAAATTGTGCCACTCCTCTAGTCCTCTTCTTCATGAAGCAACTGAGAAGCCTGAAAGTGGGGTGGGAGTTGGGCACAAAAAGACTGTTGTGTGAGATGCCAACTTGCATCATGTGGGAACTAGCCTATAGTTTAGAAATTAAATTGATGGGATAGAGGAGGAAGAAGAGTGATACATTTTTATTTAAGGAGAAGAATTTTTGTGACCAGATGCCCCCCCCCCCCAAAAGTGCCAAATAGCCATTTCTCTGACTTGCTCAGTGAGGCAGAAGTAATTTGATTATTGTGAGAGAATGATGTCCCTAGACATCTTTTATTTGTTTGACAGAGGGTATGCTCCATGTTGTAGGTTTATCATTTTATACCAATTTATAATAAATGTTATTTCCTCATAAACCTTGTACTTACTATGTTCTATTCTACTTTTATCAACAGGAAAGTGTGACCATTATAAAATCTAAAATTCCAACGTACTGTTCAATTTCCTCCTAAAGAAAGACATGATGAAGAACCACTCGGGATTGTTTGGCGTGACATATTATTCCATGGTACACCTACTGTTATATTTCTCAGGGAAAAGGAAAGATTAATGTTTTAAAATTAAGATGAATGTTAAGAGTAAATGTCTGAGACACTTAATTATGGGAATCATCAGAAAGGGCATTTTCTGCGTTCCAGCACTTCTGGGGGAATGATAAATCAGTTTATGTTTTTCATTAATAGTATGGTTATTCACTTTTGCCCAACAATAATCATAAAGAAAATAGGAGTGCTTACGCGCTATGTTTACATGTTATTAAACTGAGGTGTAGAGTATGTTTACCAAATGTGATGTTAGAAATTAAGGGCACACTCCTGTACCAAGGTAAGCACTACTAAGTTCTGTTTGGAGGAAAAGTATTAAGTATATCCCAATATCATGACATGGAAGTGCTTTTCTTTGCTGGATTGTGTCGCGATTAACTTATTTTTAAACAGGAACTAAATACATATTTAGAGAGAGATTTATTTTTATACTGTTAGGATACAGAAATATTTGTTTTGCACAAGATAAAAAAGTGTTGAAGGTTGTTTCATTGTCACTGTTTTTACAAACAGTTAACATGATATAATTACTCCTACATTGAAAATGTAGTGATTTCAAGTATTAAAAGATATTTAAAATGTTCAGCATATACTTCAAATGTTAAACCTTTAATACTTTTGTTTTGTGAAGTTTGGTTTAATTTTTAAAGAAACAAAACAAATCCCACAACTGAAGACATTCTGTCTTTCTCATTTTATTATAAAATGTGCACATTTAATTTTCACAAACATACTACAGCAAAGTTCAGGTGTACATGTATTGTACTACTCATATTCCTACACTGGTGATAGCAGAGCAGCCTTCAACATGCTTCTCTATTCCATCTCTACACCAGAATAGATGCTTGCTTTAGTTTTGCAAAAACAGTTTGCAGCTTTCATTATACATCAGTAAGCTCTTCAGATCGTTTGTGCAGAAATGTCACACATCAGATTGGATTATATCTTGCATTGGTAATTTTAGTTTTCTGGATGGACAGACAGTAACTTAATAATTACTTGACTGTATCAGGGAAACATGACTCTTCATTGAGTTCAATAATCACTATCCCTGTATGCAGGCCAGGGAGAAAGATAATGAGTGGGGCATCTTACACCTCTCTCTTTCTTCACTTATTACTTCAACAGGTTGTGTAGTGCATTATACTTGCTAGTGCTGAGGTTACCTGGATCTGATTAAACCCATGAGAACTTATTCCCTTAATTTTCATTCCTCCATCAGCTTATATCTTTATAGTACCACTCTGCCTTTTCTGCACAATGGTAATGATTGTAATCATCATTAAAAAAAGGTGCACAGTCCCTCAAAAATCTACCACTACTATACTAATAAACATCTCCAATACTGCTGACTGTGTATTAAGGGGGGGGGGGGGGAAATAATTTGACATAACCAATGGCAGGCTGCCTGCTGTTGGATATGGTAGTTTAAAAGTAGTGAAATACCGGAACCGTATTAGAACATTCTTCTTCTTCCATTCCTCCGTCCTTGATTTTAAAGTTATTCTTAGTTATTCTTAGAAGAAGTGAAATTCACTCGGACTTTTGCTTGACTCAGCTGAAATACCAGTAATAATAAACTTACTTCCATCTTTAATTTGGGGACATAAACATCTATGTAAATTTCTGTCTGCATTGTAACTAAACTGGTAGTTTTGAGGACAGAAAATGTTTGCCACAGGCAACTATTGAGTCATTTGAGCCATTTAAGCTTTTTACTATAAAAAGAACACTTTCTATAAAATGAATAGATCATGATTAAAAAAAAAATTACAGGCCACAGCACCCGTGCTGCAAATGAACAAGAGTACAATGAATCCCTGTAAGAGTAGGATCACCATAGAGCATAATGAGGCCACCTGCCTCTCCCATGACACACAGACATGCCTGCATGTGCTCATTTGATCATCATCTCTATGCGATAAATTATGACTTGCTCAACCTATGTCTCTCCAACTGTCTCTTCAATCCAGAACCAGTAGCTCCAGAGACGGCAACTGAGTTCTGATCTTCCCATAAACAGTAATCCAGTGATGCTAATGTACAGAAATGGGGCAACACTCTATATGGAAAAACACTCTAGTATGCCTTCATGGTGATTTTAGCCATGAGTGGGATAATTGTGCCCAACCTGTAAATAACCTTTAACTGACAACTGAGTGAGGACAGCGTTAATACAAATGGGAGTATGAAATTAAATCAGTTTTATATTTTAGAAAATCAAACTCCTACCCCTTTCCATCTTTCCTGCACCTTTTCCATCATGGCTGGGATGGCAGTAATGCAGTTTTCATACTGTTGTTTTCTTTGGATTGTTCTCTGGATTTAAATGAGGTTTGAAGAACTACAAGAGCATTGTTTAACAGGACTGTTTTACCTCAACTATTGAAAAATACAATCTCAGTTAGGAAGGCTTTAATTAAACAAAGCTAATTTGTGTTATACACATCTCAGTGTCAAGCTGAGCAATCCTGTTTTATGGTAAACGTGGCAACAGCTTTATGGATTTGTTGCTGCAGAATTGTTCATATTGTCCATTAGCTGAAGAAAGAACTGCAAGAGATTAAATCACATTTTCAAAGAGCTGCATGGAACGCATTATGTTTTCATCCTGTAAGAAAAATATATTGTCTCATTATCCAAGAAAGACTTAAAATCTGAAAGTGAAAAACCATAAGTATATAATAAGAAAATAATTAGGCAGTAAGTAACAATGTAGCCAAAATAATCTCATTCTCAGGCTAACAACAATCCTGTTTGGGAGATACATATGTGTAAGCACCATGATTAATTGGTGCTGTGCAATGAATCGTGGTCCAACCTCCCAAATCTCCACTTTCCAAGCAGCCGCCGCTGAGATTGATCAGGGCCACTTCCTCTGTTGCTTGGGAAGTAAATGACTAACATTCCCACCTCCTCCTGTGAGTGATCTCCAATGCAACAGGCAGAAGCCAGGTGCCCGTCTCAGTTCTTGCATCGAACACTGCTTGCACAAGAGGTGGGAATGTCAGCTGGCAGCAGTAACAGCAGTACTACCAATCTAGTTTAAAATATTATTTTATAAAGTAGGGTGGGGGAGTGGGTCACATTTAGGAAGAGGCTGTGCTGTAGCACTGATTTCCTACATCAGGCCATGGATTAGACTAAGGTGGTCTATAGCATCCTTCTGCCTCTTTGGCTAGAATCCTGTTCAGGCACTATGCTAGCTAGAAAATAAGAATGCAGGCAGCTGCACTTTCTCAGAAGTTCTCATTCCTCAAGGACGCAGAGTTCCCTCTCTCACTTTTGCCTTGGAGTAGGCTAAATAATTGTTGAGCTCAAGGTCTTGGTGTTTGTTGTGCAGCTTTGACATGTAGTCTTACACTGCCAGATCCTTGTTCATATTTCTGTGAAGTAATAAATGTGTTTTCTGAAGTGCTGGGCAGATTGGGAAATATTTATTTGTATATTTTCAAGACCAGTTACTCACTTTTTGACAGCTTTCAATGAATTCATCTATGGTAACTACACCATCCTTATTCTTGTCCATTTTCTGCCAGAGAAGAAACATTTGCTTAAGTGATGTTTACTTCTGTTAATACCACTGTTTTCTTAACAGTTTAAAACAAGTATGTAGAAACAATAACTTGATGCCAAATATAGCAGCTACCATTTAAACTAATAACTCAATTACTTCCAGACTTACTGGCATCTTATATTTCTCTTGGCAAGCCAGCAATATCTACATCAAATTTGTGTACCCAATTTCAAAAATGTCACCAAGAAATGCCCTAATTCTCACAATGCAAAACATCAAAGTGATATTTCTAAGGGCACCTTTTTTCCTACCATATGCTACCGAAGTCTACCTGAAAAAATGTTTCCACGTGTTGTCTTGGGGCATCTTCTTTGAGAACAGGATAAGTGCATTTCCCCATCATATCATATATAGCTTTCATAATATCCAGCATTTCCTATTGGGAGAAAGAAGTGTTAAAATGGAAAAGGAAAATCTGGAGTGGAAAAACATGAACATGTTTCAAGGTTTACTTTTGCAGGGTCTACCGTCTTAGAGATGAAAACCTTTCAGACTATTGCGGTCAGCTCCGACCAACACAGCCCAAGTGTCAGGAATAGTGGGAGTTGTAGTCCAACAGTTGGTATATTGGTTTGAGTTAGCTGCTGAGGCTTAATTAAGTCAGGATAAGCAATTTGTTTTGCCCCAAATATTGGAATGCTGCTCCCATCATCCATCATGCTATGCTGGCTAGGACTAATGTGAATTCCACTCCAAGTGCATCTGAAGGACCAAAAGTTGCTAGTCTCTGGATTAAATAAACAGTTACTAATCAACATTCAATGAGTTTCTGTAACCTTCTTCTCTTGCCATTGACTGCTTTTTGAACTAGAACCAATTTTCAAGTGCAAACATACTGTTGCCTCTGAATAAGGCAAATATTTACAAAACTACAAAGGTTAGACACTACTCTCCTCTGTGAACTGCAGGTGTTTTTCAGAATCACAGAAGTGTCATCAGGAGGGGAATTCCCATTATCTGGGTGTTCAATAGGTTATCTAAAAGTTAGGGTATTACAATGCATTGGTGGACTAACATTTTTCCACTATACATATGTGATTTTTCAGGTATAAAAACCCTAAATATGTAAAAAATAATTTGACCTTCAAGCCATAGGAGCAATTTCAGCAAGCCAGGGCCTAGGTTTTTTTTATTAATAATAATAATAGCCTTTTTGGACCCTAGTGCAGATCCAAGAAATCACTACAAATAGCCCCCAAAAGAATAGAGTGAGTGGACACAGAGGTGACAATAAATGATAAAACCAAAGAAGCGATATAATGAGAACTCATGCTTCTTTAGAGACCTGTGAGGCATCTGCTCAGATAGGAAGGAGTCCAATTAACCCTACCACAAATGAAGCAATGTGAAATTGCACCTAGGTATATCCAGCCATGGTTATTGCAGATGGAAGTATCCAACACTAACCCCTTGCATATGCCACTTACCTCCCTGCTGCCTGGAAGCCCCCCACATGACCATTTAGTGAGAAGGAAGGGGGGTGGCCAGACAACACTCAGCTACATTTCTGCAACCAGAAGCCTGAAGAAACAGGCATTCTTTTTGCGGGGGAGACAAGGAGATCTAGGAGGTTGGTGTCATCTTCATGTGCCCAGCAGCAGTAAGATGGCTAGAAACTCCCTGGCCGATCTGTCTCCCTCTGGAAGGCATCCAGGCAGTAGGGTGGCAGTCATGGGGAGAAGAGGACAAAGTACAGCCATATTGGGAGTCCTTTATGCTCTGCCTTGTGAATGCAGAAGCTCAACCGGAGCTTTAAAATTGCAGTAAGTGACACTGACTCCTTACCTCTTTAGTTATATAGCCATCCTTATTTATATCATACAAATTAAAAGCCCAGTTGAGCTTTTCCTGCACTGTCCCTCGGAGTAAAATTGAAAGGCCCATAACAAAATCCTGGAAGAAGAAGAAGAAAAAAAAGAAACAAAAGATGATGGTCTTTAAAAACTACAATTAACATCAGAACAATATTCCATTTTTTTATGGTTAAGAGAGAATGCTAGCCTTACCTCCTACCCTTTCAGTAAAGAACTGAAGTACTGAAGGTGACAATATAGTATTCGGTACCTACAGCTAAACACACACTTCATTCTCTTTTTGAAATCAGCAGGGTTTCAGCAAGCTCTGTAAGTAGCTACTCTTATCTAGATCAGGTGTGTTGAAATAAAAGGAATAATAAAGTGCCCAGCTTTATTTGGATCATACTCATAGCATTTACACATAATTGATTACTTCAGCAAAGTGGCTCAAGGATTACAGCTTGCAAACTAAAACCTCTCTCGGGCACATTTGGTGAGAACAAGAGAGAGGACCTTCTCAGTGGCTGCTCCCAAGCTTTGGATCTCCCTCCCTAGGGAGGCCAGGATGGGGCCATCCCTGCTGTCCTTCCGATGCCAGGTAAAGACATTTTTGGGCTGGTAGGCCTTTGCAATCTGATAAGACTGGGAATGTTGTACTATTTAAATTTTAAGGTTTGTATTTTTAACATATTCTATTTTAATTCAGGCCTTTGAAGCTGATAAGGACTGGGTTTTTAATGCCGTGCTATATAACTTTTAATGGTTTATATTTTTAACATGTTATGTTTTAATTTATAACTGTTTTAACTCTTAAATTTGTTTAATTGTTTTTAAATTTTTATATTTTAATATTGTATTGTTTTTAAAGTGTATTGCTTTATACTTGTGGTTCACCGCCTTGCCTTTCCCTATATTGGGAAAAAGGCAGGATATAAGATAATAAAATAATAAATAAGTAAAATAAAACAAAATGCTAAAGCAACTAAATTGCTGCCCCTAATCTCTCAGCCTGACTATTAAAGTATTACTTTTTTTTATTACAGAGCGCTGCTAAGGATAATATGTATAATTAGTGCCAAGTTGTTGCGAGCCACTCTGGGATTATTTCTATTGATGATCAACCTAAAATAGAATAGATGACATATATGATTTTGTATGAGGTGGTAATCTTTTTCTCCACTTTTGCTTTAGCCTGTGAATAAAAAAACCTCAATTAATTCAGTAATATATAAGTCTGAGCCCAAGAGAAATCAAAGCGATCAGAAGGTTACAGGGAATTTACATCTCTTATCTCACTGCTAGTGTAACTTAATTACATAGGCCAATTAAAAGGGTCAGCAGCTTTTCTGGAGAGTTTAAATACAGGGTGAGTCAAAGAGTGGTGCAAAACCAAAGAAGAACAGTTTTACTTTTGTACCATTCTTTTTTAATCTCTCTATGTAGACATGTAAATTTAACAGCCATCTTCTGGACAATCTTGGAATACAGTAGTTTAGTCAGGTGTATATGGAAAAGTTCGATTTATACATGTTATTCATATGGATATAAGAAGTTATGGAACAGAAGATACAGGTACAAAAACCTCAGGTATGCTCCATCAGTAACTGAAACTAAAGAATGAAAAAGACAGGCCAAAAAAAGTGGTTTCAAGCTGCTTTCAAAACAGAGTATTTAGATGATGTACGCCTCAAAAGCAGCTGGTAAACAGATTGAAGCTGTGGTCCGTGGCTAAAAACGAGCAAAAATAAGGTGAGATGGCTCGACTCGGTGGAAAATGTACATTTTTGCAGCTCATTTAAATAGTTCGGTGCCAGTGCGGGTCTGAAATGAAAGTATGACAACTCCAGTGGATGCAATGACAACACACACAAACCAGTCAGTCCAACAGAAGGCATGGGGTGAAGGGGGCGTGTATGGGATCCTCCATGATTGTGCTTTGCCAATGTATCACTTGCACACCAATGCACTGATCAAAGGGATGCAGTGGGATGGCATCTGAGCAGAGGTGGAAGATACATGGGGGTTGCAGGTGGTGTTTTTGTGAGTCGGAGGGCATGTACAGTGTGGAGGCCGCGAAAAAGATCAACCAGTGCAGACGGCCCATACTTATTCAGCCTTCCTTGGGGGCAGGCTGTGAAGACAGCGGAGTCTCAACCTGCTTTTGGAAAAAGCAGGATCAAGTAGCTTTTTCATGCCCATCTGATTCAGGTCTAAGAATTTATAGAGAAGGCAAGTACAGGCACAACAAAGAGCAACTTAAATATTTGAAGGGATGTCATATTGAGGAGGGAGCAAGCTTGTTTTCTGCTGCTGCAGAGGCTAGAACTAACTTAAATATTTGAAGGGATGTCATATTGAGGAGGGAGCAAGCTTGTTTTCTGCTGCTGCAGAGGCTAGAACTCGGAACAATGGATGCAAGCTGCAGGAAAAGAGATTCCACCTCAACATTAGGAGGAACTTCCTGACAGTAAGGGCTGTTTGACAGTGGAACACACTCCCTCGGAGAGTGGTGGAGTCTCCTTCCTTAGAGGTCTTTAAGCAGAGACTGGATGGCCATCTGTCGGGGATGCTTTGATTTGGAGTTCCTGCATGGCAGGGGTTGGACTGGATGGCCCTTGTGGTCTCTTCCAACTCTATGATTCTATGATTCAACTTACTGTTATGTGCTTTCATGCAAACATTCTCAAACTACCTAAGGCAGCTGATGTTGCTTTACAGCACTAATGTGCAAACCAACAAAGAAGAAGGGTTTCTACACTGTTTTTACTGGATACTTTTGAGTCACTTTATTTTGGGAGTGGGTAGGTGAACTTTCTGCCTCTATAAACTCTCTGCACATAATCCCCCTTATTAGCTTATGGCACTGTCACGATTCCAGCACATATTTCAGGGGCCTGAAGCAGGTAACCTGCACCATTCACACATATGAAGATTTGATGCCAAAACTAGCTTCTTGTTTAAACACATAAACTTTCTGTAGCCAGAGCATGTTTAATTTATTTTTATATTTTATACAAATATATATATATATATATATATATATACACACACACCATTATGTGGCAGACTACTTTCTTGCTATGTTTAGAGGATTCTTTTGATGAATTGCAATGTTTTATGAAGCAGTGATTCATATTTTAATGTATCAATATCTTAAAGGACTCCACTCAACAACCCTCATCTTTCTGTTCTGAAATACTCCAAGCTTTCCCAAAGCTGTTTTGACGCAGGACTCCATTTAAAAGCAGGCAGGGATAGGCCTGGAAACTGCCTGTGATTAAAAAAAAAAGAGTCTCCCAGTATAAACCCATGATGTTCTATGAAAATTGGTTCCATATGAAACAAATGAGTAAGCAACGTTTTAACCGGATAAAGTAGCAAAAGGCAAACATCAGCTGTATTATTTTCTATAAGGTTAACACATCTGACATAATTGTGATATTGGAAGGAAATGGGCAAGAATTACTATATTTATTCTCTCCAACATCACAGCAAAGTTACATATCCTAAGAATATTTACCCAGAGAAACACATTCTGCTGGTGTCAAAACGGCTTTTATGTAGGCAAGTGACCTTAACAGAGTTAAAGGGATTATCAGCACATGGCCAATAAAAAGTTTAGAATTCCAAGTTGGGTTATTACTCCAGGCAGGAATTATCCTTACATTGTAAACAAACTAACTTTCATGGCAAAGTCTACTGTTCACTAAGTCTTATTCCCACAGTCATTAGCCCTCTATTAAAAAAGCAATGAAGCCATGGCAGCCAAGGTTCCTAGGCTACAGAGCATTGGCCTGCTACTCCAATCTCCAGCTCCAACTGCACCACTAACATATATTTTGCATAATTACCACTATTGCAAAAATATAAACTAACACATTCTACAGCTATTTTAATAGGACAGAAAACCATTAGGTGAAGCACAGTTTTGCTATAAATTCTCTGTCACTGCATTGAGTGATGATCATATCCTTTGTCAATGTATCAAAGTGATATTCAGCTGCACTGCAAGGTAATATAGAGGACAGCTTGGAAAACTTATACTTTTTAAACTAAAATTCCCTACATGCCCCAGCCTGTATGGTTACTGGTTGTGGTAACTGAGAGATTTTAGGAGTTGTGCTCAAAAAGTGCCTTTTCCAAGCTCTGATTTTGGCCTTTAGTTCAAACTATAGTAGACTATCAAATAAGTGGACACCTGGGAAGTCAATCCATTGCTGTTTGCCTGTCCCTTGTTGTTTGTTTGTTTTTATTTATTGTTTAAATTGTTATTGATCTTTTTAACATGTTTTAATTGTGAAGTGTTTAATTCTATTTTAAGGGAGGGATGGTTGGGGGATATGATATCTATAATTTTTAATGCTGTAAGCCACCCCGATTGCCTGAGTGCAGAAGGGGCAGGATTTATTATTATTATTATTATTATTATTATTATTATTATTATTCAATGGGGCAATTCTACTTGTGGCCAATAATAAGAATCAACTCACTGATTCCAGATAAAGTCTATGAAAGGAGGAAAGTGATTTGTGTATTTGAAAACAGGTAAAATGGAATGGGCCGATTAAGTTCTGCAGGGGAAAAAAGTAACTAATAACTTTATCCAATCTTTGTGTGGTCATTTATGACTTTGATAAGTTATGTGTATTGGTTTACAGTTTCTTCAGTCATTCCAATAGGAGAACAATTTGGGAAAAAAAACCTCTGAAATCTCAAAAGCTGAAGGAGTCACACAACTGAAAGAATAAAGAGGCTGATGGAATGAATGAATCAATTCATTCACAGACCGGAGATAGTAAAGAGTATGACACCAAAGTTTTATCATTTTCACACATGGATTTTGAAAAGGATTTGATCCTACATTGTCAACAGAGGGTTAAATATGGTAGCAGTCACTTCTTTAGGGACAGTATGATGGAATAAAGGAGTTATTTGGGAGCTGAAGGAAGGTGAAAGAGGAAGCGAGCCAAGTTAATTAAGAGACCCTCTTCTCCCCTTTTCCTCTAATTGAATATTTTTCTCATTATAGTAAAGCTCTTTTTATCCTTTTCAAAAATTGATTGTAATTCATCTGGGAATGAGGATTGCATAGCGGAATAAGGTGAAGACTAGAATTTAATAAACCAGGATTTGTCAAATAAAATAATTTGGGTTTTGTTTTTTTGTTTTTTGTTATAATATTAAAATGTTTTTGTTTTCATATTCAGTAAAATAATGATTTTAGAGTTTTTACGGACATCTCTGTTCTATACTTTCAACATGCAATCATACTTTGATTGCTTTATACAGATCTATATTAACTATGATTTGGGAACATTTTGTTTGCTATTGTGCAAGCAAATATTGAAGTCATATTATCTTTATAGAGATTCTGAGTAAACTTGAAGAAATTCTTGAAGGTCAGTGTTTGACGTGACATACAACCTTAGAAAGTGGTGGACTAAAACTTCATGGGATGTTTTTAAACGTAGGATGAACGTGTCAATGATGCTTTGACTGTGGATTCCACATATGGTAGGACTCTTGAGGTCCCTTCAGCACTAGAGTTCTATCTTTGTATGATCAATGAAACCAAACCATTTCACTTGATTTAACTTAAGAGCTTCTGGAAACTACCATTAGATATTTCAGATGAATGGCTTGACATCATTTCTGATTGAAAGGTCTGTGAAAGGCACTTTCGGTTCATCAAAGAAATAAAGTATAAAAGTGCCAGTAAAGAGGTGTTTATAGTAATCTACTCAAGAGGTGGTGGGAGAATGAATGCTAGGAGCACAAAAAGCATGCGAGGAAAGTGCCAACAAAGGACACCTGCTGCTGCACAACAAATCTAGTGATTGAGACTATGATTCCTGATTTTCTTTGCTCCCTGCAAAACAGAGGCTGAAAGAATTCAAGGCCTGAAATATTCTGCATAAAGCGACATGTTAATCCTAATTATTTCTACCAGCTGTGGCTATCCCAAGACACTCTGCTGTCTGAAACAAGGGACAAAACAACATTCTCATCCCTCATATATATATATATATATATCAATCAGTACTGCCAACTGAGTCTAGGGCTAAACAGACAGGCAAAAAGAGGCGCTTTCAGGCTGGCTTGGAGGTGTGGCATTTAGATGATATTAAGAGGAAGACATATTCACTATGCTTAACCAGTTTCCCTGCCCATAATGTTATTTTCTCAGAGATACATATCTCAGCAATTAGACTTGTAAATGAAGGCTCTGTTTGCCTTTCACTATCCAATCTCAAAGTAGTACACTGAATACAAAATACAATACATGAGAAAAATGACATGTTCACATTAAACGGAGATTGTTGTGAAACACAGTTGACAAGATCAGAAACAGACTTACCTCAAAACTTACACATCCATTATGATCTGTGTCAAATGCATTGAACAGAAAATGTGCGTACGTTGTGGAATCTGCAATGCAAACAAGGGTTATACTTAATAACATTTAAAAAATCTGTCGCTGCAGATATGTTTTTTCTCTACTATCCCCAATTATGTTTTTATATTTAGAATAAATATTATACCAACCAAGATGGCTTTCACCTATTTTAAATCAGTGGTCCCCAAATCTTTTTGGGCTCCTGCCCCCTTTCCTCCTAGGTGACAATCCTAGCACGCGCCCCCCAGGGATATTCTTTTATATTAGGTCTACTGTTCTACTGCAAAATCAAAACAGCCCATCTCAGACGCTGTTCCCTTTGCACCCAGTCACCTTGGGAGCAGCAACCGAGCAGCTGGCTGAGCAGTGACCGAGAAGCTTCTTGCTTATGCTTCCTTTTGCACCCTGTCATCCTGGGAACAGTAATAATAATAATTAATAATAATAATAATAAATTTTATTTCTAGCCCACCCCTCTGACCGGGCAATTGGGGCAGCTGGCTAAGCAGCAACTGAGAAGCCTCTCACCCATGCCAGACTTGCAGCAAAAAACCAGTGTAGACACGAGGCCTCTTGGTTGCTGCTCAGCCAGCTGCTCAGTTGCTGCTCCCAGGGTGACCAGATGCAATGGAGAAGCTTCTTCGCAGAGAGGAGGGACTCTCAATCCTTCATTGTGGGACAGAAAGGTGCAGCCGGTGCGCATGTAAGGGGTTTACAGAGGCCACATGCTCTGGACTAGAGACAGGTGTGGACTGGAAAAGGGAGAGGTTTTAAATGGAGTTGTGTTGTCAGCATACTTAACTGAGACAGAGGTGCATCCTCATCCTTTTTTAAAAACAAAGTGTGCAAAATAGATGTGATCTAGATAGAAATCTAGTTTCAACATGAGGAATAATCTTGTGTATTTAATATTTATCTTTTACGTTAAGATAAGGAATGCATTTTGGCTTCCTTAAAATTAAATATTTTGGTACCTGCCTCTTTGGCATTCCTTGCATCTCAGTGTGGTATAGTGGTGAGAGCACTGGGCTAAAAACAACAAAATTAGGAATGTGTTAACAATTTCTTTTTTTATTATGGCACTACTCAGACTACTGACAGTGAAAAGACTCAAAAGTTTTAAACTGCAAAAATCAATACAGGCAATTCCCAACTTTGCCTAAGTTTTATAGTGACCTTTTATACTTTCTAGATAATACCAGTGGTTTTACAGACTGTATTCAGTAAAATATCCAAGGCAAGGAAGACTTATGTGATTAAATATAAGCTGAAAGGTGAAGCCCTTAAGCTTTTAATTAGAGCTACTTAATGTTATTTCTCTCTCACTAAGTCTGGAATAGAAATCAGTGTAGAGAGGGTTGAAATATGGCTTCTTCATAGTGACACTTAGAAGACCTTTGGACAGGTGGCATCGGGAACCAACACAGACTTCTAATATATTTGAGAGAGGCTCAGACCATACAAAGTAAGAGGCCTGATCCCTACATTTTCACCCAGGGCATTAGCATATACAGTTGGCCCTTCGTTTTTGTGGGGGATCTGTTCCGGAGCCCCCCCCCCCCAAAAAAACCTGAGGCTCACACTTATTCAAGCCCCATAGGCTTGAACGGAGGGCACCCGTGTGTGCCGCACCATTGCAAATAGCAGAGGTTGCCCATCCACGTATATTCAAGGGAGAGGACGACTGTACACAGTGGTTGCACATTTCACACCCCACTCCAACACAGTTCATAGAGAAGGCCCAGTCAGATGTTATTGGAAGAATGGACACAATGACATAAAACAAAACAAAAACAGGGCTGGTTTAGCCACTGGTTTAGACGTATTCATGAACTAAATATCTGTCAACAGCTATTGCCCAGGAGGACAGAAAAATGGCTCCATATTTAAAGGCAATGGCTGGAATTCAAGTAGGGACCTTCTTACTCTAGTTGGCAATAGCTACTGGATTAAGGGCAATCGCTACTAATTCTGATGAATACACAACACCTCCAGTATCATAAGCAGAAAACCTTTGAATACTAGCTGCTGAGGAACACAGTGATAGCTATTGTATTTAAAAACGATTGCACTCATGTTCTACTTATAGACTTCCCATGACATCTGAGTGACCACTCTGTGAACACAAAGGAGAGGAGGAAAAACAATGAGCAAACATTAAGTGTTGTTCCTAATAACTTTTTCATTGCTCAATTGTATCTATAGCAAAGTAGGCAAGGCAAGGAAAAGATGTTGTCATTAGCCAGCATATCAAGAATGCTGGTCCCTTAAATTTATGTATAACTAGTTCCATTCAATGCAGATAATTAATGCGGCTGGCCAGAAATGAAGTGATGTCGAACCATCGCTGTGTTTGAACACCTCTCTCCAAATGGTGGTGGAAAATATTGATTTTTAGAACTCTCCCCCCTCAGCAGGTTGACCAAAGCGTAACCCTGAGCACTTTCCCAGAAGGTTCCAGGATCCTAGATTCTAGCCGCTTAAACTGGCCTTTGGGTCTCAAGTTTAAGTGGAGAAATGCATATGTGTGTGTGTGTGGGGGGTTGTTATTGCCTTGATCCTTTGGGATGAGGTCGGCTATGAACCCACACAAACCAAGAAATTGCAGATAGTGCAAGTATTGTAAGCATCTGTTGGTAGTAGTAGATATGTTCCCTCTTTAATTAAAGCCGGAAACTGCTGTCCACCCATTCAGGAAAAAAGGCTTAATTAACTAGAACAACCACCTGTTTAAGCCCAATTTCAAAGCAATTACAAGCAATTGGTTGTGCCTGCAAACAAGACCAATCATCGGTGGAGTACTTACCTCCCTGTGGGAAGAACTGAGAGTAAATCTCTTTGAAAGTCTCTTCATTAACAACCCCACTGGGACATTCCTGAAGGAAGTCACAAAGAATACATATGAATAACACACCCTTGCATGCTCTGTGTCAAGGAGACTCTGATTCAATGATGATTTCAAATAAACAGGAAAAAAATTATCCGCTAATAAGGCCATGGCCTGCTTAACAACACTTTGTCCAGGAGCAAGGAAGAGAAAGTCCAAGTCTGCCTACTGCTTTTCTTGTGGAGCCGCTAAGGATAGTGTGAGCCTCATTTTTATATGCCAGAAAATATATCGTGTGCATTAAAAGTCTTGTGCTACTGACCCCCTTCTACATTCAACAAAGTGAAACTGTTAGTTTAAGTTGCCCACCCTTCTCAACTACGGCCTTCTGGATGAGTTGGACTCACAACTTACCAGGAGCATCATTCCTGCAGATGGCAGCAGCAGAAAATAAGATGGAAACCAAGGCCCAGAAGTCCCTATTGCACCTGAAATTGCACTGGAATTCCTGATGGCTGCAAACTTCTTAGATTGTTAAACTACATTTTAATAAAAATATAAACTTTTCCCAGTATTTAATACATGTATTTCAGTTAGATTCTGCTGAAATGCTATTTCCCTCAACTACTGACAAGCCATTCAAACAGAATGCAATGGGGGTATGTTGCTTTAATGTTGCCTTTTAAATATGTTTTAAATTGTAACCTTTTTAATATGTAAGCCACCTTGAGTCCCAATTTTCCTCCCCATCCCATTTTCCTCCTACATCACATCTTTTGCATTATATGCCTACATGCAGCAAGAGTCTAATGTTTATTGAGTGCATGTTAGCTTTTCTGGGAGCCTTTTTTTGGCTGAAGAGTGGGATAAAAATATTTTACGTAAATAAATTCTCATCATCCCCAGCTAGCATGGCCATGATGGTAGGTGTTGTAGTCCAACAACTGGAATGTATGGAGCTAACTTATTTTGTGTCCCTTGTAACACAATCAACTCCCCTCAACTGAGAATGGCAGCATATACAGAATGTGAAGAACTGCCCATTTAGTATCAGATAAATTACACCACCTAGTTTGACATTTAATTTTCCAGTCTAGTCAAGTATCACCAGATCACCCTCTCAAAGGTAAAAATGTTGTTATTGGTGGCATCATTTTGATTTGTTCATGCATTTCCAAGAATCCCAGAAAAGTCCTAATGCTACAAGATGGTAACTGCTTTGATGGTAATGGCTCAAGGGTTGATGAACATGTTCAGGATACTATGTAAACTCTCATGTTTGCACTGTAGTTTAACTACTCTGCAATACGGAAGTTCGAAATATGCAGAACACACTACCAAGCGCCATGAACCCTTCAAATATTGTATATCAGAAGTCATTTTTATAGGTACATTTATAAAATGATTTTCTGTGTGAAACATGAGCAACTGCTATACTCTTGTCACGGACTGTCACCGGACTGCTTGTCACCGGAACACCCAGGAGAGAGCACATAACACCTGTGCTCAAGGCTCTCCAGTGGCTGCCGATTGGTTTCCGGGAGCAGTACAAGGTGTTGGTTTTAACCTTTAAAGCCCTACATGGCTTGGGTCCATCCTATCTCAGGGACCGCCTCCTCCCATATGTACCCCCCCCCCCCCGCACACTGCGGTCCTCTGGGAGGAACCTGCTGCAGCCTATGAAAACTAGGCTATTGAAGACTTCCCAGAGGACTTTCTCTGCTACCATTCCCAAGCTTTGGAATGACCTGCCGGACGAGGTGCGTCTTATCACATCTCTTGATTGCTTTTTAAAAAGCTATAAAGACGCATCTCTTCCGGCAGGCCTTCCTAAATTCCCGGCTCCGAAATTGGGTTTAACCTTCTGTTAGTTCCCAACATTCTGACCCTTGCTGCTTTTGTCCACCTCACTTTAGAATAGTTGTTTCATGAGGATGTATTATGTTTTTAATTGCTGTTTGGTTTTAACTTATTATTAGTTTAATTTAATTTTTAAGGGGTGGGAGGTTGGTACTGGGATGTTGAATTGTTTTAACTTGTTTCTTTTTAATCTTGTTGTACCCCACTCCGATTGTTTTCACAGAGGAGTGAGCTATAAATAAAATTTTATTGTTATTTATTTATTATTATTATCATTTTCAAGGAAAGGGAGGCAACAGGATAATGACCAAGCCTGGACCACTTGCTCCAAGTGGAGTGCATGCCATTACCATTCAAAATTATTCAATTATTCATGTGAAATTAATTGACAATACACTTGGGTCCAACTCTACATTTTATCATTCATTCCTCAGCTATTTGCTTTAGTGCCATCTTGCATGCAGAAACAGGATCAGTTTGTTTTGAAGATATGACGTCTGGACTGAACAGGTCCAAGTGTATCTTGGAGTATACCTTGGAGCTGATCAATACAAACATCATGTCAAAGCGTGGTTAAACAAGGTGGCATGTGCTTTAGGTTGCAATCAACCAATAGAATATAACCAGAAACCATTGGTTGAAGTTAGATGACAAATAATAATAATAATAATAATAATAATATTTATTTCTAGTCCGCCCCTCTGAACAAGCAATCGGGGCGGATTACAACAAGGATTAAAACAATATCAAGTAAAATATCCCATCCTTTCCCTTACCACTCCCCCTTAAAAAGAGATTAAATCACAATTGAATTAAAACAGTAACTAGCTAAAATAGTAATAAAAACAAGACTAGAGAAGAATGGATCCAGCCAAGATTATGTAAAAGTAGAAACAGAGAAGGAAGGCTGGAAGAAAAGGCCACTCTAAAGCCTAGATTTGGAGCCGGGGGATGTTTACATTCTCTGGGAAGGCCTGTCAGAAGAGGTGCATCTTTAGGGCTTTTTTAAAGCCTTCTAAAGATGAAATAAGACGCATCTCATCCGGCAGGTCATTGCACAACCTGGGGGCAACAGCCGAAAAGGCCCTCTGGGAGGTCTGCACCAACCTGGTCTTCATGGGTTGCAGCAAGTTCCTCCCAAATTATCCTTTGATACTGCCAGGTCCAGCAATTAACCAAGTTGAGAAATTCAGATTCCAGTAGTAAAAACTCAGTAAACCTTTATTCAGTAACTATAGGTCCACAACAGAGATACTTATTAAGAAATACTGTCCTTTACTGTTTAACCAATAGGTCAATGTAAGCTGAAGCAGACTTGAAAGAAATTAAGGGGTTTTCATCACAGTAGCGTTGCTCCCGTCATAAGTAACTCAAAGATAGGCTTAATCTACAGACTGAAACTTGCATCTTAAACAAATACATATTTAAGCCCTTGCAGTCTGGATCTGTGGTTGTTTAATTCACCGCCAACAAAGTGGGGCAATATTTTCTGAGCGTGCCGACAAATACGGTAGTCAACATTAAGTCAAAAGTCTGGCTCTTTAAGGCCTGTTCATTTTCAGCCTGTACAATGTTTCTGTGGAAAAGAATACAATATTGCATGAGGAATTCTACACCAATGTGTTTGATGAGTATTCAACTGTAGCTGTTTGAGTGATTATATATATGTTAATACCATTATTCAGCTGGGTTTAACTGATACAGTGGGCTCACCATTTCAGCAGGATAGTGATTCAGCTGTCTGCAGGATCGTGGATTCACCTGCCTGCATATTGCCACACATATTATTCAGTGGCAGCACATGTATATGGACATTTTAGTTCAGAGATGTGCTTATCACATCTGTTGAATAATATGGGGCTTGAACATCCATGCTTTTTCCCCATCTGCAGGGGATCCCAGAATTGAACTGCCACAGATGGGAAGGGACCACTGTACTTCAGGCAAGGAAGAATGAGCAGATAGAAAGAATGAGAACGTTGAAGATATAAAGGACCATTGATAAAGACACTATCAAAACACTCCCGGCCTCTGCTCTGATGTTTCATTGTTTATATCAATGGCCGTTAAGATCCATTCACGTCTATGGATTATGTATTTAATACCGATTATTGACTGTTTACGTGGACTGTACTGGAAATTGACCTTTTAAGAGTATGTGTGCATGTTGGTTTATTACTTATCAGTTCTATGAGTCAAGTCCTGTATTTCCCCTTCTCTTCTCTTGTCACACTGATTAAGTATCAAATTCACTTAATTCCATTAGAATTCCATTTGCTCAGAGCAAAATATGCAGAGATCCTAGCAATTAAAATATCTTTTCAGCCACAATAATGTCCCCAAATTTTGCACCTGAGAAAAAGGTTTATGAGGGCAAATGAAGAGTATTTATTTCTTTAACTGAACTCATTTGCTGCTTTGGATGAATTGGGGCACTGTAAGCCCCAACTCATTATGTCAAGCACCCAAAGATCCTCAGAGCGAAGGAATTATAAATGGTGTATATTGTTAAATGTTAGAAGGCTACAGTATTCTACACTATTGAGTCACTTTCTTGTGACTTTTTAAGGCTTAAGCCTGGATAATAATAATAATAATAATAATCTGCTACTATCATCTCCCAGTATGTGCAAGAGTACACATTATATATGAGTATGTACTGATAATGAAGTAGGGCCTATAATGATAGATTTTCGCCAGTGTCCTCTATTTATCTGTGTTTGATTCAATTAAATTATGCTTCATACACTTTTTTTTTTAAAAAAACTTCAATTATATGATGCTATCTGGATGAAGAGGTTAGAGAGCTGTTCATTTAATATCCTGACTGCTTCAGGAGAATTATTTCTTGCTTTCTTGTTTATGTTATGCTTATACCTCAGCCAAACTCAAGAATTAAGGAATACTTTTATTGCTGGCAACAAGCTTGACCTTAGCATTAAAAAAAATCTCTTTTATTAATATTCAAGAACACTGTGGAGGTGCAGGAGTGTAGATTTTTCTAACTGGATGGGCTGCTATTCAATTTGACACGTAAAAATTCAACTGGTGAACCTTTTCTATCTATTCATACTCATGACTCTATGGTTATGAATGAGCAGGGCAGCTATGAAAATTTTTTAGAAAAGATCCTAAAATGTAAAGATATCCAACTGAGCATGAAAGTTAAAATTGTACAAGCCATTATTTTCTCTATTACCACATACAGTTGTGAGAACTGGACAGTGAGGAAGGTGAATAGGAGGAAAATAGATTCATTTGAGATATGGCGCTGGAGAAGAGTGCTGAGGATAGCATGGATAGACACACAAATGGGCCCTAGAACAGATTGAGCCTGAAACCTCCTTGGAAGCCAAGGTGATAAAGTTGAGGCTGTCATACTTTGGTCACATCATGAGAAAGAATGATTCATTGGACTCCCATGGCCCCTCGACAAGGAGTCCTGCTGCTCCTTGCTTGCCTCTGCTATAGGCTGTCTGCACACTCTCAGAGGCACAGTGAGCCAAGCATGATACCAGTCCCTGGAAGGATAGTGGAGGGATAGATCAGGGACTGATGGAAGAAAGGACTCACCATATTCATTGCCATCGCTGCCTCTCAAAGCCTGGTTGCAGGTAGTCTCCCCCTTCCCTCCCTCTGACGGTGCTCTTCAGACAAGGAATCCAACTCAGTTAGAGGAAGGGTACAAGAAGTGAGAGGCAGAGGCAGGTCTATGCTGGCAGTGCTCCTCTTTCCCCTGCCCTCATCTCCACTGGAACCTGAATCCACCTGCTGCCTGCTCACACACTGGTTGATCCGTGCCACCACCTCCCACTTGCCAGCCTTTGTGCCAGGCTGCCATTCGACCATCTGTGCAGCCCCCCTGGACTTTGTGTTCACTAATAACTATGAAAAGTCATAGTATAAGGATCAAAGCATAGATGTTAGACCTATGAGCATCATATTGAACAGGTTCCACCTTAGATACCGGGTTGTAATTTCCCACTTACCAAGCACCCAGATAATGCAAATAAAATTCATTATGGGGAATGCTCAGAGAAGTGTAAGCTTGGTTGTTGTTGTTGTTTTAACACTAGCAATGACCAGCACATCCCCTCAACAGGGTAGGTTTTTAGATCCCAGATATTGCATAGCTTGCAAATTCATGCTTCCTTTAGTTCATACAAATCAAATTTGAGGCCCATATAATCCTTTGACTGGATTCAGGACAAATCTCTGTAGAGCCTTGTGCATGAATTTGCAAGACAAATTTCTAGCTGAGCCTAGTTTTTCTCCCTTTTGGGATTAGCCCTGAAGACCTTAACTGATACTTTTTGGTCCAAATGGGAAAGAACACTGGCAAAGAAAATATAGAATCTTGGATTCACCCCTAGGGCCCTTCTAGCTTTTGCATTTACTAAACCTACCGTCCTACAAAGAATTTGGGATATAGAACTGCAAAACTATTTAAGGTCTGGTGATACCATATCCTGATTTCAGGAATAATGGAAAGGTATTTGTGCCTCGAAATTACTTGGTAAAGTTGTCTGTTCCCAAATTCAAGATAGCATTTATAGTAGGTAGTGTTACTGTTCTGTCACTTGTGTTTCTGGAGATTTTGGAGTGTCCCTTATAAAAAGTGCTTGCAAAGTGGGAGAAGTGGAAACAGCCATGCTTTATTACATTTTTCTTCTTATCAAGAAATCCAATTAACTTTTCTTATACCAATTTCAAGGGAAATCCCCTGAATCCCCTGGATCTAATAATTTTATTTATTTATGATTTGTCAGATCAGAATTCCATGGTTACAGTTAAAATGACTAGCTCTTATCTAGCTGCTATTATTTCCATATATCAATGGCAGTGCAATAATATCTTAATGTTATTTTTCTATTTTATTCTGCTGTATTTTATCACACTTTTACTTTATGCTGTATTGAATTTTGTACCTTTTAAGAAGCATTTTGTCTTTTCGTAGAATCATAGAATGAAAGAAACATAGAGTTGGAAGAGACCTCAAGACCAACCCCCCTGCCATGCAGGAAGACACAATCAAAACACCCCTGAGAGATGGCCATCCAGCCTCTGTTTAAAAACCTCCAAAGAAGGAGACTCCACCACTCTCCAAGGAAGTGTGTTCGACTGTCAAACAGGTCTTAGTGCCTGGAAGTTCTTCCTAATGTTGAGGTGGAATCACTTTTCCTCTAGATTGAATCCATTGCTACGGCTCCTACTCTTTGGACCCGCAGAAAACAAGCTTGTCCCATCCTCTATATGACACCCTTTCAAATATTTAAGCAGGGCTATCATACCACCTCTTAACTGTATCTTCTCCAGGATGAACATACCCAGCTCCCTAAGCCTCTCCTCATCAGGCATGGTTTCCAGACCCTTCACCATTTTGGTTGCCCTCCTCTGGACACACTCCAGCTTGTCAAGATCCTCTTTGAATTGTGGTGCCCAGAACTGAACACAGTATTCCAGGTGAGGCCAGATGAAAGCAGAATACAGTGACACTATTATTTCCATTGATCTAGATTCTAGACACTATACATCTATTGATGCAGCCTAGAATCATATTGGCATTTTTAGATACCGCATCACACCATTGACTCATGTTCAACTTGTGGTCTACTAGGACTCTTAGATCCCTTTCACACATAGTCTTGTTAAGCCAGGTGTCCTCCATCCTATATCTATGAATTTCATTATTCTGCTCTAAGTGAGTACCTTACATTTCTCCGTGTTGAAAATCATTTTGTTATTTTTGGCCCAGCTTTCTAATCTGTTCAGGCCATTATGAATTTTGATTCTTTCCTCTGAGATATTAGCTACTCCTCCCAATTTGGTGTCATCTGAAAAATTGATAAGCATGCCATATTTTATTCCATCCAAGTCATTGATAAAGATGTTGAAGAGCACTGGGCTCAAGACAGAATGCTGTAGCCCCTCATTAGTCACTCCTCTCCAGGATGAAGCGAAATTATTGCTGATCACCCTTTGGGTTTGGCCAGTGAACCAATTACAAATCCTGCTATCCACCTTTTCTATCTGCTGTATTTACACTCTGAATTAAGACAAGTGATAACACTTTTTTGGCAACCTTTTAAGGTAAACAAAGTTTATTAAACAGCTGAATAGCTGTAAATAACCAGCAAACCACCTAACTTAAACAAGAATCCCAAGAACACTATTGAATTGGAACTCTGTAAGGTTTTTTATTCTTTTAATGCTTGCTAACCCCTCCAGCAGGGATGTGATGAGGGCATTCTGAGGAACAGCAAGGGAGGTAGGAGCTGCAATTAAGCCTAATGTAGCAGAACCAAGAGTTCCAAGAGGCTGTAGTAAATCTGCTGCTATGAATACAAGGCACATCTAGGTGAGTGGGGGCAAGAGACTGTACTCCTGGTCTACAGTTGCTTCTGGAACATTTTCTTCACTCTCATCCCACCAACTGGAACTGCATTATTGTGCTCTTTGATTAGATAAATTACTTGTAGTTCCAAAAGGTTAACCCCTGTTTCTTGTACTAACCCCAAATACGAATGCCTCATTCCATGTAAAATGTATTCACAGGATCACTAGGAAACACAGGCCCAAGATGAGGCATTCATTCTAGAGACCATCTAGTTTTGTAAATAATGAGTGAATATTTCATATTTGAAGATCTAAATTAGGATTTATGAGTTGGCTGCAAATTGGGATGTCGATCCATGTTCACACCTCCCATCTATTCACCCCACACATGCATGTAATAACTTCCACTTTTCCATACATTTCATTCACCAATTTACCCACAAATCCTCCTTCTGTCTCTGTCTTATGTTCCACACATATTCATATGCATTCACTCTATCCATCTATATATATAACCGACAAATCCACACACATATTTCAGCAGCCATGCACATATACACATCCCAACCACTCTTATATGCTGCTCCTGAGCAGGCTTTGTTTGAATTTGTTCCAAACAAACGTACAATGAGGATGTGGGAACAGGTAGGCCATTTCTGATGGCACTACTGTCATTTCTCATGTGCTTCTAGGACAACTAGAAGCATAGGAAATGGAGCAGTGCAGTGGGCCAAAGTGGGAAGGGCACATGAAGAGACAGAGCAACGTTACATCTTTGCTTTGGCTCTTCCACTGGACCAGAGACACGTCCCATGGTAGCTGTGGGGTGGCCCAGAAATGAGGCAGATGGTCCATTAGCCTGAAGATTTAACACTGTGTAAACCAAATGTAAATTATGCTCAAAAACCTAGCAATTATGAAATCAGAATTAATGACAATAGCAAGCCATAGCAAGTACATTTTTATACTGCTCATCAGTGCACTTAAGCACTCCCTAAGTGGTTTACAATGTGTAATCTAATTGTCCCCATCATGCTGGATACTTATTTTAGCAACCTCAGAAAGATACCAGGCTCAGTCGACCCTGTGCCCCTGGCTGATATTGAACTCGCAACCTTGTGGTTTTTGAGTGAGTGGCTGCAGTACAGGCATTTAACCACTGTGCCATCAAGTGAGAATTTGAGATTCCCAAATCAGATATCAGGGAATCAGCTGAAGCACAATCCTTTATGAGTCATGTCTAATTATGGGAGATTTTTCAATTTTTATTTTTTTAAAACTCACAATATCAAGAAAAGTGATATAAGTTGCATAAGGGATCAAAATTGCTTGATGGTGTGAAACTGATTTTTAAAATGATTTTTAAAAGTCCCTAACACATTTTTTAAGTCCCCAACACATCACATTCTTAAAAGAACCTCAAGGCGAGTGGATTATTTTATAATCTCCATCTAGAATAATACAGCATAAAGCAGGCAGCTTGTTTCATGTCTCTAAAAACTGTGCATACACTCAAGAGATCTCTTGAAGGCAAAATGTATTCACTCATCAGTGAATGCCTAGTGAGATCAAAGTACTGCAGCCACAGTGAAGCTTCAGGCCTTCAGGCTGTTCCTCTGGCCCTCATATAACTGCAGTCTATAAGAAGTGAACTATAGAAACAAAGCAGTGCAATACCTGTGACCTACTCAGCTGAAAAAAGCTCCAGGATTGAGGGCTTTCACACTTGGACCTTCAGTGGGCCCACCTAGCCTGAACAGGCTAAACATATAAACTGCGATGTAGCTCTTATATGTGTCCATATGATCTTCTTGGGTACTCTGTGCGAGGTGGAAATGATATTATTCTTAAAGCAATTACTGCATTTACTTTTGCCATGCTTTGGAAGATACCCAGACACTCATTTCTGATGTTCTTGACAATCTTTTTCTTTGTCTGTTCTGCAGCGGAAGGCTGGTGTCACAAACAGGTGGGTTATCAGCCTATGACTGGTTGCAGTGCATGGCACCTGAACTGCATTCTTTGTACATCTTAACTTCTCATTGTCAGATTTAACATGTGATTGATCATAGCATGTAATTTCTCCAACAAAAGAGTATGGTCACCCCTCTGTAGCATGGGTTTTGTATCCACTGGTCAAGCATCCATGGTTTGAATGCATTAAAATGTATAAAGTTCAAAAAGCAAACCTTCATTTTGCCATTTTATATAAGGTACACCATTTTACTATACCGTTGTATTTAATGGGACTTGAGCATTGACAGATTTTGTTATTCACAAGGGATTCTGAAACCAAACCCCAGTGGATACCAAGGGCCCACTGTAATCTGAAAATTCACTGCAGTAAAATGCAGCAATTTATTGAAATTTATTTATTTTCTGCTTCCTGTTTTGTAAAACATAAAGATTTTTTTTTCTTCTCAAGGAATCTGTAAACTCTATGATGATGAAATGTATCTAAGCAGACAGGACTGCTTTATGTCTGGTGGTTCTGAAAATTGCACAGGCTCGCACATTCATTCTTCTCAGTCAGATAACCAATTTTCTATTCTTCTTAGTCTAAGCCACACATAAGAAAAATTATAATTGCTACGAATGGAAGGACTGTCTCCCAACTATAGCATTAAACCATGATTTGAAGTGAGTATGCTAATCCTTGTTTGGAACTATTTCTTCAGGCAGCAGTAACTGTAACTTGCCTGATTTACACTTCACAATGAATCATGTTTTGCTTAAACCAGGAAACTGAAGAGAATTCAACAAATGAAGTATGCATATTCCCACTACTACTTAATATCTTAACTGAAATTTGTGAGGGGTTTCACTCAAGATATTACACTCCCTGCTTGAATTTTTCAAGGACAGACTATGTTATAATCTTCCAGCAGAAACAGATATGGAATCAAGATAACAGATATAGCAATGTTAAGACATGTAGGAAGGACATCAAGAAAATTCCAGAACACACAGTGAGTGAATACAGACAGAGATTTATACCTCTCTTATTCAGCAATATTCCTGCTTTTTTTTTAAAATTAAAAAAACAACAACAATCATATTGCTTCATGTGAAATTCATGTAGCAATTCAAATTACTTCCAAGAAAAGTTTTCTTCATGGCCTCTTATTTTTCACAAGATCTTTTTATTGTTTAGGTTGTCTCAAAGGGTGAGTAGTTAGAGAGCATGAATAATCCTATTTCAAGACCTTGTGGATGTGGCACTATTGATGTTGCCCACCTGTTACTCCAAATAACCATGACGTCATGTTGCTTTTATGATATTTTAGCATGGAGAGACACTCCAAGCCCTATGTTGCCTTACTAATCTTATATAATTCTTTTATTTAGCACAAAAAAATTATTTGCATACCATTGTGTTAAATCTTGTACACAAGAGTACACTTTATTCTACGGAATGATGAAGGAAAAGTGAGTCTGATTTAGTTTGTTCATGACTCCATTTTCCACAGGGGAAAAGGAAGGTGTGGGAACAGGGAATATTTCGGTAGGAGCTGGGAGCTTTTGTTTGGCTAAACTTCACTCTTTGTTTAGATGTTCCTTTACTCTGAGAAATTAAAAGATCCCCCCCCCCCAGCTGCCCCCAATTCCACACCTTCAGTTCTGCTGCTGGGAACCCATCTCCTCTTCTCCTCTTACAAAGGAGCAACTTGTGGGAAAGGTGCTCTTACAAGCTCACACACATAATTGCCGTTTTCCTATCCTGTTTTCTAAAAGCAAATCAAAGACTTTTGCCATCTCTCCAAAGACACGAGTAAGTCTAACTTGAGGAAATATCTTGGTGTTGGTGACTAAAATTTGGAGGACCCCTTTGGGCCAGAGAGCATATTGAAGGAATAGGAGAATGTCAAAGATCCACCTTACTCAACAACAGCCCATGCACAGGGCATTGTCTATGAAATGGCAGTCTTTGGACTTCAGTGTAACATTGGCCCTGTACAGACTGGCACTTTGTGCTAGTCTGGGGCTGAAATTAGGGTTTTGTAGGGCTGGGAATCCGCACATGCCCAGCCCTACAATCGGTGCATGGATGCCATGATTGTGCGTGCCCGTCTATATGGAGGGTGCAACAATGATGTCTGTGCAGTGTAGCACTCAAACAGTGCCACACCACATGGATGTTATTGTTGTACGCAAGGGCACCAATGGTGCCCCGTGCATGGTGCAAAAAGGACACTCCAGAAGTGGGTTCTTTTTAGGCCTCTCGGAGGCTGAAATGTTTGTCTGCTGCGGCCTCCATCTGGGGGAGAAGGGGGTGGCCTCATCAGCATAGGCAACCTCAGTTCTCCTAAACATGAAGATTGTATAACAGGGTTCTCCTAAACATGAAGATTGATAGCATCTAGAACCTGGAGTTCTACTGCTAAGACAACTCAGTGTCAGTGACCAGCAAATCAGAAGTCTGAAAGGTGGAAATTAATATTGAAGGCAAAACAACATACAGATGTATGTATGTATGTACGTATGGATGGATGCAAGGCTGTAGGTGTATGGATGGATGGATACATGGCTGTACATGGTTCTAGATGGATAAGAAAAAATAGCACTGGTCTTCTTTCTTATCTCTCTTTTTTTTTCTATTTGCAACCGTGGTTTTCTTCTGAAGGGCTCCCAAAGTGTTCTGATTCTGAATTAGGTGCTCAGAATGATCTCTCTTTCATTATCCGGATGGGCAGTGGAGGAAGTGATCTCTGATGTTGCTTTGGAACAGAGGCTGCTCTCAGTACTGAATCAAGTACCAAATAACTCAGTCCTACTGTCAGTATCAAGGTAGATGGGAGTTGTAGCAGATGTCTAGGCCATGTAGAGTACCTATAAAAACATGGCCCACAAACGACCCTTGCAGAATGAAACCGATGCAGTATGCAGGGGCCAGTCCAGAAACACTTGAATCATTTTCAGGGTCTGTCTCCAAGAATCTAGTCAAAAGCAAGCTGCCACTTTTGAAGCCTCTGATGGTAAAACAGCCTCAAGAGACAGCATAGGTTCGCACTTCAGGCCCTCAGCTAAACAAAAAAGCTGTTTGTATCTCCAGCACAGGAGATACAAAGACTAAGCAGGGCCTTTGAAGCTAAACGCCCTTCAGGCTGAAGCCATCATGGGAGTCAAAGCCAAAACGAGGTAGGAAAAACAGGAAATGGCAGAAGACAGACTAAGATAAAAGTAGATGAACAGAATAAAACAGAACAATATTCAGCACTCAAATCCTTAAGAAGAGGAGAGAACATTCCTCTCATTGTTGCTCATATGCGGGTCAAAAGGAACTGAGACGCAATTGCTGAGGTTGGCCTAGGCAGGCACACTGGAGGATGGGGTAAATTCTGCTGAGCATTAGAAGGCTTGGACTTTTGCCTCTGTGCAGATGCAAGATTCATAAGTGTACTCACTGAGTCCATGAATAAGAATTTGCTTTCTGTATCATTAAACTACTAACCACTGATTCTCCTATCCCAACATTGGGTTTCTTTTCTAGCCCTAATTGGTGATGCTGAGGATTGAACCTGAGAACACAAAGTACATACTTTACCACTAAACTAGAAGGAACGATTTTTTCCCTTAATACTGTACATAATTAAACACATGCTTAAGTATCCCACTAAAATCAAAGGATTTAATCTATACTGTTCAGACTGCAACCTGTATACCACATTGTGCAAGTTAGGAAATTCTAACAGAAGTTCCAGTACTACCATATTTGAATCCTGGGTGTTGTAGAGTTCATGTATGTTTTGCAATTGGATGGGCAGAAATATGTGCAATCGTCCATTAGCATGATAATTAGAAAATAGATTTTTTAGCTTACAGTAGTAAACTGCTTAGACACTCCTTAGGCGGTATGAAGCGGTATATAAATGAAGCTGTTTGTTTCGTTTGTTTTTATTTAAATGGATATTCAACTCCATATGGACTCTTCCCTCCTCGGGTTGCACATTTAATCATTATCTGCTTTTTCAGAGGTTATAGTAAATATGTTATAATATTACTGAATAGACTATACATGTATGACAGTGCAGGTTTCAGTCTTCGTCACAGATTCTTACAAGATCTATAGGATGGGATACTGTACTGCAGCAACTGGATGAAAGTTACAGTGAGTTTACTACATGGAGTTTAATTTGCATGCAAGGGCCCTAATCATTTCACTAACTACTCTGGGAGAAGAAAATTCATAGCATGAAAGCTCCCCCCTCATTTTTTTTTAAAAATTATGAGAACTGTATCATTGGGCAGAAGAAAAAGAAAAGCCGCATGCCAAGTGCATGCTTGATAGTCTGGGCAATTTACTGAGAAGTGCCACTTGTACAAGGCATGCCACAGAGCCATTGGTTTGAAAGGTTAATGACTTCAGCAATCACAGTTTCATTTTGCAGTAAAGTAGAGATGACAGGAAGCCTGTTACAAAATGGAGTTCTCCCACTGTGATGGCAGCTTGGCGATGATTCATCAGCTGTAGTACTGAAGACTGGGAAGCTGAAAAACACTGGGGTAGCCTTAAAAGCCTAGCAAGATGGGGACCTATTAAATCTATTTTCCAATTACAAAGTAAAACCCTTCTAAAAAATTTTTCCAAATTACTCAGCTTTGGCATTACTCAGCTCCAGTATATCTCCTTTTAGTAGCTATTTATTTATCAGGTAATTTGGCTCTGTTCAGCATCTCTTTGTTGATTTTTATTCTTCTTTTGCTTAATCTCTGCCTTGTAAATTATAAGTTATAACTTTATATACCATATCACAAATCATTACATATCCAGGGCTCATCCACTACATATCGCTCAAAAAATAGGGATTTTCCTGAAAGCCCTCAATTAATGGTATCAAAAAATGGTTGTGAGTAGGCTCGGTTGAAGCAACAAACCATGGTTTCATGCTGTGAAAAAAAGTCCTGTGACAAACTATGGTGTGATACCATACAGGTATCTGAAATAACATGCTGTGCTTGGATTTACTATTATAGTGAAACATTACAAATAAATTGCTCTCCAAAAATATTTATGGGTTCTTTTCTTTAATTTTCAGCCTCAGAGATTAAAATTAGCTTTCACCAATTAATAAGACAAAGGTTTACCGGATTAATCTATTGATTAAATTTTGTAACCTTGATTATTATAATTATCGTAATCAAAAATGATTTATTATAACACTTTTGTAATAGGTATTATTCTTCTGCTGTTAATGTAAAACCTACTAGGCAAAAAACTACAATTAAATTTATTAATTAATTATTTAAAAATATATTTCTAGCCCTCCCCCGTTTTTATATACATATGGATACTAGGCAATATACCAAGATTATGAATAAAACTAATCATACCAATGACACATGTAAGAAAACAAGAAGCTTCAAAACACATAAACAACAAAGAGGAAGCTAAACCAATAAAGGAGACTAAATGACTCATTTAAAATTCTTGGATAATTGAAACCAAGAGGACTGCAATTTTTGCACCAATCATAGGTATTACTCAGGGGCTCAGTGGAAAGCTGCTAAGGGCAGTGGCACAGTGCCTCTGGAAGCCCTGGGTTGGGGATGTGGCAACCAGATACCACACCCCCAACCCAGCACAAAAAGAAGCCGCAAAAAGTGGCTTCTTTTTGTACTGTGGAAACAGCACCCTTTCCAGTGCTGCTGTGCTAAAGATGTGGCGTGATGCCACCTGCTATGCAGTTGGTCAGGTGGTGTGACGCCGGCATGACCAGTGTGGGGGTGGGCAGCCACCACACCCTTACTCTGCCCTCATGCCGGTGTATTTTGCTGGTCTGTTGAGGGCCTGGGAACACCACAGGAAAGGCATTTTTTTTTTGCACTGTGTGGAAACATACAATTGCCTGTATAGTGCACCTGCACCATATGCGGGCACACTATACGCAGCTTCCTGCTTATGCAGAAGTCACGTGGCAATATAAACAATGGTGCATGCACCCATGGCACGTGCACCGCTATGCCACTGAGTCCATTTCAAACCGGCTTCAGGGCAGGACATGGAGTTGAGACCGCCATGGTCGCACTGGCTGACGACCTCCGCTTGAGCATAGTGTGACCCTGTTGGTGCTCTTGGATCTCTCCGCGGCTTTTGACACTATAGATCACTCCATCCTTTTGGATCGGCTGAGGGAGGTAGGGATCGGGGGCACCGCTCTTCGGTGGTTCCGGTCCTTCCTCTCTGGCAGATCCCAAAGGGTGAGGCTCGGGGACAGTTGCTCTTCCAAAATTGAGCTTAATTGTGGCGTCCCTCAGGGCGCCATCCTGTCCCCGATGCTATTTAACATTTATATGAAGCCGCTGGGTGAGGTCATTCGGAGGCATGGAGCTCAGTGTCTTCAGTACGCTGATGACACTCAGATATACCTCTCCATGTCCAGATCATCAGCACAGACTTCAGATGGCATCTCTCCTCTTAATGACTGTCTTGCGGCGGTAATGGATTGGATGAGGGAAAACAAATTGAAACTTAATCCAGACAAAACGGAGGTACTAACAGTCACAGGCCCGAAACCAGGCTTGGGAATACAGTCTCCAGTCCTGGATGGAGTCACACTCTCCTCTAAGGACTGTGTTCGCAGTCTGGGGGTACTCCTAGATTCGTCGCTCAACATGACTAGTCAGGTGAATGTGACGGTCAAGAGTGCCTGTTATCAGCTTCGGCTGATATGCCAGCTGCGCCCTTTCCTGGACATGAGGGACCTGGAAACTGTGGTACATGCTCTGGTAACCTCACGCCTGGATTTCTGTAATGCACTCTACATGGGGCTACCCTTGTGCTTAACCCGGAAACTTCAATTGGTCCAAAATATGGCAGCCAGGCTTGTCACAGGAACATCAAGGAGAGAGCACATAACACCGGTGCTCAAGGCTCTCCACTGGCTGCCGATTAGTTTCCGGGCGCAGTACAAGGTGTTGGTTTTAACCTTTAAAGCCCTACATGGCTTGGGCCCACCTTATCTCAGGGACCGCCTCTCCCCGTATGAACCCCCCCCGCACACTCCGATCCTCTGGGAGAAACCTGCTACAGCCTGTGAAAACTCGGCTGTCGCAGACCTCCCAGAGGACTTTTTCAGCTACCACACCCAAGCTTTGGAATGGACTGCCAGATGAGATGCGTCTTATAACATCTCTTGACTGCTTTAAAAAAGCTCTGAAGACGCATCTCTTCCGGCAGGCCTTCCCTAACACCTCTTAGATCCCAGCTCCGAACGGGACCTATAAATTGAATTTGACCCCTTGCCTGGTGCTATTTTTCTCCTCAATCTAAGAACTATGGAGGATGAATTATGTTTTTAATGTTGTTGGTTTTAAACTATTGTTAATTTAATTTATTTTTAAGGGGAGGGTGGCTGGAAATGGGTCAATGAAGTGTTTTAATTTGTATGTTTTAATCTTGTTGTACCCTGCTCCGATTGTACTCACAGAGGAGCAGGTTAGAAATAAGATGATGATGATGATGATGATTATTATTATTACACGCACCCCATTGTTTCCTATGGGACACAATCATATGTGGATTTTCCCTTATGCAGGAGTGGGGTGTCCAAAACGGATCTCCTGCATAAGAGGAGAGCCCACTATACTTTATTTTTACTGCTTGTACAAGACAACACTTTTGTCCAGAAATTTTTATACACTACTGCCTGTATTTGAAAACAAGTGTCCCTTTTTTTAAAAAAAGTCTGAAAGTAGAAGTTTCATGATAGAGGACAATTTTCACAGGGAATCTTTTTTGAGTGTCAAGACATCTTTTCTAAGTGGGAGGAATAAAAAATATGAGTATTTTTACATTCTTAATATATACCAGGAATGGAAAGAATATTTGAAAATGGTAAACAAACAAACAAGCAAACAAACATATGTACTTTGAAAGTCAGAAAACCATGGAGAATCCTGGACTGACAAAATATTTACAGTCCAGATCTTATTTCTGAGTAGAAATATTCTTTTCTGCATTGAAAATGCTGTTTTATGCCTTCGGTGAATTTTACACAGAATAAGTCCTGTAATGTGAATAGCCTTTGAAAACTGTGCTTTCTTACAACCAGAAGAAAATGGCTACAATTACTCACTGCTCCTTTCTAGAACAAAAGTAGCAGAGAATTGCATCCCTAATATAAAATAATAACAACAAAAGAGAAAAGGTCACTCAAGAGTTGATGAAGATTGAAGTGTGGTGGTGTGCGGTAGGGAAATAGAAACATCTATGGAGGTGCGCACTATTCTCTGGGCGCCTACAGACTCCCCAGAGAGGAGAAAATTTGTCCTTCAAGATGTACAACCACGTCAACAAACAATGTCCAGGTTTTGTTGTGTTTTTAAAAAATCTTTGGATGCTCCATAGTGCTGATCCAAGAAAACACTATGAACAGTTCCCCCTAAAAGAATGGAACAGGTGGACAGAAAGGCAATAACAATCAGGAAAACCTAGTGAAACCCAAGGAGCTATAGTGCAAGAGTTTTCACTTGTTTGGATCAGTCTGAAAGAGCCCCAGGTGCATTATGGTCTTTATGGTAAAGCAAAATTATCTTGTGGTTATTTAACAGTAGGAGATGACCATGAGAATCTTGTTCATGAACCTAAAGCCAATTAAGTTCAGATCAAAGTCAACAAGTACCACTTACATTTTTGAATCCTCTGTACAGGATCTGAAGTTCCTTTTTTGTGAATTTGCTCTGGGCTTCCAATAGTTCAAGGGCTTCAGGTCGATGCCGCACAGTGGCCATTTCCATTTCATCTTCTACACTGTCTAGAAGGCCAACCAGAAAGAAAGATCAGCAGGAAATAACCCACAGTTCACCAATATATAAAGGAATCATACAATTAGTCAGAAGGGATTCTGGAGTTAGCAAAGATCATAAATAATAAATTCACCAAGGTAAAAGTCGAATGAAAAAGTAAGTAGAGCTCTTTCTGACTGTGCAGTAGGTTTCCAATAAAATTATATTTTACCTCTAATGTAATTGGTCATAGCTAACAGTGCCCAAAATCATTTAGGTGAAATATGAAGACATGGGTCCAATCTGGCTAGAATATTTTGTGTTCAATCAACAGGTTGGAAATAAACTCTGCCATCTGCACTGTCCTCCTGCCTATGGTCATTCAGTGGTAAAAAGATAACAGAGATAGCTAGGCAGTGGTTGACTGTGATTCAGCAGAGAGCCAGAAGTGTTTATCATAAAATAGAATTTGGGGGTTTAATGCAATGGCAATCCAAATGCAATCATGGGGTTTCACATAATTGCGTATGAGTGTATCTCACACAATTTCGGGCAAAAGGGAAGTCATTTCGAACGCAATCATAGGTTTTATGTTAATGCGTATAAGAGTATCTCACACAATTTTGGTCAATGGGGGGGGGTCATTTTTGGGAAATGAGAAGTCATTCTGAATGCATTCCGAATGTAATCAGATTTCATGTAAATTTGCTAAACTAGTTAATTTACGTGAATTTGAATTGGCTCAATTTGAAATTGGGATAAATTCCTCCCGTGTGATAAACTCCACAGAATAATAAAAGTATTTTCCCTCCTTTGTCCCTGTGCCACCAAATGGCTGGAATATTCAAGAGACTAAAGCAAGGATACAGGAAGGGAGATCACACTTTGTTATGTCTAGCAAAGCTATATGGTCCCCTGTATCATGCAGGATCTTGGTCAGCTTTCACACATCTACTACACTGAAGCAAATAAATTGTGCAGGAAAACCTTATCTTCTACAAAATTCAGCTGCATGGATCCTCGCCTTGATTCATTCAAGACTTTGGTAAATCCATCTTGAAGTGTGACTATGTACTCCATGATCTATTGTCCCCAGCACTGAAGTTCAAGAGATCCATCAGCACCTCATTTCATCACTAATTTCAGGTAAACTGAATTTATAGTCATATCTTGGCCAGATTACCAGACCACTTGATTCTACATTTGATTACTCAGAAGTAAATTCTTCTGAGATAATTAGTTATCAATTCTGGTTAGAAAGCATATTTACTCAGAAGGAAATTTTCGTAAACACAGTGAGATCTATTTTTGAGAAAACATGAAAGAGTTGGACTTCAAAACATTTGAAATGCAGGGACTGGCTCATAATTCACATCACTGCAAACAATGAAAAGCATTGGAATGGTATTTTAACTGAGGCATTTCATATATTTAGCTGCCAGTTACCAAATAATGCATGTATCATTCAATTCCACTTTACAGCTCAGAGTTGAACAAAAAGGAAGATTGAGATAGTGAGTGCGGAGTCAGCCTGAGATAAATCTTAAAATTTTCACTGCAAGGCTAATACTTCACTAAGAGACATAAAGCAAATAAGCTAACAGCCTATTTACATCAAGGGCAAATCTTCTGAAATCTTTTGATCTGAATAGGATCTAAATATGTAAGTAAGTAAGTAAGTAAATGGCTGTCACCTAACTTGTCAACTACATTCAACTTCTTCCTGGAAGAGTTGAAACATCAGTTCAGGAACATTTAAAAACTAGAAGATGGAGTTAGTCAAGTTCCAACCACTACCACTGAATCCTGTTTCTATAAACAATAATAATGAAATGACTCTGATCCAGCAAAAGAAGGGGGGAAAGGGGAGGAGACCTTGTACAGTGAAGGTGGACACAGCTCTACAATATCCCCAGGTTAGTTAGGTTTGTGTTTGCAAACATGAAAGAGATGCATGAGGAGAGAGAAAAGGCCCATCACACTGAGAGGCCTATATAAAACAGTAACTTGTTTCTGTCAGTGGTCAACCATTTGCTTATAAGAAGCCCCAAAGTTTCCACTGATCTCCATCAGATGGTATTTCCACAAAAGATGCTTGTATTTGTGGTTATGGTCATCGAAGACTTTACTTTCCACAAACTTCCCAAATCCAAATTGGTAGCCATAGGATCTATACCACACTTGTATAACCAGGAAATATGGTAGAAAAATGGTAGTAATAACCACTGGTGGTAATAATAATAATAATAATGTTTATTTATATTCCGCCCCTCTGGGTGAACAATCGGGGCAGAGTACAACATTTAAAAATACATACAGTTAAAATAACACATCAGTCTAACCACTACTTCTATTACCATCACCAAATCTTCCTATACTGAAGTATTTTAAAAATATAAAGCCCAAAGAATAATGTGGTAACCCTCTTCCTTGCACTGGAACTATGAATGTAGACATGCTTTTCTCTCCAGAAGATAAATGATAGGGAACCTGGACATTTTATCACCTGGGAAGGTATGTAATTCTGAGCTCACAAAAATTTGGTTAAGAATTGGGTACATGGGTCTTCCCCAGCATCCATGAAATCTGGCAATATCCAAATCTGTTTAACAGGTTGAAAGGATGATCCTGAGAAGGTAAATAAAATAAATATAACATGGAATTGAACCACGAGCATGGAAAAGAGCATGATATTGTTAGGTAGGAAAATGGGCACACTGTATTATTTTAAGATGGTGGCCTGGTTAGAGGGGGTCTTGGATGCAGACATCCAGCAGTTAGAATAATAATAATAAATTATTAATAAAATGTATTTGTGTCCCGCCTCTCCTTGTTTTGAATCGAGGCGGGTAACAATAGAACCAATATACAAAGTAAGATACAGATAATAATAACAACAGTAAATAAAAACATAACAATAACAAATCCCATCTCCTCTCCCTCCTTCTCCCCTAAAAACAGCATACAAGCTAAATCTAAAAACCAATCTGATCAAATTGGGATTTGGTGGATGAGCAATTAAGTTTCATTACGAGGAGGTCAGTTTGGGAAGGCCTGCTGGAAGAGATCCATCTTTATTGCCTTTTTAAAGGCATCTAAGGATGTTATAAGGCAGATCTCCTCCGGCAGGTCATGCCAAATTTTTGGAGTGATGGCTGAAAATGATCACCGGGAAGTTGCCATCAGTATGGTTTTCTTTGACTGAAGCAAGTTCTTCCTGGAAGATCTGAATGTGCGGGAAGGAGTATATGGGAGGAGGCGTTGCCTCAGGTATGCTGGACCCAAGTCATGTAGGGCTTTATAGGTAATAACCAACACCTTATACTATACCCAGAAGCTAATAGGCAGCCAGTGTAAATATTTCAGGATAGGTTTAAAAGAATCAAATTTTGATTTCCCTGTTACTAATCTGGCTGCCATATTTTGAATCAATTGCAGCTTCCGAACATGACATAAGAGTTGCCCCATGTAGAGTGTGCTCCATGTAGAGCGCATCCTCTGCTTTATCTCTTTTGTCACCAGTTCTGTGGTCATCAAGTCACACTATATGAGTCAAGAGCATCTTCTAGGGTGCAATATTAGCTTACAAATTGATCCCACAGCCTACAGCTGGTCAGCTACCTCCACAAGCCAATAAGGACACTGCCAGTCTATGTTGCAGAGATTCCTTTTTTTAGTAGCAGCTCAGACTCCTTGCCTTGTCTTGCCAGCAAATTTGATATGTAACTTTCAGCCTGTCCTGCCTTCTATCACACCACATTTATAATCTTCGGTCCATTTGACTCATATCTGCTTGTTTTACACTCAAATACTGCTTCAGTCTCACATACACACAAAAAACCCAAACCAAACCAAACCAAAACAAAACCAAAATTCTAAATCTGACTACTAATTTTTGGTTATTTTTTTATTTATTTATCTTGTATTGAGGAGTGAATGTTGTACGGCTGAGAAATGGTGGACCCAAAAGCCATTATATTGCAAACATTGAATCTCTTTCTTTTCTTTTCTTTTCTTTTCTCATGGTGTCTCTTTTGATTCCAGCAATATATTCAAACAAAAAACAAAAACAAAACAGCATTCATAGTACAATTTATTTAAGAAACCAGAGACAAAAACATCAATAAATCTTCTACTTTGCTTTAGAGTAATAGCTGATTCCTTTATATAAATGTAATTGGAACCAAACGAAAAGCATGCAACACAATATAACAAAGGACTTTATCGCATGCACTTCTAAAACTGTTTTGGGGATGGGGACGGGACTCGCAGGGGCGAGAGTGAACAGATTTTACCACACATGCAAGCATCCACAAAGAGGCCCCATTCCGGCACCAGTCCCTGTCCCATGCCGAGAAGCATTAAATGTTCTGCTCGGAAGACTTCCGACCACAACATTTAGCGCTTCTTGGCATGGGGCAGGGACGGGTGCCTGAATGGGGACGGGTGCCTGAAAGATCCCCCGGGATACGAAAAAAAACCGCGCGGCCCCTTTAAATTGGCCGCGCGGTCCATTGAATATAGCGGTCCCCCGGGAAACGAAAGCTTCCGGGTTACAAAGGTAATCCCGGAATGGATTACCTTCGTAACCCGGGGGACCACTGTACTTGGTACTGAGAGAAAAGGCAATCTAACATTACAATAGAATTAATGCTCAGTATTACTTAACCTATTGCCCCAAAGAACTAAATAAATAAAAAAAAAGACCTGATTCCTTCAAGTAAGTCATGTTGATTACATCTTATTAAGGCACACATTAAGTGTGTCAGAGGCTAACACTATCTGGGTCTCAATGAGACATTGGCATTGCTCTGAAAACTAGCATACAAAATGGCAAACCTATGTCAGGACTGTACTAATTCAGACTTAGGTGGAGACTCAAATGCAGGAATATTCGTCAATAACATCCTGTCCCCATTCTTCTATATCAAAAACTAAATGATACAAAGGAGGCTACTAGCTTACTGTTTTCTCTGACATACCAACTTTCAATGTCTAGGACTTCCTCTGCCCCAAGAGACCAGTGTGACAGTACTGTTCTGATACAGGTTTATTATTTGCTATTTGAGAAAAATTAACTAGGCCTTGGGAATTTTCTCATCTTTGGAAAGAATGGACATCTAAATGGATGAAGGGTGCATCTACACCGGCTCCCTTAATCTGGAATACTATACTCTGGAGCTGCCCCAGGTTGACACAATGACTGCCAAACATGTCCAGACAGGCTGCTGAGTGACACCCATCATCCCTGGTGGTGCAGTGGTTAAATGTCTGTACTGTAGCCACTCACTCCCAAACCGTAAGGTTGTGAGTTCAATCCCAGCCAGGGGCTCAGAGTTAACTCAACCTGCTAGCCTTCCAAGGTCGCTAAAATGAGTACTCAGCTTGCTGGGAGCAATTAGTTTACACATTGTAAACCACTTATCGAGTGCTTAAGTAAATTGATAAGTGGTATAGAAATGCACTTGCTATTCCTATCTCTGCTTACCTGTCCTCCTCACTGCCACTGCCACCACTGCTGCAGTCTCACCTGCCAAGTAGCCTCCTGCAAGAGCCTGGTTATCAATGTTACTTCTGCTGGTCAGAATGGGGTGCCTGTGCAATCAAAGAGGAGGGAATAGAGTGAACCCCTCCTTGTTGATCACATGGTGGGGTGCCCCATTCTGACCTCAGCAAAAGTTTACAGCAATGGCCAGGCTCTTGCAGGGAGCTGCTTTGCTGGAGAGCTTGCGGCATAGTGGCAGCCCAAGGAGGATAGGCAAGCAGAGATGATATAATTGGAGTGTAGACTCATGTGACAGCTTTATCACTCTTGATCTAGTCTGATCCAGGTGTCCTCTCATCCAAAACATTGGGATTCACTGCACAATTTCCTGGAAACTCTAGAGTAGTGGTTCTCAACCTTCTCAATGCCCCGACCATTTAATACAGATCCTCATGTTGTGGTGACCCCCAACCATAAAATTGGTTCCTAATACCATTGGAAATATGTGTTTTCTGATGGTCTTAGGTGACCCCTGTGAAAGGGTCATTCCTCCAAAGGGGTCATGATCCACAGGTTGAGAACTACTACTCTAGAGCAAACAGTGTTTTCTATTAAACTGGATTAACAATTAAAAGAAGGAGATTCACCTAATGTATCATGAGGACTCATCACACTGGATACAAGGTGGGTCTGGGGTTTTTAGTCAGTACCGACACTCCATCACAAAAATAGTCAACTGCCATGCAATTTTTGTTTTTGTTTTGCTTTTTTTTTTTTGGTGGGGTTTTTTTTTTTTTTTTGGCAGATCAGATCGTTTTGGGGGAAAAGAATCATATCCACAAAAACAAGAGCAAAATGTTCTTGATGCCAAAAACTCCCATAAACTAACCTGGAAGGGAGGAGACTGCTGAAATTATTTGTTCTTCCATAGAAAAGTGAAATAGGTTAAGATTTACTTCTCTAATCACAAATAAACAGAGCTGAATTGGGACTGCTCTGTGCATTCTACAATTTCTGCAATTTTACAATTTTACAATTTCAATTGTTATAAATTGCTAAATATTTATACTTAATTTCTTGAGATAATGAATAACTTAATTCAAATTACATTATGACTGTAATGTATTTTTTAAATCATTTTTTCTCTGGTGCAACTGTATTTTTAATTACTTTCATAATCACCGGGTGTGGACTCACTAAATCATGGAAGAGGAATATCATATCATTAATGTTCTGGTTCACATTGTGGATTCTGCTGCCGCCACCTCATGGTTTCTCATGGGCGCTGAGGGAATGATGAGGTCGAAGGGGGGAGAGTATGTTTGTACCACAAGCCGATGGCTTGTAGCATACAGACTCTTAAAATAAAAGTAACTATACATGCAAATATTTTTGGTAATTTTGAAAAAAATGGGAAAGGAGTTTGAATTATCACAGTCAAACTAATTACTTTCTGAAAGTAACTATCAAAGCTCAGGGAAAATGTCTGGGGACAGTCTCTCCCATTAGAGAACACAAATCTCATTGCAGAACTCAAGTTTTTGGGCCCTTTAATTTTTTTTAAGTGTCACAGAAACAATATATGTAAATGGATGTCATAAAAATAGATCTGATAATAGCCTATAAAATTGTTTGCTCAGCCCCTCGTAAACATAACGTTTCTCATATTTGATTCAGCTCAGTTGATGCGTGCAGGGAGTACACTGTGAAAGCTACCTTGAATTGCAGCTGAGCTGGCTGCTTTCATCCCTCTCCAGCATCCAGACCTCTCTTTAAGCAAGTTTGGTGGAACGTTCTGCTCCACCAACTTTAAATAAAATCCAGTCCTGAGGTATTAGTAGTGCAGTGTAAATCTAATGTGGACTGCAATTTCAGAAAGTGTATTAATAAGCTTCTCTAACTCATTATTATGCACAGCGAATATTAAGCTCTTCCACATTAAAAATTAAAGGCTTTTTAGAATCTGCACAATTCAAATATTTCTAATTTGCATTTGAAAATTAACTCTCCCTTGTCTTATTATAAAGTAAATGGCAAACATTGCTGTTCAATATTCAAGAGGCTAACAAATTTCAGTTTTCAAATCATGCTAAGCAGCCCGTGAACACTTGCTAGAACCTGCCGTGTAAGCTCAGTGTCAGAGGTAACACTTTTTTATATAACAGGAAATTTATGGTCTGCTAATTTCTAACTTCAAAATTAGTCTCGGGCAGAACTAATTAAATGAAAGGGCTTCCAATTTGCATTGAACTAAACAGCTATTTGGTCACTTAGGATCCTCTGCCCCATGAGCACTGATTTCTAATTGATGCTACACAAGTCTAAGGAGGTTATCACACAGCTTAAAAAATGGCTTACCTCTCCCAAATTGAATTCTAATTCGGGCTTCATCCTGATACTATCACAAGCTTTTTTGCCAACACAGCCAAGCGGGTGCATCCCGTATAACTTCTGGCTATAATCTGAATTCAGCTGGCCTCTTTTCAAAGCCAGGATCTTGCCGGCTTTGCAAATTGGCTAGCTGAACTGAGATTCTAGCTGGAAGTTACCCAGGATGCACCTGCCCGGTGGCATCGGCAGCAAAAATGCAAGCAATATTATCAGGATGCAGCCCAAATTAGAATTCAATTCAGGAGAGGTAAACCGCTTTTTTAAACTGTGTGATAAGCTCCTAAATTGCTACTTTGGAGTTTATCACACCAGGAGCTTCCATTGCTCAAACGTCATCAAAACTGGGCAGAAGCATCCATGGTGTGAATGCGCCTGGTGCTACTGAAGGGAAACGGAAGTGTTTTTGTCATTGATTCATCATGGAACCACCAGGAAAACAGCCCTTTTCTTATTAACAGATTAAAACGTTAATAAGAAAAGGGCTGTTTTCCTGACAATTCCATGACAAATCCATGACGAAAATGCTTCCTTTTTCTTCAGTAGCGCCAGGCATGTTCACACCATGGATGCTTCAACCCCATTTTGATGACGTTTGGGCAATGGAAGCGCCTGGTGTGATAAACTCCTTTGTTTCTCAGTACTAGTGTGAAGAAGCAGCAAGCATCTGTAGTGTATCTTATTTGAATAGTGAAATGGGATCATCATGGAGTAGGCTCTTTCCTGGCTCAACTGTTTGAAGAGCCAGTTTCCTTAGGAAAATGAGAGAACATCACAGTTGGGTAACCATACATGTAAGACAATTGGGTTTCAATTAGAATTGTGATTGCAACACACAGTAGTAATGGATGGTGTTCTTTATTTATCTGTTTGTTAAAAATATTTAGATCTTGCTCTCTGTCCAAAAATCTCACCTGGCTTATAACAAAATCAATCTGGCAAACGTATTTACATAGTTTTAGATTTGTAAGATTGGTTTTACTATATGACACCCTGAGATTTTGGGACAGAGAGCAAGATAAAAAGGAAGGAAGGAAGGAAGGAAGGGAGGGAGGGAGGGAGGGAGGAATACCCCAGTATTGGCTTCTGTAATCACAATTCCAAAGTGAACCTACCCGTTTCACAGGTATGATATCTCTTTTAAGTTTCTGAATGTAATTCTTTTTCTCTCATTGGCAGGTGACTCTGCAAAAGCCCTTGTTGATCTTTGGAATGAGGAAATGGTCAGTGCAGTGGACACAATCACTCCTAAACACCCTTCCCAATGGAGTGGAGTCAACTAAATGTCCTGTTTTACTGGGGAGCTCATGTTTATGAAATGAGTGGGATGGAGACTAGGCTGAAAATGGTGAAAAAGCAAGCTATAGGGAATGTCTATTTGAAGTCCTAAGCCAAAGCAAAATGGGATGCTAAATAAATAAATGAAATATTTCTTCTCTGCCACAACTGTATCTGCCAAGCACCATCCATCAGAACTGCTTTGAGTGGACAAGGGTCTTCTACACCTTGGACCATGGAAAGAGCCAACCATGCACAATCTGCATAGCACATTGTGGACAGAATTGTTCGTATCTATTTTGTCTTGAATGCTGTAGGTTTGGTCTCTACTTGTCCAGTGAACATGGATACATTTCAGTTTGTACATCCTTAGGATATGGACAAGATTCTTGCAATGGTGAGACCCACTACGTGAGGCTATATTCTTGTCGTCTTTCCTTTATCAAAAAGATAAGGTGGAGATGACTAGCCAAGTAGGTAAAGGGAGAGGTCATTACTCTTTTATGGCAAGGTAAGTTTCCAGCATCCTTAAAAGAGACAATAATTTGATGAAAAAGCCCTCTCTGAATGCCACTGTATTTGACAATTACCTTCCAGTTGCCAATATTCTATTTCTGGGCTCCTTCACTATGATGGTTAGCATGGCTCCCTCACTGGCATTCTGCAGCTAGATGAAGATTTCTTCCTTTTAAAAAAAATTCTGACAGGCTTTTGAAAATTAATTGTTTATAAGGAATATTTTTATTAGTGTGATATACTGTTTTAATTTTTTGTTTTTTTAATAGATAAGAATTGGTTTTTTAAAAAGTCTATGTTTACCTCAATTGCATTAAAAAATAACTTTGTGAATGCTCTAATGTATATATGAGTTGGACAAAAAGAGTCCTACCCATTGGAATAAAAATCCAAATGTAGGTTCCTCCCCAACACACTTTTACTCTACATGTAATGCAAGTTCATCTTCTGGTTGTCTTGGCCTTAATAGTAAGCCAAACAGCAAACTCTCCCTGAAAGAACATTCTTCTTAATAAAACACTTGTTCCTTGAACTTAATTAGCTTTTTCTCTTTTGAATGCTTACATAATGTAACAAATTCCTAACACAAGTGGGCACATAAGCTGCTGAAATGGGTTTTAAATCTACAGATTTATTACATTATTCGTAAAATAGCAGTTCCTTTCCTTTTTTTCTTAAAAAACAAACAAACATTAAAATGACCTTTGCTTTTTCATGTTCTCTGGTTTTATACAAGCAATGTCAGTTTTATTGCAGTTATCCTGAAAGGTAGGCATTTACTGTGAATAAAGCCCAAATCCATAGCTAAGGAGGCTGCTTTGAAGGCATTTAAGCTTTGGCCAGAGTGGGCTCCCCAAAAGTAGCCCAAACCAAATCAGCCTCCGCCTGAAGACTGAAGTCTGCTTCAGAAATTCATTGCAGACAGAATTAGACAGTCATCTGAGTGTCTATTAAAAGTGAAGGTATTTCCCCTACAAGTTCTCCATGAATGGAAAATGGTAGAAAAAGGAAGGAGGTAGTGAAATGGATGAGAGGGAATATAGTTCTAAGACTGACAGCGCTAGTTTAGGATGTTTTTACCACCTTTTACTTTTCACTTCTAGTTACAGTGTTTTAGAGAGGAATGAAGAACGGCCATCTTATCACGGCTGATTTTAATTCAAAAGAAAACAAAACAAAGCATCAATCTTTTTCATTCAGAGTAAATTTCTAAGCTTCTGCACTTGCCCAGCTGAAATTTGGCAGGCTAGGTAGCTAGTGACCCCTGTATGATATACATTTAGGAGATTATTGCATTCAATTTAAAATGACTTATCCCCGATGGGATAATGTCGCATTTAATTTTAAAAGTGGGTGAGTGCCACCCATCTGCAGCCTGGATCCCAGTCGCACTTATACTGTGGCTTTTCAAAAATGACAAGCTCCCATCAGAAATAAGTCACTTCAAACTGGATGTGATAATCTCCTATGTTCAAACAGTTGCGCCAAGCTTCATGGGATGGGGTGTGAACGTTTTTTCTTGAAAGTACTTTCAAGACTGCTCTTGCACTTCAGTCTCTCCTCTCACTTGAAAAGCTATGGATTAGGGCACCAGACAAAACATGTCATTTCCATGCAAACTGCTCTCAAAACAGGAGAAAGAAGGAACTCTCAAACCCCACCAGTAAACCGAAGAGATAGTTTTGTCTTATATAAGTAACTCTCCCACCTGTTTTTTTGGAATATTTTGCTGATTTCCGACACTGAACAGGGGCTGTTAGTCTTGGAAATTCCACACATCCAGGGGAAAAGTTTTTAAAATGAACTTTTTACTCATCTTTCTCATAGGACCATATCAGACATTGGAAATTGGAAGTATAATCTAATGGCAATCCGAACGCAATCATGGGGTTTCACATTATTGTGAATTAAAGTATCTCACGCAATTTCAGGCAAAAGGGAAGTCATTCCGAACACAATCATGTGATTTACATTATTGCGAATTAAAGCATCTCACACAATTTTGGGCAATGGGGGGTCATTTCCGGGTAATGGGAAGTCATTCTGAACGCATTCCGAACACAATTGGAATTCATGTACATTTGCTAAACTAGCAAATTCACGTGAATTCGAATTGGCTCCAATTGGCTCCATTCACAATAAAGAGAAATTCCTCCCGTCTGATAAGGTCCACAGAGAGAGACATAAAGGGGCAGGGGAGAGAAAATCCATTGTTACTTGTTCCCAGTTCCAAAATTGGGGTTCATAACAATTGGGAAGCCCTATAGTGAATTGAATCTTACACAGTTTGCTCCCTGTATTTGAATATCCTGAAATGTTGGAGAGGAATCATTCTGCATTAAAAATGTGCTTGTTTTTACTTCAAGACCTGTTTCTTGCACTAAAAACCTGCTTTATGTACAATAAACTAAGGTTTTTCCGCACAATCAATAAAGTGTGGTTTTTTTCTACTCAGAAGAATCCCTCCACAATATTTCAGGACATATAAAAATGTATGTGGGAAAAAAAATACTGTACTCATTTGTATCTGCTTACAAGGATGGAGAAGGTTAGGATTAACATTCCTAGGAGACATACACATGCTGCATTTTCAGAAGGAAAATTGTGTTTCATATCCAGGTTGTAAGATGAGCTGTAACTTGAATCTCACCTGATTCTGACCACTTTCTGAAGCGTAGTCCAAACAAAACCTTGTCTCTGGGGCAAGGCCCTAGTTTAATTGCTTATTATTATTATTATTATTATTATTATTATTATTATTTTCTTATATCCTGCCTTTCTCCCAATATGGGGACTCAAAGCAGTGAACAGCAGATTTAAAAAAACACAATATTAAAATGTATAAATATAAAATTTAAGAAACAATTTTAAAAACAACAGTTATGAATTAAAATAGAATATGTAAAAAAAAAAAACCCTTAAAATTTAAATAGCAAAACATTCTCAGCCTTATCAGTTTGTAAAGGCCTGCCAGCACAAGAATGTCTTTATCTGCCACCAGAAGGACAGCAGGGATGGAACCATTCTGGCCTCTCTAGGGAGGGAGTTTCAAAGCTTGGGAGCAGCCACTAAGAAGATCCTCTCTCTTGTTCCCACCAAATATGCCTGAGATGATGGTGGGACAGAGAGAAAGACCTCTCCACATGATCTCAATACTCTGGTGGGCTTGTACAGGGAGACATGGTCCTTCAAATAGCCTGGACTGAAGCCATATAGGAATTTATAGGTCAAAACCAGCACTTTGAATTGTGTCCAGGAATGAACTGGCAGCCAATGGAGCTGTTGCAACAAGGGAATTGTATGTTCCCTGTAGCCAGCTCCAGTTTCCGAGCACTTTTCAAAGGCAACCCCATGTAGAGTGCATTACAGTAATCCAAACAGGATGTAACCAAGGCATGTACCACCGTGGCCAGGTATGACTTCTGCAGGAACGGGTACAGTTGGCACATGAGTTTTAGCTGTGCAAAAATGTTGGCGTGCTTTTGACCTGAAGTCTAGATGCTGAGGCTTTGCACCAGGAACACAACATACGCCACAGAAAACTCTGCTGTACAGTTCAGTGCAGACTGGAGAAGCTGCAGACATGACAACACGCTGACTACTCTCAAGGAGGCTTTTAATCTTTCTTCCAGTATATTTACAATATCTCACACCATCCGACAAAATGCTCTGCTCACTATATACAACAACACCACCACATGGGGAATGGAAGCTCCTCTCCTATATGTATATTCACTACTGGAGCTTTTAGCCCAAGCCCTTACAACCCAGTTTCTTGTTCCCCATGTGGCATGACTCTGCAATAATGGAGCCTGGTGGTGCCATGTCCTGTTTGTGTGTCATCCTGTGAGACAGCACCCTTCAAACTGCTTGATCATGGCTGCCACACGGTAACCTCTTACCTCTGTCCCATAATGTTGCATCAAAGAATAGAGCCAATGAAGAACAGCAACTCCAAACCCAGACAGGTGACCCAGAAGGATAGTATGGTCAACGGTATTGAAATCCAGTCTCCAGGTTCCCAGCTTTTCCGAAAACACAGCTTGAAAACCAGGCTTCCACAACCTGGCTTCACAAAAAACTGTTGCTGTTGTTTCTGCTGTTGCTGTTGTCGTGTGCCTGCAGGTCATTTCTGACCTATGTCAATCCTAAAGCAAAACCATCATGGGATTTTCTTGGCAACATTTGTTCAGAGTGGGTTTGCCCAAACCTTCCTCTGAGGCTGAGAGAGTGTGCCTTGCCCAGGATCACCCAGAGAGTTTCCATGGCCAAGTGGGAATTCAAACCGTGGTCTCTCAATGTCTTTGCCCAATGCTCAAATACAATACTACACTCGCTACAACATTACAGAGGCCCTTTATTACACACCAAACGCTGTTACAGTCCTCAGCATATATACTATGATGGTCCTGATTTTCAGTTTTTTATACAGCCCACCACTCCTCCCACCACCACCACCTCAAGGTTATACAACCAATATCCAATACAGAGTCACAACGGTAGGTTGTTTTCCTCTAAAATAAAAATATCAATAACATCCCCTCCCCCATATACCTTGTGATGCATGCAAGTCTAAATTCCAAAGTTTAGTAAATGGGAAAAGGGGAAAAAAACTTGCTTTGAATATCAGGAGATGTAGTTTTGGCAGCTGAACAGGGCAAGAGCTTCATAAGCCGCTCTTTAATGCTGTGTTTGGCACTGCTCTGGGTGTAGAGGAAACCTAGAAGATATATTGTCAGGGTTGTTAAATCGAAGAATCAGCTTGCATGCCACACAACAAACATGGCAGGAATGAGCACGAGAAACAACCAAGCAGACATACCCGGCAGAAGAACATTGAGAAGGACAACAAAATCTCTCTTTTACATTTATTTCATCACCAGGAAGCTGCTGTGCCAATTCTTTCTTTATGTGGATTGTTATGCATAATAAATAAGGAAAGGCAAATGCAGGCATTTTCCGAAGAACCAGATGTCTGAACGTTTTTTGTTTGTTTTTGCATTTACTCCTAAGTGACAAAATATTGACATACACCTCCATAATTGCTTTAATTGCCTGGTGATTCAAATGTAAAACATTTTTAAAATCCACTTTGTTGTCCTCTACGTTTTGAAATCTGCTGCTGAGATGCATCAAACAATTTGCACATGCCATTTATTCAGGAACTGTGATAACCAGCTGGTGCTTCTGCCTTTCCTTGCAACAGTTGTCTGGTTTTCTGTATCCTTTCCTAACAAGACTGGCACATTTTGATGGAGTTTACACCTACAGAGTAAGCAAAGTCTTAATTTGACTATTCAGTTCTTAGAAAGACAAAAGGAATGTCATTGAAACATCCAGGATTAATAAGATGAAGCATGAGAATTTTTTTCCAACGTGATGTTAGCTTGAATTTATAAGGAAGGCAGCCTGCTAGAGGATTTCAAACCACTATGATAATGGTAAAAAATTAATAATAATAATAATAATAATAATAACAACAACAACAACAACAACAACAACTTTTATTTGTATACCGCCCTTCCTGCGATCAGGGCGGTGCACAACATCTACAGTTAAAACATTTCAAACAATACGATAAAAAATTTACAATAACACAAGAAATAAAAACAAGTAAAAACATTATCCTCCCCAATGCGATATAGAATGGCTTATTCCAACGGCTTATCTGGGGGGAAGATGGCAATATCAATAACAATCAAAGATAAGCCTGATTAAATAGGTGCGTTTTTAGCTCCTTTTTAAATTGGGGGAGGGAAGTAGTCAGGCGGAGCTCAATAGGTAGTGAGTTCCAGAGGCTTGGAGCAGATATAGAAAACGCTCTCTTGGCAGTTGTCGAGAGCCTGGCCTCTGGAACTCTTAACAGGTGTTGTCCACTTGATCTAAGTGTGTGGGGCGGATTATTAGACAAATATTATGTTTTGACATAATTGTCATAGACGATTATGCAATATTTTTGCATTTGATCTCATCTGTGCTTACTTTAGGAAGCCCTTGCTTATCTGACAGGTTAGGAACAGGAGCACTGTCAGAAAGTAGAATCAGCTGAAAAGTGGAACCCAATGCTTTTTTTTTTTTTAGTTTGCAAATGTATTTTGGCCACAAAAAACAAAAACAAAAAAAACCTTTATATATATCACTTTTGAATGCATGAAAAATCTAAATATCATAGTAAATACTATGTACAGACATATGCAAAAAGTAAAATGAAATGAACAAAACCCTACCTTTAATATCCTGCACAGCAATACAGTAAAATGATATCATAAGAGATGCAGTTCACAATCTCAAAAGCACTATGGACTGGATATAGAAGTACCACAGACAGAATGTGGGAGGGGAGCACCAAGCAGCACTTGCTTTGGACTGCAATGGAGGCTCATTTTGGACTGTTTGCATGTGTATATGTGCATTGCTTGCAAAGTGAGCTGATAGGCTCCGTTACTACGGTATATATCTGCCAATTGGACATAAGAGTCAGACATCTGATAAAACAGATCTACCCCATAAAAGCATTATGCTATAATGAATGTATTACTCCTTAAAACACCACAAAACTCTTTCTTGGCCTAACGAAACTAAACCTCCTCCTATTTACAGCTTCATTTATATACGGCTTCGTACCCTTGAGGAGTGTCTAAGCGGTTTACAATTGTAAGCTATTTGCCCCCCAACAATATGGGTACTCATTTTAGCAACCTCGGAAGGATGCAAGCCTGAGTCGAGCTTCAGCCCTTTGCTGGTCTTGAACTCGCCACCTTATGGTTTTGAGTGAGTGGCTGCAGTACAGGCATTCAACCACTGCGCCACCACATTTATAAACTAAATGTTTGCCCACAAACTCCTCTTGGGGTTATGGGGGCTTCTGCCATGTTTGGGATTTCAAAAATGGCTTCTCCTGGCTCTAACATGGCCAAGAGGTGTATGTATGTGTGTGCAAAATGTAATGGAAATGCATCTCCACATCCTAGTAAACATTTTGGAGCATTTTTTAAATGAAAAAAAATGCAAAATTGTTTTTTATCCCTTGGTGCCCAGGGGGCCTCCACACATGGTGGAAATGCCTTATGCATCCCCTAGAGTGCATCTCGGGACATTCTGGATCTCTCTCTTTCTCTTTCTCTTTCTCTTTCTCTTTCTCTTTGCGTGTATATATGTGTGTGTGTGTCTCTGTGTGTACTGAGCCCTGGAGGCCCAGGGGGACACAAAAACAGTGGGGCACTCCTTTACAGATCTCTACAGTGGTCAATGAGTGTTGATGTGTAAAAGCAATGGGATCTCTTAGATCTGAAAGATCTGTATCACTTCACCGAGCCATTTGAAAATTTAGGGGAAGGGACATGATTTGCATCTTTCTAGATCCCATTTACATTCCAGAATAGGATCCCACTCCCATAGTTGTATAAACATATTTTATACCTGAATCTTTAATATCACTCAGTACTGCATCTGAAAAAGTGGATCACAACAGCGCATGCTAAAATAAAACCCCGTTAGTCTTAAAGGTGCCACCACATTCCTTTTCTCTCCCTTTCCTTTCCTCCTAACATGGAACATCCCACTAAAACTCACCTTTCAGCTAGTAATGTTGCCAAAACGATTACCTTTTTCAGAATACAGTATTTTAGTGTATAATATTGTATTCTACCTTGAATTTTTCATTTATCCTAAAACACTTATTCATTTCAGCTTCTGAACTCTGTCCTTGTCTCTTTGGTATCCATGATCTTCTAATAGCTATATAACTGGTGTTAGGGACCCTGGGGAAATATAGTGTTCCCAAGGTCCCTGACTCTTTTTTTAGTACAGGCTCAGGAGCCCTGCAGATTACGTATCCAAGTTCTTCTTGCTCCTGGGATATTTGTAGTCATGCACCCCAAGCCAGGAGTGAACCATTGTCTGGGCAGAAAGCCATTCTCTGTTCCAGAATAAAATGTCCCTCTGCTCAGATCACACACTGCTAGAACTCACACCCAAGAAACCCTGGGACATGTACTTTCCAGAAACAATAAATCTACACAAAAGACTGACTGACATACTGTGAAATAAATTACATGCCCCGATGCCATAGATTCTCCTGGGGCAGCATTTCAGCAACCACAACAGAAAATGCATAGAAAAGTCTTTTGCTATCTCCAGATATGTGGCATGGGAAGGTGTAAGCCAAGCTTCTAATAGGACATTAGGAGGCATTTGCATCAGATCTCACTCCAAATAAAAACCAACAGACGTATCATGGGTTTCTAACATGGATATTAGGCATGAAAAATGTAAATACCTTTCTCTGTGTGTTTTTTTAAATAGTTTTAAAAAAAACATTTTCCTGAGCCAGGTTTTGAAGAGAGCTCAGGAAAGTGTGCCCATTACTATCTTCAGGTGCTTACAAATTTAGTAATTTTTCACTGTAATCTTAGGCCATGTTTGCAAGCAAACCAATATTATTGGTTAGCCAAAGGCCATTAATTGATTCTGGCATGCAGAAAGCTTTGTTTAGATTTCTTGCCTGAGAGTATGAAGTTGCTCCCTGAACTCCATAAGAACTAGCCTGCAGAAGGACATAAATTTCGGAGATTAAAAATATCTTTATCTCTAGGCATCTGAAGCCTGGGATTTTGGTGTTGTTGTTGTGTGCTTTCAAGTCCCTATTATAGGTTTTCTTGGCAAGATTTGTTCAGAGGAGGTTTGCTATTGCCTTTCCCTGAGGCTGAGAACATGCAACTTGTCCAAGGTCACCCAATGGGTTTTATGGCTGAGCAGACACTCAAACCCTGATCTCCAGAGTTGTAGTCTAATGCGCAAACAAGTATGCCATGCTGGTTTTCAGTCTGGAAGTAGCTAGTTACAAATAATAGACATTTGTAATTAATTCACTTTTCTATTAACAAAGGTACAACTATGTTATAAGTATTACTTAAAAGGGGAATACAGTGGTCCCCCGCCTTACGAATCCCCCGGGTTACGAAAACCCCAGGATCCGAAGGCGGCGGGACCGCCATTGTATCCCCCGGGATCCGAAAGATCCCCCGGGATACGAAAGAAAAAAAGCCGCGCAGCCCCTTTAAATGGCCGCGCGGTCCGTCCGCGAAAGCGGTCCCCCGGGTAATGAAAGCTTCCGGGTTACGAAGGTAATCCCGGAACGGATTACCTTCGTAACCCGGGGGACCACTGTACTTGATTGATTTTGTTTTGGAACTGTAACTTTTATTTACTTTAATAGTTACAAGATATGGTTTTACTAAGTAGTCGAGAAGTGATATCACACTGTGCAAAAGCTGCCTTCTACAGTGCTTCACGCTACTATCTTGTGCACTGGAGTGGCTACTGAATAAAAGAAGGGGAAAGTTCAAAATTGGATGCGGAGGGGGGGGGACTGCCAAGTAATACCTGCAGCTCCAGGTTATATTTCAGAGGAAGGCAATGTCAAACCACTCCTGAGTTTTCCGTGCTGAAGAAAATCACACATTGCAACATTTCACAAATGAAAACTGGGATATGTGTACCCTAACAACATCAGAGTGGGGGCAAAATGGCAAAAGTTATTAATGAGGCAGAATGTACAGGTTAAGAGAGGCTGTAGCAGTTTGTTTTTGCCTCAGCCTAAAGGCAAGTACAGTCATCCCTCCATAGCCACAGTACTTAATTCTACTTGTTAATCATGTGCTTCTTGCAAAGTCTTACATATAATTTTAATGTGTCACCTGAAATGTATCTTGGATAAACTTGTGACACTGTTTGCCTCTAGACAGTTGCCTCCTTGCACTTCCAATAAAAAAAGTACTGTGCAACTCTTTCAACTTTTCTCCCTGCTAAAAAGCTGCTGCCAACCCCCCCATGGGCTTTAGTTCTGAACTAAGCTCTCCTGTGCCTGGTTTGTTTATTGTAAAGCCTGAAAATCACACACGTAATTAGGCCTTTCAAGAAATCCAACCTGCAAATGTCATGTTACCTTTGTAACTAGATTCCTAGCTGTGAATATTACTGTAGATGTCTTTAGATTGACTAGGGAAAAAAAGCAAAAGAGATGGAAACAAAAGTGTCTGAAGCTTAAGTAGAAATTCCTATTCGGTAACATGACTAGAAAAAGAGTGGCAAATCAGGATATCCCCAATTAAAATATCATCTTGGTCGAAAACTAGCTTTAGACAAGTGTTTTCTCTCTCTGTCACCATACTGCACAATATAATTGTGATAAGTTTGTTCTGTTTTCTAGGACTGTTGTATGTGAAGCACCTCAAAATGACAGAGGCAAACTATTCTTGATATTTTTCATGAGAGGAACTAGAGAGTTGTTGAGAATGTGTGGCTGCTACCAAAAATTGCATTCATTTTTTCTAATGTTGAATACTTTTATCATGACAGCAACATTCAACAGTAACAATGCAGTTGGTCCTTGGAATCCACAAATTCTGCATTCATGGATTCAACCACTCACAGCTTTAAAATATTTTTAAAAATAATTCCGAAAAGCAGGCCTTGATTTTGCCTACATAGGGGACTCCATTTTGCTACCCTATTTTACATAAGGCTTGAGCACATACAGATTTTGGTACCCACAAGATGTACGGGGACCAAATCCCAGTGAATAACAAGAGCCCATTGTATAAAGAAAGCAATTATAAAATTCCATAGAGTCAGACCATGTTGATGTTTGCCACTAAAATGGATTTGTCCAAAAATTTCCTTGTTTTTTCTGGGGATTTATATAGGAAGCTCATCCTAAAACTGATGAAGCCAAATCAAATTGACATAAATATGTTAGGATTACTCATTTCCTGTAAATGCCTGGATTTCCTAGTCAACTGCTATGTAACCAATGAAACATTCCAGACTCCATCCACCCAAAGGGTAAATCCTTCCAGTTTTCCATCATGCTGTTATCTCAAGTCTTGCAGCAATAAAGAATAAACAGAATAACTCCTTATTGTGTAAGGAAGAGTGGTCTTCCTGTAGTTATGGTAGTATTACTGAAGCTCCACATTTGCTCATTGTTTGGTCAGTACATTTTTGCATGAACTATAGCTTCATTCCTACTCTCATTCATGAAAAGCCAGGGTTTCTGTGGATACTGGTTTGTGGGTGAAAGCAGATTTGTGATAAACTTTTTTTTTCTTCTCTGCCATCGAGAACTAGATGCGAATTTTTTTAAAATTTAATTTTAAAATTAAAATTTTAAAATGCATTCTTTTCAAAAGTCCCACTTTCAAAAGGTTATTTTTTCTCTCCCTGTCGAGAAGTATTTTTCACAAATTTCTCCAATGAAAATAAAAAACAAGGGAGGTGAACATTTACACTAGTTACCTGGCATTTCAAACTCAATTAGCATTGCAAAAGGAAGTTTGACAGAGGTTTAAACAACATTCCTCTGCTAGAAAAACCCAATATGAATGATAGCTTTGCTTATGCAATATACTCAAATCCTGGCCATCGAATTAAAAACCAAAATTCTTACTCATTGATTGAGAAGTGCTCATAATTTCTTCTCTTTAAAAAGCTTTCAAAATCATTGAATAACAGAACTTATCGAATGTTGGTGAATATTCTTTACATCACTAACTATGAGTATACTACCTTGCAACAGGCAGCCAATGAGGTGGGAGTGGGGATACTTGTAGTGCATGAGATCTTGCAGTATAGGGTTTGTTTTTCTAGGTATTCCTGAGCAGCAGCGATGTACTGTAAGTGTTGGCATTTGCCAGCCTTAGTATTAAAGGCAACAGAAGAGGAGAAGCACTTTAAGTATTAGAGAGAAAGTAAAGTATTAAAAGTAAATGGGGACATTTATCTTGAGGGAACGAGTTACAATTCAGTCCAAGATTATGGATGTTCTATATTAATACCTACAGTTTAGAATAATAGTGCTAACTAGTGGACATTTTTCATCTGTATCTACCAAGAATCAAGGACACCACTGCATTCAAATGTCTTAAGATCATGGGGGGTGGGACCCGGTGGGGATGAAACTTGTATTAGCTATATTGAAGATCTGTCTGGCTAGGGTTTTTTTTATTATTGTAAACCAAAAGTAATATCTCTCTGGGTTTGTGTGTAAACACACAGACACACATAGATGACTTTTTGTGCTCTCTTTGCCCTCTCCCATTTCAGTTGTGGTTAATTCAGCCTCCCCATTTATTTACTCAATAAAAAGAAACTGAGCAGACTTCAAGTGCTACAATTTACAGTCCTATGCTGTCTCAATGTCACTGTTTTGAATGATGGAATTGTCTTCCTGGATCGTGTTTGTGAAAGAGGACTGGACAAAACAAGAGACACTGTGCTTTCTAAGAATCAATAAATATTATACAATCCCTGATGAATGAAGCAGAGAAGATGAAAATAAATGTTGATACAGATATAAATTTCAGAGGTATGAAAAATGGTAAATTCTACAGTGGTCTCTTTGAAGAGTTCTTCATAGTTTTTTTTTTAAAATATTCATACCTAGGATTTTCTCAAAAAATTAATCTGCAGAGATATGTGGATTTTGCAAAAAATAAAAATGGTGGTATGTGTACGTGCAGAAGACTTGTTTCCTGCACAACCAGCAACAATTTCCCACCAGAATCAGTGCAAAGCTCTGTGCAAACACACTGCTTCTCATATAGAATATTGTTGCATTTTTGAACAGGAGGGAGACAAGTTTTCTCTACCAACCCTCCTCCACCAGATTTTTTTTAAACAGCAACAAAAGCAAAACCCTGTGTCTTTTACTGCAAACTGACTTTCACAGGGGAAAGTGCAAATAGTCTTACAAACTGTGCAAGTGCTTGGAGAGGTCTGATGGTACTGGTCTGATCCTAGCTCAAAGGGCCTTAGGTAAAAAAGGTAAAAAAAGATCCACTGTTTCCTATGAAGTTTCTTGGAAACTCCACGGAAATACCTGACAGACCAGATGGCATTGCATGCCCTTTTCCTTCCTCTGATATTGCCTCTACTGATAAGACCTCCATTGTGGAGCATGATGTGGAAAATGGGTGCCTGGCCACATGGGTGTAGTTAGGCACTCCATTTCCATGTTAGATGCCACAAAGGGTGTTTTCCCTGTAGAGGTGATGGCAGAGGAGGACAAGGGAAATGGGGCTCATGGGCACTGGCCTGAGGATTGAGCTGGTTAAGGACTCAGGTCAGGATAACACAGGCTTGGCTCACCTGCTCAGCCCGTTTGCAGATTTCTGTACTATCATAGCCCTGATAATGCTGTTGCACCTTAGATAACAATGAAAAAACAAACAAATATGTTTGACGGAAAACCTCTGGCAAGCCACTATCACCTTCTCAAACCACTGACTGCATTCAGCATCAGTGGCATGTGAGTTAACAGTTGAACTGTCTTTAAGTTAATTACAATCAGTTCTTGGGATTCGCATGGGATCCGTTCTGGATCCACCTGCGGATATCAAAATCCATGCATGCTCAACTCCCTTTGCCATCCCAGCTGGCCGAAGCCTATCTTGCCGTGGCAGGCGGAAGGGGGCTCCCTCCTCTTCCTCCTCTTCTGCTGCCTCTTTCTCCCTCTGCCTCTTTCCCTCCGCCACCTTTCCCCCTCCTCTCCCTCTCCCCCTCCTCCTCCTCCTCTTCCTTCTCTTTCCCTCCACCACATTTTTCGCCACTTCTCCCCCCCCACCCCCGCCAGCTTTCCCTCTCCACTGCCTCTTCCTCCTCCACCTTTTCCTCCTCTGCCATCCCCCCTCCATGGGCTTGCCATCCACAGATGCTAGAATATGGATCCAGGTATATGGAGGGCCTACTGAATTTGCAATTGTTATTAATCATTCTTGCAAATAGTCATTTCTGCTTAGACAAGATAGGCAAACAGGTGGGTGGAATCAGGAGCCAAATTTCACTCTCACAACCTCCACCCCCAGGAGCCACACAAGCAGATCTAGTACAACTAGAAGTGAAGTCATGTTCACTTCTCGCTTTGTTTCGGATAATTTTATTTACTGATTTCTTTCCCCCCCTTACCAGTAAAGCTACTTAGGCTTCTAGAGGCAAATAATCTTTCAGCATTTATGAGCTGTATTGATGGGAACTGTGTGCAATAAAATAAAATAAAATAATTGGTCTGGGGACTTTCGGGATGCCACACTTTTGTCATCCTGGCTTAGAACGACTTAATAGCTATTCATTTGCTTCAGCTGCATGGTGCTTCTCTTAGTGCCATCACCAGCAATGGCACTGATTGTGCTTCACTGTATGTTCCCACAGTGAAAAAGACATTGCAGAAGAGCAATAGGGGGTACTTTGCTAAGGGTCCTCCTCAGGCTCACACCAGCTGTGCATAACTCCATGAACTGAATTTCTCACACTAACATTCCTTATCAGAAAAGATGCACTTGAACCTATAATATTCTATGAGATCACAGACTCAATTTGCGTTAGCTTTGAAATGTAATCAAAAACTAAACTTGCAGCCCATACATTATGGTCATAAAACTGAACACTTAGCTTATTGCATATCTGAAATGCCCAAAGTTTAAATTCCTCCTTTTGTCCACAGTTAAAAAAAATTAAAATATTTTATTTAAAAGGTAATTGGTATCATGTAATCTCAGCAAAATTGAAACCCATTCATGCTGTTACCTGAGTTCTGGAAATTGCTTTTAAAGGTCGCCATTGTTCAAAAACATCCAGAAAGCATTTAATTGGTTTTACCTGTTGCTTGTATGTGACAATATTAATTGAGAATAATAACTAAAAGCATTGAGTCCTAATACACAGTAGGCCACAAAAAAAAATGATTCTACTGGGATATTAAAAAAAAAACAAGGGAAAACTTGCTTCTTATGAAGTTTGGGTGATTAAAGAAAAGTGAGGCAGCCACATATTAATAATATATCTCTGAATGAGAATCCAACAGACTTTCCAGATACTATTTCCAGCCAACCAGAGGCAAATAGTTTGGCTGGTAGTCTCAGAACATTAAGCAATGCCATCAAATTAAGGAATAAAATCAAGAAATAAAAGACAGTGTATGCTGACACCTGGCCTGTCCAGATTGTACAGAGAGACAGGGATATTTGACTTTTATGACCAGAGGTGTTTGGCTCTTATCCAAAAAGAAGGGGAGAAGATAATTCTCTTTCTCTTGCTGCTTTTTTTTAATTCATGCACTTGGAAAGCACATCTTTTCATATTTATTTTTATTGTTTTATTATCTCAAGAGGGTGGAAAGAAAAGAAAAGAGGACATTTCAGCCCCCTGAAGTAATTTCCCTGCTCCTGTTTTTTTCTTTTTCTTTCCTTTTTTAAACAAACCCCAGGGACCAGGATGAAACATTTTAGTTTTGCTGCAGAATCCACACAGAAAAAGACCTATTATTTAAACATTATGTGATGTCATCACTTGAAGAACTGTAAACAGTGATCCCCACATTTTAGCCATTTGCCCTGTACATTTTCTACAGTCAAACAAACAAAAATACCATTTAGATTAACAAATCTACTGCTTTCTGCCATTGGGTTATTTTTTTATCCAAGAAAACATACTGACCTATGCCATTTTTCTCAGAACCATATCAACGAGAAATAGGAGTGACATTGTTGTTGTTAACTGCCCTCGAATCAACACCAAAACACTGTGTCCTCCACTGCTCTGCTCTGCTCTTGCCGGTTCAGGTCTGTGCCCTCTTTCATTGAGTCCAACAATCTGACATATGGTTGTCCTCTCTTTCTACTTCATCTTACCTTTCCTAGCATCACTGTCTTTTCTAATGGTTCATGCCTTCTCATGATCTGGCCAAAGTACACAGTCTCAGTTTAGTCATCCTGGCTTCCAGGATGAGTTCAGGCTTGATCTGTATTAAAACCCATTTACTTGTCTTCTTTTGGCTGAAATATCTTCAGAACTCTTTGCTAGCACCACATCTCAAATAAATTGATTTTCTTTCTATTTCACTTCCTTCACTATCCAGCTCTCACACCCATACATGGGGAATACAATGGCTTGGGTGATCCTCACTTTAGTGTTCAGAGTTATATCTTTACACTTTCAGATCTTTACACTTTAAGACATACAACTCAAGAGAAAGGTGAAAATGTTTAACTGATACCTTTGAAACAGTGTTATCCATGTGGGAGGGTGAAAAACATCTCTTAAGACTATGAGAAGGGTATTAGCCCTCTGTACAATATGCTACAAAATGGCATTTCAAACTGTACAAAAGTTCATCACTCACTAAAAGATTTGCCAAATAATATGGTCTTAAATGGATGCCTGCAGCATAACAAAGAAAGAGGCAGACAGACCTGTTTGGAGGAGCATTCCCAAAACAGTGTGCCAGCTATTTCAAAAAAATCCTCCCCAGACACCACCTATCTCAGCTCAGAAGGTGGGGGTACCTGGAAAAAGATATCTGATAAAGATTATATTGCCTGGATAGAATCATATGGTAGAAAATGGTAAAGCAGCAGGAGCAGGAACAAACTGGGGCAAACTGTTTTCCCTACATTGTGGTTCATTAATAATATTCTGAGAAGGGCCACAGACCATTTTATAATTTATAAAGTGTGGCATAGTGGTTTGAGTGTTGGACTTTGGAGACCAGGGTTCAATGCCCAGCTTGGCCATGAAACCCACGGGGTGACCTTGGGCAAGTCACATGGTCTCAATCTGAGAAGAAGGCAATGGCAAACCTCTTCCAAACAAATCTTGCCAGGAGAAACCCACGATAGGCTCACCTTAGGGTCATCATAAGTCGGAAACTACTTGAAGACACACAACGACAACTAAACACATTCTTTAAAAGTCCACATGCATAATCTTAGAAATCTTTACAGCAGTCCTACCCCATGGACCTTTCCATGAGTTCTCCTCCTGTTCTATTCCTGAGTTGGGGAAAAATGCCACTAATCATTATTCACACATAATAAATAAGCCTGCTTGTTTTATATGAACTAGAATATTATTTGCTTCACTGAGCTGAATTAATATATTCCATGAATAAAGTAACCCATATCCTATAATTAGAAAAACGAGAGCCTGTTTGATTTGAATGCTGTCTGGATACCCTGCCACCATCGATCACAGTCAATCTGTTATTATTACTAATTAGTTTAGAATGCAGCATAAGCTAAAATTGGTTTCTGCCTGAAAAATCTGATCAGCAAGAATATACAAATTGCTGTAAATGCATCCAAGCAAACAACACCAAAATGTGCCATCCATTTGGTGTAGAACCTGCATCTCTGTTTATTTATTACTAGGATTAGATTTATTACACCATTTTTACACCACCAGTCCACTGCATCAAAATAGGTAACAATCCAACAGAATAGCAAACAACTAAATCTTAAAAGAAGCATACCTAGGAAACAAAAATGAAACAGTAGAAGGATGTAATGGAGCAGCATGAACAAATGAAAGCAGCAGAGTAAGAAAGGCAACATTCAGTCCGAACAGATAGGAAAGGTCCAGCAAAATAAAACAGATTTCTCCAGAGTCTGAAGGTTAGTGTGTGTGTGTGTGCGTGTGCGTGTGTGTGTGTGTATGTGTGCGCTTTCAAGTCATCTGTCAACTTTTGGAAATCACATAATTTTCATAGGAATTTTCAAGGAATACTCAGTCATGGTTTTGCCAGTTCCATCTTCTAGAATATAGACTTCAGCAATAGTTCTCATACTGTTTATTCTTGTGACCCCCTTTACATCTATATCTGGACATCGTGCCCCCTACCTGTTTATTATAGTATATAAATAAAAAAAATCACTTAGTGTATGCATTTTTGTTCACACATTAATGTATATTCATATTTTAAGATCTTTTAAGGAAATAGCCTTCTTGCTCTTCCCTCTGGCAGATGTTTCAAGAGTCCTCCCTGCCTTTCTCTTCCCTCCTTCCACCCCTCCTGGGGGTCCCACCCCACAGTTTCAAAATCACTGGCCTACAGCATCTGGTATTCATTGATGATCTCCCATTCAAGTACTAACCAGAGCTGACCCTATTTAGATTTCAAGATCAGACAGGATCTGGTCCTTTAAGTCAGCCCAGGGAGGGTTAAATAGTCCCTTCTGACATAGGAAATTCCACAGCCTATGTTTTACATCTCCACCAACTCCATCAGTTGTGATCTCCAAAAACACAGCAGTGTTCAATTCACTATACAGTTGGTTCTCCACATTTGCGATTTTGACTTTTGTGGATTTGATTATTTGCCGTTTCGATGAATATGTTCTCTCTACGAATGTTTAGGTTCTTCAGTGCAATTCTGCCAGAAATTGGCCATAGAGTTGTGCTGGAAAAGATGTTCTTAGAGAAAACACTTCTCTAGGCATTTGTAGGTCCTCCAGCATGATTCTGTGATCAACTTCTGGCATATGTTGACCATACAGTTGCACTGGACGACCCGGAGATTCTTAGAGAAGTGTTTTGTTAGGTAAAAAGAATTGTTTTCTTACTTGCGGTTTTTCCACATTCACAGGCATCCTCACCCATAACCCCAGTGAATGTGGAGGGACCACTGTGGTCATATTTAGTCACTATTTGTTAGAGACATGAACTTGAGGTGAAACAAGCTCTTTTCTAAAGTAAAAATAGGTATGTGTGTTAGCAGTTCAGTGAATCTAGTCTGGGTTTATTATGAAATCTAGAGGAGGAATCTCAGTTGAATCCAATCACCTAAATAGGTTTACCATCTTGGACAGGTCCTTTAAAGTTTGACTTAAATCCCAGAGCAGATTCACCACCTCATTGGCATACTGCTTTTTCACACTAGGGGGCAAACAGGATTTAAACAAGAGTTGAACGAGAGTTAAACAAGAAATGCCCTATGTTTATCACAGGACATTTTCTGTTGAACTCTCGTTGAACTCTTGTTTAAATCCTGTTTGCCCCCTACTGCCAAAAATCAGATAGATGACATTCACCACCTGCTATCACTGTGTGCTTGTGAATAGTTTATCACACTAGTGAGATCCCATGGGAAAACAGAAGTTAAACAAGATTTAAATTAGAGAAAACCCAGAAATGCCCAAAGTTTATCACATGACGTCACAGTTAACGTGAAATAATGCAAAGTTAAACCACAGTTAAAGCGGATGAAAATGGCAGCTTTTTACTTTCAGAACAACTCAAAAGTAAAATGCTGCTGTTTTCCTCCACTTTAACTGCTGTTTAACTTTGCATTATTTCATTTTAGGCATCATTCCGTGTGATAACTTACCCGGATTTGTAAGTTTGCTTTAAATTCAAAGATTGTTTAACTCCCATTTTCCCGTGGGATTTCCCTGGTGTGATAAAAGCCTATGTGTGGTGGTGAGGAGAGAGGTTGGTGTAGTGATTAAAAGATAAGGAAGACTGATTGATTTGACTAGAGATCATTTCTAGTTCTTAAGAATTGCAAGCAACCTTATCTTAAAAGACAATAGGTTGGTTGATGGTCTTGTTTGTTTGTTTTTTTCTTCTTTTCTTTTGCCATTTAATCTTCGACAAATCCATAAGCTGGCTGAGAATCTTGCCCCTTTCCACTGAAATCATATACTTGCTTCTAGCTGAAATTTTTAAATGGCTCCCCTACAAGAAAAATCAAGGTTTTTTTGTTTTGTTTTTTAAATCCCCTTTCCTTTAACCATATGAAGATGAGAAATGAAGTATTTGGTCCAGAAGGTAGAAGCATGCTGACAGAAGAACTACAACCACAGGTCAAGGGTTAAATCTGAAGTCATCCTTTTATCAACACCTCACCATATTATTCACAGACAGTACATGCTTCAAAGAGGGCCGGGGAATTAATTAGAATTTATCATACATAATACAGTGGAAAGTTTTTGACCCAGGGGCTTCAACAGATTTATTTCATACTGCCTTGACTACCGACAGCTGTTTTCCGTGACACAACCCTTCAAGGAGGTTACATTAGTATGACCTTAAACTGCAGACAAGATTACAAGTAGTGACAAAGCAGACAGATCTATGGTGTTATGTTTTATTCCCCTGTCAGTTTTAATAAAAAGAACGCTGTTCATTAGTTTTTTGGAAGTCAAAAATATTCTAGCTTAAAATAGGCATAAAAGAAATCCCACCCTTTTTAAAAAAAAAATCACAATTCAGCAGGCCTTGCAGGTTGCGTAACAGTGTTGTGTGAGTAAAAATCTTAAATATATTACTTTAAAATAAAACCAAGTTCAGGCTACTGTGAAATTAACAGCAATCTTTGCTAAAAATTATGCCTGCTAGTAATGGCCACTTTAACATATTTGAAACCTCATCAGACAGTAAATCTATATGTAGAAATAACATATGTTGTCTCACACTCCTCCCTTCCTCGCTCTTGGTCCACACTCTCCAACTGATCCAATTTGACATGAACAATCCTGCTTAATTCTCTTTCTTCCCACTTTCCCCATTTCTTTCAAATGTTCCAGTGTTTCTCTCCTCTTCATTTTTTACTTATTCAACTTACTCCAGTTACTGCAAGCCAAGTTCCAAGTGCAAAAGTAGTTTGCACTCCATTAGCTGAGCCAAGGGAGAGAGGAGAAGAAAAGTTAGATTTTTTCCTTTCTCAGGCTGAATCTATGGGGCTCGACATACAGGCAGCTCTGGGCCACCACCTGCATCATTGCCGCAGATACTGAATGGCGGGGCAACAATGCACTCCCTCCCGGGAGCAAAAAGAAGCTACCTAAAGCAGCTTCCTGGAAGGGGTGCAATTGGCGTGCACATGTGCCCCAATCACATCACTTCCTGCCAGCGCCATTTGGGTGCTGTGCAATGCTCATGCCATCATGATGCTGCCCGTGTGGAGGGTGACAAGCCATGATGGCATCATCCTTGCAGACTACAGCTGCTGGGCATGTAAACGCCCAGCCTCATCTAGCCCTAGTTTGTGGCAAGGACGCTGCAAAATGCCCATCTGTACCGGGCCTATATTGCAGAATGAGTGTGGTTTGGCAATGAATTTCCTGTCATGGCTCAATGCTATAGAATCCCGGAATTGATAGTTTTGTGAGATATTTAACTTTTTCTGCCAGAAACTCTAACTTTAATCATTTCGACCACATTCTGATGTTGCTTCTGATGGTGATGAGGGGTTGAGAATGGGGATTATTTTCTTTTTACTTTTCTCTGTTAATTGTAATTATGTATTTAATTGTATTAAATGTATTTTACTTTGTTAATTTTATTGCTGCTATAATTGCTATGTATTTTTTTGCTATTAATTGTTATTTTATTGTTATTGTTTAATGTGCTGCCATGTTACATTTGTTTTTTATTTCAGGTTTATTGTTATTTCTTTGTACAACCCCCTCTGTTGTAAGCCTCCTGGATTCCCAGTGATTGAGTGGCATATAAATAATAATAATAATAATAATAATGCCACATGTGTCCTGGTTTTCATCTGCAAAATGATGGAGGGTATTCTGAATGTGGGAGAAGGGAATGGGATTGTGCCGGTTGGTTAATCATGCTTTGAAATGTTGATACAGTGGGCCCTTGGTATCTGCTAAGGTTTGGTTCAGGATCCCCATGGATACCAAAATCCATGGATTCCCAAATCCCATTACATACAGTTGCATTGTTCCTTATATAAAATGACAAAATCAAGGCTTGTTTTTTTTGGATTTTTTTTTGGGGGGGGGAGGGAATATTTTCAAGCCATGGATGGTTGAATTGGAGGATGAAGAATCCATGTATATGGAGGGCTGACTGTATATCTCACTGGCCAGTCACTCAATGGCCACATATACACTGTTCTTCAAAAAGAGCCCACTGTCTGTATAACTTTACACCCATAATACCTGTCTCCACATGTTAAATCCTGAATAGCTCGGTTTCACATTATGAGAAAAGGCCCAATATATATACGCATACTAGCAAAACCAGAAAGATATTGGCACAAGGGAATAGAGACATGACGAAGAAATGGTAAATTCTTTCAGTAACAGATAGCTTGAAAATCATTCTGTTTGCCTTTTAGGTTGTCTGCAGAGTTAATAAAATGAATTTTATCTGAAAGGGAGAAGAGGCAGGCTTTAGCCTTCAGACCAAATAAATCCTGCTCCCAGGGGAGATTATCACACAGGGACAGGATAAGGATGGAATCATTCCCTCCGTTCTTATCTTGTACTTAAAACCGATGGCATGAAAGGCTTTCAAATTGTTGCGCTGATCCTGTCATTAACTGCCATTAACTCGTCATTAAAGTGGCATTGTATTAACACAAACTTCCAGTAATACAAAATACCAGCCAGTGTCACTTAAATGATGGGTTAATGCCAGGTTAATAATGGCAGGATTGGTGCAACTTCATCAGAAAGCCTTTAGCCATCACAGTCATTTGCACTTCCCGGATGAAGTGCAAATAAGTGTGAATGTGGTGTGAAAGTCCTTCCCATGATCTCACAGGGACCACAGGACAGTGACAAAACAGGGATGGCATGTCCATCATGTGATAATCTCCAGGGACTCTGTGACAACTTTGGGTGCTAGTTAAGGGCTCTAGGTGCCAGCTGAAAGTTCTTTGCTCTTTCTTTCCCCCATGTCCCATGTGGAGAAAAAGAAGAGGAAGAGGTGGGAAGCTATCTTTCCCAGCTGAAATGCTGGGTAGAAAAGCTCAACCTAGAAATTTAAGATGAGGGCACAGTTATTTCGAGATTTGCAGAGGTTTGGAGAAATCTTGTACCTGTATTTCACAGCCACTGAAAGTGCACCTAAGACAAAAGCCATGGTCAAGTAAGAGTGAAAGGCCTTCTAATTTCCTGAACAAAAGCAAATGTTCATTATTTGAAGCAAAAGCCATATTCACTATTTTTCTTTTTGAACCTTTTTCCTATTTAAAATCCATTTTTCTTTCTTTGTTAAAAACCATAATGGCTTGAATTGTGAATTTCCATAAAAGTAGATCCACGGAATCAGCACACCCCTGCATTGACTCACTCTTCAATAATTGATTAAACAAAAATATTCCAGGCAGCAATGAAAAAAATCCATTCTTAATTTTCTGAGACCAACTCATGAAAATTTAAAGTGGTTGTAACGAGCCCATATCATATTTATTTTCTTTAATTGATTGCCATGATCACACATCTGTGCTAAAAATAAATGCAAATCAAAAGGAATGTTTGGAAGGGGACAGGGCAGGGGGATGGGGTTATGGAGGACGTTGTGTGGGAGACAGATGTTGAGACAGAAGCAGCAGCATGGCAAAGGTATCACTAGGGGCTGCAGGGGATGCATACTGCATTGGGGGACACCCCAGAAGGGGGGTACACCCAGAGGGACTGGTGTGGTGACTGGGCAAGTTAGAAATGGCATTGTCTCTCTTTCCCACTTGCCCAGCAGCCACATGGGCCTCTAATTGGGCACTCCAGAGGTCACATCCCCTCCTTAGCTGCAGCATCTGCAGTGCCTTCAGAGTTCAATGTGACAGCAGCTATACAGGACTCTAAAACCTGGGGGGTGGCATTATGAAGACCTTTCCAGGGATCTGTTGCCTTCAGAGACTGGCGTGGCTGTCTGAAGGCCTTTCTGTGGGATGGAGTGCTGCCTTCAGGGTCTTGCGCTGCTGCCATCATGCCAGACTCTGAAGGCTATTGGGGAAGTTGCAGCGGTGTTGGTAGGGGGGTGTCTGGTGGGGAGGCAGTCCTCTCCCTGCACTAGGTGACACCAGTATCAAAGATGCCACTGCGCCATGGTGATAATGAATGTCCCCAACCTGGTATGTTTGTGTTTCCTAGAGTAATGTGATTGTGGCGTCTTATGACTCTGGTGTGAACAAGTCCTAAGTTAACACCCTAGCCATGCAGCCCTTCAGATATTGTTGGACTTCATATTCCAGCAACCCTAGCCAGTAGTGAGGGATTCTGGGTACTGCAATCCAACAACCCTTGGAGGGCCACGATTCCCACCCCTTGGCCTTTGAGCTACAAAGTATGTTAAGACTGAGAACCACAAGTTCACGCATGCAAGGAATAGACATTTCAATGCATGCCCTGCTGATTTGTTATGGAGGTCTTTAGCATTTATTGGTTCTTTTTGCGGATTTCCTCAAAGTATCAGCTTATAAAGACATGGTTTTCATTTTCCCATTGTCACAATGGCAGCACTTACTTAAGCTGATATAGTGACCCTCTGGTCTTAAGGATGTTTTATAAAAGTTTTTGAAAAGATTTGTAAGAAGGAAAAATACAGTATAAATTAGATTCAGTTAGAAATTTTATGAAGATTAGATAATGCCAAAGCATTTAGATTTATGGACAAAATCACAATAGAAGGAATGATTTCAAATGTCAGGTGGGTGCTTTTTCAGTCTGAATGGCAAGGCTAACATAAAAAGTTCACATTATATTTTGCCCCCATCATAAAAACATCACCATTACATTATGCTCTGCAGATTTGTTATGGAGGTCTTTGGCATTTATTAGTCTTTTCTTACTGGTCGGTCGTTAGTGATTATCTGATCTAAAATGTTAGCAAGGTAGTGCTATTAATCATTTAGAAAATTCATAAAGTGCTTTTAATGTCCTTTCTTGAAAGTGGGCTGTCTTGGTGGAGCTGTTTTGGCTAGGATATTCTGGGAGCTGAAGATCAAAATCCAGTAACATTTCTATGTACTGCTCTCTCTACCATCAAGGATTAATGATGGGCTTTGCTCAAGATTATGGCAGACAGTGGAGGGGATATTCCAGCTCAAATCTCCTAGATCTCATATGCTGTACACATTATTATCGTAACTATTCCACACTAGCATATTAAGGTGTTTAATTCCACCACTATCGTTACACATTCAGTGGACTTTCAGCTTCCAAGGACTAAAGAAAATAGCTCAGGCTTGATCATCTTCATCTGAAATGCAACAGCCATGTATCATCCTCTCTCCCTTTGCCAATATTCTTGACAATTCAAGTTGGCCCAGTAGATTTTGCTGCCTGAGCCAGAAAGCCAAATGTTGCCTCCTATCCACCCAAACCAATGTTCACAGTACTTAAAGCTGGCCAAGTTCTTTCGGCATATGAGGCAGCAAATCCCAGAAGATCCTACTGTATTGTAAAAATACAATAACAACAACAATAACAACAACAACAATAATGTTTTATTTATACCCCGCTCTTCAGCCAAGGTTATCAGAGTGGCTTACAATTTGTTAAACAAACAAGCTTCATTTATATACTGCTTCACACCACCTAAGCAGTGTCTAAGCAGTTTACAACTGTAAGCTAATTTGCCCCCAACAATCTGGGTACCTTTTAGGCACCTTTTCATGACATACAAAGTCTGAGGGAGTTATTTCACTCTTATAGCCAGTTTGGACCCAGTCTTGATCACAATGGTCTCCTAATTTTCTTCTCAGGAAATGAAGATGGAACAGTACAAACTGTTTCCATGGAAATTTCAAGTGGAGTTGGAATACAAATACAAAAACTTCTGATTTGATCCTTTTGAAATAAACCAAAAGTTTTGTTGTCTAAAATTATATATCCACATGAAAACCATCTACCATGTGCAGGCTGAACTCTCATGCTAACATATCCATGGCCTAGTACAGATTGCAAAGATCCATCATAGACCTAGAGCATTTTGTGGGAAGTACTGTAGGTGGGTTGCAACAAGTAATTTCAGCAATTTTCTTCCTGCTATGAGAAAGTCTTCAAAAACTGCAGTTTTCAGTTTCAGTTTCAACCACAGTTATCCCAGTTGAGGACTTATTCTGCACAAGATGAAAACGTGGTTGTTTTGTGTAGGAAACAACATTTTTCTGTTTGGAATACAATATTTCAATGCAGAAACCATGTGTGTATTTTATATAGAACAAATCCCCAATTACAGATTTTTTTTCTGTGCAGAAAACAACATTTTCAGTGCAGGAATCAATATTTCTGCATTGAAATGTAATCTTCCATGCAGAAAATGCTGTTTCCTGAAAATGTTTTCTCCACAGAACAATCAGATGCCAATTTTGCATAGAATAAGTCTTGATCTGATTCTCATCAGTACAAGATTCATCCTGTCAAGATTTCTCAACACTTGAAAATAATAATAATAATTTTTTGAATATTTTTGAATATTCTTTCCAACCCTAGCAGGCGGACAGGAGAGTAGGAAAGGTTCATAAAAGGACAGCACTGAGTTTGGGGACAGCACTGAGTCCAATAATGTCTCTGCCAAACCCTGAGGTACCCTGTTTACCGAAAATAAGACATCCCCTGAAAATAAGACCTAGTAGAGGTTTTGCTGAATTGCTAAAGTAATTCCTCCCCCGAAAGTAAGACTTTGCAAAGTTTTTGTATATAAATTTAAATACAGTATAAAATAAATGTTCATTTTTTTTTGTTCAACAATAAATGTGAATTCTTCTTCATGGAAAAAATAAGACATCCCTTGAAAATAAGACCTAGTGCATCTTTGGGAGTAAAATTTAATATAAGACACTTTCTTATTTTCGGGGAAACACAGTATACTGCATATTCTATCACTCAACATGTGTAGTATGGTTTGCTGAGAATAAATGAGTACAATACACAACAAACAGACAAACAAACAAATGGAGGCTAGCCTTGGTGTGATCTCTGATGTGACAACCAGGATGTTATAAGAAGGGGGTGCCCTATGGAGTGTGAAAGAGTATCTGTATTACACTTGGGCAAGCATAGTGTTCCTTCACCTGAAACACACAATCTCTGTCAAGTGAAGCCCTCTTCTTACCTGCATTTTGAGCTATGAGCAATATTAAGGAAAACCTGGCTGTAGGAAGCACAATTAGCATTCTCTCCACAGGACTACCATACACTGATGTATTTAACATGTTAACATTTAACATCTATTTAACATGTCAATCTAGGGTGGCCGTTTACAGACAGGCATTGAGAAGAGCCAATTGAAGATCTAGTGCATGTCTAGTCATCCAGATGCTGGGCTGCAACTCCCACCATTCCTTGCCATTATCTGTGCTGGTTATAGTTGATGAGAAAATTGCAGTCTTATAACATCTAGGGCATGAATTTCTCAATCCTGATCAAGACTACAAGCAGAGCCAAAGCTATCTGGCATTTATTTATTTTGGCTATTCACTCTTTATTACACATAACTGAGAACGACCAACAAAAACACGCATTAAATATAAATATGGGACAATTCGAATAGGAATTATAGGCAACCCTTCAGTTTGGATGGCTCAGAATTCAAAGGAAGTGAAATACCTCTGGCTTCAAATTGCTTTCTAGTTCCATTAAATAATATAATACATGCTTATATGAGCCACTATATACATTCTCCGTTATTAAAATTCAATTTCTTTGTAACTTAGAGAAAAATAAATGCTCCTTTCCCTTGACATAACAGATGGGAAAAGCTGTTAGTTGGTATCACACTTGGACTTTTTTTTCCCTTTTATAACATTTCTTCTTAGAGCTAAGCTAAGAAAATCTAATTTCCTCTGAACAGGATGCATGTTATCATCCATCACAGCCCTATTGTTTGGATGATCACTACTACTGCTCATAACAGCTTGTAGTGATAAGATTGCCATGCGATGCCACAGTATCTAACAACATCTGGCTGGTGTCCTAATCAAACAAGCACAAATAAAATGTGTGCAGGAGAAACAATATCAGCAATATATCCTGGGCTCTCCGTTCAGTATTTCCTGCTCCCTTCCCCATCCATTTTAAAAGAAGCCAGGCTGTTTATATCCACTGCTTTAAGTCTTGGTATAGCTTCACCATTGGCAATGTTTGGTTCTCAGGCATGTAAACAGTATTCTTGGCAACATCTGGCTCTCGTTAGGGGCATGTTCCATCATCAGTGACTAAGGCTGTCCTAAGACATTTTGATGCTTGAGGTCAAAATGCTGATGCCAGACGTGAATCCACCAAAATGGAAGAATTTGTACCCTCATCTCCTGCCTGAAAATGACTTATAAAAATCTGAAACTCAGACCCAGGCCCTGAGATCTAGAAATCTAGCATGAGACTTCAGAAACAAGGCCCATTAAGCATTACAGCTAGCATCCAGAGGGTAGAACTACTGGAAAACCAAGCTTGGGTAGCTTTAGAAAGAAGTCAGTGGAATACAATCCTTTGCTGAGGCACCATCTTTTTCCACTTCTGGTAACAGGATATCCTGGGAACTATCTGTGGCTCTTTCTTCTTTCTAAAAGGATTTATTATAATACAGTAGAGGGTGCATCCAGAGTGATGGAACAGATGTATACCTTTCGTATGTAAGAATGGTAGTCATTTTATGTTTTTCTTTTTCTTCTTCCCATCCTGATTATTCACTCTCTCTCACTCTCTCTTTCCTTTTCTATTTTTATTTCAATATGTGCAAATTTTATTTTATTTGGAAAATATTAATAAAATTATGTTTAAAAATAAGGCATTTTATTGTTCTCCACCTAGACAATATCAGTACTAAAGAAAAAAAGCATTGTTCTGTTTGTTTAAATCAAGCAAGGTTTGCAGAATGCAGCTTTTCTTTGTGCAGAATCTGCACTCCGACTTTTGAGTAAGGAATAAATACAGTATTGCCCATGGAATCATCATCATCATCATCATCATCATCATCATCATCATCATCTATTGGATTTATATCCTGTCTTCCTCTTACAATGGGATTTAAAGTGGCTCATGGAATTCTACTGTCGTAAGTTTAAGGAAGCATAATATCATATATAATCCAATGATCAAACACTCCGATATGGGAAACTAAAATTTCATGGCTATTCCGTAAATGAATTAGTTAACATATTATATATATCCCTTAAAATTTCTATTAAAAGTCATGCCTGGATTAACATCTATGGCTTCAGAAAATAGGGTTCAGAAACATGACCTGTGTATACCTCAATCAGTGTGTATCCTCTTTCTACAGTTTGGAATATATTTCTATCTGTTTTTATTTCTCGCTCTTCATAGCATCATTTCTCACATGTCTCTTTCTTCTTTGCTGAGCATATTTTCTTCTTGAAAACCCCCATCTTATGATTCTGAAATATCTCCATAGTTATGTGACAGAACTAGATTTATTTTTTACTTCAGATAACATGCCCATGACCATGAAGGTCTCAGGCACACACCCCAAATGGAGGATGTTGGATGTGCTTCATTCACAGATGACAGGGGGAACCACATGGTGGCTTGCACACATAAGGGTTCACATCCGCGACCATCCCATGGTTTGCCCTAGCAAGTAAGATTGGGAGAAGTGGCATGGGAGTGTCATTTTATCAAATGGCAAGAGTGTCATCTGATGCATGAAACCATAGCCCTAAGTTGTATTAAGTCTCAAACAATTGTTATCAATGAAAGGCCCATTTCAACTCCAATAATACATCAGTGTGCTTTGTTCTGGATTTTTTCTATCTGCTTCCTCTCCCCTCATTCCCACTGTACATGCACTGCAGACTTTAGACTAATGTTCCTATTAATGAGCAAGTACATCAGATGTAACTTTGTTGGGATTTGCCAGGAAGCCTGGCGCTTACTGACCCCCCATGTCTGATTGAAAGCAATCCCATGAATGAATTTAAAAGAGAGCAAGAAGCACTAAGTGCCTGGCTCTGTGAGCTTGGCTTTGCTGGTGCTGCATTCCTTCCTCTCAGTCCCAGAGCCAGGCACTTACTGCTTCTTGCTCTCTTTTAAAGTCCTTCATGGGATTGCTTTCAATGAGACATGGGGGGGAGGGGTGAGCAGGTGCCAAGCACCATGCCTACATTCTGCATCCTTGGAGCATGCCAGCTGCCCATTTGGAGCCAAATCACAGCAGAAGTAGGGAAAAAGTGTCCCTGCTGCCTGGGTCTTGTTACCCCAGGATCCCTTCTGCCCCGAGACTGCTTCTCAGCCTGGTTGCCATCAGTTGCAGATATATATATATAGTTTCTTAATTTCAGTCTGCAGATGCTGAAATCCATGGATACCAAATCTTTGGATACTGAGGACCCAGTGTATTTTGCTTCAAATGAGAATTCAGGCTTGGTTTTCTCTATCATAGCTGTCATTTTAGCACTCCACGGTATCAACAGAACTCACTTCAAGCACAACATTTCAAAAGATTTGATGTTCTTCCTGCCAGCTTTCTTCACTGTCCAGCGTTCACAGCCTTATACAGAAATCAGAAATACTACCGCCTGGGTGATTCTGATCAGAGGGTCTTACATGACTCTAAAATGGAGATCCTTCTGGCAGAGGCTCAGAAAAGGCAGGCCCTCTGAAACTGGCATCCTAGAGCAACATAGGAGTTGGAAGCAGCTTTAGCAAGCTGGGTGTGGGTATTGAAAGGGAAAGAAGATTTAAATAGATTGGAGCCAAGAGTGAAAGACACTGATTGTGTTGTAGTCAGCATCAGACGTAACAAACCTAGCAATCTAATGACTGGCTGATACATATGATATATCATATATGCAGTGGGCTCTTGTTATCCGCTGGGGTTTGGTTCCAGGATCCTCCATGGATAACAAAATCTGTGGATGTTCAAGTTCCATTAAATATAATGGCACAACAAAATGGTGTCCCATATATAAAATGGAAAAATAAAGGTTTGCTAATTGGAATTTATATTTTTTGGGGAATATTTTCAAGCCATGTATGCTCAAATCTGTGGATAAAAAATCCATGTATAAGGAGGGCCAACTGTATCTGATACATATATCTCCATGGTTAAGTGGCTGTCATGGTAGTCAAGAGCAACTGTACTAAACAGTGGAGAGATGCCTTTCGGTTGTACACCAATACAGAAATGGAATATGCACATGTGGAATTTGTATGAATATGTTTCTTCGCCACCCTGAATGCCAGAAACTTGCCCTTCTTTTCTTTAAAGGAAAAACTTAATCTGCTCCAATTAATAATTAATAATAATAACAATTAATAATCTGCTCCAACTTTATCAGCTTTAGCTCATGAATTTTAAATACAAGTGTGAGAGGACCTCTTTTTAAAGAAATAAAATGGCTGGTTTATGGTGCACTGGTGTATCGGTAAGATCTGATCCAAAAATTAAATGCATACTGCAAATAGAAAAGTCCCAGCAGATAGTTGGTAATGTGCAACATCAGCTTATGGACTGAGAGTATCCACAGAGAATCCTGGAACCAAATCCCAGTGGATACCAAGGACCCACTTTATTCAACATATAAGTATATATGAACATTATGTTTCTCTTTTTAATAGTATATTCTGGAACTCTCCCTTTTAGGCATACTCTATTTTTTCATGTCTTATTTAAAATATTGTGATGATGTGAAAAAAAATGAAAAACTAGTTTTCCTCCATCATGGATTGGTTCAATGCTGCATCTATATATTTTGAATTACAAAATGTCAGTTTATTTATTTATATCCTATAGACCTAATTTTTTTAAAAAATAGATTTTAGTTCCCTGGATTTAGACTAAAAGGCCTTCCTTTGTGATGCTTCAGAATATGATCATACAACAGTTCAGTGAGTAATATAAGTTCTGATTCATTATATTTTCCAAATCTAATATATAACATTATACTAGAGGGGAAGGAGGAGAGACAGTGTGTGTAATAGGGATTCTCTAACTTCATATGAAGTTCAAAATATGAGGCTGCTATAAATAGTGAGTTAATTCAAGCTTCAATGAGCCATCTAGATGGAATCCTAAATCTACTAACTTGAGCAGCTTCACCAGGGAGTAAATTCTATCTAACTTGGTAGTAGTCACAAGCAGGCAGACATAGTTGGGAAGTTAGAGTTTCAAATGAAAACATAGAGGATCAAACTGGAAACTCATTATAAATAAACAAGATTTTAAGAGCGAGTACATTTATATAGACTTCACCATGAGAAACTGGACTCCAACCTATTTCTCTAAATTGGACAAGCCATTTTATGACAAAACCGTCTACTGACTGCAAGCACTGAAGTTCAGGATTCTGTCTATTGGCCACAATCTCACACCACATCTAAATGCAATGCATTGGAGTTCCTGGCTGGGATCCTGATAGTTACACCCACCATACACACACACAGGAGTAATCTTACTGAATCAATTGTTCAATGGTGAGTTGACACATATGCACTTTGTTTTAATTGCTACTGATTTTAATTTTAACTGTCGTTGATTTTAATACTTGCTGGTTTAATTTAATTTTAAGGGGGGTGGTGGTCGGGAAGGGGTATGATTGTTGTTTTACTCTGTACTTTTTAACTTTGCTGTACCCCGCTCCCATTACTTTACTAGAAGAGTGGGTTATAAATAAACATTATTATTATTTTTATTATTATTACATATGTAACTCCAATTGATTCAGTAGCGCCACTTGGGCTAACAACAGGATTTTGGCCTCTGTCTGTGTAAGGGTTTGTGAGACTCTTTTGTCCCAGTGAATGAAGGTTCTACTTCCCACAAAAACCACAGAGTTATAGATCCTGCAACAATAGTATACAGGTACCAAGGCAGAGAGGACCCTTCCTAAAACAAGAATGGATGAAAAGTCGAGGGAAAGTGTAGGTGCTTGTCACAAATCTGACAAAACAGGTGCATTTGCAGGTGGGCGCGCGCACACACACACACACACAGAATCTACTCTGTGTTCATGCCAACTGATGGTTGCAAGAAACAGTTTCTAACCCAGACAATGCAAAATTACAAAAAATGCAAAATTACAAAAAGAAGCTAAACAAACAAACAGCAGATCAGTGTTCTTGTAAAATAGCCCCCTTCCTTCTTGAATAACTGTCTCATTTAGAACTGTTGTAATCTGCATATGACATAAAGAGCTCTTGTAGATACCCTATTTTTGACACTAAACCTCAGAGATTACCATCATGGGCAAAATTGGCTGGCATTACAAAGATTGTGGGAAAACAGCAGAAGTGGGCTATTGGCCTTGAATTGTGCTTGTTGGCCTCCTGCAGGCATCTGTTGGGCCACTGTGCAAAGCAGGACACTGGACTAGATAAGCTTTTGTCCTGATCCAGCAGGGCCCTTCTTATGTTTGTTTCCAAAAGAAAGCATCCTATAGGCTTTTGCAACAATTTAGGAAAGGAGCCAGCTCTCCAGCTATGGCACTATATATTTCATACTAGAGCAAATGTGCACACTTCAGTAAACATGCTGCAGAAATTACTCAGAGCTATTTATTAAAACAGAATGCCTTTTCTTCTTAAAGAAAAATCTAAGGTGGCAAACTGTTTATCATTAAACGGACATGGATTCTCCTCCTCCTCCAAACCAGACAAGCAGAGCTTCAAGAGAAAAACAATGCCTGCCAGGTTTGTTTTCCATTGAGCATATTTGTTATTTGGAGACAGGATCTGAGGACTCATTCTTTAAGCCATCCATAATAATGTAATTAATGTCTCTCTTTGAAAAGTCTATTTATTCCCTGAGCCAAATAGAAATGTGTCTAAAGCTCATAAAAATATCCATCTGTTGAAATGTGCTGGGCGAGCTCAAGGGTTGGAAAATAAAATTCATCATAGGTATAAATTGATACAGAATTAAAATGCTTCTTAGGTATAAATGATGCAGAATTAGGAACAGCTGTGGCTCCCTCTGGAGTATACACTTTGGAACCAAGGCTGGTTTATTGCCGCAGAAAATATGAAAGGTACCCTCATGATAAGGATCATTTTGGGAGGTTAAGAACAAATTCATATTGATGACCATATTGTAAGGCTGCAAGTCAGGACTATACCAAGTCCTGAGATTCCTAAGGCCCAAAACTGGGACCTATCAATGGCTTCCTGTGATGTCACAGGCAGTGGACTCTGATGCTGTATGAAGAATGATGTCACATGGGACAGCTCTTGGTGATGTCATTAAGAATGATACATTGAGCATAAAACATACTTGCACAAAGTATGGTGTGTGTGTGAATGTATGTGTGTGTGTATATATATATGTGTGTGTGTGTGTGTGTGTATCACATCTTACAAAGAGAGAAAATATACAGTGGGACCTGTTATCTTCTGGGGTTTGGTTCCAGGATCTCCTATGGATAACAAAATCCATGGATGCTCAAGTCCCATTAAATATAATGTCAGAGAAAATGTTGTCCCTTATATAAAATGGAAAATCAAGGTTTGCTATTTGGAATTTATCCTCTTTTTAAAAATATTTTCAAGCCTTGGATGCTTGAATCCATGGATAAAAAAATCTGTGGATAAGGAGGGCTGACTGTATATATACATACTGTGCATATACACTCTGAGAGATGGAGAACAGGGACCAGGCCCTGAGATCTGGCAATCCTAGTTAAAACAGATTTTTTAAAAATCTATTGGCATGTCTATTACCCCTGATCCTCACAGGGCAAGGGTGCATAGCAGGCAGCCTCAATAATGCTTTTATGGGCATAACCCATGAGTCCTACTACCAAATTCGGCAACAGATTGCAATATCAGTTTTGGGGGGCAAAGAATGAAAACAAAAAACTCTGGGAAATGAATATGAAATGCTTGTTCTAAAGGGACCTTTACCTATTTGCCACTGAAATCAAGCATCAAAACACCTTTTTGAAAAAGCATTTATTAGTGGAGGTGCAGGCTTTTCCTGGTCTGTTGGCAGATCTGGCAGGGTGCCATGGAGGAGGTCCCCAAGGCAAATCCCTACCCGTACCCATGGAAGTTTTCCGCCACTGCCAAGAAAACAGAAAGGTGTGCAGTATTCCAAAAACTTGCAAAAGTTTGCAATATTGCACATAGATGTGGAGAATCTTTGGGCACTTTTAAATTACAGAGTTATACCTCTATGATTTCACTTGTAACTGCCATGGCTGAAATCTCTGGAATCCTGTGATTTGTAGTTTGGTGATGCAGCAGAGGAACACTCTGGCTGAAATTTTTAAAAATTGTTATTGTGTGCCCTCAAGTTGTTTCCGACTTAGGGTGAACCCAAGGTAGGGTTGCCATATTCTACTTAAAATCCAGGCATCTAATTTGCATATTATAAAAATATTCTAATTATGCAAACCATTCTTCTTTACATTCTAATTATGCAAATTGAGCACGTCAATGGTTGCATTTTTCTTCCACTATGTTTAACCTTCATACTATTTTAAAAGTTAGAACTGATATAACAGACACAGTGCAGATCCATTTTTGAAGTGGAACAGAGTGATCCAAGGACTGGCATTTCTTATGAGAAAAGGGAAAATACTTCTGCTAAGAGTAGCCAGAAGTGTTAATAGGGCTATTATCACTTTGGTTTTGTTTTAATTGTCACTCTCTCTTCCTGCAGTTGAACAGAAAAATTAAAGGAGGGGAAGAAAGTTCCAGTGCAAAGACTGGAGACTGACAAACTGTGGCCCAGAATAAAGCAGAAATCCAGGATTTGTAGCTTCAAACATGCCCTGGATGAGTCATTTTTTAGATCCTCCAGTCTGTGAAATTCCCAGTTTTTGGGGACATATGACAACTGTAACCAAAGGAAAACCTATCAGAGTTTTTCTGGGAAAGATTTGTTCATAGGAGGTTTGCCATTGCCTTCCTCTGAGCCTGAAGGGGTGCCAGTGGGTCTCCAAAGCTAGAGTCATAGTCCATCTCTCAAACACTACCCCAGTGGTTCCTAACTTTTTCTATGCCCTACACCTCTAGGAAATGTTTGATTAATGTTCACACTCCTTAAAAAAGATGAAGTATATTTGAAGAGGGAGAGGTTTAATTTCTAATTTTTGAACAACAAATTTAATACAAATTGATGAACAAATTGAGCTTTTTTTTTTAAAAAAAATAAGCTTTTAACTCACTGCATAAAATGCAAATCTAATTGAATGGTTAGATTCTAATTTTATTCAGAGAAAAATTGAGTGATAACTCATCCCTCATCACTCAAGGACACAAGCCACTCTTTGTCGCACCCTCTGCACCACATCACGCCGGCTATGAGAAGTCCAAATAACTCTCTCTAAATGGCAACCCCTAAAAATCAACAGAGGAAACAATGGTAGTTAAAGAAGAGTCATAGTGCTATAATTATTTATGTACAAGGATTGTTTGGCTTTATGTTTTGAACTTCAGTTCCTAGAAATGTGAACTAATATGGCCTATGGTAAGCGATTATGGGAACTGTAGTCCAAAAAAAATTTGGAAGGCTACTGCATTCAGCATCTGATGCAGTGTTGCTACTCTGGTCTGTGGTTCGATTTGGTCCAACTCTATGGCAAGCATGTAATCATTTCTGATAGATTGATAGCCCTATGGGTAAGGCTAGCGATTCTTTTTCGACAGAGCCAACCTCCCACCCCTGTTCCAGGAAAAGAAAATATTTGGCAATACTAGTCTAATGAAAAATGCAGTGTGGACTGTTAATATGAAACTGCTGGTTGAATAGTGATTTTTTTTTTAAAAAGTGACCATCTGGCACTACTACAAACATGTTTTGTTGATTGATAATTGCCTAGAAACCCAATCCAAGTTTCCCCCCTTCCATACTATAAATGCTGCAGAATTTAGTGATATAAATTCAAAAGAGCTTCCCCTGGATCTATATAGCTAATTTATATCATAATATAATATGTGAATGTGTTGGTTTGAAACTCTGTATTATTTATACATGAACAGTTGCTTAATATGTGCAAAATATTACTGTTACTTAAACTATTGAATAGCTCTTTAATGACATCATTTCTGCAGCTACTCAAGTTGTATTTTTTTCCATACCCAAAGGAGCATTTTATAAATTAAATTTGTGTTGTACATACTATAAAAACAGAATAAAGATTCCTTTTCCACAAAGTAATACATTTCCCTGCAACACAATTGCTGATGGATACAAGTAATATGTTGTATTAAGAGCAGCAGCTTCCAATATTTAATTTAATTTTCTCAAAACAAACAATTAGGTTAGCAACTTCAAGCGTGTGTGTGCTTACAAATGAAAATTGATCCAATTTAACAAACTTTCACAGCCCAACACAGGATCTTAGTAGAAAATAAATGATCTTTTACATGCCCTTGAAACACAAATACAGCTATTTGTCCCTTAGAGATCCTATATGTAGTTCTTTCTGTAGCAGTGTAGACATCTCAAAGTGTATCAGCCATTGTTCATTCATTTCTCCCATAACGCATGTAATAATCAATTCTTGGAATTTTATAGATCTATCCATTATGCCAAATGTAGTGTTTCACTCATCAAAGCAAAACAACGCAAACTGCATTTTTTTTGGTGGCGCCCTGGATCTTTTCACTTAACTCGCCAAATGGCTAACTTGACACCCAGACGCTATTATGCTTGGAGGAATAATATGTAGAAATTCATTTAAAATGTCAACAAAAGTTGATTTCAACATGTTCAAAGCAACAGTGAAACATTGAGCAGTGCATTTAGGATTCTGGAAATCCCAAATATCTTTTTTTAGGGTTACCATATGTCAAGGTCTAGCCCTGGGACTCCATTTTTTCATGGATCATTTCCAGGCAGGAAACAAGGGTGCAAATTTTTCCAGCTTTAATGGATTCAGCTCTGAGCAAGAAGAAAGGGCTGTCTGCAAATCTCCGGCTCCCCTAGGAGAGCAGCAGCTTGCCACATTTTGCATAAGTTAAATGATTTGTTGCTGCAATTTGCAAAGACTCTCCAGATGGTCTATGCATTTAGTTAGCTTCGCCCTACCCTCTCAATCACTGTTGCTCCAGTGCTCACCCTCTGTTATGCTCTGTATCCACCTTCTGACTAGAAGCAAGCAGACCAGATAAAATGTTCCTCAGCCTATCTCACTAAGTAGGTGAGAAGTAATGGTATGTGGACAGCCCCTTCATCTAAGATTTATGTCTTAATTTTGTTGTAGTAGTTGTGTGCCTTCTGAATCCACCCTTTCCTTGCCAATATATGTTCAGAGGTTTGCTACTGCTTTTACCTGAGGCTGAGAGAATGTGACCTGCCCAGCATCACCCAGTGGGTTTCATGGCAAGTGGGGAGCTGAACCCTGGTCTCCAAAATCATAGTCCAACACTCAAACCATTATGCCATGCTGATTCACCTACAAACAGAAAAATATGACTCAAGGAGAGCGGATTTCAATAAACTTAGAGAAATACTGGGGGTGATCCTGTAGTCAGGAATACTAAACAAGAAGGGAGTTCAGGACAGATAGGAGTTTCTCAAGAAGAAGATACTGAGGGCACAATTTAAAACAGTTTCAATGAGGAAAAAAATGGGAGGTACCTCAAGAAACTGGGATCGATGACTAACAAACTTTCTACTGAGCTAAGTTTTAAATGGAACAATGTATAAAAAATAGGAAAAGAGGGAAACCACCTAAGAGGATTTCAAAGAAGTAGTAAGTATATGTAGGGATAAAGTCAGAAAAGCTAAAGAGTAGAATGAACTCAGGCCTGCTAGAGAGGTTAAGAACAATAAAGAGGCTGTTTTAGATATGTCTGTGGCAAAAGGAAGAAGACAGAAATAGTAGGACCACTGCACAGAGGAGATGGCAAAATGCTAACAGGGGACAGAGAAAAGGCCGAACTACTCAACAGCTTCTTTGCCTCAGTCTCCTCATAAAAGGAAAAGGCTGCTCAACCTAAGGAAAATGAAACAGAGGATAGAATAGGGGAGATTCAGCACAGAATAAGTAAAGAGATAGTACAAGAATACCTGGCTAATCTAAGTGAATATAAGTCTCAAGGACGAGATGAACTACATTCAAGGGTATTAAAAGAACTGGAGCCATTGGCAATAGTCTTTGAGAACTCCTGGAGAACAGGAAAAGTTTCAGCAGACTGGAGGAAGGCAAATGTTGTCCCCATCTTCAAAAAGGGAAAAAAGAGGATCCCAATAATTATCATCCAGTTAGTCTAGCATCAATACCAGGAAAATTTTTTAGAGCAGATCATTAAACAAAGATTCTGTGAACATTTAAAAGGCAACACCATAATCACAAAAAGCCAACATGGGTTTTAGAGAAACAAGTTATGCTAGACTAATCTGATCTCTTTTTTAATATACAATGACCAGCTTGGTGGATGAAGGGGATGTTGTTGATACAGCATATCTCGATTTCAGTGAGGCCTTTGACAAGGTTCCCCATGACATTCTTGCAAACAAGCTTATAAAATGTGGGCTAGACAAGGCAACTATTGCATGGATTTGTAATTGGCTGACCAGCTGAACCCAAAGGGTGTTCAGCAATGACTCCTCTTCATCCTGCAAAGAAATGACCAGTGGGGTGCCACAGGGTTCTGTCCATCAAACGCAGTGTTCAAACACAAATCAAGGAACACAAGAGACACTGCAGACTGGGCCAGCCAGAAAAATCATCAGTAGCAGAACTATATATCTATAAATCACCTATAAATCACCCTGGGCATAAAATGCTATTTGAAAACACTGAAATTCTGGACCATGCCACAGGGTAGCTGTTGAAATCCACAAATACCTAGACCACTTCAACAGGAAAGAAGAACCCTTGAAAGTAAACAAAGTTTGGCTACTAGTCCTGAAAAACACCAAAATCAAGACCTGGCAAGTGCAAATGAAAACTGGCCAGAGGGTCAGGGTTTTTTCCTAGTAGACAACAGATCACTAATTAAATGGACACCCTGAGGCCTTGCCAGTCAACATCAGACCAACACAGAGATTAACATATAAATCACTTCCTCTCAACAAGGGTTCACACAGTATATATGCCCCATTCACTTCCATGCCAGGATTCTCTGGAGATGCCAGACACAGATGCTAGCAAAACATCAGGAATAAACTCTTCCAGAACATGGCCACATAGCCCGAGAAACCCACAAAAACCCCATCTTTACTGAGTCTGAGACAGTAGAAACAAAGCAAGTAACCAATACATTTCATTTCATAAGGTATTAGAGTATTTGAAATTTATCTGGAGAGTGTGAATAAAAAGTCTTTGGAAATGTCGGGAACTCCCAGGAAATACTCCTGGATGTGGAAAACATCATGGGGATCTATAGAATAAATTGGTTCATTCAGGAACCAAATATAGGACTTTCAAAGACTTTTTCCTCAATCATGTCTAACTTTTCTCAGTGCAATTCTATACATTGCTTCTCATAAGTAAGTCCCACTGCATTGAGTTGGTTTGACTCTCATTTCAGCAGAGAGTTTGGACTTAGCCCTGTGTTTAATTAATTTAAAGACTCCAAAAATTAGATAATTATTGCAAATCCACCTTCATCTGTGGTGAACATTTTTTAAAAAATGGGATTTTCTCTTTTCCCCGGCTTTTCTGAAAAAGGACATGAAAGTGAAGAATTTGAGCAGGATAGCTCCCTCTCTTACCCTGTGCTTAACCCATGCTAACTAGATATTCTAGAAACAAAACAGAATCCTAGATATTAAATATGTAGGATGTAGGATGAGTGACCTTTAATACTTAGTGCAAAGCACAGTGAATTGCTTGGAAGCACGTGTCTAATGAAAAGACATTAATGGCAGTAAATGGCCACAACTTTATTTAACACCAAACAACAAACATGGAGGGTTGGCTTCAAGCATGAGGCCTGGATCTGCACATCAACAACACCATGGTTGCATGATGTGAGCTTGCTTGACTTTAAGCACCAGGATGACATTGAAGCAAAGGCATACAACACCGCAATTTTGCAATTGCGTAACTATCCAAACTGAACCTCTAGTCATTGGGATAAATTGTTGTGATGATGGGATGTCAACAATGTGCCCTGTATGTTTCCCAGATCCAAAGGACTCCCGATCCAGTGCTCCCGTGCACTGGAAACCAGCCCACCAGATCCACGACCTATGCTGCCGCCCTTTCCAAAGTTGTGACACAAAAACACCCTATCCAAGGGAGGGATGGTGGGAGAGCTGAGCAAAATCGGCACCGATCGGGTGCCGTGCAAGCCTTTTAAAGGCCCCTCCACCAATGAGGGGCCTTAAAAATGATGCTAACCCCACCCTCCCATAGGCCTGGCCAATGGGAGGGCTCTGCAAGAGGCTAGAACCAATGGGCAGAAGGGAGCCCAGCCCCAGGGCTGCATGGGAATTGTAGTTCCCTGTGCCGAGCCGGCTCCCTTTTCCCACCCAGCAAATGGTCGGCACGCTTGGCATTTGACCTCTGGGTGGGAAAAAAGCCTGCTTATTGCTCCCTGGCACTTGGGGGCCCCATGGCAATTGTGTCTGCCTGATTATTCGGGAGGCGCCATTTCTCTGGAACTATTGAAGCTAAGCTGGTGTGGGGATGACTGGAGTCCAGGGTTGTAGCTACTGAGGGGAAACAATATGAACACCTTGCCCCCGACAAGAATTCTTCCCCCAAATGAATTTTTCCTGCAGTCCCCAAATGTCTAGCATTGCAACCAGTAAGATATTGAAAGTGATTCACACTAGAACGTATTTGCTGTGTTCACATTCCCTTGGTAACTTTACCTGCCCCTGTTCTTTGGATGCTTAAACTGTATTTCAAAATGCTCAAGTGAAGTTCTAAGTTATTGTAATACTAGAAATTTGCGGACTGGAGGAAAATTTCATTGGGGACAGAATTCTTAGTTTGGGAGTAATGTCTTCATTTTGCTTCTTCCCATAGCTACACCCTTGCTGGAGATGAAAGATGACTAAATAGTGCAAACCTATGTATGTCAACTTATACGTCAACTGATGTCAAAAGGAATTGCTCCCATATGAATACACACAGCTTTGAGTCTTACGATAGTTACATTAATTGTGCTGAAATTTCTAAAGGTACATTTGTATGTTAACCAATACAACAATGTATAGATATACCCCAAACTATCATCCATAACACTTCAGAGCATTTCTAGCTGTATTGTAGCGCAAGTTCTTTGTACAATAATAGGCAATGGGCATAACAACTCAAATTTACGCTAGAAATACATAGACTAATCTGAAAATATTCACAAACTCCTGGTTGGGCCCTGAATATATTGCGCCTCTGGCTTCAGCTATGTCCCTCCCAGGGAATGTCCTAGAGATATCTCTGCTATACCTCCATCTAGACATACTTGATACAAGTCACTGAGGGGCAGCCAAAACATCTACAATGAATGGGTGACAGGACTAAGGAACATTAAGACTAGGCTAGACACCAAAATATTTTTTATCTGGTACTTAAAGCTCCAGCACAAAACCAGGTATGTACATATGGAGATGGAAATATTGAAATGTTGGTCCATGTATTTGGTTTGTTTCTGGTATGCAAAGAACTAATTACAGTATTTCTTTTTTACTATCTCATGCAGGGTGCTCAGCTGATCATTATATTCTTCTTCTTTAGGATCGATTCTGGTGACTATAAAAACTTCAAAACCTGTACTATTAAAATATGGACAGCAGTTTTGTCATGAGTTTTAAATTTCACTACTCTTACTCTTAACTCAGTTCCATGGTTTTATTTGCTTGAAAAGGCCCTTAGGATAAACATATTGCCTAAGCCTTACTATATTTGTAAATACAGAATTGTTTTAATGTCCGTGTATGCGGGGATGTTTCATTTCTCATTTTGTATCAATTGCAGTGGCTGTTGCCTCCGTGGAAACAAGTTTTGATTTCATTTGTTTTGACTGGCAGACAAATTTCAAATATTTGGAATGCAGCCCTCATTTTGGAGTTTGGCGTATCATTACTCATAAGTCTCTATTTCTTTTAAATAAATAGTTTTAATGGCACAGTAGCTTCTTAGTGCTACTGCCCCATCAAATGTTTCATAATTCTGCAAAAGACACGCTTAAATGTTGCTTAAAGAAGCAATTATGTTCCTTCATTTAATCCTTCCCTATGATGCGGTCACAGGTCAAAATATTAGTCTGAAATGTTTCTGCTGTACTGATTCTGAGAAAGAATAAAGGGAATGCCAAAATGCAAATCTTGCTAGGTCTATAAGTTAAAAGTGGTCACTGGGAGGAAAATCACTTGAACAGCTTATATTTGAATCAGCATCTAATAGGGACAAAAGGTGTGCCTTAAAAGCACAAGCCAAAGTAAGACCATTTGTTATTCCTCCTTAATCTAGGCAATTTGTTTTCATAAAACCCAAATCAAAATAAGATTCTGTTTGCAGTCATCATCTGGTACAAATTATTCAGAACTAGGATTTCCAGATGAAATAATGGATAGATCTCTGATCCCTTCTGTAGAAGAGGGAATTTAAGATGATGTTGCTTAGGTGACAAGCAGTACCTGGTGAAATTCCTTTCTCTACACAACCCTTAAACGAACAGGAGCCCTGGCCCTTATTTTACCTGGCAATCCTATTCAGAATGCAGTTACAATCTATACTCAATTTTTGACTAAAATTTCTAGACTTATACATGAGTATATACTGTAAGATATACTTATTGTTTTCTTGCCTGAAAGTGATCTGGATGTTTTGTGGTTGGGGGAGGCAGAGAAAGAAAAAATAACTTGTAAAAACCTTTTCTTTCTTCCCCCTCTAGGGAACATTACTCTCTTAGAGACGCAGGTAGCTTCTAATGCTAAAGGAGGTCTGGGCCTTTATTGAGAATGCCACAGCCATTAGGACTGGAGCTTTCAGCTAGCTCAGATGATGGGAGAGAACCTGGGAAACCTTCCAGAAGAAGAGTACTTCACACACTGTAGAAGCAATTTTTGGCATATTCTGGGACAAACTATGATGATGACCAGTGGCTTTGAAAGATTTAAAAGTCCATTGGACTGATTCAGGAAGAATGATAGGCCTATCACTGGCTACTGGCCATGATGGTTCAGTAAATATTCCACTTTCAGGGATAATACGACACTGTGTACCTATTACTGGGGATCAAGGGTTTTACTGGGGAGTCAGAGTGACACAACAAGACTTAAGACTACTTCCAGCTTTCCCTCTGCCATTCTGATCTTAGCTGCTTCTTTCTACTACTTCAATCTTGATGTCTTCTTATAAGAGGTATTCCTTCAGAGTGAAGCACTGTGGACAGGACGAATCTGAAGACTGCTGTGCTGGGACATCATATTGCTCTGATAACACTACAGAAGAAAGCATTTGGGTCCTATTAGATTCTGGAGAGCTGTGTGGCAGCTGTTTCTCTGCTGTTGTATTTCTACAACAGTGGCTTGCATCATTTTGGAGAACCTGCTAGCAGCTTGCAACAGTGGCTTGCACCATTTTGGAGAACCTCCCTTCAGGAAAGCTGGTTTGGTGGCAACCAAGGTATTTGTTGCAGCCAGAGTGTATCCACTGAGGTTCCTTAGAGCAACAGCAGTGGAAAAGATGCTTCACCACCATTTTGGATTTATGAACATTTCAAATTATATTAACAAATCAAATATTCTAAAAGAATTAGAGTGTGTATTATGTTTCCTTTAAATTGATATTTTTATGCTTTTACCTCTGTTATAATAATTTAACCGTGATAGCCTCATGTGTATTTTAGCAGGAAAGTAAAATTTATCCTCCCTGAAAAATAAAATAAAAAGTAACCTCATCTCTGTTCAGGGGGATTTGGCGATCAAGAGGCTTAACCAGCCAAATATATCTACTAAAGATGCATGTTACTAGTCTCCCATTGATCTTTTCTGGTTAAAAATAGCTTCCAAATGAAAGCGCTGTTCAGAATAAAGGGCATAAGGTTCATTGCACTCATTTACACATGACAGCTATAATGTCTCAGTGCGTATTAACCCAATTTGAAATAATATTGCAACAGAAATTGCATGAAGTGGATTGTTAACTTACAGTTCACTTCAATTATAATGGAGAGCATATTCTTAACAAATTACAGCCTCTCAGCTATTTCAGAATACAAGTGTCTGTAGTGTGGACAAGGCTGATGTGGCATCACTGGCTTTTCCTGTGCCATATAAAAAAACTACATGCCAATCCGTCTCTTGAGCCACAAAAACAACGACATGAAGAATGTGATGTTCAGTGAAGACAATGGAGCAAACATGGAATCAGCTGTCTAAGGGTTTCTTCAGATGGAGGGCTCTCCATCCTGACCATTAGAAGGAACTGTTCAGCTATTCTGTCTTTTATCTCCTTAAAAGTTTTCCTATAGTAAAGTTAGAGAGACAAAAGAAACATTGGGAAAGGAGACAGACTCATTACTGGAGGTAGAGCTTGGGTCTCATGTAGGGAGAAAATCAGGATTGTAAATTAAATCCATCATTTAAAAAAAAAAGAAGTTACTTTGTGGACTACAATTCTGAAATCCCTCTGTCAGTGGCCATGGTTGCTGGATGATGATAGTCTCCTGAACTAATATTCTGAGCTCAGCACAATCTGAAACCCACGTAGAAATTCAGTGAATTCAACAATTGATGGTGTGATTACAGCCCCATCTGCGAACCTTTGAAGTGTATAGGAAAAGAGGAGGTGAAAAGTATGAAGACTGCTAAGTGTAAATCCTTACTTTGTTCTCAGATGTAAGAACAAGGATATTCAAAAGCAGATCACCCTAGCACTAAACATAAGAAGCAGTGTCCCTCCAGTCCACCTGATACCATCTGGCCTTGGAGGGAGAGATGCAGGCCCAGTTCCATTGGGCCTGGCCTGGACTAACAAGAAGAGCTCTCCATCCTTCCATCTGCCTATGTTCAGGTCTCAGAAAGAGAGAAGAATTGCTGGACCTGATCCCCTTTCCTACCACCATTCCCTTCTCCTTTTGTGTTATGTCTTTTTAGATTATAAACCTGAGGGCAGAGAACTGTCTAATTAACCATTTGTAAGCTGCTCTGAGAGCCTTTGTGGTTAAAGAACAGGGTATAAATATTCTAAATAATAAAAAAAATCTCCCAAGCGGCCTGCTGTAACATCCCCAGGAACTAACAGTAAGGCAGGACACCAACTAGGAAGTCACTAGAAATGTTCAAAATTAGACTGTAGGGAAAATCTGTATAGGTCTGGGGATCACTGAGCAAATACAGCCCTTCAGGCAATCAACAGAGGCATCAGGATTTCCTGGTATATATAAACCAGTGTGTATGAACTTGGTGGGCTCCTTGTTCAAATATCAAAACTGGATTGCTTCCCCCAGAAACAAAATTTGGCACATGCCGGCTGAGATGGAATATGACCTCATCCCATTTAAAAGATTGGTTTTGCTTTAGAAAAGTTCTATCTTTCATCTCAGATTCCACAACACTTTGTGCCCAGGTGAAACAAGAACCAAACTACTTAGATTTCAAAAATAAAAGAAGCAGAATAAAGCAAACAGCTGTCAGTAGGAATACTGCCTCCCAGTGCTAGACATGGAAGGATCTTAAATGAAATGGCAAGTCAGAAATAAGCAATTCCACCTTCATTCATTAACAAAAGACTGGATGGTACAAACAAACATAATTCAATAAATATTGATATCCATTGTTACTGTGCAATTGGATGTGACAATGGCCTTTATGTTTCAGTTAAGAAAATTTAGCCATAGGGTTGTGGCTGTATGATGCATCTTAATTACAAAGTCCAATGGCGTTTTTCAGTTTGTAAACTGAATTTCTATGATATGCTTAACATTTAAAATATTTACAGCATAAATTAGAAAATGTTGTTTGTGCCATAAGCAAGGAGACAAAAAAAAAAAAAGTATCAGGCCACAGGGGAAAAAAAAATACAGTCGGCTCTCAGTATCTGCGGGAGATCTATTCCGCATGCATTCACACCCCCATTGGGAACCACTGTACTGCAGGAGTCGTCTGTGGGAGGAGGAAGCTACCAGAACCAGCAGGCAGCACTGGGGCAGCCAGGTAGGTGCCTGCCTCTCTGAGAGAGGCTTCTCTGGGCACTGGTGGATCAGGGTGCCAGCCAGAAGAGGAGTGCAGAGTGAGCACTATGCCCTCAGCGCAGGACTCCCGGCTGACCTGGTTGCAGGGTTGACTCCCTGCCCCTGCCCTATGCTCCATGCAGCTGATAGACCTTGGCATCCCCCTGGGCACCCCTCGCCTGGATAGCAGGAGCAAGGTGGGTGCCACTCACTTCATAGGGCATGGGGGAGGGAGGTGGCCCTGCAACTGCGTCAGCCAGGAGTCCCATGTCAAGAGCACCACGGGCACGCCATACCCCTCTCCCGATGGGCACTCTCACCCACCCTCCAGTGCTTGGTAAAGCCTCTCACAGGGTGGCAGATGCCTACTGGAGCTGTCTAATGATGGTGGAGACATCTGGGGGCTTGCCACCCATGGATGCTGGAATCTGTGCATGGCAAATCCTCAGATAAGGAGGGCCCACTGTACTTTGCTGCGTTTAACACGATGCTGACAAACAGTTTGTGTGTCACATAGAATCAGAGAAGCACAGCTTAGAAGCACTTCAGATGATAAGGTCACATGGTCACTTGTAACTCCAGCTTCTGGGGTGCAACAACTGAAGATGAAATAAATAAATAAATAAATAAATAAAATGGAAAACCTTGATTGCACAGTCCACATCTCTGCTTAGATGTAAGGCAACACATATGTCCCTGTATCTCTTTCTGCATGGATATGCAAACTGTGGTTGCTGAACTACATTGTCCATCGTCACTGATTATGTTAGCTAGAACATATACAAGTTGCAATACTACAACTGGCGAGCCATACACTCCCCTTTCATATGCTGTTGATTCTAATATTTGGTACTGGCATCTATGACAGGAGAATCTGCCTCCAGCATTTTTTTCTATCTTAGATGAAGAAGGGAATTGTCTTTCGGAATATCCACACTAATTCTGCATTCCAAAAGAGAATGACCTCTTTACAGTATTATTGGGCCACCCTCTCCTGTCGGAAACAAACAATTGCTTCTGGGTGACAAAAGACCTACACAAATATGAAATTGAAGCATCTAATCCATGACTGTAAAAGACTATGTCTGTTCTGGCAAATTCACTCTGCTGTTTTGTATTCTGTACAAAACACTACACCAGAGAAAAAGTGCTCTCTGTTTAATTAGCAAACTTACTTATAATATTTTCTGCATGCCAAGAGCACCATCTATTCTAATGTTGTTCTTTTGTGGCCTCTCATGCAATTCCTTGATCCCTGCATTCCCTATACCAGAATCCTTCTGTAAATGTTAACACCCAAAAGGGACTCAAGGCAACTTACCAATTAAAATGATTACAACGTGGTCTGTAACACATGACACGTGAACATCAAAATAGATTTAAACTATTAACAATATTAAAACAAGTTAAAAATAAACTTTATAGGATAAAAAGCAGTTTTCAAAAGGACAAAACATCATGGCACTACTTAAAAGCCCTTTCCTTCAAAATCTCAGTAATAAAACTGTGTCAGAATCATCATCATCATAATCATCATCATCATCATCATCATCATCATCAGTTGGCAGAAGGACAGCAAGGAGGGACCATTCTACCCTCCCTAGAACAGCTCCTGATCTCATGGACCAAACTGTGAAGGATGAGATGAAATGATAAAAATGTTTCTGGCCCATACCATTTCAGCTTGTGCATGAGAAATCCAACGTGTTTCCCCTTTAAAACTTTTCCTTGTGCATACACAACTACAAAGGCATAAAAAGATCTGAGCAAAAACTATTCTGACACTTTATTTTCTGTTGCCCCCTTCAGGTATTACTTATAGAAGGGAGGAAAGATTGCTGTAAGCGGTTGAAGAGTTGCACCTGCTGGTATGAATGCCAGAAGTAGGGAAGCCCCCATTCTAATTGGACCAGAGATGGCACATGATGGTCCAACATCCCAAAAAGGAGAATGCATGAGAAGAGAAGGCTTTGTAACCCAACCCCTTGCTCCTGTCACTGTCCCTCTAGTTGTGACCCTCAATTTCCTGCTTCCACTGCTTACTTCATTCTTGATCTTTCTTCTAAGTACTGCTCAAAGTACTGCCCCAGGGACCAGTTCTGGTCCTGAACCATTGGTTTACGGTCACTGGTAACTTTCCATGAAAGTAGTGTAGCCAATGGACACATGGTCCCCCACATCAGACATCTTGGGGTGCACTGCTTTAATAAATTCCTCTGCAGACACTGAAAATCTCGGGACTGCCTGTGCTGTGGAGTCACATGCAATTTCTTCTGGCAGCTCATGCACAATGACTTGCTCTGAAGAGGGTATCTGAGGCCAGAAAGGCTTTAAGAGTATTGTTTCTCTACTGTAGAAATCATTCATGAATATGTCACTTGTAATGGGGAGGCTTCCAAAATATTGGACTTTTGATCACGAAGCCTCAATAGAACATTGTAGAGATCTGTTTGTGAATGCTTCAGTGCCTCTGACTTCCATGGTAATGCATAGAAGATGACCCATGTGACAGAGGGGGCTAAATGTATGCCATCTCACTCTCTTTAAACATGCTTTTGCCTTGCTACATTAGAAATATATGAAGGAGAATTACAAATGCTTCTTTTTATTTTAACAGTGATGACTATTGACATCCACTCCACTCCAGTTTTAATCTCAATTTAAAGGAGCTATTTAAGCTGCTGAATATTATTCCCAAAACAGGTCCAGCACTTTGATTAATTGCTTTAAAGTTCAGACTACAACACTGAGTGGATTAACTAGAGTAGCTTCAGAAAAATGCTACTGTTGTTTGAATACATAGTATCCCAAAAGAGTTTTAGCCACCTCTTCCATTGCTTATGGACTTGGTATGAGATCATAGTTTCAGACCCCCTTCTGCAATAATAATGACAAAAAATAATCCCTTTTTTGCTTAAATAATGCAGTTGATCTTAGCCAAAGGGTATAAGCTGATAATTTTATCTGCTGTTCTTGTACTGTGACTTAAAGCAGAATATCTCATGCTGTTAAGAAACTCTTCATGGAAAAGTACAAATGCATTATCACCAACTTAGCTTTGTCCCTGAGAAAGAAAAAAAGAACTGATACAAACTAGCATGATACAGTCCTCCTCCACTTTCTTTTGATTAGCAAGTATTACTTTTCAAGGAATTACAGAACACTTGAGCTTTTCAAACCCACAAGGACTGCAAGCTTGAATCAGATTTCACAATTAGTGACACAATTATACATTTTCTCCTCATGAATCCAGCATCCCAACAAAAACAGCTGAATAATACCAAACGTGCACAAACGACAACCATTTACTGAAACTTTGATTAGTTCTGCCACCACCCCACCCCACAGTGATATCTGCTGGTTAACTAATTATTAACCTGCCCAAACTTCTGTGTAATCAGGCATATAGGGCACATGGAACATATTTACCCACTGTTCTTTACATACTAACTTCTCTAAAATAGAAATGACTTCTGTCTATGGAATGTTGGCAGAAGTGTGATATAAATCCAACTTCGGGGTTGTTCACACTACAAAATAACCCAATGTGAAACTGGGTTATTTCAGGGTCATTCACACTGGTACCGAGTTGCCTCAGTGTAGTTTGCGGGGAAAGGCACACTGAAAAGCCCATTTAAACTGCTGCATTTGGCACCAGATCCTTAAGCAGTTCTTTTTTTTACAAATGGCAATAATCCACATCTCCAATAGTGTGAATGCACTATTGGATGAATTCAGATCGCGCAACCACCATTCAGGAAAATTTGATCTGGAAAGGTGGCGAATGGGAACTTCAAATCAGAGAGAGATGCACTGCCTTAAAACGTAGTGGGAATGGTGAATCCATACTGAAACAATTCACAGATGTGAGTTTCTCCGTGAAAAAAACACGAGTGTGATTGACCCCGTCATAAAACAAACACTTTTCTTCATTAATATTCTCCTTTTAATTCTTCTTTATAGTTATTTATCAAAGCCAAAACAGGTACAAAAACAGAACAGAACAGAATAGAAGAGCATATCTTTGCTGACCAACCCAGTGAATAACAAGACCAGACACAGAAAACTGGGTTATAAAATGAGCACCTTTATTTAACTCAACTTGTTTAATTTTATTTCTTCGAGATTTGCAAAAGCCAGGGGGAGAACCTCATGTGGGAACAGCTGGTGGATGGTCTGCTCCCAGACCAATTCCCCAGCTTCCCCTGGGTGAAAACACGTGAGCCCCAAGAGAAAACCATTAGCGGGTTGTTCCCCAGCTGGCCCGCATCCAGAAGGCCAATCCAAGACTCCCCCACGTAACTCACAAGACTTAAGTGAGGGTTTAAATCTTAGGCCAGCCCCAAAGCAAGTCTCTTTCCCTTTCTGTTTAGTCACAAGGCCGAAAAGTCAGTTCCAGAGACTTACCTTCACCCTTTGGGGAACCTCTATCTCCCCTCATCTATGCGGGAAACCTATTTATGACCACACCCCAGGCCAATTGTCAAAATCCCCAACTGACAGTGTGGGGGGAGAAAAAAGACCCTTGGAAAGGGGAGAAAATTCCTACCAGCCCCAAAGTGACCAAAAATTAATCTCACACTGAAGTGGGATGGTGGGCCGGCGTTTCACAAAACTGAGACGGGCAAGCAAACCTCAATTAGGCTGAGCCCCGTCCCCACCTCTCATAATGGATGCCAAGAGCACCGTTTATTTTTAAGCTGCTGGTCTCTGCACTGAGAGGCCAGCAAAGGCTCCTCTCCTGATCAGAGGATTGGGGAGAAGCATTCTGTTTCAGATACAATAATTAAAATAAGTTCCTATCATTTAATTAACATTTAGTTCTCACTAGAGTAGTAAGCATACTCTGGCCCTGGACTACTCCAGAGTCCAGCTTCTTGCTCACATGACTGAATATTCATCCTTCAAAATTACTGCCTCCACACAGAAAAGTAGATGTCACAGAGAAAGACTGTAACATAGCCCAAAGAAGGGGCCAAAAGAAGCAGCTTCTGGCTCCAATGAAGGAGCACATGCCTCCAATGCGGCCAGAAGCCATGCTGAGGCTGCACTCCGATCTTTTAGACCAGAGCAAAAGGAGCTGGGATGATCTGGCTCCTGGCAGTGTTGGCAGGTTGGGGCTTGCTTTCAGAGTGAGCCATGTGGTCACCACAGACACAATCCACTTGTGGCCAAAGGGTGCTCAGGTTACTCCTTACCGCCCATCTGCTCTGGGGACTCATCTTATACCAAGGATACTTATCTTCAGTGTGTAGTAAGTATTTTTGCAGGGAGGAATGTTCAGTTGGGTTAGCTACAGTCTCTTGTCTGATACAGCCAAAACATAGGCTTGCCATAATACAGCATAACTAGGTTAAATGCTTACTGTATATCAACCTGACACCATTAAACACGTATGAACAAGTATCAACTCTCATGGCTCCATCCCATGGAATCCTAGGATCTGTAATTTGGTGAGGTGCTTAGAATTCTGCCTTAGAAGATTATCTGATGGAGGGGGGTAATGATAGGAGAAGGACAGAAGCAAAGCGCCATTCTCCTGTCCTTACTGCATGATCACACAAAGTTTATCAGACACATGGTGCTTATCCCGTGATTATCCTGTCAATGAAGAAGAATTGTCCCATCACTTCAGTATTAACAGGTTATCCCATTATTAAGGAATGGAGGTAAATGATGGGACAATTCATTGATGGGATAATCCTAGGATAATTGTGACATTGTCTGATAATCTTTGCATAAGGACATGAGCATCATGCTTCGCTCCCATCCTTCTCCTGTCATTACTGCCCATCTGATAATCTCCTTTAACTCTAGCCCATCTCCATGGCCTAGACCTCTTTACCAGATAATTTCAAATAGCTCATGAAATACGAAACCCAGGTTTCCAAAGGATGAAACCAGGGCAGTTAAAGAGGCATTTTGTTCCAGGCCTCCCCAAGAGTTTTTTCAGTGCCAAACACTGACACATGTTACTGCTGTAGCATAAGCTTTATCTGTAGTAAATCATACTGCAAACAGTACACAGCCACGAAGTTTTATGACCCTTTTAATAAGAGGGCCCAGCATCCTCTCACACCCAATAGTAGAATTAGACATCTAAAGAATTAATTCTGTCCAGGTTATCATTCACTGGCAATTCCAATATGTATCACTGTAAGGGGTCCCTGGATTGGTGTGTACGGCTTCCAAAGCAAGGCTGATGGAAAATGGCCTGCCAGGGCTTTTATATGCAGTGTAAACAAACAAAATCAAAGGGTGCAAGTTTGCAACTCAAATTCCTGCCCATAGCTTTGAGAACTATGAAAGCAGTTAGTAACTGAGGAAAATTCACTCCCCTACTCTGTTCTCAGCCTTCATCTTTTTTTTTTCTCAGTCTAAAACTGCTAAGCTAATGCAAACAGTACCAAAGTAGGTCACGGATACAAATTAACCTTTTCATGGTACTGGTTGAACTATTAACATTTGGCCATGATCCTATCAAGGCCTTTAAAACCCATTTGCTGAGTGGCAGAAGCCCAACTCACAACAAAGAGTACAAGTAACAAAGCACAAGTAACAAAACACAAACACATGTAGCAAAATGCTGTTATGTTTCTCTTTAGGGTTCCATCCATGGCACCCTTCAGGGTGCTATAGGTTGTAAATGGCACATGGACATCAATCCACTTATCCCCTTCTTGTTAGTTTTGACTTTCATTGTAGTTAACATTCATTGTTCTGTATCTGTGGAGGTCACTGTCCATGCTTAGTCTTTATGGGATGGGGGGGGGGGGGAACAAGGTTGTCACAGTTTTTTAAAATAAATTCTTCTTGTATTTCTACCTACCACAGAGCTAGTCAAAGTGATGGTCCCTGAACAGGTTCTAATAATAATAATAATAATAATAATAATAATAATAATAATTTGTATGTCCCACCTTTCCTTCAGATCAAGGCGGGATTACAGCAATAAACTATACACAATACAGTCAGCAATAATAAAGTCAGTAAATAATAAAGACAATGATACCTACAATATCACAAATATTCACAATATTCTAGTCCCAGATCCATTGGCTATCAGTTTCTTAGCAAGTTTCCAGAAAAAAAGAAATGATTATACCAAATGGACACAAATTTAGTGTTGGTCTCTAAAGCATTGGGAGGAAAAACAATTCCTGGTCTCTGCATCAGCTAGGCTGAGAAGCAGTGTCTTCGATTACAGTCAACACTGTTGAAATATGCACTTTTCAAAGCATTCTGCAAAAACAACATATCACAGCTGAAGGCTGGTAGGATTTTTTTAAAAGGGAAGTTGGTTGCTTATTATGTACATGCTCCAATGTTGAGACAGAACTCAGGTTGGCTGACATACTAACACCTTGCTGATATTTTCATTGAGGAACCACAATAAGCTTTAAAGGAACTTTCAGAGTTCCCAAACATGTTACAAGTTTCACTGACTTTCACTGGCTTAAAGTCTGCTACCCTGTCTGTGTCATGCAGAGAAAAATGCATGTGTGCACAGAAGAATCAAAGCTAGTCCATGTTCAAAAGACAAAATCCCTCAACTCCTTGTGCTACAATGTCTCCGGAACTACTTCTACCATCCTAGTGACCTTCCATGTGCAATTCCTTGGCATGGGTGTTGCTAGCAAAGCTGGAAGGAGAAAAGTGGATCTGACCTAACACAAACCACTGCAACTACAGTATCATGTCATCTGCACAGTTCAGTTGAAGAAAAGAGCACATGATACCTTAGTTGTATTTTTAAATTAATTTTCTTGACAAATTATGAAGAGGAAAAAATAAATCTATGTCACCCTGAAGTCCACCTATGAGCCCAATGTGTGGAAAATGATGACCTAATTTAGTAATTATAACAGAGTAAAAACTACACATCATTCTTGAGCAAAAATGACTGAAATTATGGTAACATGGTTTAGGATGAGTTCCTAGCAATGTTAGAGACTGCTACAAGAAAAACATCATCATCATCATCATCATCATCAACAACAACAACCAAAATTGAAAGTGTACTGACTTTTAAATACACCTTTCAAATTAAAATTGTTTTAAGAGGTGAATATTTGTATCGCCGTTCTTTCATGCCATTCCTACATGAAGTTCTTACACACAGGGATCTTATTTTCTGCTCAAAGCAACTCCATGAGCTACCTCAAGCTGAGTGATGGAAACTTGCCCAAAATCATGTAATCAAGCTAAGTGAAGAACCCAAGCCTTTGAGATCCAAGTCTACCACTCCACATATTTAATCACAGGTGCTCTCTTGTATGTAGTAAGGACTGGTAGCAAAACATGAACTGCTGGGCTTTCTTTATCTTAGTGCTATTTCCTCCCAAATAATTTCAAAACACAGTGCTGGAAAGTTTAAGAACCCAGTGAAAAAGAACAAACCAATTGCTATTGTTAGTGGAAGCAAGGAAAAAGCTGGTTAATTGACAGAACATTTTTACCTATTCATCTATATTTATGCTATATCAGAGACATTAGAAAGGTTAACAAATCTATCAGTCTTCCCATCTCCTGCACAATTCAGTTATTTCAAGTATGTATTATCTAAACTGTCTGCAGGTTCATTGTCAGAGACACAGAAGTATAGTGCTGGAAACTTTGGAGAAGTGTGTATGCCATCGATATACATGAGGAAGCACTAGCAGGAAAAAGTATGTTTTGGGTTTCTAGGACATAGTTTAATCTGGGAACTCCTCTCCTGTCTCTCTGGAATATAAGTATTTTTTAAGATGATGAAACAAAATGCCTACAAATTTAGAATTATTGTAATTTTTGTGGACACATACTTACACACACACACACACACACACACCCTCCCCTCCCCCAAAGGAACAGGCCCTCACTCCACCTTTTGTTTCCTTTATTCAGTTTTGTTAAGTACACAGTGTTAAATCATGGTTCATACTTCAGTTTTAAAGTCCCCCCTCTGCCGAAATCCACAGCATCCCAGTTAAATAGAAGACATGTAGAAATGTTAATAAACCCATCAACAGAAATGCATTGAATAAACTACAGAGGAAAAAAAATGGAAAAAGATGTCCAGCATTTGCCTTCTTAGATTAAAAAAAAAAAAGTAGACAGATGTGGCAGGGGGGCAGCAGAATGTGGAGTTCATTGCATGCACTTTTAGCCCGATCCGGGCATGGGACAGGATTGTGCTGTAACAGGGTTTTATCGCACACAAAATTGCTGCTGCACTGGTGCCCGACCATCACCCGTCCCTTAGATGTGCTCTGCCAGCCAACTTTGGAAAGCTTCCATGGTAGCAAAATTGCCAAGAGAAGCTTGGCTGGGGGGACGGATGATTGTCAGGTAGCATCGCAGCAGCAATTTTGTGTGCGATAAAACTCGTTTTCCCCATTTCAACCTGATCCCATGCCGTGCCCCATAAGGCTGAGAAGTGCATGCGATAAACTCCTGTGTGAGAGAGAGAGAGGAAGAGAGAAAGGAGAGAGAGAAAAAAAGAGAACTGAGAAAAGCGAACAAGTGGCTTACATTTGTATTTGAATGTACGGTGATGTTTTATGAGAAAGTACTCTTGCTGGCTCCATTGGTATAAATGATCTAGCTAAACCACTGTTTGCTAAAGCTGCTACAAAGACTCACTAAAGTAAAACACTCACTAAAGTAAACACTAACTAAAGTAAAAACAGAAGCACACATCCTTTGAGGTGCTTAAGTCAAACTATTGCTCATTTTAAGTGTGTGACTCCCCTTCCTACAGACAAACTCACAAATTCTCACTTTCTTTGTCCTTATTTTCTTGGTGTACTGTACTTCCACAATACTCTGCCCAGCTTCCATCCAGCACTCTCTCTTCTCTTTACTCTGATCCCCCTCCCCCATTTTTAAAAATGTAGCAAAGGTAGTGTTAATTTACTCAGCAGTTTAGGTCAGAAAAGCAAAAGATGCACTTAGCAAGGACACACCAGTTCCCCTTTCAACTTCAAAGGAAAAAAAATGCTGAGCAAGCACTCATTAGCACACCAAAGATCTAGCCTTGGCCAGCCAGCAGTTTTTGTAACCTGACATTTAACTTATGAAACAATCTGATTATGGCCAATACATCCCTTATCTCAATACGTATGCACAGATATAGGGATTTCTCCACTTCCTAGAAATATGAACAGGATGGTAAATAGGACAAAACTTGTTCTTGCTGCACCTATTAGTCTTGTGACCACCAGTGTTACTATCATGATTACTACCACTATCATCAATGTACGTGTATGAAATAGTCTGTTGTTCTATGCCCATTTTGAGCTTTAGCACATATATTTACTTTTATTTTCTGCTAAACAGATTGACTGGAGAAATAGAAAGGGGAATATAGAAATAGAAATAGAAAGGGGCAGGCCAATCCCCTCCCAATTCATGCCTCTTCTTTGGTCAAAACTTTTTTTCTTGGTTTTCAGCTTTTACCCCAGAGGAGTACATCGAAGGAGATTATTGTCATTGCTATGGAGTTTGTAACATGGATTACGCCCATTGTTAGATCTAATACAATTACACTGTGTGTAGGCCACAACTTCCACAGAGTAGCTCAACTATGTTGAGCAGGGCTACTTCTCCAGTTGGCACTAGCCAAACTTATATAGTACTAAATGATTACATATGCTGTTTCTCATAGTTAAGGTTTCTTTACAGCACCCCCCCTCCAAATCAATGGCTTGTGATATTGTTTATCACCTCTATTTTAATGTAATCCTAAATTTAACACCATTATGATTGCATAAAAGTGGATATTCACTTGAATAATACAGCCATGGATACTTATCACCTTGTAATATGCATCTATTCCTGTTGCATTGCCAGATTATTAAAGATACTATATACAATATATGAACAATATATTAAAGGCTCTTAAAAAGCATATTTTTTAACAAGACATGCTCTCATGACTGTTACAAATTCACACTATTTGCAGTTTGAAGGCTGAATTATTTAACAAGTCTTAAAAATTGAAAGGTTGCTAATTTCACATTATGAGGTGATTATGCAAATTGCCATTGGTTGTTTTTTATCCCATACAAAGTGAGGGAAACAAGAAGAGAGAATTATAACTCTAGAAATTAGGGGTGGCATACTCTGTTCTTGTGAAAGATATCATAAAATGAACTGTGATTGCCTAGGAGAGAGATTTAATGGATCACAAAACTGAATGATCTCAGTTTCCAACAGCACAGAGATGACTTAAGAGTTGTACATGCATTTATTTTTAGTACCAGCTTTAAGCAATACAAAATATGAAAACTTTGTTAGGCACTATTTTGTGTACTCATAAATTGCCAGTGCAATTAAAGATTCCTGGTACTGAAAGCAATGGGAAATTTCATTTAAACATATGGTGTGCCTTTGTAGAATAAAAGCAGAGCAGAGTGTAAACCAATATACAGGCATGCACACATTTTTTTGGATTAGAAATGCATATTACAACCAATACTTGGAAGTGGTTTACAATAGTGATTTACTCAGATTAATTGCTAAACCTACAGTTCTCCTGCTCCTCTGCAATGATAAAACAACAGAATGCAGACACAATGGTTTTTAAAAGTCAGTGATGTGTATTTTAAAAAAACCAACGCTGGATATTATTATTAATAAAGACACAGAAAAGTTCCTGTTCTATGAAGCAATGATCACATACAGAGAGATCTTTTTAGTTATGAACTTTTCTATTAGCTGGAAATGGATGCTGCACTTGATGGATGCATTCATATGCTGCTTTCATTCTCTCTGCACCTGGTTCACTGTAAAAATGTAATATTGCAAAATGACACTGAATAGTAGATGAATAGTGCATTTTTTTAAAAGAAAAAAATTATAGCACACAGGTAAATAAATTGTAACTTTCCTTTTAAAATGGTATTAGCAACAGATTTTATACCTCAAAGAGCTAACGTACTTACATACACTCTTTTAGAAGACTAGCTACTCTCTACCTACAAACAGCACAAACCAGAGTGAACACTTTACCTTCTGAAAAATCAATCAATCCGAGCAAATGGAGAAGCTTCAGAGACGCAAATATAATCACAACAATACCCACTGTTTGCAGTCCCTCAGACTCCCATTCCAAAGTCAACATTCTTCGAGCAAGCAAATCATTCCAGGCAGCTGTCAAACCACCGAGCAGTCTTGAGGGAAAGTTAAAGAGGATTTTTACCAGTATTTTGCTTCATATAAACACATCAAAGTTGCCAGCACAGTGGGATGTGCTGAATTAACTGACTGCACAGGTGGAAGGAAAAGCATCAATGGAAATTCCTCGTCTCATGCATCTTGATGTCTTTTGATTTCAGTTTCAGAGAGCTGAGGGAGATTCTTTGACATGTCATCAAATCTAGCCAGCGCTGTTACTTCTTCTGAGGTGCATGGAGAACCTGAGACTTTTCTACGTCTGTTTGGAAAAAGCAAGCCTCCCTTGGAAGTTGCACCTGAGAGCTTGCAGCAACCAGCTCTGGTTTGATCAAGTGGTTGCAGACTCTGGCTTTACAGTTCAGCCCCAGATGACAGGGACATTCCTCTGGAGCTTGTCAAGTGCCAGATTGATCATCGTATCAGCCTGCATCTTTTCATTAGCGTTTAAGAGATACTTTGGCTGCTACATTTTCCTAAATGTTAGCTGTAGGTGTGCTGCCCTGCCTTTCAAGACTGAGTGCCAAGAAGGAAGATACTACCAGGGACACAGAATAACCTGACCCAAGCAAGTCTTTCTCTTGCTGAATTCAGGGTTACTTCCTGAAGGAGGTTTGCTTGCAGATGCACACTCAACAAGGATCATTTCCCCATCTGTCTCCTGGCCTACATCACTCACTATGGGGCTATACAGATGGGTGGCTGGATGCTGCCTGTATGCCCCGTGTCCGCATGCTGCAGCATCTGCATGCTGCGGCACAGATGCACTCACCAAAAGGAGCCACTCTAGGTGGCTCCTTTTTAGAGTCATCCTAAGGGCTGAGATGCAGAAAATATAATCACTACAATACCCACTGTTTGCAGTCCTTCAGACTCCCATTCCAAAGTCAACATTCTTCGAGCAACAAATCATTCCAGGCAGTGACTTGGTTGACCGACCGAACCCAAAGGGTGCTCAACAATGGCTCCTTTTCAAAAAAGTGACCAGTGGGGTCCCACAGGGCTCTGTCCTTGACCCAGTGCTATTCAACATCTTTATTAATGACTTGGATGACAGAATTGGGGGCATACTTATCAAATTTGCAGATTACAACAAAGTTGGAGGAGTAGTTAATACTCCAGAATACAAGATCAACATTCAAAATGACTTGAATAGACTAGAAAGCTGGGCCAAGGGTAACAAAATGAAATCCAACGCAGAAAGATGTAAAGTACTCCACTTAGGGCAGAAAAATGAAATGCACAGATATAGGATTGGGGACATTTGGCTGAATGAAAGTACGTGTGAAAGGCATCTAGGAGTCCAAGTAGACCGTAAGTTGAACATGAGTCAACAGTGCGATGTGGCAGCTAAAAAGGCCAATGCTATTTTAGGCTGCATCAATAGAAGTATAGTGTCTAGATCAAGGGAAGTAATAGTGCCACTCTATTCTGCTTTGGTCAGGCCCCACCTGGAATACTGTGTTCAGTTCTGGACACCACAATTCAAAAAGGATGTGGAGAAACTGGAGCATGTCCAAAGGAGAGCAACTAAGATGGTGAAGGGTCTGGAAACCATGCCCTATGAGGACCGCCTTAGGGAACTGGGGATGTTTAGCCTGGAGAAGAGAAGGTTAAGAAGAGATATGATAGCCCTGTTCAAATATTTGAAGGGCTGTCATATTGAGAAAGGAGCAAGCTTGTTTTCTGCTGCTCCAGAGACTAGAATGCAGAACAATGGATATAAATTGCAGGAAAAGAGATTCCACCTCAACATTAGGAGGAACTTCCTGATGGTAAGGGCTGTTCAACAGTGGAACACACTCCCCCAGAGTATAGTGGAGTCTCCTTCCTTAGAAGTCTTTAAGCAGAGGTTGGATGGCCATCTGTCGAGGATGCTTTGATTGGGAGTTCCTGTATGGCAGGGGATTGGACTGGAAGGCCCTTGTGGTCTCTTCTATGATTCTATGATGCAAGCGAGGCGAAAGAAGGGCTTGGTGCATGTGGATGCCTAGCCCTTTCCAGCCCTAATATTGCCAGAAACTGTCCATCTGTACCGGGCCTATGTTGACCAGGTTTGAATAGTTCTGTCCTTAAAAATTCCAGAAAGAAGACAATAAAAGGAGCTTAATAATCAGTATCATCCAAGGAAATCTGGATAATGTGTTCAGGTAGCTGGTAACCGGGTTTTTTCCCCTTCCACATCATAGAAGCCTTGAGAGGTTTCACACAGCTGCCTTAAGTACTACTGGAGCTTCATAATGAGAAATTTACCATCTCGAAAAACAAAGTGGCATATAGATTGTATGTGATAGGGGTCTTCTTTGATCCTGCCCATTCAGCACTGCTCATTCCTTTTTTAGCCACATAAGACCTTTTCAGACGTCAGAAATTGGAAGTATAATCCAATGGCAATCTGAACACAATCATGGGGTTTCACGTTATTGCAAATTAAAGCATCTCACGCAATTTCAGGCAATGGGGGCGTCATTTTCGGGTAATGGGAAGTCAATCTGAACGCATTCCAAATGCAATAGGAATTCACATGAATTCGCTAAACTAGCAAATTCCCGCGAATTCGAATTGGCTCTATTTGCAATAAAGAAAAATACCTCCCGTGTGAAAGAGTCCATAGTGTCTCTTTTTGCCCCACTCTCTTTTGCTTTTTTTTTGGGGGGGGGGGGTTCTATAAATAAAGAGAAATTAAGAAAACATGAAAAACCCTGAGTGTCAAAGAAAAAATGGGGGGGGGGAGCAGCTTCTGAAACTTACTGGTTGTCAATATATAAAAACATATGCCAAATTGTTTTGCAACAATGTAGTTTACCAACAATTTTATTTCAAACCAAACAACATAACATGGAATTTTTACACCTTCCTTCAGAAAAACTCTAAGAAATAGGCCAGGCCAATTAATAATGACTTGACAGGAAGGAGGGATAACTGAGCCATTTGCTAAGGTGAATACTGCTGAAGATCTTAGATACATAATAATAATAGAAATATTTCTAAGATGGCACATTGTTTCCTTGAACAGTAAAGGAACAGCTGATAAGAGAACTGACACATAGTAACCCATTATTTCACCTCTATCTGACAAAGTCACATACTTCATAAAATATTACAATAAGGCTGAGGCTGCAATCATATACAAACTTGCTTGGGAGTAAAGCGTACTTGAGAAGAGGGACTAGTCTGATTTACAGATAGCTCCTTCTGAAGTTCCCATCTCAGCAAATAAGCCAATACGCCACCTTGCAACACCAGATCTGTCTGAAACCCAAACTCTAAGGCCTTTTCTAAATCTTACAGATAAAAATGGCCAGAGGTTTTGATGGTGCTGTGCAAACACAATGATAGCACAGAAGATTTATTTTACCTTTTCATTATTTTATATACACATATACAACTCATGAAGAAGTACACTGTCATGAATAGTGCATTGTCAAAAATACTTCTGTAGTTAGAGACATTAGAAGTTAGAGGTCTCAATTTCTATCACCATTATATACTGCTCTATGTAACCCATACACAGTCCAAGTCACCTGTTATTTTGGCTCAAGCACCACAAGTTTCATTCCTCAGTAAAAACAAGCATGCATGGCAACTGCCTCCTTGGAATACTGAAGAGATTGCTTGATTCTATGAAGCGGCAAGTCCTCAGGTATATGTTTATGTCTATGGCTCAGGCCATCTCAGTATTCCAAAGATCCACCCAAAATGGTAATGGTGTTGTTAGGACAATTCCATAAAGATATCAGGAAACCACTGAGGTCCAAGAAGATAGCAACCTAGCAGACTCCTCCCTACAGAAGCCAGTCAGTGTTCCGAGCCTAAACCCAGCCAGGTAATGATATATTCATATACAGCTAGCATCTACCTTCCAAGACCATTCTATTCCTGCTATAACATAAAACTAGATGAAGTGCATGGACTGCTGTATGTATGTGCTGGGCCAGTCATAGACCATGAGCCAGCAGAGGTGACCAACTCACAGAAACAATTTTGGTAGTGAAATGGGGAGATTTGATAGCCTAAATGACTGAAAAGCAGGGTATAAATAAAAAGTATTATTATTATTATTATTATTATTATTAATTATTATTATTATTTTCCTATCTTCAGTACCTCTTTCCATTTTATCTAGAGGGATGGCTAATTCTTCACAGCAGATTTTTGGGTGTTGTAAGAGGAAGAAGAAAGCAGTGTTGTGTCAATGGACCTATACAAGTGTGATGTTGGATCTTGCCCATAACCTGGGATAATGGTAGGCTGGTGTAGAATTTTATTTATTATTCAAACATCTTTTATCTCTCCTTTCCATTAAAAAGGATCAAAGTGATTTTAGTAAAACAACGTAAGAAGATAACACCCTAACATTATTAAAGATCCAAAATGACGAACAAGTTAAGGGGTTTCTACTAGCGCTGTGCTTAAAACAAAAGGACTTCATCAACTCTAACAGGGTCAGAATCCCCAAATCTGATAAGCTCATGATAGCACAGGATGAAAAGAGGTCGCACATACATTTCTGAAACCAATGTGTACACCTACTCTAGTAGCAGATGTACTGTACTGGCTCTGGGTTAGACTAAATGATATTTCAGAACCCTTCCAGCTCTGTAATTCTGTGAAGTAACCTAATATCATTTGTATGAAGAACTACAAAAATTGATACACATCAATGTAAATGTGCATGCACACATGGGGCTCTTTGCATAAATCAGGGGTGAGGGAAGAAACAAGCTATATTTGAATTGCATGGATCTTTTAATCAAGGTAAAGGTTGTTCCTTGACAAGGTCACCTAGTTGTTTCCAACTGTAGGGAGTGGCGCTCATCTCCATCACTTAGCTGAAGAGCCAGCATTGTCAAAGACAATTCTGTGATCACGTTGCCAGCATGACTGCACAGAACACTATTACATTCCCCCTGAAGTGGCACCTATTTTTATTTACTTGCATGTTTACATGCTTTCTATCAGCTAGGTTGGCAGAAGCTGAGACTAGTGATGGGAGCTCACTCCGTCACTTTGCACTCGGGCCTTGAACTGCCGACCTGCCAATTTCACAATTGGCAGAGTCAAAGACTTAACTGCTGAGCCACTGCATCCCTAGCTGATTATTTACTTGTTCTTAATCTAGGATCCACAGACCTCAGACTTTATTGCAGTACTTTTTGGTTGCAAGGGTGAAGGGAATGTAGATCAGCTCATATTTTTATTTTTTGTGTGCAGCAAGGAATATCCATAGTTTGATGCCAACAAAGGGTCATCTCATCCAGTTACTACAGGACAAAGTGCCTTCCATGCTCTGTTCATGGGCCACTGATGATCCCAGTGAATATGCCATCAGTTTATCTCAAGTCTACCTTTTCAACTATGTCAATAATATTGGAAGAACATCACAATCCATTATTAGTTTGCATTTATCAGAGATTATATGAAGGTACAAGCTGCCAAGAGCTCATGTTCAGGTTCCAACAACATTTATAAAAATATGTGTCTCACTATCAAGATCAGAAGAAACAGAAAAGGCTAAAGTATCAGAGTGGCTGAGAACATATTTGGGCTCTGGTGAAAACATTTTCAGCTGTCCCTCTTAGCTGCATGACAGATGAGGGGACACTTGTGGGTGATTGTGGGCCAGACAAGAAAACAGCTCCCAGGTTTGCATGAATGGAAAGCAGCCAAAATCTCCTCCCTCCTTCCCTCCCTCCCTGAACTCAGACTTGCTGCCCGAGGGCATGGCTGCAGTAGTAAATAATACAGGCTAATCTTCTCAATAATGAACATGGCTACAGTAACAAAGAAGACATGCAAGGGTTTGGGGTGACATGCCGGACCAAGGGAAACCTGGCTCAGGTGGAGGTGAGAGGACTTTCCTCCTTCACTTTCCTCCTTCGCAGTTGGGTCACTTTGCTTGGTGGCTGGAGGACCAATTCCCAAGGAGTCTGGCTTCCTATGCTGACCCATCCAGCAGCTGTTTTGAATCCCAGAAGACCAGCCAAACATCTTTACACAGGATTTAAAATCTTATATGCCAGTATTATTTTATGTTAAATCAACTGATTTTACAATGGATGTCAAAACAATCAACAAATAACAATTGTACTGAAGCAGTTGTTCACTGATCAAGGTGAAATAAGAGGATTTCACTTATTTAGGAAGATAGGACAAATAACATTTAACCTAGTCTACTTGCTTCTAGCAAGAAGGTAGATACAGAGCAGGCAGAGGGTGAGCCCCTAGTGCCCCAATAACTGAGAGGGAAGACTGAAGCAAAATATGAGATTATCGCACTGCCCTTTTCCATCATCAATGTGGGATGAAAACTTTTAAGCATGGATTTTATCACACACCATTGTGCTGAGGTCAGAGGCATTCCATACCTGAACATGGCATCCCATACCCCTTCTGGACTTCTACAGCACTTTTTGAAAGAATGGGACTTTTTCGTTCTTTGCAAAGTATGGGAGAAGTCCAGATCGAGTACAAGATGCCATGATTAGGTACACGATGCCTCTGACCTGGGCACAGAGGTGTGCAATAAATTTTCATCTAGCACTGAGATTGGGAGGGAAGGATAGAAAAGGGTAGTGTGATAATCTCTCTAGATAATTATGTAGATTCCCTGGAGAGTCTTTGCAGGTTGTAGCAACAATTTAATAAAGCCTTACAAATTTTAGCAGATTGCCATGTAGTTTCGAACACAGCCTACTTTCAAGCAGAGTTGACTTAAAAACAAAAGATGTGAAGATATATTGAGAGAATGCCAAAGGACAGATAAAATATGCTGTGAATCTATATAAGCAGAATGTTAAATAAAATATTCTCAAAAGCAAAAGTAAAACATAAACACACACACTTCTACCTTCTAAATCTATGTTGTGGAAGTACTTGTGGCAAGTCTTATTATTCTACCAAAGGTTGAAGAATTTTAAAATTTTCTGGGAGTTTAAAAAATATCTTGAAACAAAATAAAACAGAACTTTAGAAAAACCAAGAATGTAGAAAAAATAGCTTACTGTATATACACATGTATAAGTTTGTTTGTTTATTTATATATTTTGTATGCAACCTTCTCTAAGAAGGGACCCAAGGCAACTCACAAGTAAAAACACTTTTGAAATCTTAAAATATTTTTTAAAAACAAAATCCTTTAAAAATAGCCAAAATAACATAAAAATATACAAAAGTTAAAAGACATGGCTAAAGCACACATGCTTCATAAAAAAAAGCACCCTGGCATGATTATGTAATGAATGCCTACTTAACTTAAAAATGTCTTAGCTTGCCAACGAAAGGCAAGAAGGGTGGGGGCCAGCCTGGCCTCCCATGGAAGGGCATTCCAGAGGGTGGGAGCAGCTACCAAGAAGCTCTTTCTTGTGTCCCCAACAACCTAGGGGCTGTGCATACAGCCTGGAAGGAGCAGCCTCCACCCACCCTTTTTACAGCCAGATCGAGGTTGTGGCAACCGCATGCTACGGCCTTGGTCTGGCTGTTGCAGGGTGCAAAAAGGAGCTGCAAAAAGTGGTTCCTTTTTGCACCCTGCAAAAGACGTGATAGCCGCAGTGCTGTGGCTTTACAACACTCCTTCAGCACTGCGTCTTGTGGAGGCACACCAGAGGAGTGCCATGACATCATGTACCTTATGGAGTGGCACATGGCATCACGCCACCCTGGGGGCGGAGTTGGGGGTGTGTGCGTCATGTGGGTGCTATGCCCTGACTCAACCCCCAAGCTGGCCTTTAAGGTTGGTCTGCAGGGAGCCTGAGCCTCTAATGGTGGTGAGACTGAGAGAAAACCTTTCCCCTAAAATTTTAGTGTTTTGGCAGGTTATTTATTGCAACAAATAAATAAAGTGTAAGTTTAGAAATTTTAGTAAAAAAATTGACCCAAAAACCCTGGGTCGACTAATCTACAGGTCAATGTAAGTACTGTACTTTAACTGTTATCAAAAATGGAACCATCTCCTTCTCTGAGTAAAGTGGCAAAAGATGAGAGTCCATCCCTGGAGTACCTAAAAGAAGCACCGTGCCCCTCTACTCTGCAGCAATGCTTCTGGCCTTTTTGAATGCTGGGGAGAGAAAATGGTGCCAGTGACAGGTCTTTGGCACTTCCTTTCAAAGGAGTGTTGAGAGGAATCAGGCTTCAAAGGATCTGAATAAGACATTTGTGTATGCTTGTCAACTTTTCAGGGTTAAAATCAAGCAAAGTTATCACATTAAAGTTAAAAGCAGTAACCACGGCTAACATAGCACTGCTTACATAGCCACCATTTTCTTTGTTTTGCTTGGCATTCTGGTAAAGACTACTTTGCTCAAATTTTCCCCAGTAGTTCTCTTGAACTGGGTGTGTTAGGAATTTGTCCCAATTTCAAGATGGTTATATATTTAGTGATACCGGATCCAAAGTCTTCTTTTTTCCTTTCTTTTACAATTGTGGACTATCTCACAAACTTCTTACTGAAAATCAAGAGTCATAAATTTCAGTATCCAAAATCCAACTTTGGTACCTGTTGATGAAATATGCCCTAACTGTGTCTTCCAACATAAACATGTCTTTCAACTTTTAATTGAAATAGTGTCCATAGGAAGCCTTAGTAAACAGTAACAAACACAAGCATAATATAATGATCAGTGTTAATGGACATGAATTTAGAAATAAGAGAGAATGGAATAGATTCAAAAGAACAACTGTTTCAGAAACTTGCCAGGCTCACAAAAGGTCACAAGAATATTGCAAGAAACCATAAGAACACCAAGGAAAACATTCATTTGTTGTTGCTTTTTAAAAAAAAAACTAAGAAAAATTGTATTATTATTTGAAATAGAGGTGAACAAAGAGAAGCCCATTAGCCTCACCCTTCCTTGATCCCCAAACCCCAAACCCCAATGGATCCCCAAACCCCAAAAATAGGAAAAGAGAGTGTTAACTTGTTTTAAAAACACAGAAATAATGAATGCTTTAAACTCAAAGCACACATCTATTCTGTAGTGGAATTTTAACTTCTAATACGGTTATGTGAATAGTGTCACTAAGGCACCAAAGGGAAGCATGAAATTCAGAGTTACAGGAATTTTAACACAAAAGATTTAAACAATCTATTCTTGAATACTCTCGGATGGCTCTGAATTGTTCCATAGTCAGACAAGGGCAGATTAGAGATAAGTCTGTTTTCAAAGTCTATTGTAACTGAGCTAACTTTTTTTATCCTCAGACATCCCACACCAACCCAGCTGAAAGGAATATCACACATTTTACAGTTCCATGTTTTATGGTCCTGCAGTCTTTTTAATCGTTTTTCCTGAAGGCCATCCTTCAAGAACCAATCTCTATATAGTCAATAAAGGCAAAGAAATCCACCATGGCACCGATTTACCTCACAGATGGCCCTTGTTCACAGCAGTTTGCTGAGCAACATTTGCACATGCAAAGAAGCCACACAGGTACAGAACAATGCTTTTAAAAAGACATATGTGCTTATGTGTTAACATATGAATATACCAATAGTCTTCTTTCACCTATGTTTCACAAAGGGCCCTGGATGCTGAGCCACTGGTGTCCAAAGTTCTAAAGTACAGTTGCCCTTTATATCCACAGTTTTTTTAATCCATGGATTCAAGCATCCATGGATTGAGAATATTCCAAAACATATAAATTCCAAAAAGCAAACCTTCATTTTGCCATTTTATATAAGGGACATCATTTTATTGTGCCATTATATTTAATGGAACTTGAGCATTTGGTCTCCACTGGGGGTCCTGCAACCAAAACCCAGTAGATATCATGGATCCACTGTATTGATGGAAGCTAGTTCCAGAGCACAAGAAGGTTGGGGTTTTTTAAAGGAAAAAAATAAGGAAGAAGAAAAAAAAATGCTTACCTAAGAATGATTCTGATTTTTTGTTCTGCAATGCGGGGCCAATAGAAATATTAAAAATGCATTCTCTCTTCTCTGAGTTCTCCAAACTCCAGGAAGCAGATCTATTGTTGTCTCACTGAAACTAATTCAGAATGAGACAATGCCAGTTTTCTAAAATGTCCCCCCAAACATACAATTTTCAACCATCTTTTCATAGTGAAAAAAATCCCTGCTATGGAAAGACTCACAGTGTGCCTGCAAAGTTTCTGGAGTCTACAAGACAATATCATGCTACTTTGTTATTGTGTGATTATTTCACTTTTTGCCTCTTGTGCAACCCTGAAAATTGCAGCTTAGGAAGGGGCATTTAGAATTTCCAGCCAGAGAGAGCTGGTACCCCACTGAACTACAAACCCCAGGATTCCACGGGAGGCAGCCATAGCAGTTAACATGGAATAATAGCGCTATAACAGTGTAGTGTTTCTGGCTCAGTTTGAGGAGTTTTGAGATAGGCCTATTTTGTTAGTACAGTTGATTGCTTCAATCACTCAGAGCAAAAGTTGATAAAGTTGATCGCAGGACTAGATCCTGCAGTAACCTTCATCCAGTCAGGCCTTGAAATCATTACAGCTATCATTGGTGTCTTTATGGAGAACCCTGCTTGACCCAACTCTGCCACCTTGACCTGTGAGGGTCTTATAGGCTAAACTGCACTGACTGTCACTAAATGTGGAGTTCTTCTAAGTGACCTCATGAATCCTATATGGGAGACTTTACTTATTTAGTCTCACTTCTGGGCGATACCTATGAAGTGCACTTTATAAGAAGCTACTCTGTGACATATAACTTTGTGACCCTTGGTGCATCGATTTCTTCAACCAAACCCACCAAAAGTCACTCAGAGTTATCCACCACCATGGAACACCTTCAGACTCCACAGAATCTTCATTTCTGAACTCAAACCCACTCTAATAATACTGTTGTAATGCTCCAAGAGGCATGTGCATATATTATAAATTATTGATTAAACAGAAGATAAACACACCAGTTAAGATCTGTTTGTGGGCAGAAGTTTACATTTACAGGGTTTTAAAGCTTAGTTGCGAACAGTTATTAACCCACCTTCATTCCTATATTATTCATACATCAGACCACAACATGATCTATGCTGGCTAGGATAAAATAATAGAATAAAACTTAACTGACTTCTAACTCTTAACTAAAAGCTCACTGAATAAACTGTTATTACCTTACTCTAACTGACCCTAATTGACTAAAACCTTCATATTTTCAAAACCATGTTCAAACACCCATCACTTTGACTATTACATGCTCGAACTCTCCTAAGAGGCCACTATTTTCTATTTTCCTATTATACGCACCACAGATTACTATACATTGCCTTATTTTCTTTAATATAAACAGAACAACAGTTGTACAAATTCAGAACATTACAGTCCCACACTTTCCATTCTCCATTCTCAATCAGTCATCGAATACCCATAGGAGCAAAATGTCAACTCGGAAGTATTGTGAATTAATTGTGTTCAGAGTAAGTGTGCATAGGATTAATCATAGCCTTAGATCCCTTTGGAATGTTTGTTTGTTTGTTTGGACTGCACTCCTGGGAACAATCAATTCCAATAGCTGTCTTAATTTTATCTGTGCTTAAGCTTTTTTGAGTGATAATTCCTGCAGGGCCAAAATTACATGGGAGTCTTGGGCTGCATCCGCACTGCAGAAATAATCCACTTTGACTCCACTTTAACTGCCATAGCTTATGCTATGGAATTCTGAGAATTGCAGTTTGTTATGGCACCAGAGCTCATTGACTGAGAAGGCTAAATGTCTCATCAAATTGCAGTTCCCAAAATTCCATAGCATTGAGCCATGGCAGTTAAAGCAATGTCAAACTGCATTATTTCTGCAGTGTGGATGCAGCCAGTCTAATTTTGTCTGCTTATTTCAGGCTCAAATGTTCCCCTGGCCTGGTCCTGAAATGGTTTAAGGATCAAGATTGCCAGTTGAGGGAGGGGGTTTAGAGCTCTAAGCTAGAAAGCTCTAGTGTTACACCAAGCGACAAACCCTAGCATTCCATAGGAAGTAGAATAGGGCATGGTAATTGAGTTGTATGAATGTGTCCCAGGAAGGAAAAAGTTGCAGGAAGAGAGAGCTTCTGGTATGCTGTGTTGTTGCAGTATGTCCATGTGAGAAGGAAGCTGCAGAGTGGGGAAAAGAATAGAGGGACAGATGAGGAAAGATGAGAGACAAGAGATGGGATTAGATAGGAGAGAGACAGGAGGAGGAAGAAGACAGACAGAAACATAAGGAGAAAGAGGGTATCTCAGTAAGCCTCAAGAGATAGATGGGTTGGGTATCTCAGTAGGCCTTAATGGACAGATGGGAGGACAAGTCATAAAAGTGGTTTTGGAGTCACATACAGCCTACAAGCCACACTTTCTCCATTCCATTGTATAGGATTTAGTCAGAGTGCCATTGAAATTTATTGAACAAGATGATGAGGATGAGGATGATGATGATGATGATGATGGATTGCGGCAGGAAACAACAACAATTAACAGATAAACAACATTAGTTAAAACACACATCAATTTAAAAGGACAAACAAGATGTACACATATTTAAACAATTCACATTTAATATACATCATTTAAAATTCACAATTTAAAAATCATCTGGATAAGGCTGGTGAAAGAGACTGGTTGTTAATGTTCTTTTAAATGTGAACAGCATGTGCAGCTGCTGAATCTCTTTTAGCAGATCATTCTACAGTCTAGGGTGAAAATGTGCTCTAGCAGATAGTTGCCAACCTAGAGCGTTATCACTTTATTAAACTATAACTATAACTTGGGCACAGGCCCTCCCAGCTGGGTACTCTGTTAATGAGCAGGTAAGGGGGTGGGGGTGTAGTGGCTCTGATTCATAAGAATAATCTCCCCTTGACCAGGATACCTGTCTGGAAAACAGACCACTTTGAGTGTATGTACCGGAGCCTAAGGACTAATGATAGTTTGGGGATTATGTTAGTATACCATCCACCCCATTGTCTAGCAGACTCCCTAACCAAGCTGAGACTCAGAATCTTCTAGTTCTGGGCGATTTCAACATTCCCCTTGAGACCAGTTTATCAAGTACTTATCAAGTACAGGTGTAGCTTGGAAGATCATGGAATCCATAACAAACATGAGCCTATCCCAACTGGTCACCAGGCACACTCGTTGTGCAAGTCATACCCTTGATGCAGTCTTTAGTAAGGAGCAAGAATATCCGTGGCTGGAGATAACTAAAACCTCCGCATTGTCTTGGATGGAACATTTCCTGATCAAGGCTGAACTAAGAGCCACTGTTTGCCCACCTCTACTGGAGGACCCATTAGAATGGTCCGCCCTCGAAGGCTAATGGAACCAATTGGATTCCAGAAAGCCTTAGAGGGTTTAATGGTTAGTAATGCCAATGATTCTGTCGAAGCTTTGGTTAATACTTGAAACACAGATCTCACCAAGGCTATCAACACAATCGCTCCCAAGCGTCCTTTCCAACTCACTTCTAATTGTAAACCATGGTATACTGAAATGCTTAGGAAGGTGAAGCGGGTGGTAGGGTGGTAAGCGAACTGACACTAGTTCCACCTGTGCATAACCCATTACTTAAACCAACAACAGCCTGCTGTGATGCGTTTATCAACTTCTTTGCAGATAAAATCTCTCAGGTAAGAGCCAACCTAGACACTGGTATTGGAACAGAATCAACTGATGAGCTGTGCTAATGATGTGGACAAGCTTATCGGTAGAGTGAGGAAGACAACCTGCCCTCTTGGTCCTTGCCCTTGATGACTGGCCATCCAGGATGGGTAATGCCTTGAGGATGTTTCTAAGACACATAATCAATGCAACCCTTAGGGAAGCTCATGTTCCATCTTATTTGAAGGAAGCAGCGGTTAGACCACTCCTGAAAAGACCTTCCCTGGACTCCCTGGTATGAACAAATATTAGTCAGTCTCTTTACTACCTTTCTTGAGCAAGGTGATCGAGAAGACGGTTGCTCTCCAGCTCCAAGTTGTCTTGGAGGAAAGTGATTATTTAGATCCATTTCAAATTGGCTTTGGGACAGGATATGGAGTTGACACTGCCATGGTTGCCTTAGCTGATGACTTTCATCTGGGCATTGACAGGGGTAGTGTGATCCTGTTGGTGCCACTGGTCCTCTATGCGGCTTTTGATACAATAGATCATGACATCCTCTTGGACTGACTGAGAAGGTTAGGAATTGGAGGCACTGCATTGCAGTAATTCCATTCCTTCCTCTCAGGCAGATTGCAGAGGGTGATGTTCGGGGACAGTCGCTCTACAAGAAAAGAGCTTAATTGTGGCATCCCACAAGGTGCCATTTTTTCCTCAATGCTATTCTCTCTCCATATATATATATATATATATATATATATGAGAAGCCGTTGGGAGAGATCATCTGGAGGCATGCAGCGGGGTGTTATCAGTACGCTGATGACACTCAGACGTATTTCTCCATGCCTTGGTCTTCAGCTCAGACTTCAGATGGCATCTCTCCTCTTAATGACTGTCTTAAAGCAGTAATGGACTGGATGAGGAAAACAGATTAAAACTGAATCCAGACAAAATGGAGATACTCACAGTAGTGGCCACAAACCCAGGTATTGGGAAACAACCTCCAGTCCTAGATGGGGTCACACTCTCCTCAAAGGACTGTGTTCACAGTCTAGGGGTGCTCCTAGATCCATCACGCCAGATGATGAATCAGGTAAATGCAATGGTCAGGAGTGCCTTTTATCAGCTTCGGTTGATACGCCAGCTGCACCCTTTCCTGGAAGTTAGGGACCTTGAAACTGTTGTGCATGCACTGGTTACCTCCTGTCTCGATTTCTGTAATGCACCCTATATTGGGCTACCTTCATGCTTGGTCCAGAAACTTCAATTAGTACAGAATATGGCAGCTAGATTGGTCCCCAGTACAATTAGAAGAGACCACATCTAACACTGATCCTAAGATCACTTCACTGGCTGCCCAACACTTTCTGAGCCCAGAACAAGGGTTTGGTTATCACCTTATCAGTGTAACAAACTATCCCTACAGAATGTACTATTTGAATGACTGAAATAATTAATACAGGAAATTGTTTTTTTTTTCCTGAATTGTCTTAAAAAAATCAGGACCAGGGCAAACAATTATCACTTTTTACTTTTATATCTTAGCACAACAAAATAAAAACAGCAAGAGAAATTACATTTCTATACCACTTATCAGTGAACTAGCACTCCCTAAACAGTTTATAATATGTAAGCCAATTGCTCCCAACAACTGGAAACTCCTTTTACTGGCCTATTAAAGGATGGAAGTCAGGGTGGACCTTGGAGCCCTCCTCTAGGACTTAATTTACAACATTGTGACTGCAGTGCCAGCATTTAACCACTGTGCCACCAGGGCTAGTGGAGTAGTTTAAATAAATCAAGTGTAATTTAAACAAACAAACTAGAAATGAGGCTACATTACATATCAGGGAAGGAAATGTTACACAAACTTGTAGGTAAGTCTGTTAGCAAATTGTTGGCTATACTATATTACTAAAATCCCATTGTTTGGGCAGAGTTCATTTGTACCCCAGTGGCGCACCGCACATTCATAAAAAATAAATTATTTGTACTCTTGCCTCACACACATTCTTATCTCCATTGATCCTGCTTGAGAAGTTTTTCTTTTTCTTTTTTTGTGATGGGTTGAGCACAGCTGGAGAAAACGAATAACTGCTAGCAAAGGTTGTTTTGAAAGCAGGTAGAACAAATAAATATTACATATATGATGCTCTCTGCCTCCTTTCCTTTCCTTTCCTCCCTCCCTCCTTTTTCCTTTTCCCCTCCCTCCCTCCCCTCCTTTTTCTCTCACACAACAAAGCTATCAAACACGACTAACTTCTGGACATTTCAATTATAAACCCACTTATTTGCCATAGCAAATATTTGCTGGCATTCCTGAGAGCAAGTAGGAAGCTAAAACCTATTCTGCAAAGCATAGTGGAGAGAATCCTCCAAAGGCCATTCAAAGACAAAGTGCATCATGTCACAGTGTGTGCTCCAAAAGTGACAACTGTCAACAGTCCTAAGGTTACATTAACATTCCTCTATGCATTTTTGTAGATATTTTAACAATGCAGAGATAGCCCAAGAGAATGCACAGCATGGAAACTGATAGTTATTACCATCATTTACCAGTATACCTTTGTAATTCTGGATATTTTTTGCAGATCCATGAAGAAAGATCAACATTCCCTTATGTGGATATAAAACAAAAGTAGAGATGTGCAAGATATCATATTATATATGGTTTGTAATGTTTCAAAAGTGATCTTTGCTACTGACTACTATTTCTTAAGGTTTCAAAAAGGTTATAGAGAAATGTCAGAAAATGTTGATATGCACCAGTAAATCTGAAAGCCATCTTAATGTCTTCAGTGTCCAAGTGTTATCCTCATTTCCATAATTTAGCAGTAAAAGAGGTTTTCCCTGTCGTGGATGTAAATATCAAAAACAAGCTTTTATCACACAAATATTTCTGATATTTCCCAGTGGGCCTTTCAATATCTTACTAATAAATGCAAAGCTGAAACAAGTTTCTGACATTTGTTTGTTTTATGTGCATCTGTTAGACAAAGAGTTAACACGACATATTCATAATAGACAAATTAAGAGCTGGTGTAAAGAGAAGGCTAGACCAACACTCAAACTTTCAGGATTTAAAATTGAATTTGGATTCACGGTAGCCAAGCTTTCAAATACATTTCTGATAGCAGGGCTGATTTTATGTGAATAATTTAAAAAAAAAAAAACTTTGGAAATATGTAGTGTGCTTTATCTGTGCTATATGAAACCCTCAAATAAATCTAGGATTAAGAAAAAGAAACTTCTAAACTGGAACCTTTGATAACAACATTGATTTGAACCTTGATATCTGCCCTCAAGGCATTTTACAACTTGTAAAATATAATGAACTCATTTAATTCCACAATCATTCAAAGGACATTATGAACTCACATCCTTTTGTCCTGAATAGGATTTCTTTTACATCTCAACTTACTTGCTCTTTGTTGCAGTTTTACTGAACTCAGCTGGGCATCTTATCTATTAACATGTCAAGCTTTTAACTGTAAATTTGGCTAAGGAAAGATGATTGTACCATAGTATAGAGGATCGTGTTTGATCATATGTTTTATTTTCAGCCTTGCTATTAAAGCAAGTGGGATTAGAAATGAACTGTCCCTAGTGTCTTCTCTTCAGCAGCAAAACAAAGAACTTTTTTGACCTACATGACCCACTTTGGATTGCACCATCATCCCAAAGCAAAAATGGAAGTGGCCAGACATCCATTTCTCTATTTACAAGACCTCCTTTTGGGAGGAAGGAAACAAAATGCAGGCAGACCAGTGGCAGTGATTGGTTCCCATGCCAGTAGGACTGTGAATCCATTCCAGTTTTGAATCAGGTCTTTTAAAATGCTCTTTGAGGTGGTGAAATCCATTCCTAAATAGGTCCAGTGTCTTGGATAGTGCCTTTAAAACTAGCCAAGTGATGGAAAGGATTTACAGGACCTCTGACATGGGAATCACCATCCACCACTGCCCTGTTTTACAGGACAATTGTTATTCCTGCAGGAATGACACAACTAATTTTAAGGGCAATGGGGAGGGGCAGGAAGGGGTTTGAGTGGATCTCAGGGGGACTCTGGAGTATAAAGGAAAAACTTACAGGGATAAACATTTCATGGTTTCATTGTATGCAACTTGGATTAAAAATTGGAGGAAAAGGAAAGTAGAAAGGAAAAAAGTATACACAATTTGAATAATTAATTCAGAAAGGAAGAGAAATGGAGGAAAACAAGAGTTTGAAAGGAATGATTAGTAAAATTTATAAAACACTGATGGAAAATAAAAGGAAGAAAATAAAGAAAAATATCTTGAGAGGAGTATGGGAAGAAGAATTAGGATGTAAAATAAGTGATAAGGAATGGCATAAAATTTGGAAACAAAGACATTTAAAGAACTTATCAGAACGGATTAAGGAAAATTATTATAAATTGATTTGAAAATGGTATTTGATGCCAGTGAAGTTACATAATATTGATAAGAATAATTCAAAAAATTGCTGGAGAGGCTGTCAAAAGGTAAGGTCTGATAGGCATATGTGGTAACAATGTAAATATGTACAAAAACTTTGCATACATCTTGGTGTGCACCTCTCAACACGGCATGAGCCATGATGACACACATTGAGTGCAGTGCCCAAACAGTCCTGCATGGAAGGGACATCATGATGCTGCACCATGGTGCTTATGATGCCCCTTCCAGGAAGGTGCTTGGATCAGGCAGCTTCTTTTTGCTCCTTAGAGGGAGTGGATCAGTGCCTCTGCATGCAGCTGCTGTAGCACCAATCCAGGGAAAAAAGGGGTGGCATACAGCTGCCCATCTGTACAGCCCCTAGTTTTGCCAGGCCTAGATCTAAAAGCAATCACGTACCTTGAAGAGCTCAATGGGAATCCAAAGGAGAATTTCAACACAGCAGCTGTTCTAATCACAACTGCAAATGAAACCTGGAGCGGCAACTCCTGAGAAAGTTCAAAGAAACATGAATTCCCCCCAGATCTCAATTTGGCAACATGGCAATACTGTTGTTCTTCTCCTATGATAGCATAGCTAATTGCTTCATGACTCCTTGGCAGGTTTTCCTCTTCCAACTTAACATCTAATCAACATTCAAGTGAACTTAATGAGATTATAAATCAGTCTCCTTTTATCATTAGGCATGTACTACATGGCTTAGACAAAACTACCAACAAGGATGGTGTAGTGCCTCAAAAATTGTAGGAAGGTAAATCCAAGCTTTTGACAAACCTTATGGTGGCTGAGGAGCCAACGTTTAGGAAATAAGATATGCCGAGGCTCTTGCATAGTTTTATCTAGCTGAATACATCAAGGGAATATTTTTAAAAATCCTGATGCAGATTACAATGACATTAACTCATCTGAAATACAAAAGACAAAACAGTACATATCTCTCTGACTTATTGAAAGTCAAAAGTAGTAAGCACAATGGGAAAGATATATCAGATTTTTTTTTTAGCATTTCTGTTGCTTTTCTAAGAGAACGAGGAACAAGGTAGACAGATTAGCTTCCTGTTGAGTTAATCAGGATGGATTTTAGAGTGAACTAGCTGTTAGACTGCAGCCACTTTATGGCCATAAAGGGCATGAACATCAAACTACACAAATATTTCAAAGGCCCAATTTAAAAACAATGTCGGCACTCCCTGCCGAAGAAATTCTGTTGACATATTCTGATCTCCATTATTTCTTTGACAACCTGAAATATATATCCTCTATAAGCTGTTTAGTAGAGAAATGTGCAATTTCAGAATTGGAAAGTAGATTGTAGATTGCTATTTCAAAAACTGAGATAGGCAAGAAACTCAGATTTGTGGCAAATATTTAGCTGGGAGCTGCAACCAGTTGGCTTTTCTAGTGTCTGTCTGTATTTGGGAAAAGCTTCTAAGCATGTTTAAGTTCTTCACATTATAAACTGTACACTTTAAAATATGATAGGCATATGCCCTCCTAAAATTGAATTTTCTTGATTAGTTTGTAGTTGCAGAAAACCAGACATCAATTGTAGTGGGTAAGCCTAGCCTGGTCCTATGAAATCATTGACAGGGTCCAAGTGAGTACTGAGGTGTAGATGCAGAACAAATGAAATAGGTGCTTTAAATGTCCACATAAAATACGACTTCCACTTGCAGATCTTCCATATCAGATTAGGACAGGTGTGTAACAGAACCATTTACGAATTTTTAAACCCAGCTGCAGAATTCTGTGTACAAAGCTGAAGTACAAAAGTAGCTCTTACATGCACTGGCAACTCCACAAAGAGCCCTGGCGGTGCAGTAGTTAAATGCTGGTATTGCAGCCACAAGGGTTGTGAGCTCAATCCCAGGGGGCCAGCCTTCCCGCCTTTCGTAGGTTGGTAAAATGAGTACCCAGCTTCTTGGGGGCAATTAGCTTACAGATTGTAAACCACTTAGAGAATGCTGAGTTCACTGATAAGTGGTACAGAAATGAACATGCTATTGCTATTGCTATTCTAGTGGAAGGACCCAATGATCAGAGCTAGTTATGGGTCACCATTCTTGTACTCATACAATAAATGGGTCAGGATGGAGTATTCAGTGCTATGTGTCTGAGTCCGATATTGCACTGAATCTCTTATTCGTTTGTTCACCCTGTGCATCTCTACTCTTTTACATGAAACGATAGTGTGAAAAGTATGCAAGCAGCAATCTCCCCTGTTCCTCACTAATCAGAAAATCTGCTCTGTACTCCACATGTTTCCATCAATGAGTGCAAAGAGTCAGTGGGATGACTAAGCGCTTGAAGTGGTGACACTTTTTTTCCTCCTATTCCAATTTATATGTGTATTAATATTTTAGTATTATTTCTATATTTTTGTATTTGAATATTTTTAATATTGGCATCTTAAAACACAATGCCTGCCAACATCCCAGGTAAATACCTGGCTGATATACGCATCAATTTATGTGTATATGACTTCATAGAAAATAATATAACTATAAATAACATTTGAATATACCGTATATGCTGTAACAAGATGTTTGACTACCTATAATTAGATCTGTGCTGTTTTATGCCTATCCAAAATATACAACCAGTACCCAATCCCCCAAAAAGGTACGACCTTTTGCCATCATTGACTGATTAATAGACTGAGTGACTGACTTGATATTCTGCACTTTCTCATTAGATCTCGGGATAGATACCAATATGTCCTAAAAAGACATAATTGAAAACAAACAAAAAACAAAACAAACAGCTTCATTTATATACTGCTTCATACCGCCTAAGGAGTGTCTAAGCGGTTTACAACTGTAAGCTACTTGCCCCCAACAATCTGGGTACTCATTTTAGCGACCTCGGAAGGATGCAAGCCTGAGTTGAGCTTGAGCCCTTTTGCTGGTATTGAACTCGCCACCTTATGGTTTTGAGTGAGTGGCTGCAGTACAGGCATTTAACCACTGTGCCACCAGGGCTCATACATCTCTATACATCTCTATACTACCTATAACCACAGGTCCACAAATAGCAAAATTACACATATTTAAATTACAATATCTAAAAAAATGTAATTCATCAGAAGTAACCAAAGAAGCCAAGTATGTGCTAAAAGTGTAACCCTTTGGAAACTGAGCAGCTGCTCCAAGCAGCAAGTGTTGGTTTCCATGTCAGTGGCATGGTGAATATGTTCCACAATTTACTCTGTACATTAAAGGAAACATGCAAAGAGCTGGATCTTTTGAGGGAAAAGATTCAATACCTGGGATATCTCCTTTAAAAACTGGACTAAAATTGAGTTCACAGCCCCACTAATGTGTGGTCAGTACTCACTCTTGGTAACTACTTGTTTCAGATTAACAGTTTCACTTCATTGCTGCCATTAGGCATATCTGACAGGGAGTTTCTCATGTAACAATGAGAAATGGATGGGAACTGCTCAGCCTTGCAAAACATGTGTCCTGTCAAGCCAAATTCCACTACCTACCCATATACTGTAACCTGCCATAACTTCATCCTACCTGTATGTAGAGAGATCTTGTAGCACCTTTGAGAGTAACTGAAAGAAATTGGCAGCATGAGCTTTTTCAGACTTCTGTCTACTTCCTCAGATGCATTTGGGCAAATGCCTCTCCAAATGCATCCTGTATCACCTTTGAGACTAACTAAATGCATCTTTGAGACTAACGGAAAGAAAGAAATTGGCAGCATGAGCTTTTGTAGACTTCAGTCTACTTCCTCAGATGCATTTGGTCAAATGTACTTCCACATGCATCTGAGGAAGTAGACTGATGTCTATGAAATCTCATGCTGCCAATTTCTTTTTTTTTTCAGTTAATCTCAAAGGTGCCACAAGATCTCTCTACATACTGATTCTGCAGACTAATATGGCTATATCCCTCCTACCAGGTACTGTTGAGGCAATGATGAATAAATAAATGGGGGGAAATGTATTGTGCACATGGAGTATACCACTTTTAGTTGTGCAGATCTAGCTTCAGAGCATGGCCATGTTTTTTCTGCAGTTTTCACTCCACACATGTACAGCTGATATTCAAGGTGACTTGCACTTATTGGCTATTATTCAGAGAGTTAATCACTTGCCCAATATTGTTGAAAAACCATGAGCACAACTGGTTTAAAAGCCAATGGTGAGGCATTCTGCAGAACGAAAGTGGTGTAGTGGTTTAAGTGTTAAACTATGACTCTGGAGAACTGCAACTCTCCCTCAGCCACAGAGGAAAGCAAAGGCAAATATCTAAACAAATATTGCCAAGAAAACCACATGATAGGTTCACCTTCGAGTCACCATAAGTCAAAAATGACTTGAAGGCACATAGCAACAGAGAATCTCTATCTCATCTCATATGAATCACTTGGATCAAATCTATTGTCACCTGCTGAGTAGTTATAAGATGCCACACACAGCAGGCGTTTCCTTGTCAGTTGAGATGCCTGCATACAATTGCAACATGAACAGACATAAAAATGGCCAGACATAAAAATGGAAGTGCCTGCTAAGGTTGCTCAATAAGATTTCCAGAGTTTTTCACCTGTAGCATCAGAACCACGGATTCTTCTAAGGTTTATTTGGGATGTAAAACCTTTTAGTAAACTCTAGCAAGGAAGACCATTTGCAGCAGAGAACCATTTACAGAACAAAATGATTGTGCAAGGCACAAAAATTACTTAAGACTTTTTTTTTTTGTTTCCTCAAGTTTTAGAAACAATTTCTCAAGTATGATGGGTCACAGGCTCCAGCAGCTTCAAGTAAAACCAATCTTGAAAAGTGCTACATGAGCTGTTTCATGCTGGCTTTTTTAATAAAACGCTGGAAGATGCAGAGTTCACTGGGATACAGCATCCATTTGGTACAAACCTGCTTGGGAGCAGTAAATCAACAGACTTTTTCTGTTAACGGATGTCAGAAAAGGTAAAGGCCACAACTAAAAGCAATAAAGGTGCTATACAATATGTGCTTTAAGCTCCTTTTGTGAATGTCTATTAACCAAAGTTAATGAACTGGTGGATGATGCTCCCAACATTTCCCCCCATTTCTGTGGTCTCAGCACCAATAAAGTTCTCTATGCTCCCGTATCCCTGTTTTAACTTAGAAAATTATTTTTTGCCTTGAAATGGAAGAATGTAATGAATGTGTACTGTAGTATTCAAACAGGGCGTTCAAATGTTTGGAACAATGCTCAAGCACATTTATAGTAAATTATCTTTAAAGCCCAACATGAAGCATTAATATATATCTTGCACTATATCTGATGAGCAAGCATGTTTTTTCTAAAGTAGAGATGAGACTCCCAGATATTGCTGAACTACTCCTCCCGCAAAGGTTCTCCACACCTGTTGGAAAGAAAGCCAGAGTCCTTCTAGATTACTTTGCTTCTGCAAAGTAGATGTTTATGTTGGGCCAAGATGCAGAATTGTCCTATCTTTGACAAATGCATAATAATACAAAAGCCCAATCTTGTTTTCTTTCTTTTGTTTGTTCTAGTCTAGCTTTAATGAAATACCAGCAAAGTTAAACATCATTTCCAATCCTTGGACCACCTTCCTTGTACCTAGTTTCAATCCCCGTCATCTTGGCCAATGGTAAAAGATAAAACGAACTGCAGTTCAAAACATTTGGAGAGCACCAAGTTGGAAAAGATAGATCAAGGACATATCTTTTTCTTTTCCAACTGCATCATGAAAGAAAAATTCTGTCCCTACCTTCCCATTTAGATATTTCTGGTGCCTTTTAAACATCTGGGAATTTACTAAGAACCACGTATCTATAAATAAGGGTGAACTTCTCCTAACATTGTTAAATCGATATTGTGATGTATGTGAGATCAAAATTACAATCAATTACACGAGAAAGAATGAAGTTCAGAAAGGATAGGCATGGATGCAGAAAGACTGGGGCACAGATTTGAAGAGCTGCCATGTTCATATCTGAATATGAAAGAAATATAAAATATAAACAGTTCTGTCTACAAAGATCTTCCTGCTAACACCTACAGTTACTGGAATAAAGTTCTTGCTGTCAGAAATACAGAAGACTGGTTCTCTGAACTGTGTAGGGAAAAGGCAATTCTTGACACTAGTTGAAAATGTACAAAAGCAGATGAGTAAGAGGCAGTTTCAGAATTTCCTGTTGTTGATGTTCTCTTTTTACAGTGGCCATTTTTAGTTAAGGCTCTAAAAGCCACACCTGCCACAACATGGTAAGATGTCACCCCACTGTGGTTCATGGGGCCATTTCCTCAATGCCATTAATAATAATACGAGGGAAACGGGTTTCAGTGAGTTAGAGAAAATGACCCAATCCACATGATGAGTCACTGTCCATAACTGGTTCATATGAAAGCTGCCCCAGCTGTTTAATTTAAAGCTGTCTAATTTAAATTTTCTATTTATGAAGATCATAATTTTCCTTGCTGACCCCAAAAGTGTCAAAAGATACAAAAAGGGAAAATGCAATGGACAGAACAGATTATCTAGATCTATTTCAATCTGGTTTCAGACCTGGCTATGGAAGAGAGACAGCCTTGGCCGCCTTGGTGGATGACCTACACAGGGAGCTAGACAGAGGGATTGTGTTCCTGTTAAGAATATAATAATGATAAAAATGATGATTTATTTATAGCCTGCCCATTCATAGAGAATCAGGGCGGGTTACAACAGTAAAAGAATACATCACAAATCAAACAAATATAAAAAATAATCCCTTCCCAACCCCCCATCCCACTCCTAAAACCAAAACAATATAAAATAGATTACAATATAAAAACAATATCACTATAAAATCAACTAAAAACAGGGAAGGAGTTTGATGGAAGAAGAAGGCGCAACCAACTGTCATAAGTCGGGGAGGGGAGATTAAGTTGGGAAAGCCTGCCAGTAGAGATCTGTCTTGACAGCCTTTTAAAAGGCCGTTAAAGAGGAAATGTGGCAGATCTCCTCTGGCAGGTCATTCCATAGCTTTGGAGCAGTGATGGAAAAGGTCCTCTGAGTAACTGGGTCAGCCAGGATTTTTTAGGCTTAAGTAGGTTCTTCCCAGAGGACCATAATGTGCAGGACAGATGGTATTTGTCTTTCCCGTAAGTAGTCTGGACCCAAGCCATGTAGGCTCTCGTAAGTAGTCTGGACCCAAGGCATGTTCTGCTGGATCTTGCAGCAACTTTTGATACAAATGACCATGGTATTCTTCTAGGCTGCCTAACTAGTATGGGAATTGGAGGTGCTGTTTTACAGTGGCTCCATTCCTTTTTAGAGTGGTGAACCCAGAAGGTGGTGCTAGGGGACTCCTGCTCAATCCCTGGCCATTGGCCTGTGGGGTCCATCAAGGTTCTGTTTCGCCCCCTATGCTATTCAACATATACATGAAAGTACTGGGAGAGGTTGTCTAGTAGGTGTCGCTCTACACTACTATGCCTTTCCACCTCAATCCAAGGAGTCAATCCTGGTCCTAAACCAGTGTTTGTCATCAGTAGTGGAATGGATGAGGGCAAACAAATTGAAACTTAATCCAGACAAGACAGAGGTGCTCCTGTCAGTTGGAAGGGAGATTATGGAATAGGGATCCTGTTTGTGTTAGATGCAGTGGGGTTATGCTCCCCCCTGAAGATGCAGGTTCATAGTTTGTGGGTACACCTGGTCTCAGATTTGCACCTGGAGGCCCAGGTCTCTGCAGTAATCAGGAGAGCTTTCCAGACAAAATTTAAAACTTCTGCACCAACTGCACTTGTTCTTTGAGATGATGGATCTTTCCTCAGTGGTACATGCCTTAGTTACATCCTGTTTGGACTACTATAACACGCTGTACTTGGGGTTGCCTTTGAAGAGTGTTCTGAAACTGCAGCTGGTCCAAAGAGCTCCAGCCATGGTGTTAATGGGGTCAGATTACAGAGACCACACATTGCCCCTGTTGAAACAGCTCCACTTGCTGCCAGTTTATTTCCAGACAAAATTCAAAGTGCTGGTGATGACCTATAAAGCCCTATATGGCTAATGTCCAGACTATTTGGTAGACTGTATCTCTCTGTATGAAGTGGCCCAGGCTCTGAAATCTTCAGGAGAGTCCTTTCTCTCAGTCCTACCACCACTGCAACCATGGCTGGGGCGGGGGGAGGCCTGAGAGATGGCCTTTTTGGTCGCTGCCCCTAGACACTGGAAGTCCCTTTCCAGGGGGACCAGGATGGCCCCTTCCTTTTTGTCCTTTTGCTGGCAGTCTAAGGCCTTTTTGTTTAGACAAGCATATAAAACAGAAAGTGTTTAAACAACAAGCTGGGGTGGTGTGTTGTTTTAATGGGTATAGTTTTCAGGTACTTTTATCTTTTTAATTGTATTCTATTTTTAAACAATTTATCTAATTTTCAACGGTTTAATTCTCTTTTAATTGCCACATTGCTAAGTTTTTAATTGTATTTTTGTAAGTTTCTAATTGTCAGTTTTGAGACTTTTAATTGTAAGCTTTGGGTCCCAATTTTGGAGGAAAAGTGAGAAAATAAATAGCAATATCAAGTACATCTCTATATTGCTTACAAGTGCATTTAAGCAATCGCTAAGCAGTTTACAATGTGTACGCTAATTGCCCCCAACAAGCTGGATACTTATTTTAGTTACCTTGGAAGGATGCCAGGCTGAGCTGATCCTGAGCTCCTGGCTGGTATTAAACTCACAACCTTGTGGTTTATGAATGAGTGGCTGCAGTACAGGCATTTAACCACTGCGCCACCAGGGCTCCTCTTAAAATAGGTGGAGTTGCCAGTGAAAGTATTACAATATAACAAATGATAAATAAATAAATAAATAAATAAACAAGAAAGGAAAGGAAAGAAGAAATGCTCGTGGTCACTTCATTCCTTGGAGTGTCATGGAATGAAATGCCAGCAACAAAAGCAAATCAAAGGCCTGCCTTAAAAAGGAAACAAATTAAAATGAAATTCAAAGAGGATCAAAAAAGGAGGGGAATTGAAATTGTAGTTAATGAATTGGGTGTAATTTGGTGGCAACAAGATAGGAAGAAGATATCAAAACTCTATAATATGCTACTTAATGGGGCCCTAGAGAAAGAAATTATAAAAGAAAGCATGATTCGCTGGGCACATGATGTAGGCCATGTAATCACTGATGAAAAATGGCAAAAAGCTTGGAAAAACACTAATTGTTTTACAGCTGCCCAAGCTTTAAAAGAAAATTATCTAAAAATCACCAACAGATGGTATCTTACCCCAGTGAAACTAAAGAAGATTTATAAAACAGCAGACATGAAATGTTGGAGATGTAAACAACAAGAAGGTACGCTCTTACATATGTGGTGGACGTGTGGAGAAGTTAAAAATATTGGTATGAAATACATGGTGAAATCCAAAGAATGTTTGATTGCAAGTTCAAAATCGAGCCCGAAATGTATCTACTTAATATGTTATTTTCAGCAGATATGGTGGTTGTTAAAAAGCATTGGAGGATACTATTATATTTAATAACTGAGGCTAGATTGGTTATTGCAAAATACTGGAAAAGCTGTGATCCACTAACTATAGAAGAATGGATGGCAACATCTCAGGAACTGAAAGAGATGGACAGGCTTACAATGCTCCTAAATAACAGACCAGAGGAAGAGTGGAAAGAAGAATGGTACCCAGTAATAAAATTTTGGGGTGACCTACTGGACATCAGAAAGAAATTATTGATATAATAAGAGATTATATCAACATAATTTCGAATTGTGTATATATTGTTTAATCTGTAAATTCAATCTGTAAATGTCATAAATAAACAAGTTAAATAAATAAATAAATAAATAAAAAAGAAAAAAGGAAACAGAATAATAATAATACATTTTATTTCTAGTCCGCCCCTCTGAACAAAGCAATCGGGGAAGATTACAACAGAAGTTAAAAACATAACAGATTAAAATATTCCCATCCATCCCCACCTCTCCCCCTAAAAAGGATTAAATCAACTATAGATTAAAACATATACAATAAAAACATGTGCAATGGGTTAGGCCAAAAATACCTAGACAAGGATTTCTAGCTCTAGTCAGGAAAGAGCAGACAGGCGGAGGTTGGGGAGGTCTATACCCTGATTCGGAGCCGGGGGTATTAACTAGTGTCTGGAAAGGCCTGCCGGAAGAGATGTGTCTTTAAGGCTTTCTTGAAGTTATAAGACGCATCTCATCCGGCAGGTCATTCCACAGCTTGGGGGCGACTGCAGAAAAGGCCCCCTGGGAGGTCTGCACCAACCTGGTTTTCATGGGCTGTAATAGATTCCTCCCAGAGGACTGGAGCGTGCGGGGGGGGGGGTTCATACGGGAGGAGGTGGTCCCTTAGATAAGATGGACCCAAGCCATGTAGGGCTTTAAAAGTTAAAACCAACACCTTGTACTGTGCCCAGAAACTGACTGGAAGCCAGTGGAGAGCTGTAAGCACAGGTGTTATGTGCTCTCTCCTGGATGTTCCTATAATAAGTCTGGCTGCCATGTTCTGGACCATTTGTAGTTTCCGGGTTAAGCACAAAGGTAGCCCCATGTAGAGTGTGTTGCACTAGTCCAACCATGAGGTTACCAGAGCGTGTACCACAGTTTCCAGGTCCCTCACCTCCAGAAAAGGGCGCAGTTGGTGTATCAGCCTAAGCTGATAACAGGCACTCCTAACTGTTGCATTCACCTGACTAGTCATGTGAAGCGACGGGTCAAGAAGTACCCCCAGACTGGGAACAGAGTCCTTCAAGGAGAGTGTGACTCCATCGAGGACTGGAAGTTGTATTCCCAGACCTGGTTTTGGGCCTGTGACTGTAAGTACCTCCGTTTTGTCTGGATTTAATTTCAATTTGTTTTCCCTCATCCAGTCCATTACTGCTGAAAGGCAGTCATTGAGAGGAGAGATGAGGTCTGAGTAGACGATCTGGTTATGGAGAGGTATATCTGAGTATCATCAGCGTACTGAAGACATTGAGCTCCATGCCTCCGAATGACTTCACTCAGCGGCTTCATATAGATATTGAATAGCATCGGGGACAGGATGGCGCCCTGAGGGATGCCACAATTAAGCTCAGTTTTAGAAGAGCAACTGTCCACGAGCCTCACCCTTTGGTACCTACCAGAGAGAAAGGACCGGAACCACCAGAGCGCGGTGCCACCGGTCCCCAACTCTCTTAATCGATTCAAAAGGATGGCATAATCGATTGTGTCAAAGGCCGCTGAGAGATCCAAGAGCACTAACAGGGTCACACTACCCCTGTCCATGCTCAGGCGGAGGTCATCAGTCAGAGCAACCATGGCTGTCTCCACTCCAAATCCTGCCCTGAAACCGGTTTGACATGGATCTAGATAATCGGTTTCATCCAAGACGGCTTGGAGTTGGGAGGCGACTGCTCTCTCAATCACCTTGCTGAGAAAAGGTAGCAAGGACACTGGTCTGTAGTTGTTCCTGTCCAGGGGATCAAGAGAAGGTTTCTTCAGGAGGGGCTTCACGACCACCTCCTTCAGAGAAGATGAAACAATGCCTTCCCTGAGAGACACATTGATCACCTCCCAAAGGAATGTTCTCAATGCGTCCCCTCCCTTCCTTGACCACCAGCCAAGATGGTCCAGGATCGAGAGAGCAAGTCATCTTTGTCACACATCCAAGGAGCTTGTCCACGTCATCAGTACTCACAGATTTAAATTCATCCAGTAAACTGACAGCAACGGAGTTACTGGACACCTCACCAATGGGCACTGAACAAATATTGGTGTCCAAGTCCAATGGGCACTGAACAAATATTGGCATCCAAGTCGGCTCTGATCCGAGAGATTTTGCCTGCAAAGTGGATAATAAATGCCTCACAGCAGGCTGTCGTGGGTTCTAGTAAGGGATTTGGCTCAGGAGGTACCTGCATCAGCTCCCCCACCACCCTGAACAGCTCTGCTGGGCGGGACTCTGCAGACGTGATACGTGCAGAGCAGAGAGATCTCCGCATAGCTGCGAAGCCGCCTTACCATAGCTGCGAAGATGCAGTCTATAGCAAGTTCTGTCAGATGGGACGCCAGTCTTTCACCATTCGCATTCTAGTCGTTGTCCAATTAAGCCAACTGTGATGATTTATAGTGAGGTGTAGATCAACAAAACAAATAAGTATATCGCACTGTGTTCTGGCAACGTTCTGGGTTCTAAATGAGAACAGAACGGAACACAGTATATTGCACAGCAGGATTCCCCTTCAGTTCCCATATGGTGCCCAAAGTGTCCTACGACCATCCCAGAGTGAGAACTGTTAAAAAGGGTTCTCAGCCAACAGGAACGTTATCAGACTGTTCCAGGTGAAACCAGTGCGATATTCCAACAACCTCCAGTTCCGTCCTTGTGTTCTGATTGGCTATCAGTTTCCTGCTCTCTTGTCCCAGAACGTCTGCAATCTCTACTGTTCTTCTGGGTATAAAGTGAGGAGGGTGCCACAAGTAGTGTTAATATTTAATTATATTTTTATTCATGTAATACTTTTTTTCTGAGAAAAAGAATGATCATGATGTAAACATCTTGGTAGCATGTTTTTGGATGGAGACTCCCCCTCCCCTGTATACTGACCACCTAATAGACAAGAGCGAAGCCAGGGAAAGGGAGCATCCCTCAGGGCAAGCAGAGGGATAGGTGTGTGTGTGTGTGTGTGTGTGTGTGACCCAGGCAAGGACACCTCTCTCTGTGTGTGTATATGTGTGTCAGGCAGGCAGGGATGCCTCTTTGTGTGTGTGTGTACCATCTCCTTCCCTTACTACTGTTCCGTCAAGATGGGATGGCGATGGGGAGGAGAAGGGACTCAGAGGGACTAAGGCACCTTTTGCCTTTTCCTCCCCATTCTCTCCTTGGGCTTCCCATAGAAAAAATCAGAGAGGGAAGGGTCTTGGAGGAGCCTTCCCCTCCTCATTCTCTCCTTGGGCTTCCCATAGAAAGGATCAGGGAGGGAAGGGTCTTGGAGAGGCCCTATCCTCCCCATCCTCTCCTTGGGATGCCCATAGAAAGGATGGGGAGGCAAAGGGTGTGTGTGTAAGACAGAGGGGTGTGTGTGTGTGTGTGTGTGTGTCAGGGAGGCAGAGATGCCTCTTTGTGTTTGTGAGTGTCAGGCAGGGGTTTATGTGTGTCAGGCAGGGCTGCCTCTGCCTGTGTGTGTTTCCCTGCCGCCTCCCACTTTCCAAACTGCAGCTCTTCTCTCCCTACAACCCCAGAGCCTTGGACCAGTCCCCTCCAAAAGTTCCCCCACAAACAGAAGTGTCCTCTGGCTGGGTCTCTTCCTCCTCCTCCTTCCCTTTGGCTCCATCTTGCCTTTCTCTCCCTGCCTGTCACGCTTTATGGGCAGCTACAGCGAGCCAGGCAGGGAGGATGTCCAACCCATAAAGTGATAAGATCATAGAGTAATGACATCACTTACTTCCGCGGTACTAAAATCCTTGCAACAACAGTACGCATGCACAAAATAAGGACTGCTTAGGAACGATCTCAGCTGTAGTACTGCAGTGCGATAAAATGGGTTCTCATAATGTTACCTTAACATTACAAAATATCGAATGCAGTAACACCCGCTCCAATATCGTTTCTACACGGTATGTTATAAGAACACTTTGGAAACGATACAGGTACTAGTATGACAAACTTAAAAGTAATTACTTTGTGGGTGAAACAACAGTGCCAAAACTTCCATTTACATTCCTATGATTTCATTTCTCATTTCTTGAACTTTGGCTTGCATGATGGACTATTGTCTTCAATGATTCCCTGACTGGATTACGTTTCTGTTCAGACTGCCTTTCATGTTTATATCTTGGATTGCTTCATCCATGCTTCTGCTCCTATGGACCGTCTGTGTGTGACTTGGAACTGACTTGGTTTCTCCATTGTTGTGTTAAGCAATCCAATACACAATGAGATGCACAAACAGATCTGCAATTGAGGAAATTCTGCTGCCAATTTGAGCAAGGGCAGATATGAAATCTTACATTTTTAAAAAATCCCTGATTTGCACATTTATTCAAACAATTTACCTAATTCAGAAATTTACCTAATGTATTCAAAATGTTCCCATTTACCAGTGTGTGTGTATATGTGTGTGTGTGTCTGCCCCCCCCCTGCCCCCAGTTTCGCTCACTTGAGTTCTTTACATCTCAAAATGTCTGGGTTATTTTGTACTGACTTTATTTCTTGGAAACTCCCTGTAAGATTCGCAAATGCTTGAATGCTTGAGCTGAAGTGTATATTTTCTTGCAACAAGCTGCAAAACTGCTACTTTGATCAACATCCCTCTGTCCAATAAAATTTATTTCCATATCTATCTCAAATGTTATCAAATGGAACAAACAACTGCCTTGCACATCTGGGTTTGTGGTTTCTACTCCTTCTGAGATTCCAATAAAGGGACAAAGAGGGATGAGGACTTTGTTAATACGCCATCATGCATAATTTTTGCAAGAGCAACCAGTCAATAATAAATGCACAATATTCAAATGCTTCCAACAGTTGCAGTCACAACTGCAACCTTTCTCCATACTCTGCAATCAGTATTGCCAGTGACAATGAGTGAAAAACCTAGAGCCATAAAAATCATGTGGATGTTCACGTGAATTCGACCCACTGAGCAAGAGAAGAGAGGAAAAGACCAGAGAAGTCCTTTTTCATATATCAACCATTGCTGGGAAAGGCCTTTTTCTTGAAAAGCAGTTTAATTTCCATTTAGATTTCCATAAGCTTATTTATTACATCAAACTGGGAATTAATGCTATCCACCTACTTCCACCAGACAATTACATGAGCTTTAATATATCACATCTTTCAAGTCTTGAGACTGAATTGAATTAACCGGATGATATTCAATTTGCTTCATTATTCTGATACCATTGTTGTTTCGCCATTTAAATCCCTCTCATGCCCAGTGCTGGGAAGGAATTAGGCAAACAGCAAATCTGAGAAGGAGCATTTTTAATTTATGTATGTCAGCATTACAATGTTTAATGTGCCAGGAGAGGAATCACTGTTACATTTTGCATGCTGGCAACTTTTCCCTAGGTGCCATCTCATTAAGTGTTATTTGCTTTGTATTACCAACACAAAACCATGACATTTAAAAATAAGCAGCCATTAAAAAATGTAACCACAGTTCAATAGTTTTGACTTCCCCTTAGCTTATGCAACACAGTGAACAACTTTGTACCAGTCTATACGACAGCAATGGCAAACCTCCTTTGAATTAATCTTGCCAAGAAAACCCCATGATAGGTTTGCCTTAGGGTCACCTTAAGCTGGAAATGATTTGAAGGCACACAACAACAACAATGTATGACAGCAAGACTGTTGTGAAATTTCCCATATCCTGGCAGCTAGTAGCTTCCATGTGAGTGGTATAGTGAATCCACTTTGGGTTCTTTTTTTAGTCCGTAAAATGTCCTAAAGACACCAGATCCTGTCTGATCTTGGAAAGTAAAGAGGTCAGATCTGGTTAGTAAATCAGATCAGATGATTTATTTACAGTCTGTTACCAAAATAACCTGGTTAGTACTTGGATGGGATGTTGTCAAGGAATACCAGGTGCTGTGGGCTACATTTCAAAAGAAGATATTAGCAAAACCACCTCAGAGGATTTCTTTCCTAAGAAAACTCTATGAAATTAATGGAGTTACCATAAATTGACAAGTGACTTGAAGACACACACACAGACATACTTTAAAGAAGCAATCCAAGTTATTAAACTTTGACTCCTAAATAGATTCAACACCTTGAATAGTTAAGGTTCAACTAAGTAGATTTATTGACATGGAAACCGCCAGCCACCTCTTGGTACATAGTCAAAAATGAATATATTGAAAAAGGAGCCAGAACATGTTTTCTGTGTTGCTTTATTTCCATAGATGTGCAACAAAGGCAAAGGCCAACAGAAGTAAAGAAGGCAAAGCCTCCTGGGAAGAGAGTTTGGAATTAGCACTCATTCGCCCATTCAGCATCATTTGTATTTCTTAAAATGTCTCACCATAATCTGAGGTTAGGTATAATGTGAGATTTCCTTTTAAAACATGAAACATTCCCCCCCCCCCCCCCCCATAAAAGTGATGCCTAAAATTGAAGCTTTTTTGGCTTGAGCTTAAAGCCAAGCAGAGATAGGAGGGGGGAAGCTAATTTCTAAATGCAGCTATTTCAGGAGCATGCAGAAGTTTCCCTAAAATAAAGACTGGTGCATCTGTTGGTAATAAAGCATGCTCTTTACCAGACCAAGTCTGAAAGGTGAAAAAAGGTGATCATTAACTGAGCATCCCCTAAATTCCATATCCCATTATAAAGTGAGACACAAGTCTCTCTCAATAACTCATCCCTCCAACTGCCTTTTAAACATTGCTTTAAAATGTTCATCTCCCATTATGTAGGAAAGTCATATATACATTGCTGTCCTCATAATGTGACCTTGAGACATTGCTGTAGCTGTTTGCTCCATTTCTCCTCAGTGCTATTTTTACTACCCTTTGGTAATATTTTTAAAAATCTCTTATGTTGTCTTAAATTGGCATCATTTCAGGAAAGCTTTCTTCAGTTCCATATTGCAAAATGCAGACTGGAGCCTGAAATGTCTAGCCAGAGAAAGGAGTACTTTGGAGCCATTGAGGATAAACATTCTCTCACTCCAAAAGGCCAATTCCTAGGGGAAACTAGAGTGCAGGGGGTAGGAAGGGGAACAAACATCTTAATAGAGTTTAAGAGAATGGTATGAACAACACAGTCCAATTTTAGGGACAGATTCAGAGGATGTTTCTCCACCGAATAACCAGTTTTTAAATGGTCTGGTTCTACAGTTAGGCAGAAGAGGCAGCCACCCAAAGCAGCAATTTTTGCATATTATGAAAGAGGAGCTTAATGCAATTGAAATCCACAAACACCTGGACAACTTCAACAAGAAAGACGAAACCCTGAAAGTAAACAAAGGGACTTGACAGACCGCCCTGAAAAGGCGGGCTCGAAGCACCCGTTTTTGCTCCTGAGAGAGGCCCAGCAGCCAAACCACACGGCCTCCTTCCACATCAAAAAGAACCTTCTAAAAGAAGGTTCTTCTTGGTGCACGTAGCGGATGCCATGAGTGCACCATTGGTGCACTGTCATGTGTCAAATATGTATGTATGGCACCGCAACATGCAGACGCTGTGCCACACTTGTGTCATGATGGCGCCACCCATATGGACAGGAGGCTGCCATAATGGCGGCACCATTACATACTAGGGTTCGGGAGCGTGCGGTCGCTCTGCTCTTCTGAACCCTAATTTTGGCCCAAGGCCGGTGCTTTCCAGCAATCTGTACTGGACCAAAGTTTGGCTACAAGTCTTGAAAAACATCAATATCCAGACTCAGCACATGCAAATGAACATCACCCAGGGTCAGAGGCTTTCCCAGCAGACAATGGATCACTAATTAAATAGAGGCTTTGCCATTCAGCAACAGACCAGATTAACATCTAAATCACACAGATTAACATCTAAATCACTTCCTTTCGACCAAGGTTCACACAATATATATACCCCATTCACTTTCATGCCACAGTTCTCTGAAGATGCCAGCCACAGATGCTGTCGAAATGTCAGGAATAAACTCTTCCAGATCACGGCCACATAGCCCAACCTCCCCCCCCCCAAGCTATTTACTTTGTTACTATTGTATTTCTAAAGCCAGCTATGGGAAAAATGCTTGTGGGGTTTTATGCTTCACATGTCAAAACAACTTGCCCGGCCTTGGCTTCTATTCCCCCTTATGTGGGTAACAGGTAAAGCAACAGTACCATTTGATGCTCTGTCTCCCGCAGCAAATATCTGAGACTACATTTTATTTTATCAACCTGGTTTTCTGAAAAACTCCTTGAAAAAGGAGTAAAATGTGGTTTGGTGACCCACAGTCCTTTCACACCAAACAGTTTCTCACAGAAGGCTAGTAAAGTGCATTTACAGTTAGATAATAGTGTCTTTGGCGGTACTTCTGGGGCCATTTGATTCTTAAACCAGGAGGATTGTGATCTGTGATGTTGCCATCTAACTTGCAGAAGTACTCTATGTAGGCTAGCCAAACTCACTGCCATTGCTGTGCACTGCTGTCACATTCCCTTGGGAATGTCCATTTGACATTTGTGAGGAAGACGTCTTCTTATGTTCAGATATGTGCATGTAGACCTACACATATGAGACACCCTTGATTAAATAGGACCCCTCCTTATGTGGAGGTCCTCCATGAAAAACTCTTTCTGATGCAAGACAAAGGAGTTTATCATACGATGGAATTAGGGGGTATAATGCAATGGCAATCCGAACACAATCATGGGATTTCACGTTATTGCGAATGAGTGTATCTCAAGCAATTTCGGGCAATGGGAAGTCATTTCGAACGCAATCATGGGATTTCACGTAATTGCGTATAAGAGTATCTCATGCAACTTCGGGCAATAAGGGGTCATTTTTGGGAAATGGGAAGTCATTCTGAAAGCATTCTGAATGCAATCAGATTTCATGTAAATTCACTGAACTAACGAATTCACGTAATTGCGAATTGGCTCCATTTGCAATTGAGAGAAATTCCTTCCATGTGATAAACTCCAAAGGCAAAGAAAAGAACTGGGTGTGCAAACTGAATGTAGCATATAAGCCTTTGGAGGAAGAGAATATTACAAAATTGATCTCAGCCATCTATTTACCACTTATAGCTGAGGTACAAATATTAACTTTCAAGAGGCCCCCATCAATCGGAAAATTTTGAGTGGAAGGATCTTCCAGTTTTATGGTTTGATTCCACTGTACTTATTTCCCCAGAAGTGTAGGTTTGTTCTGATTCTAACAATAATCACATTGCAGTTTATATCAGTTTAGAATTATTACTATTATTTTTAAAAAAATCTGCAATGTACGTAGGTTAAATAAAGCCAACATGACAGATGATTTGTTTTCTCCCCTTTAGGAACTGTGGAAAAAAAGACCAACAAGCTTTTAGGCCCAAAATGTGCTTTGATAGGTTAGAGAAGGATCTTCAACAACAAAAAGTATTCGGGGGGGGGGGGGGGAGTTTTAATTTTGATTTAGTCTAAAAGAAAGCATATAATTACTTAATATTTATTTCAACAAATGTCCTGTGAATATCCACTTTTAAAATTCATTTACTGTGCCATGGCTCTGCACCTCTTTGGGGGAAAATCTTCTAAAGAGCAATTCAGTCATAAGTCTTGTACTATCTCTTTAAAGTACTTGCCTATTATCTCTAGAGATGTAAAAGATGATACTCCAAGGCACCATGGGACAAAATGTGCAGTTCAGCCAATGCTCCATTGTCTAAAGTGTAATTGACAGAAAGAATTTTTTAAATGTATGCAAGTGCTAGCTCCTGGTGCCAGATGCCATTTTGGCAGATCTGGCTCAACCCCAGTCCAACCAGCCCTTAGACATTTGAAAACTGATAGTATGGAACTGGAGAAATTAGTGGGAAATGAGAATGTTTAAGTGTTTATTGAGCATTGGAGTTACTCAATTGTGCCTATCAATCTTATTGAAAACAGTTTTGCTCTTATTGAAGCTCAGTTTTGGAGAGCTACCAGCTTTGTTAGAACAAATTTGAGAAAGAAGCAGGAATGGTCCTCAGATTGGTGTTGTGATTTACATTGGTGTATGAGCCATTGGGTTGTCCTGTTAATTAATGGATGATGATTAATAAAAGAATTGTTTCTGTGCAGTAGAGAAATGTAACTGATTCCTGTGGAATTCAGATAGCCATTTTAGTCTGATTTAGCATGAAGAGACAATAAAGGCACCCAATGGCTCCTTTGAGACTAACTAGGAAGAAGAAATGTTTGGCATAAGCATTTTGAATAAACTGCCACTGATACAGAGTGTAAGCAAGGATCAAAGTATGCGTTTTTCATTTGTTTGACTCTTTTAATCAGGCTACCGATCAGGCAGTCTACACTATTTTGTGTAATGTTGAGGGAATTTGTGCAGTTCAAATATCTATTTAAATGCCCATGTTCACAAGTGTATACACAGACACAGACACACACACACACACATAGACACTTATATCCCAGATAATAGCTACAAGAAATCTGTCCATAATCCTGACAGCCAAATAATACTGCTCATTATTTATTAATGATAGCTGATGTCTTAAAAGCGAACATTTATTTTGATATAACCTTTGCTGGATTAGAAGCCATTTGTTAAATGTTTAGTGCTGCCTTCAGTGAAAGCTGTGTGTCAGTCAGTTTGGGAGAAGCAAAGGAAGGAAGTGTCCATAAAAGGTTTATAAGACTATAAAAATTAAATGGCAGCAGTAAAATGTATATCATCTATATGCAAAGCTAAAATATATACAGAAGGAAACGCATGGCCAATTTTTAATAGCAATAATAGGAAGCAATCAGACTGGCATTCATGATAGTTTGGAGAGGGGAAAATGGCATTTGCCGGGTTGAATTTATGTATTCCTTTTGTGGTCATTATTTTTGTTTGTTTTTATGTTCAGTATTAAGCCAGCCCTTCCACTTTCATTTTTGACCTTCCTTAGTAATTGTTTCAAGTCTAATATTTTCCACTAGTAGTATGGGGTTGTCTGCATATATTAGACTGTTGATGTTCCTTCTTCCTATCTTCACTCCTCCCCCTTCTATGTCTAAACCAGCTTTTCTTATTATATTTTCTGTGTATAAGCTGAACAAGTAGGATGATAGGATGCAGCCTTGCCTGACCCCCTTGCCAGTTAGGAACCATTCCGTTTCTACATATTCTGTTCTAACAGCAACCTAACAATTTATCATTGGGACTATGAGATGTGGTGGCAATCCCATGATCTTAAGAGTCATCTGTAACCCTTCATTACCTCAAAGTAATAATAATAATTAACAATAATAATAATTTCTTTTGCACCTTTTGTCAAGGCTCAAGGGAGGGTACAACATGTTAAAATACAAAACATAATTAAAAACATATAAACCCATGGTTAAAATACAATACTATAAAAATCATTAAAATACACTCATAAGAATACATATACAATTAAAAAGTCATTTAAAATTGAATGGGTAGGCCTGCCAGAAAAGATTTTCAGCTCCAGCAATCCGGGGGCAGAAGATGAAAAAAAATCCTCTGGAAAACCATTGCCAGTCTAGTTCTTGCTGGTTGGAGCAAATGTTTCCCAGAGGACCTGAGTGTCCAGGGCGGATTGTACAGGACAAGGCAATCCTGTAGGCAACCTGGACCCAAACCATATAGAGCTATAAAGGTAATGAACAATACTTTGTCCTTTGCCTGTGAACCAATTGGCAGTCATTGGAGTGATTTTAAGATCGGTGTGATGTGATCACTCTTGGATGTACCTGTAATCGGTCTGAATCAGTTGCATGTTCTAGACTTGGTACAAAGGTAGCCCAAAGTAGAGAGCACTTGAGGTTACCAGTGAATACACTCCCATCTTTAGGTCCTACAGTTCTAGGAAGGGGACAGTAGAAATATCAGCACTCCTGATCATCACAACAGGCACTCCTGATCATCACATCTGAGCTGACATTTAGAGGAACAGCCCCAGATTAGCACCTTTGATTTTAAGCACCTCTGTCTTGTCTGGATTCAGTTTCAATTTATTTTTTTTCATCCAACTCTTTACTACTTCCAAGCATCCATTCAGAGGAGACACAGTATCCTTAGCTGAGGCTGTTTCTGACATCCCTCCAGATGACAGCCATTCAAATATTTAAACATGGTTCTAATCTTATAATGTCATCTCGTAACCTTCTCTTCCTCATCTAAACACAACTAGTTTCTTAAGCTTCTTCTCCTAGGGCATGGTTTTCAGACTTTCACTATTTTGGTCACCCTCTTCTGGACGTGTCCCAGCTTGTCAGTATCTGTCTTTAATTGTGGTATCCAGAAGTGGACACAGTATTCCAAGTGAGCTCTGACCAAAGCAGAATAGAGAAATACTATTACTTCCCTCAGTTTATACAGTGGGCCCTTGTAATTTGCTGGGGTTTTGTTCCAGGACCCTCCGTGTATAACAAAATCTATGTATGCTCAAGTCCCATTAAATATAATGGCACAACAAAATGGTGTCCCATATATAAAATGGAAAATCATGGTTTGCTATTTGGAATTTATACTTTTTGGAAATATTTTCAAGCCGTGGATGCTCAAATCCGTAGATAAAAAAATCAGTGGTGAAGGAGGGCCAACTGTACTCCCACTAATGAAGCCTAGAATCATACTGACTTTTTCAGCTGTCTCACTCATGTTCAGCTAAGACTCTTAGACCCCTTTCACATGAACTGTTGTCAAGCCAAGTGTCATCCATTCTTTATCTGTGTATTTAATTTTCTCTGCCTAAAACCTTACATTTCTTCCTGTTGAAATTAATTTCATTAGTTTTGGCCCAGCTTTCTAATCTGTTTCATTTTGAATTCAGATTCTATCCTTTTAATTTGGTGTTATCTGCAAATTTGATAGGTATGCCCTCTCTTCCATCATCCAATTCCTTGTTCAAAATAAAAATAGGATTTGTAGGGAAGCGATCAAGATCATATTTCTCTAAAAGGAAGATATCAAAAAATAAGTCAGTTAGTATCAAAGAGATTACTAACAGTGCTAAATTAAACGGTATTAAAATTAAACAGTACTAAATTAATTAGTCTTTAAAAATGGTGTATGGCCCAATTTTATGAGATATCATGCTAGCCACGAATGAACAGTAATAGGCTGGAAGAATGATGGCACAATGTCAGATTTCATGTTAAGATTCTGCCAAGGGACACCACCTGCAAATGAGGCAAAATCATAACATTTTATGATAAATTGTTAGGCTGCTTTTAGAACAGTATATGTAGAAACCCTGATAAGCAGACTCCTGGACTGTTTCTCCAAGTGGGGAAAAATGCTAAAATTACTCTTTGATTCTTTCAAGAATTCAGTTAGTGAATGATTATATCCCTGTTTGCTGTAAACATGTCTCTTGATACCACAGAAGTATTTATCAAATATCTGAATATAAGCACAGCTTGCAGAGGATAAAATATGGTTTATATAGTACCTAACACCTGTTACTTCACATAGTAAAACGATCTAAAGCAAAATTATTCATAAATGGTCCTATAGGACTACATAGCTTTTCTCAAGATCAGGAGTTCATAGCTGGTTGATGTTGATGTTATTATATTGATGGAAAGTCCAAAAATAAGTCATCTGCTGAAAAATAGGGCAGTATTTCTCAAACATTTGCCCTTCAAATATTTTGGATTTTAGCTCCAATTCATTTATTTTCAGCTTTTCCCTAATCTAGGACTCAGGGCAGCTTATAAAAGTTAAAAACGATATACCTAAATGTTTACATCTGTCAAAATTTAAACTGTCCAAAAATAAAATAAATAAAAACAGTCCATTAAAAAGAACAACAACACAGCACATAAATGCCCTTCTCCCTGGCTGTCATCCATCAAAGCTTGCCAAAAGGAAAGGATAGTAGGAAGGGCACCAGTCTGACCTCTCTAGGGAAGGAATTCCAGAGCGTAGGAGAAGCCACAGAGCTGTCCCTTTCCCACATTCCCCCCAGATGTATCTGTGAGGATGATGTCGGGACAGCAGGAAGTACCTCCCTGGAAGATCTCAAGACATGGGCAGGCTCATATAGATAGATACTGTCCTTCAGATAATCTGGATCTGAGCTGTATAGGCCTTTATAATCTAAACCTGCACTTTGAATTATGCCCAGAAACAAACCACGTGACAGTAGAGCTGTTGCAAGAAGGAAATTGTGTGCTCCCTGTGGCCAATCCCAGTTCAGAAACCCAGACCATTAGCCAAGTTTTATAGTGATGGTCAGGGCTGAAGTCCAAAAATACCACAAGCACTAAAGTTTGACAGCCTCCACATTCAGGCAAATGCATACAAAAAAAAAAAAAAAGGCAAAGAAGAAAAAAAGAAAAAGGGAAAAAGAAAAAGAAATTTGGGAAGAAAAATTAGAATTGTACAATCTGATACAAACAACAGCATAGTAAATATAGGCTCAAAACAGGCAGGCTAAAAAATACAGCTTGGATGTGTGATGAGCAGATGATGCATGCCCCCAATGCCTAAAACGGCACAAAGCCAGCAAGAAAAGGATCAGCAAAAAGTCCTCCCTTCCTGGTGGCCTGTTCAGGACCTTGTCAGTAGCCGGCTTTGGGACTGTGTTGTCTGGCCACCACGGTCCTGTGCCAAAAGAGGCTGATCTTGACTGGAGCGTCCAGAGGCCGCATCAAGCCACCCATCTATCTGACCCCATAGGATCCTATTTGTTTGGGAGGTGTGTGGGGGGGGGAGGGGAGAGAGTGCACACACACATGAAGGAGAAGCATTATTACTTTTCTCATAGCAGGATGCCAGAAATATCCTCCTATGTCATCTTTCCTGACAGGACAATCAAGGGTCTACCTAGGTGCCTGAAGAAGTTTTCAGGCAGATAAAGAAAGGGAAGATCCCAATATGGTCCCTGGGGAACTTGCATACATAACTTTATTAGGGTTCAAAGATATAGCCATGTTAATCTGTAGAATTAGTATGTAGAGAGACCTTGTAGCACCTTTCAACTGGAAAAAAGAAGTTGGCAGCATGAGCTTTCATAGACTAGCGACTATGGGCCTGGATAGACCAGCACTTTGTGCCAGCCTGGGCCCAAACTAGGGTTGCGCGGGGGCAGAAACCCTACCGCATGTCCAGGGTGCCATCTTGGCACATGCCCATACAGATAGGGCACGCCATGACAACATTTTTCATGTGCAGCGCCTAAAAGGTGCTGTGCATGAGGGGTGTCATAAGGGCGTGCTGTGGCCATTATGGCGCCCCTTTAGCACCGGGAAAAGAAGCTGCTTTTGGGGGTTTCTTTTTTCCAGTGGGTTGGGGCGTAGCATGCGGGTGCTGCATCCCCAACCCAGCCCATTCAGGGGCAGCATAGATGCCACCCATGAACAGACTGTCTGTTGAGCCCCTAAGTGACGTTATTCTATGAAATCTCATGCTGCCCAATTCTTACTTTCAGTTTGTTGCATAAACCTTAGATGTCTTCCACTAAGAACTCACATAGCTGGCAAGATAAACACCTTAGATGTCTTCCACTAAGAACTCACATAGCTGGCAAGATAAACAACTCTTTATCAACAGTCTGTGGAAAGCAAATCCCAATTTCTTTCTTTCTTTTTTACTTCTTCCCTTTGGCTGTTCTCTTTAACACTGAAGCAGAGACTTCTTTTATATTGTTCAGTTGTCTTATGGTAAAGAGAATTCTAGTTGGGAGAAATGTTAGGTAATTAAATAACTCTATAGCTATTCAGCACTCTCCACCACTACCAAAAGCCCTTCCCTGATGGGCTGCATAATGGAAACATATAGCAGGAAGAGATGGAAAGGAAGGGAAGTTATTTTTTTTTTCCTTCCAGAAAGTGAAAAAAATTCCTAAATTAAAGCAGGGACTGGCACCTTTAAACATTATGACACATATTACTTTCAAATCTATACCATTCTTCAGGATACTTCATTGTTTTTAAGGATGCTACACTGTAAATGTTGTCAATCTGTTTGATTTTTTATTGCTGATTGTTCATTAAGAGGGGTGGGTTATAAATAAATAAATATTTATTATTATTATTATTATTATTATTATTATTAGGAGAGGCGGGATACAAATAATAATAATAGTAATAATAATAGTTGTTATTGTTGTTAACTGTCTTTGAGTTGATCTCACGGCAACCTTATGGATGAGGCATTTCCAAGATCCTCTGTCTCCTACTGCTCTTCTTAATTCCTTCAATCCCATACCCATAACATTCTTAGAGTCCATCCATCTAGCATGTGACCTTCCTCTCTTCCTGCTTCCCTTCACCTTCCCCAGCATTATTGTCTTTTCTAATAAGTCCTCCCTTCTCATTATGTGTCCGAAGTTTGACAGCCTCAATTAGGTCATTTTGGTTTCCAGGGAGGTTTCCAGCTTGATCTGCTCTAGGACCCATTTGCTTGTCTTTTTGGCTCTCCATGGGATTCTCAGCACTCCTGTCCAGCACCACATCTCAAACGAACTGATTATCTTCCTATCATCTTTTACATTTATTACATGACATTCGGGGGAACAGGAACAGAATGGAATGGAATAGAACTGGAGAAAAACATGTGTTATTGTACAGGAGAATGCCGCTGATGCTGCTGGGAATCCCCAGTCTATTCAGAATCAGCTGCTGTGGAATGTTTGGGGGATGGGTTGGGGACTCCCAGTGGCATTGGCGGCATTCTCCCATGCGAATACACACATTCCCCCCCCCCCGTTACTTTCCCTTCCATTCCCATGTGGTAACACACATTTCCCTTCCTTTCCCTTCCCTTCCCGTTCTCCATGTGCCGTGCGACAAACCTATTGATTAACTGTCCAGCTTTCACAATCATACATGGTAATAGGGGATACAATGGCATGTATGATTTTAGCTTTTGTGCTGTGTTATATATCTTTGCATTTTAGAATCCCTTCTGGTTTTTTTATAGACATCCTCCACATTCTTTATTCTTATTCTGATTTCCTGACTACTGACTGCATTTCTATCAATGTTTGATCCCAGATATAGGAATTCTTTTACTATTTCTATTTCTTCATTGTCTAGGCTGAACTTGTAAAGGTCTTCGATGATAATTATTTTTTTGTTTTCTTTATGTTCAACATTAAGCCTGCCTTTTCACTTTTTTCTCTGATCTTCCTTAGTAGGTGTTCCATGTTTTTGAGGTTTTCTGCTAGTACTATTGTGTCATCTGCATATTGCTGATATTCCTTCCTCCTATTTTCATTCCCAGTTTCTGCCAACCTAGCAATTTGAAAGCATGCAAATACAAGTAGACAGATAGGTACCACTTCTCTGTGGAAAAGTAACAGTGTTTGGTGCAGTCATGCTGGCCGCATGACCACCAGAGCAGTCCTTGGACAACGCTGGCTCTTCAGCTTAGAAATTGGGATAAGCACCGCCCCTACAGTCAGTTTTGACTAGACATTAATGTCAAGGGACTACCTTTATTTTTACCTTTTCTTCTGTGTCCTAGGCTGCTTTTCTTACAATGTTCTATAAACCTATTATAAACAATCCCCTCTTCTTTCCTTTTCCACTCTCCTCATTCCCCCATCCCACATCACAACTGAAACTACGGCATTCTGTATGCCTTGGAAGCAGAACTTTGAAATTAGTTAATTAATGTGTCATATCATCAACTCATTAGCTTTCCTCCATGATGTGGCTTAAGGCACTAAATTTCCCATTAAGATGTTAAGATATTTTTAGGGCACTAGAATTCATTGGGGTGGATGACTTTGACTCCATGGTTTCAGAAAAGAGAAAGTCCACAGGAGAAGAATTAGGATCGAAGGAAATGCATCACATGGCTCTGTGACTAGGCAGATTAATCTTTCTCCTTGTATCATGGTTGTCAGAGAAGCCTCTAGAGCAGAGAAAGAGCTGAGAAGTAATCAAATTGGGGAACTATTGAGGATGAATGGGAAAGAGGAAAAAGAGTTCTGGTCTGGAATGGAGAAATAGGAGGGTGATTTGTTTTTGTTATCACCAAGCAGCCATAGTCCTTTCAGGAGGTGCATCATTAGGGGGTATGGGGGTGCAGGGGGTGTGGGCCGCACTAGGTGACATCTCAAAAGTGGGGTAAACACTTGGTGGAGTGGCCCTACATTTCTTAAGAAATAAGATAAATGACTTAAGAATCAGATCTGAACTCTAATAATGTTTTTCTTGATTTGCACCACTCCAAATATTTTCACAGTAGATTAAAAAAATTGCCAATCTTGTATGACTTTTTCAGTGGGTCTCCATCAATTGCTCTAGAAAGCTTGTCCATTTCACAGGCTTCGAGCATTTTAACATCCTGTTGTTTGTTGATGGTATTTCTTTTGATTTCCATATCTGTGCCAGGAGAATTCTTGCCAGTGAACTCATGCAAAGAATTATTCTCCAAAATTTAGATCTTATTTTAATTGGGATGTTGCGGTTCATACTGAGTAAGTACAGTTCCTGAGTGGAATGATAGGAGAGGTTTAGAATATTACATATTTTAATATCAATCATTTCGCAGAACTTTTTCACCACTGGACATGACCACCACATATGGTACCAGAAACCAACATCCTGAACTTCTTCAGTAATAAATGGTGGTGAGAGTCTGATTCAACCTGCATTATTTTCCAAGAGTTTCTAAGGTGTGAATTAGAATACTTCCGTTTCATTAGTTTTATTAATAAAAACCACAAAAATGCACACATATATGGACAGAGAAAGAAGTGTGCTCAAGGCACTATTGTTGTTTTTTAGCCTTCCATTTGTTCATCCAAACAAAAATCCAAAATCTCTAAGTCTATGTCAAAGTAGTAAAGAAAAAATGTTTTAGGATATGGGGACAGCAGATCACTTGTAAGAGATAAATTGTGTTGTTTTTAAAGGCATTATCTTACTCCTGAAGCAGAAATGGAATGAGACAATGTCACCACTTGAACCCATTCCCAGATCAAAATGTTTAGAGGGACAAAGGGGTGAGAGAATACCAGCACCGGGAAATCTGGAGATTGCACTTGTACCTCTCCCTCCCCACCCCCAGATACACATTAACACAACAGCTCTACACTTCAAAAGGAAGTGAAAGGACAAGTGACACTGGTTGACAACACCTTTCTGAAGCTGGCTGCTGTGTGAATGTGCTTCAGCAGGGAACAACCAGTTGTGGCACCTAAATACCTCCCAAAGCCAACCAGGGTTGCCCCTTTTCCCCTCTCTTAAAGGACTTTCACACAGCAGCCAGATTCGGGAAAGTATTCAGCTACCAACACTGCAAGAGAGAGGGGGGAGAGGAGCAGGAACATGCCCTCTCACACCATGTGACTGCCTGGGAAAAAGAGCCACCACTGAAGGAACCTATTGCACAAAGGCATTCATGGAAGAGAAGTGAGATTCACAGTCTACTGATGGGTTTTGGCCATCAATGAAAAGGTGCAGTACAGCAACAAATGGAATACAAGGCAGCAACAGGATGGACATGACTGCAAGATTGGCGGTTCAGCAGTTCGAGGCCAAGTGCCAAGTGACAGAGTGAGCTCCCATCACTAGTCCCAGCTTCTGCCCACCTAGAGGTTCAAAAGCATGTAAAAGTGCAAGTAGATAAATAGGTACCACTTTGGTGGGAAGGTAACAGCGTTTCATGCAGTCGTGCTGGCCACATGACCATAGGATCATCTTTGACAACTCTGCCCTGGCTCTTTGGATTAGTAACAGAGATGAGCACTGCCCCCTACAGTCGGACATAACTTGACAACCTTATCAAAGGGGAAATGGTTACTTTTTACCTTCTATATTTATGTTATAAATGTACAGTTTAAAGCTATAAAGAGAAATACTAAAACTAGTACAGTCATCCTTCTGTTTGCATGGACCTTGATTCTGTGTTCCTCACTTACTCACAAGGGGCAAATGGATGGACTTAAAATGGGGCGTGCTGCTATTCAAGCCAATAGCGCTTGAATATTGACAGATTTCAATTTTTGCGAGGTGTGGGGAGGGGTCCAGAATGGATCCTCGGTGAAAACGGAGGGGCAACTGTATATGAAGATTATAATTCACTTAATCCTATATTAATGTAATACTGGTTTCATAAATAATTCAGACAGTTTCCAAACAAATAACCTCTAAAACCCTTTGTCAAAAAAAGGTCTCAGAAGCTTCACCAACTATTCTTTTTCTGAACACATTGTCCACAGATAATAAAACCTACAATATGTTTTTATTAAAGCCACTAGTCTTACTGATAAATGAATGCAAGCAATCTCTGTCTTTTTGTAGGACACTTTGTAAACAGCTTTCCTCCTTCAGTAATAAATTATTCCATGGTCTGAAAATTCCAAAAACTTGCTCTCTCTCTCTCTCTCTCTCTCTCTCTGTGTGTGTAAAATTCACAATTTTTGTTCAAATGCTTTTGATCACATTGCTACATACATCTTCTCATGTTTACCTCTAGAAAAAAAATTAGTGGCACTGAAACATGGATGTTTATGATATGGATATCCATATAGAACCACAATATTTATGTTGTAACAATTGTATTTTGAATAAAAATGTCAAAACAATACACACAGAGACACAGACAGATGTATAAACATTGGACATGTTGATTAAAAAAAATCATGGATTACTACCCAAGGATGTATATATATGTCAACGATAAGAAGGTCATGAAAACAACTTTCTTCTCCAGATAGTATATCCTTTGGAGGAAAAAGAAGAGATGATATATGCTGTTAAAACAACCACCACAAGTTCTATAAAATGGTTTCAAGGCAACTCATTATCTGTATTTTGCTCAAAGGAGGTCCCTCCCAATGTATATCATAACAAATTCCAGACACTACAGTAATATTAAATTGACTGAGGGAGGAAGTTATCCTAGGTTCTTTTCTTTTTACAGTTTAAAAGAATAGCATCTTAAGCAGTTCTTTCCCCCTTGTGATCTGCATTCAATTGTATACTAACCTTCATCATCTAACTAACATCCAACTAACCTTCAGCACCAGCCACCTTGAATCCCATTTGGGGAGAAAGGCAGAATATAAATTCCTTAAATAAAATAAGTAAAATAAACATCTTACTATGCAAGTTTTGTAACAACAGTATCAATTCACAGAAAAACAACTTTTGTCTGAAGTAAGGCCAACCATACTTGCCATGAACTCAATGGGATGTACATCTGAGCAGGAACACACATATTTATACAGTGAACCCTTGCTATATGCTGGGGTTTGGTTCCAGGCCCACACTTCCTATGTGGATACCAAAATCCACAGATGCCCATTTTCCATTAAATACCATGGCATAATAAAATGATTTCCCTTATATAAAATCAAGGTTTGTTTTTTTGACTATGTATGTATGCATGTATGTATAGTTTCATATTTTCAAACTGTAGATGACTGAATCGGTCGATAAAGAATCCTTGGACACAGAGAGCTAACTACTCATTTTTTTAAAGCATGTCAAGCCCTCTGATTAAAAAAAAACCTTGGATAGTGCGGTTTCTTTCATGTATTTATTTTTTAAAAAACTTGGATAGTGCTGTTTCTTTCATGTATTTTTTTTAAAGACACCTGTTTCTGGCATACTTTCTTAAACATACACCTACCAATATTAGCTTGCATGTTAAAAGAAACAAACATTTTTAACACACACTCCAAAAACTTTGTCAGGAACTTGTGCTCTGCTGTTTCCAGGAACAACAGAATCTTTGAAGCTGATTGTTGACTGTGGGGAAATGAAATGGAAGAGGAATAGTTCTTGTTTTGAGCAGGCATATAAATATAAGAAGCAGAAGCAACTAGAAGAAAAGAACTGGTGTGTTTAAATTCCTAATGAAGTGGGGATTAGGGCTGGATAAACACACAGATGTGTACATAAAAATCTAGTTCCCAGATGATAGTTCAGAAAGTAGAGAAATGATACTACTTCCCAAAACTTTCCTGCAATCCTTCCAACTATCTTGCAATAAAGCTTTCAAGTTCCAGTTCACAACCAGCCCCAAACAGGCCTCTTTGTACTACAGTGCATAGCATAGTGGGTAAATGTTTAAGAAGGATGAAAGGAAGAAAAAGACCTGTTTTCTTTTGTACTCTTGAATTTCTTCCTTCCTTGTGAGTCACAACAAATGTAATGCTCCTGAAGAACACTCTCATTCTATTTTGTATCAGATTTGCGTGGGTTGTTTATAATTTAACCTAATGTAAACATGCAACACTGTGTTTCAATGAACAAATACGTGCCATTACTTCCATAGGAAGTTCTATAGAAGCTGCAGCTTTTGCCTGCAAGTGCAACTACATATTATGCTTGACATAAGATTGCCTGAAAATAGGAGCCCCATTCCAAATTCTCACACATCTTTACTCTCATGGAGGTTCATATCAGTCTCTACATAACATTTAGGCATGCTTATTTAAGTCATAATGTTATCATGTGTTTCCATCCTACCACAAGAAACATTGTAATGGTATGGATAAGTAAATATGACTTAGGAGTTTATCATACGACGATATAATGCAATGGCAATCCAAACGCAATCATGGGGTTTCACGTTATTGTGAATGAGTGTATCTCACTCAATTTCAGGCAATGGGAAGTCATTCCGAATGCAATCATGGGGTTTCACGTAATTGCGTATTAGAGTATCTCACACAATTTCAAGCAGTGGGGGGTCATTTTCGGGAAATGGGAAGTCATTCTGAATGCATTCCGAACGCAATCAGATTTTGTGTAAATTCGCTAAACCATTCGCAATTGAGAGAAATTCCTCCCATGTGATAAACCATAGGCCCTCCATCTATATCCATCTATTTTTGTTGGTAAGCCAATATAATTTCTGCTCTGACCTGACTCAGAGAAGAAAGTAAAAATTACATTTGGACATATAATTGATTGATTATAAGTGATGTTCTTTAATTCAAGGACACTTTAGTCAGTGCCAAATAGTCAGTACCAAAGTACTCATTAGATTTCAACCATAAAGAATTATTACGAATTCATTAACTTACCCTCATTAGCAACAATTCATTAATGATACTATAACAATGATTTGACACAGTCTTTTTATGGTAGCAGAAATGATATTTCTACACAAATGAAAAGTGGGAGCATGGGGGAAAGAAATTTAACATCATTATCAGTGTCAGCAACATACACTTTGGCCTCAAGGAAGTAGCATGTGGTATCATTAGAGTTATGATTTCAGTTTTCACGTAGTGATGCACTATCATCCCTGAGATGAATTTTGCCTGCAGTCCCATCAGCTCTCAAGTCAAGTGTAAAAAAATAGTATGCTACACTTCACAAGAAATAAAATCACTACTTTGTTTTATAAGGAATGTTCTTCTCCAAGTAATTTGTAATGAAACTCCTACAGCTTTATATTTAAACAGAAAGCTATTACATATTCATAATATCTATACAAAATTGTATTGCTATCAAATTAGAGCACAAAACATACATATTCACAAATAAAAAATATTTTCACCAATTTATCCTTCAAAACATATAAACTGAACAGTACCCCCTGACTCTGACCCTTGAAACTTTAATTGGATCCAGTTCAGTTGCTGTGGTAATACAGAATGTTTATGAAAACTCAAACTTCTATAGTTTTTAAAATGCCAGAACACAAGGATGGGACTATCAGAAGGACAACACAAATGGAGGCAAAACTATTGGGGTGCTTTTAACTGCTAGTTGTGTGAATGCTGTGAAGACATTAATCTTAACATGGAAAAATGTAAAATACAGTTGTTCCTTCTTACCCACGGATTTTTTATCCATGGATTTGAGCATACACGGCTTGAAAATATTCCCAAAAAGTATAAATTCCAAATAGCAAACCTTGATTTTCCATTTTATATATGGGACGCCATTTTGTTGTGCCATTATATTTAATGGGACTCAAGCATACACAGATTTTGTTATCCACGGAGGCTCCTGGAACCAAACCCCAGTGGATAACAAGGGCCCACTCTACTTAAGAGAAATGGAAACTGAATGGGTCCTTCCAACCATGATTCTGTGTAGGAGGAGACATATTAAAAATGAGAGGTGTGAAGAGGGGTTAAGGTCCAAGTTCATACAGTAAAGTGACATGGTTGGGGACTGCATTGTTGGACCAGGGACCACCCAGCATATTTTGGGCCACTGATGCAAGGGTCAACCACATTAGCCTTAGTAACATGGCTTAACCATTCCCTATAAGGCTGGTTAAGTCAGGTATATTGCTTATGTAATGAATGTTGTTGCAAGAACAGTGTCCTTTCAGTTGCAAAAGATAGGAAAAACACTTGAAAATATTTGAAAGAAATCACTGAAAACATTTCTCTTGAGTGTTGGGAAATGAGAAGAGTCCAGGACTAGTGAGAATGTCCACAGTTAAGGATGTATTTTGTGCAAAAATGCACACACCGTTTGTGTCTGAGTGCAGAAAAAAAAGCATTTTCTATACAAGAAGCAACATTTTATGCACAAAATGTAATATGCAGACGAGTCATAATAGTTGCAGGGAAATAATAAATGGATACCTCTCTTGAAATAAATGGACACTTCTCTTGAGTAGAAGGAGATGGGATTCTGGATTTCCTTTTCAGATGCCCTCACTTTTCATAGGACACAATTAGGGATGGTTGTTAAGTAAGAACATGACTCTCTCTCTCTCTCTCTCTCTCTCTCTCTCTCTGTAAGTGTGTGTGTTTTTCCAAAGTGGTGTTGTCCACTAGCATGAAGAAAAATAACTCAGCTGACTGGAGTTCAGTAGACATGGTCTCGTACAATTTTCAATGGCTCCTGTCAAACAAAGCTTAATAAGATACATGTGTTAAAATTGTTCCCTGTACAGGGCAAATTTTAATTTTTTAAAAAATAGATGTAATTGATAAAATAATGCAGTCCAGCATCATCTGGATTCTTAGAGAAAAGAAGAAGAACCTGTTACAATATTCATACATCTGATTTCCATCTGAGGTACAGTCCAGTTTAAGGGCAGACTCTGACTGGTTGAAATGTCTTAGATTTCATTCCTGTTCTTTATGATTTTATATGAATTAAAATAAAACAATCTGGGGAGCTAGTATAAAAAGCCTGGGATAAATATTCTGGGATATAAATATTCTGGGATAAACAAAAGATTAACAAACCCCTAAAATAAAATCAGAAAGAATAGGAATAATATATACATTACAGTGGGCTCTTGGTATCTGCTGAGCTTTGGTTCCAGGACCCTTCATGGATACCAAAAATCCATGGATGCTCAAGTCCCATTAAATATAATGGCATAGTAAAATGACAATCCTTATATACAATGGAAAAATCAAGGTTTTTGTTTTGTTTTATATATACAATCACCCCTTGAAATTCGTGGGGGATCTGTTCTGGATCCCCCCTATGAGTTCCAAATCTTGCACATATCCAAGCACCATAGGCACATGCATCCGGGGGACATGGTGCAGGCATGCGCCCCATTACGTTTAATGGCGGTCGCCCCTCCACAGATATTCAAGTCTGTGGACTTGGAGGGGCGACTGTATATAAATTCCAAAAAAGAAACCTTGATTTTGCCATTTTATGTAAGTATTGTCATAGAACAGAGTATTTGTAAGTGAACTTAAGAATATCTAATTACTGAGATCATTTTCCTAGATTGAATTTGTGCTCTTTCCAGCTACTAAACTAGATACAACTGTAGTTGCAGGCAGCCATATCTGAGCTGTATTCCTAAGGAATGCAGGAGATGGAAATACAGGATGCACTATTGGTCACAAATACTTGTTAAGAATTTTGCTTTTCATTAAACAGCCCATGTTTCCCAGCCTATGATAAAAGAAGGGACTCAGAAAGTACTGGATCAGACCACCACCACCACCAACACACCCCATTCAGTTTGGAAGACCACATTGATATTATTATATTTGAAATTACTTTAGGTGGGGTGGGTGGATCATTAATGCAATGTTTGTGAATTTAGTCCAATTATGCCTCTGCCATGGCATATCCAGAGGAAGAACAGATGGAAATTCACAGAACTGTTGAAAAACCTCAGAGATGCAGAGAAGTATGTGGTCTTACAAAAACATCAACATGATGAACAGCATTTCAATGATGGATAAAAACTGGCAGGAACTAAAAGAAAAAAGTATTGCAAATCTTAATCCTTCTGTGCTTAAGGTAATTAAGCTGCAGGGGTGCAAATTCATTCCTTTTAATTTTAATATCCCCTATGAGCCATGAATATTAAAGCATAAAGCAAGCAGCATTTAAAGGACTAAACAATACACAGTGTTTTTGTTGTGACCTTTGTGGGACTTGCTGTATGCAACCCTGACGAATATTTTTCCTTGCTTTTATCTCTTTCCAAATATGTCTAAAACAAGAAAAAACATACTTATAAGCAATCATTCAATCTTTTTTCAAAAAGCCATTCCTATTAGTTATGGGGAAGCCAGTGTGGTGTAGTGGTTTGAAGGTTGGACTAAAACCCTGGGGACCAGGGTTCAAATCCAGGTTCAGCTATGTAAACCCATTGGGTGACCTTAGGCGAGTCACATTCTCTCAGCCTCAGGGAAAGGCAATGCCAAGCTTCCTTTGAACAAATCTTGCAAAGAAAACCCTGCGATAAGTTTCCACCTCTTCTTCTTCCCAGAGTTTTCGTAGCTCTTCCCTATAATGCTGTTAGATTAGAACAGCACCCTGAGTAACTTTTCACCATTCTTCAATACCACCTTGGAAAATGCCTCTGAGGATTTCACAGTTCTCTTTCCTGCAAAGGCTTTAGGGATGGGCCATTCTTCAGAAACAGCTTCAAGTATATGAACCATTTCTCATGCACTGAATTTTCATGCATTGGCTAACACATATTTTTCGGGGAGAAAATGGGATTGCTAGTGCTGTAATCTTCGAGCTAAATTCTATCTTTGGCACATACCGCTAGCAAATAGAAATTATACTGTTTTTTGTTTGTTTGTTTTTTAGAAACATAAACCACTGAGATCAAAAACAGCCATATATTGCCTCATTTTCTTCAGACATTATCATGATGTGGTAACTAAATAAATGTTTAATTTTTCTTGTTTTGTTTTTTAATTTTATGTGAAAAACATTTATTTTAATTCTTCTTTCTAAATTGAGATATTAGGTGAACAAGAAAAACCCTTTTTTGGGTTTACAAATATTGTTGCTGAAGGTCATGTTTATAAATGGAAAAAGAAAACTAGTAGTCCAATAGTAGTCATGGATGGGAATGTGAACATAGGCTGCACAAGCAAGATGAGGTTGGGTGAATTTGGGACATGGTCATCTGAAGGACCGCTTCCTCCTTCTCTGGGCTTCAGAGGATGTCCTCTTGCACATCCCTTGGTGAAATGAAGCATGAAGGCTGGGGACATTAGACAGAACTTTTCCATTGAGGTACTGACAGGCTAAGGAATTTTTTGCATTGTGAACCCAATGTTTCATTGTTTTCACAATTTTACAGTTTTATTATGGAAGTAGAGGAAGTGATTTGTGTGTGTGTAAGCATATTAGTTTGAAAAAGCAACTGAATAACACTAGTTTCAGACAGAACTAAAACTAGAACAATCCTGCAAAACTGAATTAGATTTCATAAAATGATGAAAAACAGTTATTGCTAAAAAGTATAGACATTTCAGTTTCTTTGGGAAACTTTGGGAAACAAAGCCTTGCTTTGGGATGTCTGTAGGAATGGGAGTGATAAAACCAAATCAGCTTGAAGGCACACAAACAAAAAGGCTAGATACAGATAGACAAACAGACATTGTTCCTAATGTTGCTTAAAAGGCACTAACTTGCTATGTAAGACTTAAGAAGGCAACCAAACCACTTCTTCCATATATAGTCTTTTGGGAATATCCTGTTTATCAGCAACCAGTGTAAGAGTTTCTTTGATGTTAATTGATGGGATCAGTTAAATTTCCCAGTCCACTCTTTTATGATTCCGTGTGGATTCCAAACTTCTTTGCATCTGGGATTCTGACTGATGGTATATGTGTACTTTTGTGATTTTTGTTTCTCTTAGCAGAGCAGCAGCAAGCTTCTCTTTGGTGAAAATTAAATTAAAAAAAGACAAGAACATTTTTTTGTTTCATAGGAATAGATCCCTTTAATCTTGACTGAGTGATAAAAGGAAGAGCCTTTAACCACTGAAGCACTGGGGAAGCTCCACATGAATTCCATTTCTCCTTTTTTCTTCTTTTAATCCAAGGAATCACCACTAAAGTCACATTAGTTACTACTAGTGTATACAGGAATACATACAGATTACATTAGAACTGGTGTTTTAGTGGCAGCAAGGAAATAAATTCTAGTCACCTTGAGTCCCTGCACTGGGAGGAAGGTGGGGTATAAATAAACATAAGCATAATAATAATAATAGTGCCTGATGTACAATAGAAGCAACTGGACTCAAAACATTTGTACATCATATTTTTAATTTAATTGATTGGTGGAGGTTAATGACGAATGAAGGGAGTTAACTAATTAACTTAAGAAAGGGAATTGATTTCAAGAAGACTCTAACCAAGGAATTAACCAGAGGATTAATTAATTGGTGAGAATATTTGGAGTAATCTGAAGGGATGGTGCAAATTAATTGAACAATTTATGAGGGATAATCTGAATGGGAAGTTAATTGGTTTGAAGTCTGTAAGACTTAATTTCTAGTAATTATGTCTTAAATTACAACTATATATATTTCCATAAGCAATTTTTGCCCTCTTTCTAGGAACTGTACATCTATTTGTGGGAGGGCTTGGTGCTGTACAAGTGGCCATTGTGTCCAAGGTTCATTTGGAGATAGCACACTTTTATTGAATAATATAAGAAGACCAGGGAAGTAATACAATGTAGAATGAGGAAACTATGAACCATCCCTTCCATTGCTTTGCCTTTCCTTTGATTAATATCCTTTATTTCAGATGGGTCAATGTGTGACTTCTTCAAGAAGAAGTGAATTCATTGTCACTTGAATGGAAATGTAAGATTCTTTGGTGTTATATCATAATGCACAGATTTCTATGTGGTAAAAAATTAATTAAATCTATTTAAAATATAATCGAGGCATGTCAGTTTCTGCTTTAGCCTCAATTAGAGACATTTTCCTTAACTTTTTATACTTCTGCACAAATAAATAAAACCTCTTCAATTTGACCTTTAAGCTAAATAAAGAGGTGAGAACAAAATGTAGTATAGTCATCAGCCTGTCTTAGATTTTATTATTGAATCGCTTAGAGAAAATTGGTTTTTTTTTTTTTTGAAGTAAAAAAATCAGTGTTTAAAATTGCAGCAGATGGGGAACCTGTGGTCACCAAGATGTTGTTGGACTAAAGCGCCTGTAATTCTCAACTATCATTGCCAAAGATCACAAATGATGCGGGCTATGTTACCCAACTGTGTTCTTCAGGAGTTACACTTTTCAGTTGTTTACATCTATGGCCTCAAAAACACCATAAGCCAGCACATACTTAAATATGCTTAAATTCACATTCACGTCAGGAAAACTTGACAAAGTTTGCTGGAATGCCATGTGTCCTTCCATGAATCATTATCCACTAATTTTCTTGTAACTCAAGCATGCTACAGGGCCACAATTTATTAAGAAAATATTGGAATTCCCATGTAATCACATCCAACTATTTCCAGTATGTGTAAAAGTTTTTCAACACTTCTTGCAACTTATTAAAAGGATCCACCTTTTGGCAGTATTAGATAGTCTCACAATTGAATATCCTTCAAGGTATTTCAAATAGGGAGATAAAACATCTTCATCACTCGTGAAAATGTAGGTTAAGGTTTTTCAAAAGCAGGCTAATTGTTCTAGACTCCTAGCATAAAAACATGGATGACTGTGATAATAATAACTAAGTATGATCAAGCTATTTAATCACATAATTCCCAGCAGTTTTGATGAGGTATTGTTTAAATTGCATAGCCTACTTTGCAATGCTTAACCTAGAAATATACAGGCTGTGATCCTGTACAGATATCCAAGGGAGTACATTCCATTACTTCTGAGTAAGCATGGTTAGGAGTTTAGCAGCTAACCTGACTAAAAGAACAGTTTAAATAATTCAAACATTATTTAAGATACCAGCATAATATTAGCAGGGTAATGATCACATGCATTTCTCAAATCTTCTTGTTATTGTTGCTGCTATTGTGGGCCTTCAAGTCATTTCTTACTTATGGCAACCCTAGGGCAAACATATCATGGAGTTTTCTTCGCTAGATTTGTCCAGAGCAGATTTGCCTTTTCCTTCCATTGAGGCTGAGAGAATGTGACTTGCCCAAGTTCATCCATGGTGTTTCCATATCTGAGTGGAATTCAAACCCTGATTTCAGGTCATAGTCCATCTCTAACCCTCTTTCCAACGAAATAATGGATTTTATGCCAACCAGTCTGAATATAAAAGGTCTGGAAACAAAGCTGTATGAAAAAGAACTGAGGGAATTGAGTATGTTTAGTGTGGAGATGAAAAGACTAAAAGATGACATGATAGCTACCTTTAACTATCTAAAGGGATGTCATGTAGAAGATGGTGGGAGCTTGTTTTCTGCTGCTCCAGAGACCAGAACATTAAACAATGGATTTAAGTTACAAGAAAAGGGACTTCACCTAAACATTAGGAAGAACCTCTTTACTGTAATAATTTTTTTCATAGTGAAATAGACTGACTCAGTAAATGGTGGCCTCCTCTTTTGGTGATCTTTAAAGAGAGGCTGAATAGACATCTATCAGGAGTACAATAATTGTGTATTCTTGCAAGGCAAGGGGTTGGTCTGGAGGGCCCTTGTAGTCCCTTCCATCTCTAAGATTCTATGATTCTCTGCCCTTCAGTGGAGTGCAATGAATCAGTGAGAAGACCTGTTGTGGTTGTTGTTGTTCTTAACTGCCCTCGAGTTGATCTCGACCCATGGCAACCTTATGGATGAGACATCTCCAAGACCCTCTGTCCTCCACTGCTCTGCTTAATTCCTGCAAACCGATACCTATGCCCTCCTTAATAGAGTCCATCCATCTGGCATGTGGCCTTCCTCTCTTTCTACTTCCTTCCACCTTCCCTAGCATTATTGCTTTTTCTAATGAGTCTTCTCGTCTCATGATGGGTCTGAAGTAGAAGAGCCTCTGTTTTGTCATCTTGGCTTCCAGGGAGATTTCCAGCTTGATTTGCTCTAGGATCTATTTGTTTGTCCTTTTGGATGTCCACAGAATCCTCAACACACTTCTGCAACACCACATCTCAAATAAATTGATTTTCTTTCTATCTTCCTTCTTAACTGTCAAACTCTTGCATCCATACATGGTAATAGGGAATACGATGGCTTGTATGATTCCAACTTTTGTGCTCAATTGTATATCTTTGCATTTTAGAATCTTTTCTATGAGTATATCGCACAGGGCTGGCTGGAATGGTTCAAAAAGGGAACGGAAAGAGTGGGGAATGAATGAGGTACGAGTGCAGGATGCATTTTATTGCACACCAGAACTCCGCTGAAGCCGCAGGAGTCCCCATTCCGTTCCCCATCTGTCCCAGAGGAGGAGATTTTTGAGAACTGTTCAGAACAGTTTTCAAAAATCTCCTCCTCTGGGACAGATGGGGAATAGAAGGGAAGGGGTTGGGAACTTCCTGTGTGCAGTAAAATGCATCTCCCACTCGTTCCGTTCCCTTCCCGGCTGCTTTTGGACCATTCCAGGAGCCCTGTGTGATAAACTAGCTAGTAACTTCATAGCAGCTCTTCCCATTCTTAAACTTCTTCTGATTTCCTGGCTGCAGTCCCTGTTCCTATCAATGTTTGATCCCAGGTATAAGAACTCTTTTACTACTTCCATTTCCTCATTGTCTAGGTTGAATTTGTGTAGATTCTCCATAGTCATTAAAGTTGTTTAATTTATGTTCAACAGTAAGCCTGCCTTTGCACTTTCTTCCTTGATCTTTCTCAGTAGTTGTTCCAGGTCTGTGATGTTTTCTGCTAGTATTATGGTGTCATCTGAGTATCTTAGATTGTTGATATTCCTTCCTCCTATTTTCGCTCCTCTTTCTTCTGTGTCCAAGCCTACTTTTCTTATAATATGTTCTGCATACAAGTTGAACGGATAGAATGAAAGGATACAGCCTTGTCTGACCCCTTTGCCGATTGGGAACCATTCTGTTTCCCCCTGTTGACATCAGCCTCTTGTCCTGAATACAGATTTCTCATCTGGACTATGAAATGTGTTGACACCCCCATGTCTTTAAAAATGTTCTATAGCTTTTCATGATCTATGCAATCGAAGGCTTTGCCATAGTCTATAAAGTGCATGCTGATTTTCTTTTGGAATTTCCTGGTGTGCTCCATTATCCATCGTATGTACTAGGGACCACATCGCAAACATATAAGAAGACCTTAGACAGGGACAATTCCTTTGGTATATCAAACATTCTGTGTGTTTTGCAGGCAAACAGCAAAAGGGGAAAAGAAGGATTTGCCAGGGGTACTGAATAATCTCAGGTCAGAGGTGAATGGTGTGGGGAAGAGGCAGATATGGCTCCATCTTGACCTATTATCTGTGGCCAAAAATAGAAACAAAAATCTGCAACGTTGTGTGGCTACTATTATTACTAGTAATAATAATCACTTCCAAGTTCTGAATTGGAGTTATTTAAAGGTAAAATCTTCTTGAGTGGCCTAACTATGCCAGCAGTGCAATGACAATGGTGGCAGCAGGGCAAAATTGTCATGGGCACACTAGTAACCAAAAGGGGTAATGGTGATAGAGAAAGCCATCTCTGTTGGGAGGAAAAGCTGAACTGGTTGGGATCTAGCAGAGTAGCTCACTTTGATGATAGAGATATCTTTCTCTTACACACACACACGTCCCTACATGTCAATGAAAATAGTGTACTATGTCAATGTAGACTTCAAGAGGAGTCTGGTCAAAAATCAATTTTTTAATTAATTGATTTACCATTCTTGGATTAAAATCTACACTAATCCTTTTTTAAAATCATCAATAGTTTATCCATGTTGCAATTATGTATATACTCACGTTACATTGAAATGTAACATGAAATATAACAAATGCTCATTAATTTCCAAAGTATTGCAGTGAAATCCTAGGTGATTTTGAACTAACATGCACAGAATTTAGCAAAAGCATTAAAAGAATTAGGACAACTTTTTTGGTACATGTCACTAGTTTAATTATTTAGAGAAATTTGAAATTTTATTTTGCCTGACCTCTTTACTTTACTGGCATTTAAACAAGGACAGCATTAAATCCAGCAACTTAATGTTTCGCCAGTATTTCCATATTTTAGCATAATACTTGCAAGTTAATTAAATGCTAATATAAAAGTATCGCTCATATCACCTATACACCAGAATGTGGGTGTTTCAATTATTTCAAAATTTACAGCTCATCCAGTTGTGAAGAGTGAATGGAAACTTCCATGAAATTTCTAAACAGTAACTTACACATAATTAATACCAGAGAAAGTTCTGAAAACAATGCATTTCATTAAAACCATACAACAGGTAACTGCCTCAGGCACTCACACACCAAGCCAATGTTATGATAATGAATTGCACTTTTTCAACAAAAAGAGCACTTTTGAGTATGAAAGATATGATGGTAAAAGTGTGTTCCCAATGCATAGATATGCTGCTGACACATAAATGAGAGCTGTCCTGAGATAACAGATGAGTAAAGTTTGGGGAAAAAATGTAGTCTTTTTTCACTACAATTCCAAATCCCCTATATTTCACAGATGAAAATCAAGATACGTGTGGTCTAGCAACATCAACGTGCAGTCGAAATGGCAAAGTTATTAACAAGGAACAACAGACAAGTTAGGAAAGGCCGTAGCAGTTTGCTTTTGCCTGAACCCACTGGGAAGCCTACTGGCTCCTCTATCCTCCCTGCTCAATTACTTTTGCAGTTTGATCTCACTTTCTAGCAACTGAAATAAACTGCAGACAAAGAGGGGAAGTGGGAGGAGGAGAAAAAAACTGGGACATTTTAAAACTTGCTGAAATTATGCATTTTTGGTCAAAATAAATCCCAGAAGTGACCAAAAAGCTACTTCTAAATGGTACTTCTGGGTATATTGGGCAATTTTAGCTCATGTTTTGCTAATGCTAGGAAGCTTTGAAGATGAATGGAAAGACTGGAGAGGTATTTTAATGCCTAACATGGGTCCAAGATCCCTTGTCCTCCACTGCTTTGCTTGGGATCTGCAAGCTCAGGCCTGTGGAAGGAGGAGAAAAAAACTGGGACATTTTAAAACTTGCTGAAATTATGCATTTATGGTCAAAATAAATCCCAGAAGTGACCAAAAAGTTAAATGGTACTTCTGGATATATTGGGCAATTTTAGCTCATGTTTTGCTAATGCTAGGAAGCTTTGAAGATGAATGGAAAGACCCTTGTCCTCCACTGCTTTGCCTGGGATCTGCAAGCTCAGGCCTGTGGGACTCTTTGATTGAGTCTAACCATCTGGCATGTGGTCTTCCTCTCTTTCTAGTATTTCTATCTTTACCAGCACCATTGTCTTTTCTAATAAATCATGACACAGTATCACATTTAGTCATCCTGGCTTGCAGGGAGATTTCAGGCTTCTAGAATTTGTTTGTCTTCTTGGCCATCAATGGTATCCTTAGCACTCTTCTCCAGCACATCTCAAATGAGTTGACTTTCCTACTATCAGCTTTCTTCACTGTCCAGCTCTCACATTTGTACATAGTGATGGGGGATACTATCTTCACTTTTAAAGGCATATAGGAAAATGGGAAAACCAAGCAAAGGTAGACAGTGCAATTGGCTCTGTTCACTCTCAAATACAAACCAGATTTAGCCCAATATAATGTCTAACTCAGGGATGGTCAAACTGTAGCCCAAGGGCAGTAAATAATTACCTACACCCTGTTTTTAGTCTTGTCTAGAGTAGACTATTTGAGTCAGTAGTCATGAGAGACAACTGCCCAATGAAATGGTCTGTTGAAGTGGAATGTGATAAGTTTGAGGACATTGCAAATAAGAAGTATAAAAGCCTCAGGTGGCCAAGATGTGAGGAATCCTTGTTGAAGAAGAACAAAAGCAACACTTGGAGACTGGGGGCTAGCTGCCCTCACAAACAGCCAGGACTCTGAATCCCATCCGTTTGTGAGTGGAATATTGAAATGCATTTAGCTAGATGCATCAGGAAATTTATGTTAATTTTGGTTACCTTGGCTGAAATGATCACATTATAGACTATTCTATAATGTGTAACTTCCCTAAGTATGCCTGAGTGGAAAGTGCTCTTAAGGAAAAGAGATAACCTTTGTCAATGTAGGTGCCTTGCTTAGAATAAAGCCCTTCCTTTAAAGTACTTCTCTCACATACTCTTCGTATGTCTTAGCTTGGTCTATATGTTGTCTCTGCAGAAACAGGGATGGGAAGTACAGTGCACGTGAGACCTGAGAAATGTCTCATTGCTGTGCAAGGGGAATTCAAATCACTGGGTAATGGCAGCTAAGGTAGATGATTTCAAGGAATACCACTCCTGCTTAGCAAGTATGAATGGGACCAGAGGAGATAATATATGGTCTGAGCAGAGCTGATGTCATGTTTAAAAACATCTCTAGGCGTTCTCACTTTGGGCCCTTTCAACATTACACATTTATATCATTATAATACTACTTGAACTCCCATGGCTACTTTCCATCCTTTGAAATCCTGGTGTTTGCCATTTAAGAATAGCTCTCTTGCTGAGGGTATTGTACAGAGTTTTTGATCAAATTTCTCAGAGGTATTTTCCATAATAACAAAATAATCATATTACGTATAACAATTCATCTGCATCACTAACTTTCTCGCTTTTGTGATTTCACAAATCTGATGTGTTTTTCTATGTTGTTCATAGCACTGCTTGAATATATAATCCTTCCTTTTTCTTATAAAGTCTGCTGTGGAGGTCAGAATTAAGACAATTATTTTACATGCATGTGTTTGCTTCCCAATTTGTCACACTTGGATAGACAATTGGATCTATGAAATAGTTCCACACAATCCTGATTTGTGCTGAAAGATTTTGGGGCAGAAGTATTACCCAGTTAAAAGATACAAATGCATGCCTTTCTCTCAAACAGAAAAAAAAACCATTCATTAGTGCAACAATTAATTTATGCAGTTTTAGAATACTGTAATTCACCCTTTAAGCAGCCACCTTTAAAGACACTGAAGAAGCTTCAGGTAGTGTTTAGGAAGCATGATCTTCAGCCTTGTGGGGATAAATAAACGACTCTTCTGTATCAGCAACAGCAGTTGCTGATGATTGCAGGGTCTAGTTTGAAGTTCTGGCAGTCACATTAAAAACTTTAAACAAGTTATAAAGGCCACCAGCACTCTTATCTGCTTCCCCATGTACAACGATCAACTCATTGGCCTACCATTAAGATCACTCAGATTAGAAGAGACAAGAAACATAATGCTACATTATAGCATTATGATTTTAGTTTATCTACCATGACAACATCCTATCGAATTCTGAAATTTGTAATTTGACGAGGCACTTAAGCTCTCCGGCAGAGGATTCTAAATACTCCTCGCAAAATTGCAAATCCTGGGGTCCCATAGGATGCAGTCATGGCAGTTAAAGATGATTCTGGTTGCGCCCGCACTGTAAAAATAATCCAGGTTGACACCACTTTAACTGACATGGCTCAGCGCTATGGAATTCTGGGAAGTGTAGTTTGGGGAGACATTTAGCCTTGGATGCCACACCAAACTACAGTTCATAGAATTCCATAGCACTCAGCCATGTCAGTTAAAGTGGTGTCAACTTCGTTTATTTCTGCAATGTGGATGTAGCCTCTTTGTGCTAGAGATGTTTAGTGTGAACAGGCCCTGAGAAGGAAGAAAAAAATATTTTTCTGCACTGCTTCACACAAGAATCAGATAGGGTAGGCAACGTGGAAGCTTAAAGCTACTCTTCTACCACCACACATTGAATATAGTAGATCATATGGTTGAATACATCCCCATGGGACAAGCTTGGAGGAGGGATTAATTTGCCTTATTTCTCAGCAAATGGGTTTGTTGTTGTCTCTTTAAAACATAGTGACATCAAATGCCAGCATCCAAATGGCACAAAAGGCTTTATCAGATGTTTGTAACTGCCAAAAGAAAAAAGAAAAAGCCTTGTTGATGCAGGTACAGCTTGAAGTTATTTTCGACAATACTTGCCTGGCGTTCCACAGCAAAGCGTGACTGACTGGACTGTATCCATCAGTGATTTCTTTGTGTACATTTAACAACAAAGCTTTGTTCAAAAAGGAAATAACTTGAGCCTCAAAATGTTTTCCAATTAAAGGAAGGCAACACATTTAGGCTATTTTCAATAGAGATAAATGTATTCAGTACCCATGAGAAAGAATGGTACAGAAATAAATTAATAATCCCTTTTTTGATTAGGCAATCTTGCTCAGAAAATAGCTTCACATCAAACAAATTGCAACAAAAGGCGCTTTATAACAAAGACGCACCTTAACAAAAAGTCCCGGTATCAAACTACCCTGCAAAAATCGTCCCATTCTTTTTAGAGTACTCGTTCTAATATTGTATTGGCTTCTGTCTACAATCTCTTGAAATAATTGAGATAATTGTTATAATAATAATAATAATAATAATGATGATGATGATGCAACACGGCACACGTGATTTGCTGCTGTGACACTAGGCCTTCTTCCTGCTCACCCCAATGAACCACAAATCTGTTTTTCAGAGTACCCCAAATGTCTAGAGTGGTTTGGGTGATGGGGGGGGGGGAAGGGGAAGAAAGGCAGGATACAAAAATAAAGTTATTATTATTATATCATAATATGTGCTTCTGACCAAACCTGTGATCTTATTATGGTATAAAACTGGAAATAAGAGATGGAATTCCTCTCCTCCCTTTTATTAAGCAGGACACCACAAGACCAAGACAGAGCTTTATAGGCCTCTAATCACATCCTTGGCATAGAGAGGTACTGTGTATGTTCTGCCCATCTTCAAGGGAAGTAACATTGGGCTGATCTAGACTGGCAAAAAGGGGTGTATTCATGCCTGCATGAAAGTGTAGCCTTCAGATGACCCACACTGAAAGTTTGGCATGAACACACTTGTTTTGCATTTTAGTGGGGAAAAAGCAGCTTTAAAAAGGACCTGCTTTACCCAGCTTCTTTTTTAAAAAGTTGTAACAGCGCAGCTGTGTCTAAATGCTGCAGTGCAACTGTGCAGTTTTTTAAAGCTCCCAAACTCTAGCTCCAGCCCTAATCCGAACCTTACACATGCACAGTAGAGACTCTGGGATGCTGTAACTGTTAAGCAACTGTGCATAAAATGTCAATTCATTCATAAAATAAAGAAGTTTATTCATAAACTTAAATTGTAACAGATTTAATATCTTTTTAAGGGGGGGGATGCAGTTTGTTTTATTGATGTAATAGTATTTTAATGTGTAAGCCATCTCAATTGATCTCAAAGGGGTGGGGTAATAATAATAATAATAATAATAATAATAAACTATTATTATAAAATAAAGGGGTTTATTCATGGTGCACCGATGCAACTGCACACTTAAAAAAGGGAAGCGAAACCACAATGGTAATTTGCCAGATCTTCATAACTGCACAGTTCATGTGTGAGGTACCTGCACAACTGCGCAGTTCGCAGCTGGCAATACAATTGCCTGTATGATGTAGCGGTGCAACTGCGCAGTTTGCAGCTGGCAACAACAACAACAAAAAATATATTAAAGGTTCAGTGTGGCTAAAAGCCTCATTCATTGCCACCCATGCAGCTGCCCCGCCTGTGTTTCTAGCATCCTGACAGCTTCCAATGTAGTTGCTGAGCAACAGAAAAGACTTCAGATAAGTCATCCCCACACTCCTTCAGTGTAGCTGCCCTATGCCTTTTTATTACACACCTGGGGCTTGCAGTGTAGCTGCTAAGCATTAAGGAAAAGGCAACTTCATGTCTCCCTTTCCTGCCAATATAGAAAACCCCATAATTTGGCAGAATGATATGGTTCTTTCTCAAAGCCCCTACCAGAATAAAATGTTCAATGAGTTGTGGCACCTAACCTACTCCTTGTGGCAAGGTCTTTCATTAATGAATGTATGTTGTGTGTGTTGTGTAGCTTCAAGTCATTTCTGACTTACGGTGATCCTAAGCCAAACATAGGACAAGCATAATCCCATTGATTTCAGTTTGTTGTTGTTGTTGTTGTTGTTGTTGTTGCTCTTGCATGCCTTCAAGTCAATTCTGACCTATGACAACCCTAAGGCAATCTTGAGGTTTTCTTGGCAAGATTTGTTAAGAGGAGATTTGCCATTACCTTTCCCTGAGGCTGAGAGTATACGACTTGCCCAAGGCCACACAGTGGGTTTCATGGCTGAGTGAAAATTGAACCTTGGTGTCCAGAGTCATAGGACTTTATCAGATGGGAGGAATTTCTCTTTATTGCGAATGGAGCCAATTGGAGCCTAATTCATGTGAATTCACCAGTTTAGCGAATTCATATGAATTCCTATTGCATTCAGAATGCGTTCACAATGACTTCCCATTACCCAAAAATGACCCCCCCCCATTGCCTGAAATTGCGTGAGATGCTTTAATTCACAATAACGTAAAACCCATGATTGCGTTCGGAATGACTTCTCTTTTGCCCGAAATTGTGTGAGATACTTTAATCCGCAATAATGTGAAACCCCATAATTGCGTTCGGCTTGCCATTAGATTATACTTTCAATTTCTGACATCTGATAAGATCCATAGTCCAACACTCAAACAACTATGCCACACTGACTCTTATCAATGAATGTATTATCTCCTTTTAACAACTGGACTTCTCTCTCTTTCCTGTTTTTTCCCTTTCTAACTCTACATTCCTAAATTTGTCTACAAAAATAAAAGTATCTAGTACAGTACCAATATTATTTGAGACCCACAGTGGTGTAGGAGTCTTGAACTGGGTTTGAGGAAGATCCAGGTTCAGGCTCCCAGTCAACTATGAAACCTGGTGGTTGATAGACTAGTTACTCTCTCTCAGACAGACATACCTCATAGGGCCATTGTGAGGATATAATTTGTTGTTGTTATTAGCTAATAATTTGTTGTTGCGGATAAAAGCCACATATTCTGCTTTGAGTTCATTGGAGTCAAATTGGGATATAAACGTAAATAATGAATACTATTTACTTATTTTAGGTTTTAAGTCTCTGCTTACCAGCCATTATTTCCAATCCATCCATCCATATACTTTAAAAAAAAAATCTAATCAAGCTTGTTAGGCCAAAAATGTTCCAGCTGCTATTTATTGCCTGGATCAACCCCTCTATGAATCCAGATAGCAACAGTTTGCTCTAAAAAAGCAATGTTGTTTAAAATGAGTAAAGAGTAGATGTTCTGAAAAATACTTTCAAGGACAGTCTTAATGTTCTCTCAGATAGTCAGTGTGTATATTCTTGCTGCTCTCTGCTGGTCAAAAGCATAAAAGAAAAATAAAATAAAATGAGCAAAAGTGTTTCCAGGCATCTTCTTTTTGCTGACAAAACTTCTTCCATATTGATCACTACAGTGATTGATCTATATCAACATTGGTAAAAGTATACATTTATTTTACATTGTATAATGGTTCAAGAGTAAAAAACAAAAAATGTCTCTGGGTGTAATGGTAACACCTAGCTAAGCCTCCATCAAACTGCTATGGGCATCCACTTCTGACAATTGGTGGCTTCCTGAATAGGGAAACCCCAAGAAATGCTTATATTTTTAATATAATGCAATACAATATAATATAATTTTAAAAAGAAAAGTTTCCCCTTAGTTTGGGATTAAAAAAAGGTTTCCATAAACACACAAGGGACTATTTTCAGAACATTTAGTGGTTGGAGTCAGTATGGTTTGGAGGAGGAGAGTAGTTCCTAAGGAGAATGGAGAGTCCTAAGGACCCTTTGTAAAAGTTTAAAATGTTTTAAATTGGCTTTTCAAATGTTTAAATGCCAAAGATACTAATATCCGAGTAAAACAACCTCAGATCTTTAAAAATCAGTGTTTAACTACATTTTAAATCACCAGTAGCACACAGTACTACTGTAGTACATAGTTGTACTTAGTAGTACATAGGAACCAGTGTTGCATACAGGTTTCAGTGTTGGACTAGGACACCAGGAGACTAGGGTTCAAATCCTGCTTGCCATGGAAACCTACTGGGTGACCTTGGAAATGCCACACCCTCTGAAGAAATTTGGCAAGAAAAACCCATGATAAGGTTACTTTAGGGTCGCCATAAATCAGAAACTACTTGAAGGCACACTTGAGAGATTGTTTGCATCTTAAATTTAGTATCTAGTACAGATTAGGGATTTTGGTGATGAACTGTCCACCTATATCCTTTCTTGATTTGATGGAGACATGTTTAGATCAGGGTTGAAGACCTCAGTGATTATTTGCTGGGGGACCTCAACTTCTTTGCCAACAGGTCAGGACTTTATTGTTGACACCCATGGCCCAAAATATTAAATAGGACATACTCTCAATTTGACTTTCTGTACTGATGGATGGTGATCTAAATGTGCAAGGATTAATGTCTATTTCCCTGTTATCTCCTGCTTCCTACTGAGATTTAGATTTTTAGCAGTCTTTCCATTCGGGAAAAACATGGATCCTATTAAAATGATTAATTATAATCTCCTCAATGTATCTTTATATAAGGTATGTTTTTAAAGATATATTCCATCTCTTGAAATTTCATAATGGATGTTAACATAAAATATTGAGCAGCTTGACAGAATTAAAAGATGTCTCTGTATTACTTTCAAGCCAATCTTAATTTCAAAGTGCTCTGAATTTCAAAGGTTGAATCTTATTTCTAGATTTGTTTGCCTTCAAAATTCTGGCTTCCATTTTAAAATGACCAAAAGGCATGTCAGGAACTTGGGAAACAGCCTAAATTGGTGTGTGCCTACAATCTGCACAAACACTGTGATTTAAAGAGAACTCACCGGAGTTCTTTAAGGAAATGACAGGCCAAAGTTCTAGCTTGCAAAGGAGCCTCAAAGACCCCTATTCTCAATCTCTCTTCCCTGGTCCTGTAGGCTCAGGCCCAAGCCCTCCCTGATGGAGTGTAACCATCAGGCAAGTGCTCTTCCTCTCTTTCTACTGTCCTCCACCTTTCCTAGCATCATTGCCTTTTTAACATTGGAGCATTTCCAGAGGAGGGCAACCAAAATAGTGAAGGATCTGGAAACCATGCCTTATGAGGAAAGACTTAGGGAGCTGGATAGATTTAGCCTGGAGAAGAGAAGGTTATGGGTGATTTGATAGCCCTGTTTAAGTATTTGAGGGGGTGTAACACTGGGGATAGTTCAAGCTTGTTTTCTGCTGCTCCAGAGACTAAGACATGGAACAATGGTTGCAACCTCCAAGAAAAGAGATTCCACCTCAACATTAGGAGGAACTTCTTGACAGTAGGAGCTGTTTGACAGTGGAACACACTCCCTTGGAGTGTTGTGCCTTGGAGGTGTTTAAACAGAGGCTGGATGGCCATCTGTTGGGGATGCTTTGATTGTGATTTCTTGCATGGCAGGGTGTTGGACTGGATGGCCCTTGTGTTCTCTTCCAACTCTATGATTCTGTGATTCTATTATTTTATTAAATTATTCATTTTTCATTATGAAGTTGCCAAAGTACGACAGCCTCAATTTAGTCATCCTGGCTTCCAGGGGACAATTCAAGCTTGATCTGTTGTAGAATCCCAAGCTAAGGAGCTGCAAATGTTGCAACTTTTCTTTATTCAAATGGGAGCTGGACCAGCTCCTTGATCATTTTGGTTGCTCTTTCCTGCACTCTTGAAATTAACAATATATTTTCTGAGATATGGCAACCAGAGTTGGATCCAATACTGCAAGTATATATTCAGAGCTAGACTCTCCTGCCTTCCTGCCCTGTGTGGTGCTTCTCAAGATGGAAGAAGTTGTCAAATGATTTCCTTACAACCAAGACATTATGTGCATTTCTTGGGCAGGCGTGGGGAACATGACAGCCAGACTGAAAGGTGAGATATTTGCAATTAGCTGTGTCAAGATTAATTACACTCACTGTTACAGTATTATCATTAAGGTGCCTCTGGATCTCCTCATTTAACAGTTGTAAATATGTTGTCACTTACAAAATGGATAAGACTGAAGAGCACTGTGCACCAGTGATGTCCAGGGTTTCCATAATTGACTGGTCTCTACCCAGATAAAGCTTTTAACCATCAAATTTGAAACAGATCCAATTGCTTATTTTAAACTGAATAAATTCTAGTTGTCTTTTATGCAAAGAGACTACATAATTTATATGTTTCAGTTTATAAGTAGAGTGATTACGAATACTGTACCATTACTGTTTACTCCTAAACTTGAAAAATGTTACCTGTTGCAACACACACACACACCTGTTTAGAAAGCAAGCACAGTTAATACCATTATGGATATATATATTTGAAAGTTTTAATCAAGCAAGACCAGATATTGATAAATTATATATTCTGAGTTATTATTGTACATTCCATCAAATCAGCCATACATCAAATCAGTTTGATATTGTTCTGCAAAAAGGACTAGAGATGGAAATAATATTTTAAAATATTCAAAAATAGTTAAAAAAAAAATCTCTAGCTTTGAGAAACCCTGATGAGACGAACAGTGGACTAATGAAAATCTTCACAGTTCTGGACTTATTCTTAACAAATTTTGCATGTGTTTTTACTGAAGAAAACAGCATTTTCTGTGCTGAAAATAATATCTCTACAAAGAAATATTTACATGTCTCATGCAGCAGGAGCATTGTAAAGCCGCGGTGGGGTGGGAAAGCCAGCTTTTTGCTCGTTCAAAAAGGAGTGTCATTTTGCCACTTCTTTTTGGGCCGGCAAAAAGATGGATCGGGTCTGTGGCATATGGTTGCCATGGCCCAAACCCGGCTCTTTGAGGGGCGGCTTCAAGATGCCCTGTCAGGGTGCTCTGTTTCAGCACATAGTTAATGAAGAAAGATACCAGGGCCCCATTCCCACTACATTTTGATTCAAAGTGTGACGTGGGCTATATGACCCTCGTTCACACTCGAATCGACTTCCGATCCTCATCGGATCGATTAGTGGAGGAAAGGACCGGGTTAAAAGCAAATAGCTGTCACCTTACATGGCAGGTCCAGTGGGAATGACAAGCGTTCCTGGCTAAGAAAGTGATTCTAAACAAGGTCCCTTTTCATAGTGTGAACGAGGGGCCTTTTGGAATCGCTTTCATAAGTGGAGCACAGCCCAGTTTCAATGCGGGTTTTTCCACAAGTGGGAATGGGCCCCAAAGTTGCTATTATAGTAAAGCTTAACTGGAAGTAAGGGGTGAAATAGACAGTCCCTTTGCACCAGCTTTGGGGTGTCATCGGAGTGTGTTTAGATGCCAGACACTCTAACACCACCCCTAAGCTGGCATTATGGTTCCTGCCCACGCACATGGCAGGCAGCTTTGTGGTGCTTTGGTGGCACGGTGTTTATACACCACAGGAGCAAAGCCACAGTGCAGCAGAAAAGCCATCTTGTTGCCAGCTCAAAAAGGAGTGGCATTTTGCTCTTTCTTTTTGGGCCAGCGAAAAGCTGGATCAGGTATGTGGTGTGCATTTGCTGTGACCTTGATTGTCCTTTCTCCTAAGTCCCATGGCATTCCTCTCCCCTCCATGGCTAAGTCCCATGGCATTTCCCTCCCCTTCATGGCTAAACACACATAAGATTTGGTAGCTCTTCCCAAAGTGTTACTTTGTAACTGTGACCTTCTTCCAGTGAAGTAATTATAGGATCACTCTGTTAGATTTCACACATTTTCAATATTTCTTTCAACTTTTGCTATAGCAGAGATTTTAGACTCAGAGAGTGAAAATGTTTTTACCTGTTTGACACCATGCTCTGAATAGAATATAATAATTATGGTCAGTCAAAATGTATTGTTGCTAGGTGTCATTAATTTCATCCAGTAAAATATTCATGAAAAAACTTTGTCTCAAACACAATCCTGTCTATTGTAGCTGCTGCTGCTGCTTGTTGTTGTTGTATGCCTTTAAGAAACGTCTGACTTAAAGCAACCCTAAGGAAAATCTATCATGGGGTTTTGTTGGCAATATTAGTTCGGCAAGGGTTTGCCTTTACCTTCCCATAGGCTGAGAGAGTATGACTTCTTCAAGGTCACCCAGCGTGTTTCCTTGGCTGAACAGGATTTGAACCCTGGTCTCTTGAGTTGTAGCCTGACATTCAAACAACTATACCACACTGGCTCTCTATATTTCGGATTACCAGGGGGACAAAGAACTAAAATGAATTTGACCCTGATAAGTTCAGTGATATATAGTGATATATAGTTGTTACTTTCTGAGATCTGTACCCAATGAGTACAAAAAAGTTTTATTTTGTGTCCATCTTAAATTAATTGTTGATTTTAGCAAACGTGATACATATAAACAGCTTAGGGAAACTCCTCCCCCCATATGCATGCCATACAAATACACTATACACCAAAGAGACTTACAGTTGGCCCTGCTTATCGACTGATTTTTTAATCCACAGATTCAAGCATCCACGGTTTGAAAATATTTTTAAAAGTATAAATTCTAAACAGAAAAACCTAGATTTTCATATTTTATGTCAAGGGACACCATTTTACAATGCCATCATATTTAATGGGACTTAAGCATCCACAGATTTTGTTATCCAGGGAGGGTCCTGGAACCAAACTTCAGCAGATATCAAGGGCCATAGTACATTATGCACTATGTGCCCAAGAAATTTCAAGTGACTGGCTTTGAAAAAGACAGATGGTGATTAATCCAGCAAAATATATTCATAATATCATAGAATCCTAAAGCTGGAAGGGCCATCTAATCCAACCTCCTGCCAGCAAGAAGTCACAATCAAAGCATTCCAGACAAATGGCCATCCAGTCTCTGTTTAAAAAGAAGGCAGCATGCTCCACTGTCAACATTGTTCAAAATTTGTTATACTCCTTCTCAATTCTGCACCCTAGGCACAAGCCCTGTGGGGATTATACCATGTAGTAATAGCAGTAAAGGTATACAATAAATATAATTAACTATGGTATCTATGGTGATGTAGGGTGTTTTGGCTTGTATCTAGTCTTCAGTCTAAAGCAGAGATGGATAACCTGCAACTAACACTTGGAAGTACAGTGTTGAAGGTGACAATTGGAAAACCTCTCCTTCCTCTTTTAACACACATGGCTTTTTTTCCCCTTTTATAACCTGAAGATGCCAGTACCTCAAATATTTAATGACTACATCACTACATCAGTGTTCTGAGCAATGAGTAGCATTACTTGTTATGTTAACATGTTATTCTAATCTAGGGGAATCATTTGGGAGGATTCTTCATGCAAATTTGGGAGAAATGAAATATGTTGCTAACAAGAAACATAATATTTTACTTGTTCAAAATAAACAAGTAAACGTTTGGGAGAAATTAATGTATTACTAAGGCCTAATTTCCACTATGGTTTAAACCGGATCATGATTCCAAATGATCCAGTTTAAACCACCATGGTTCAACTTAATTTGAATCGCTGAATCAATTCAGAAAGGGGGGGGCATGGTTTTTACCCTTTTTTTACCAATTTAACCCATGTCAAAAAGATGCTGGTAAAATGGGGTGTTTGGGGGGGCTGAATCGATTTATTTGGAAATAAATCAATTCAGCCCAAGTGGAAACCAGGTGGATTCACATATAAAATGTTCGGTTCCCACTGGCAGCGGCTTCCCCGGCCTGCTGGCCATACCTGCCTGCTCCATCTTCAGTCCTTCGTCCTCCCAGCCTGCCTCTCTCCTTCCACCCTGGTGTGCTTCCATCTTCCCGGCCTGCCTATCTCCTTCCACTCCGGCCTTTCCTCCGCCCCTGGTATGGCCAGGAGGACGGAGGGAGGCATGGCAGGGAAGCCGCAGCTGTTGCTTCCTGCACCGATTCTGGAATCCAGTGCAAACATAGTGGGAACCACAGTGTTTGCTGAACCGGATTCAGGAATTGTTCAGGAATCGGATTTTCAGGTAAGTGGGAATTAGGCCATCAAGAAACATAATATTTTACTTGCTGAAAGTTGTTTTTAAAAAAGCAGTAATGGCAATCAGTTGGGTTTTTTTTTTCCTGTGCCAAAACGTCTGTCAATTTTATGCAAATAAGCCCCAAACTGAAAAGATTCTCACTAGTCCAGAATTCTCACCATCATGGTTTCTTGACACTCAAGAAACATATTTTGTGACATTTTGTAGATATTTTTAGTATCCTTTCCATCTCTACTCCATTATTCTTTTCCGAGTTTATTAATGAAGCATTTCATATATAAATTGGGGATCTGAGAGTAGGGCTTGAGAAGGCCAAAGAACATTTACAGGAGAGCATTTTTATGAAGAAGAGGGGGGGGGTGGTCTGAGGAAAGAAAGAGTTGAATTTATCATAGACCAAATATTTGGAATACAAATTATTATTATTATTATTATTATTATTATTATTATTTTACTGTTGTAGCTTTAATACTTTTTAACCCCCTGTAAATGTAAGAATACAAGCCAAAAAGAATCCTATGGCATGTCATCAACTTTTATTGGTTTTGCTGCAATTGACAAAAAGTAGTTTAAAAAAAATACAAAAGGATCACTTGGGAGATGCTGAATGTTGATACCTGGGTGAGAAGGGGGTTGGATAGAGTTTCTTCACTTCTTATTCCATATGAATTTAGAAGGATGGGCAATACAAGGATTTTATGACAGGGCTATATAAAAAGCTAATATTAATTCAGCACTTTGCTGAGGTTGTGCTCACATGGATTAATTACTTAAAGGTACACTGGGAAAAGCTACACATTGTGTAAACATTTTATGCCAACAAAGAGTTCTGTCAGCCCCTGATGTGAAGTTAGAAGGTTGTTTGTCTTGTTAGCTATCCTATTATCAAGAGACAGCATCCAGAAGGATGGCAGCACATTCATAATGCAACTGGAAATTTGATTTAAAGAAAATAGGGTGAGGGAGTTAGAAAGATCATTCCCAGGGTTGAAAAAGTTCAGGTCAGTGTCATGGATCAATTCTGCTAGAGGTAAAATGGTAAGAAATGAAAAAACATCACCACAAATTACAGTTGTGAGTAAGATGCATCTACTGATGTCCAGTAAGTGCAAGAAATGGCCCTTTCACACCACACAATTATAGCACTATGATCCCACTTTAACTGCCAAGTCTGTTTCCTATGGGATCCTGGCATTTGTGGTTTGAGAAGACACTAGAGTTTTCTGGCAGAGGATTGTACATAGCCCTTCTTGGCAGTAAAAGTGGAATCATAGTGCTATAATTGTGTAGTGTGAAAGGGCTCCAGCTTTGGAGCTGGACAATTACCAGGGTTCCTCTCCAATGAAGAGATCAACAGCAGTAGATTTTTAGTTTTTTGTGGAGCTTTCGGGCTATTTGGCCATGTTCTAGAAGAGTTCCCTTCTGATGTTTCACCAGCATCTGTAGCTTGCATCTTCAGAGAATGTTTGCCTGGAAAAGGATTGGGTATATATATCCTGTGTGACTCTGGGAAGGGAAGAGTGATTTGCAAGTGTATTGTTCTGTTGCTAATGGTAGTCCTCAGGGTGGGAGGATGTGCAAAAGAGGATTAATGTCTGCTAACTGGTGCTCATTGTCTGCTGGGAATCCCCTGACCCCAGGCTGTTTCCCATTTGCATTGATTGTTGGTGTTCTTCAGGACTGGTAGCCAAGTCTTGTTTACCCTCAGGCTTTCCTCTTTCCTGTTGAAATTGGCAAGGTGTTTATGGATTTCATTGGCTTCCCTGTGCATTCTGACATGATAGTTGTTGGCATGTTCCAGAATTTCAGTGTTTTCAAACATTTTATGCCCAAAATACTTTATAGCATATTCTGCTATTGCTGATTTTTCTGGCTGACCCAGTCTGCAGTGTCTCTCATATTCCTTGATTCTTGTTTGTACAGTGTTTGGTGGTCCCTACGTAGACCTGTCCACAGCTGCATGGAATGCGATAGACTCCTGCGGCTGTGAGAGGGTCTCTCTTGTTCTTGGCTGAGTGAAGCATTTGCTGGATTTTCTTCATCGATTTGTAAACCATTTAAAGTTGTGTTTCCTCATCAGTTTCCTATTCTGTCTGTGACACCTTTGATGTATGGTAAAAATACCTTCCCTTTGGGTGGTTTTTGTCTTCCCTCCTCTGGGTTCTTCTGGGCCTGACAGCCTTTCTGATGTCTGCTCTGGAGTAACCATTGCCTGCAGAGACAGGTCCAGGTGCTTCAGTTCATCTTCCAAGAAGTGGGGTTCACAGATCCATTTTGCCCGGTCTACCAGTATTTTTATTGTGTTTCTTTTTTGTCCTGGGTGATGGTTGGAATTCTTGTGCAGGTATCTGTTTGTATGTGTAGGTTTTCTGTATACTGTGTGGCCCAAACATTGGTTTGGTTTGCGGATGACTAGGACATCCAAGAATGGTAGTGTTCCTTCCATTTCTTTATCCATTGTGAATTGGATGTTAGGGTGGATGTTGGGGTGGATGTTGTTCAAATGGTTCAGAAATGCAGCCAGATCTTCTTCTCTGTGGCTCCAAATGATGAAAGTGTTGTCCACATATCGGAACCATGTTGTGGGCTTTTTTGGTACCCAGTCCAAGTGCTGCTGACTTGGAATGTTCTGATGGGACAAAGACCAAAATCTTGCTCTCCCTGCATCATCCTGTGCTGTTGAAATTCACTGTTTTTTCACACTACACAAGTTTAGCACTATGATTCCACTTTAACGGCCATGAAGGGGTATTTACAATGCCAGAAAACTCTACTTGTCATTTAAGAAGTTTTTAAATTATCCCCTTACCAACAATTCTGAGTAGCTTCAGTGGGGTAAGGGAAAGTTTAGATTATCATCCTCACCCGAACAGATTTCAGGATCAGAAAACTTTACATTTACACACACACACACATACACACACATAGTCAGCTCATGCCAGCCCAATTCATTGGGATGCTGGTATCTCAATTCTGCCCACAAATGCAGTAAGTGAGGATGACTCTCCACACTGTATGGCAGTAGTGTAGGGAATAGTAGAGGGCAGGGATTTTGGAGATTCTGGAGCAGAATCTCAGGCCCACACATGGCTTACCCCTAGCTTTATTTAAAAGTAAAAAAGATATCAACTCGCTTTAGACTTTCATTTGTTTTTGACAGGAACCATCTGTGTTATCGGTACATCATAATTAAGGAGAAATGGCCTTAAATTACAAAAAGTTACAAGTGCTCCCTTTTGCAATTGTAAAACTGTAAGGTAATTAAATTCAAAGTACTCCTTTGTGTCAGTTGCAGACCTAGTTATACTAAAAATGACAGAACTGTACTCCAGGGAGGTGCAGATTGAGGATTTACCTGGTCCTGTCTTTGACAAGGTGATGTCTTCAGAATAAGCTTTAAATGTTCATTTTATTTAAGTCCTGAAACAGAATAAATGAAGGCACCTGGGCAATTATTAGGCAAGCTTCAAGAATTTGTTCACTGAACCTTCCCTTTTACTATATTATATTATTACAATTTTGAATTTTAAACTAGGGTGTTCAGGCTTAATATGCTCAATATATCATTTTAAAAACCATAACACTACATGAGCCAGAAAATTGGAGATACACGTATATGTATAATGTATACCAACTATATCAATTAAAACAATTTAAAATTCAAGGTTCTGTTAGATTCTACCAGGATCTGTATCAGATGTGTTTAAATTTGTTATCATTAAACCAATTTTTTTTAAAAATGAGGGTACTTTTAGAATACCTAATTGTGCCGCAAAACATTTTGACATAGTTCACATGTTTAACTCCCATATTATACATTAGCAAGTGATATCGATGTGAGTATAAAAATGATCCAGTGTATATTTTTAAGGAAGCAAAAATTGAAGCTAAGGGCAAGATTATATGTGCAGAATAAGTGATTAACATCTATTGCTGACTGAGCATTTAATTGCACTTTTGGTGTCAAAACAAAACACTTCCAACACCTCATAAATTCTCAAAAAAAAAAAAAGAAAGAAAGAAAGAAAGAAAGAAAGAAAGAAATTATTATTCTATGGGTTATTTGTGGGGAATTTACTTTCCTCTCATATGATGAGCTCCTACCTCCTTATTCAGTTTTAGAATATTTTATCTGTATTTTCAATACATGTTATATGTTTTTCTGATCCAAACTCTGAGCTCCTGAAACCCATGGCTCTTGTAACTAAAAATGTGGCATGTTTTAGTCTCAAAAGGCTAAATAACAATAGCAAAGACTTAAGCCTTATTTTTTATTTTTTATTTTTTGAGGGAAACCTTATTTTAAATTTAAATAATAAATGTTAGAGTACTGTTTGGGTTTGATCTGGTTTTGGGTTAACTTTTTTGGTGTTTAAAGTCTGGATATCAGATTTATAATTTGTTTAAAAGAAATTAATATATAAGGATGGTGTGTGATGATATTACAATGGGCCCTTGGTATCCACTGGGGTTTGGTTCCTTGTGGATACCAAAATCTTTGGATGCTCAAGTCACATTAAATATAATGGCATAGTAAAACAGCATCCCTTATATAAAACGGGAAAAAAAAATCTTTTTGGAATATTTTCAATCTGTGGATGTTTGAGTCCATAGGAAAAAAATCCAGGGATGTGGAGGGCTTACTGTAAATGTAAACAGGATTTTAAAAGTGGGATACATTTGTGGGGCATATAGATAACAAATGTAAATTGTTATGTGTTTTAAGATATAAAAATGGTTAGTATCTATGGACTGTATCACATGGGAGGGGATTGGGGGAAAATCAGGAGTGTACCGCTCTGATAGCCTTGGCTGAAGAGCAGGGTATAAATAAAACACTATTATTATTATTATTATTATTATTATTATTATTATTATTATTATTATACAAAGGCATTTTCCCAAGACATTTGCATGACTGAGAAATATGTAGAAGAATATAATTAATTTAAAGAAGATGATGAGCTAAAATAAATTAATTTACAAAGATGTTTTGAGATGATGGTGCATAGAAAGAGGGGATTTTAAAATTAGGTTGGGTTAATGGGACAGATAGGTATGAAATTTAAGTGTTCATGTGTTCAAGATATTAAAAAAAGGTTAGCATCTATGGAGCTTATTGCTTGGGCAAACAAGCCAGCTTACCTCTTCTAGCTTCAATTCTGAATCCGGGATGCCCCTGAATATTATCATAACTAAACTGCCACCAATCTAGCTGACATGCCACCACCTGGATCCATCCCGGGCCAAAGCCTCACTCAGCTGGCCAATTTTTGAAGTTGGAAGCTCCCCGACTTTGAAAAAGTGCTGGCTGAGCGAGGCGTCAACTCATGATAAATCCAGGTGGCAGCATCTTGGCTAGATTGGTGGCTATTTAGTTATGATAACATCCGGGGGCATCCTGGATCCAGAATTGAAGCTAGAAGAGGTAAGACATCTTATTTGTTCAAGCGATAAGCTCCTATGTTGAAGTCCTGGGAATTAAGTGGATGACTACAGCAATCCCAGAATAAGAGGACTGGCTAACAATGGCTAGCAGAATTATAATAACTGTGGGTTTTAATAATTAGTAGGAGTAAATGAGTAGTAGAGGTATGTATTATAGTCATGTAGGGGGCGTATAACTTTCTATCATGTGTAGCCATTGATAAGAAAATACTTCCCCCCATTTTTGTTGTATTTTGTTTTATTTCTATATTGTTGTTTTCCTTTCTATTGTTTCTTTTACTTTTTATTTTTATGTATATTGTTGTAGTGATGCTGCAAACTCTTAACAGAAAAGATTTAAATATATTATTTCAGAAAATAGTCTTATGTAAGATTATCTCTCTTTCTTTTACTTAGTTGTTTGTGAGAATGCATCAGCTGTTGCCTAACCTCTCAAGAAAGTCTTGTCACCATAGATAGATATACAGACAGATGGACAAATAGCATGTATGTTTAAAATGCCCAACTAAATATTTTAAAAATATAACACACAAACCATAAGAAATTACATCATATAATAAAACCAAGATAAAAACCAACAGCCAAAATAAAAACACTACAGTGTATAAAATCAAATTAAAACCAGCAGCAAGGCAGAATAATGTGATGCTCTGAAAGCATTAAAGCAATTCATAAAATGCCTGAAGGAATAAAAAGAGATTCACTGGTGTCAAAATGCCATAATTTAGCTGCCAGCAAAATCTCTATCAATAGGATATTCCACAGATGGGATACTACCACTGAAAGGGCCTTCTCTCTTAACAAAACCCATCTCAATTTGTTTGGTAGAGGCAACTGGAGGCAACACTTAATATATCTGAAAAGAAATTGACAGGATAGCTACTACCCTGATTTGCTGAAAAATGTACAAATGAGCTTTATTTCAATATTAGGGGCAATATCCCTTCCCCGGCCCGTACAGAATCACATAATTGTTTTGCAAAGCACTGAAGACCCCCGAAGCCGATTCTGACAATAACAATCAAATGTTGTTTTGAATAGTAGATAATGCAATAGAGGTACAAATTAAATGTATGATCCAGGTTCCTTGATTTTTTTAAAATTAAAAAAACCCATCTCATGTCAGTAAATAATATCAGTGAATAACAACAGTGCTTGGCCTATTAAAGATCTTAAATGCATGGAGCAAGTGTGGGACCTTAGGCACCAGTAGAGTCCTCTCTTCATGTCCTCACCAACTTGGACTCTCGGCTGCCCACTTACTGCAGAAAGTCTAAAGAGGGAACCTCAATGAGAAGAATTCTAAATTAGGTTTCAGAAAACAGCATTTTCTGCACAACAGACATTTCTGTGCAAAAAACCACAGTATTTCTATGCAGAAATTTTCTGTTTGGAGACAGGTATTTCCTGCACCAAAAAAAGAAAAAGAAAAAAGAAAAAGAAAAAAGAAAAAAAAAGATATTTTCAGCAAAAATGAACAACATGCAAATTTGGTGTAGAACTCCCCAGTTTCCAAGATTTTGTAGGATAGACTCATGGTGTCAAACTGCTGGTGTCAAACTGCTTAATTCTGCAGTGTAGATACACCCCGTGATGCCACATTTAAGCCCTTTGAACCTAAATTCAATTTTGATCACAACTCCTGTAGACCCTTTGTACTGAATGGCATTTGTTGGTTACCACCAACTGTGGGGCTTATCTAGTGAGACTAAAATTGGATTTAGTCTTGAAGACCCCACTCTAAATATGCTCTAGCCACTGCAATTATGACAGCTTTACTCTCAAAGGATGGACTTGGATCAATTAGCTTTGCTTAATCTACTCTTGTTGCTTTTTCTATTAGTAATCAGTTCAATTTTAAATATTTTCCATGCTTTGACGCATATGGTATAAGCAGAGCAACTGCAATGCTGTACATAAGGTCAGTAACTTTTAAAGAGGAGATTTAAAGCTTATGCCCAAAGCAAATCTAAATACAGGTTGTGGAAATGCTTTTAGACACAGATGGCGAATTTTCTGAAATGCACCTCACCAACTGGTATGGCTTGACAGCTGACAGTTTGCTTTAGTCTCGCTGGCCTGCTTTGGCAACATCACCTGGACTAATGTTCAAAATTGTCATAGCTTTCAGGATGGTTTTATGTTTTGTTGATGAGGTGGGAATTAATTGAAACTCTTCCTGCAATTAAATGAAACAGTACAAGCTTGAATGATCAGACAGAATACCTTCAGGATCAAACCACAGCCTTGTGACATTAAGTCCAAGTAGTGTTTCTTTCAGAAATCCAATACCTGTATTTTTTGTGGAGCTCTTCTTAGTATCTCCCAATGTCAGAGATGTTACAGGGGAGCACAAAAGAAATACTCCTTTTTGTTGTGATATCCAGATTGTGGGATAGCCTCTAAAGACACTTCCATTTGTGCTCACTTTTTGATGAACGGATGACCTTGGTCAAGTCCCAGTTTCCTAGCCCCAGAAGAAAGCAATGGCATGTGTACCCCCAAACAAATTTTGCCTCCACAAAACTGTTATAGGTTCCATGTAGGATCACCATAAGTCAGAAATTACCAAGAACACATCAACAATTATATAATCAAAGCTTGGCTAGTAGAAAAAGATCTGTTACATCTTAACTACAGGTTAGAGCTGTCCTGAAACATTTTACTAAGCTGCTGAATTTGTGAAAGGCTTACTCAAGGTCTTGGGCAAAGGGAGAGTCTCTTCTTCCCTTGGATATGTATCTTATTTGCAGTCAGAAGTGAGGTCACTCTGCATATAGATTCCATATGCCAAATAGTTACTTTCTTATCAGAGCAAAAGGACTACTAAAACTTTGTAGAATAAGCCTCACCTCACTCCCCATAGGTGCACGTCATAGGTAGTACTGTATATACCCATGTATAAGTCTAGAAATTGACCCCAAAAAACTTAGTCCAGTTATCCACAGGTCAATGTAAGTATTGTGTGTTAACTCTTATTAAAAACAGGAACTATCCCCTGGTGAAAGGCAATAGTGTTATCTGTCATGGAAGCACTGACCTCCCTCTACTGTCTTATCTATCCAGCCTTTAGTGTGAACACAAACAGTTATAGCTGTTAGAATTTTGTAAGTTCTTTGGCATTGTTTTCATTTGCTTCATTGTTTAGATCCTTGTTACATACCCCTAAGTTTAACCTGCAACTTATCCATGGGTCATATAAAAAACCATATTTTTTGTCTCCAAACCTTGCCCTCAACTTATACATGAGGTTAGCTTATAGACGAGTATATATGGTACTTAGATATACTGCTAATTCTCATGGTGGAGATCTGATGACTTCCCTTGCCCAAGCTATATTATAGGGATTTGTATGGGGAGGGAGGGGAAGGATTTTCTATGCTCTGATGTTATCTGGTTTCAGTAAGTTTAAGAGGACGCTAACTAGAGGTACTTAGGAGCACACCAAGCAGTGAGACTGAGGGACAATACCTAAGACCTATGCTGGACTCCAGTGATATTATGGTGCATGTGTGTGCTCCTTGTAGAGTTTACTCAGAAGTAAGTTTCATTCTGTACTGTGAGGCATTCACTTACATAGGTGGGCATAGGATTGCAGCATAAATAAATACCAGATTGTAGTTTTATATTTATTGTCAAAATTAGGAGAAACAATTAGGATGTGTCTCCCTAGATCCTAATCCCTATGTTCCAAAACATTCACCTTCTTTAGAGAAGGATCATTTTGTAAGTCCTGCAGAAATAAATCATCTTGACACCTGTGATTTGTAGTTTTGTGAAATATTTAACCTTCTCTGTCAGAGAGTTCTGGTGTCACAAGAAACTACAAATCTTGGGAATCCATATAGCACTGAACCATGGCTGTTAAAGTGGTGTCAAACTGCATTATTTTTCTGTGCAGATGCAGTCTAAGTAGCCTACATCAGATTGCTGCTGTACTAGGTCAACTACTGGACTTTAAGGAAGCCATGAAAACGAACATGTCTGTAGAAGAACATCTACTGTGGAAACTTAGCTACTATGTACAGGAATTTCTAGGGAACATTCTGGTGCATCTGTTCAGATGATATTGGGTTGATAGCTGCATTGAATAGAACAAAAATATTTTCAAGAATACACCCAATACATCCTTACAGTGGTGGGTTGCAGAAGACCAACTGTGAGTCAAAGCTGAAGATAAGTGACAGAGTCAAGAATTCTTATATATCTGGCTGTGCTATTAAATAGCAGCTGTAAGGGTTCTGATGAGGACTGGGACTTCATGGCCAAAGCAGATTAATCCCCCCCATGTCTCTTAGCTATACAGTGGGCCCTTGTTATCCGCTGGGGTTTGGTTCCAGGACCCTCCTTGGATAACAAAATCCGTGTATGCTCAAGTCACATTAAATATAACAGCACAACAAAATGGTGTCCCATATATAAAGTGGAAAATCAAGGTTTGCTATTTGGAATTTATCCTTTTTGGGAATATTTTCAAGCCGTGTATGCTCAAATCTGTGGATAAAATATCCGTGGATAAGGAGGGCCAACTGTACTCTTTTTGAATCACTCTGTATTTGACTGAGACTAATAACAACTTCTTTCCCACATAAAACACTAAATGGTGGGGGAGAGGTCACATCCACATCTTAATACTCATGGTCTCAATCCTTCTATAGCTCCAGTTCACCACCATCACCAAAATGAAATCATGTGCACACCTTTCATACGTGGTTTAGGTTGACCTGGGGCTCATTCCCACTTGCAGTATAACCCGATTTCTGATTCGGCTTCGCTCCGTGCTGGTAATCAATTCCAAAAGGTCCCCACTATGAAATAGGATCTTTTCATTATGCCAGTGGAATCACGTTTTTCGGCACAACTGTCATCCCCATTAGTTTGTACTGATTCAAAATAAATGTCAATCATCACAGCAGCCCAGGGAGGAGGAAGGCAGGAGGAGGAGGAGGGGGGACCCAGAAAGGCAGAAGGAGGAGGATGGGGGACATGACAATTTTTTTTGTAAATAAAATTAATTGTTATTGGTTTAGCAACCACTTTGCAAGTAGTTACAAAACCAATCTATTGAGTCATCGATTGATTTTATTTACAAAAAAAGCTCACCTGTCACACCAACAAATAAAAAGGAAGCCCTGGGGTGTGTGCAAAATCTCCCAAAAACTGGGGAGGGATGGTAAACACTCCTCTGCCATTAGTCCCTCCCCTCCAGAATGATGTGATTCCAATCTATTGTTCCCACTCGTTGAATACTCTTCAGAATCTATTCTTTTCAAAATGACCTCTTTCAAACTAGTTCTGGAAAAATCAGGGTTTTTTGCCTTTGCCTTGCTTTATCATGACAGGAATCAATCGCATTGTGGTAGGAACCAGTTTCAAATGGGAACGAGGGTCATTTAAACCAATCAGAGATTCGATTCATTTCATAGTGGGAATGCAGCCCTTGTTTTTCATGAAAGATTAGCATTAAAACAGACCTAATGTGCTTGTGATAAACTCTCTGGTTCATAAGACATAGTTTGTATTATTCTGGCCTTCAGCATGAGAAACTATGGATCAAAATTACAGAAAGGCCCTCTAGTTCTATACTACACAGGAAAAAAGCAAAAGTTTTAATAGCTGGTCTATAGCAGAGTGTAAAAACAATATTCTCCTCTCATGAGATCTTGGGATTTACTCTTAGCTTCTTCAGAAAATTGGCTGTGACTTATTATTATTGTTGTCAGAGACTTGGAGAGGTTCTGCCATACTGTGTCAACTGTACTGGGTGAGGTAGGTCTGGCTCAAGACAGTTTCATGGGCTGAATAAATTGATGGCTAACTTGCCAAAACAAATGAAATCGGTGCAAAATATCCTGAGAGACCCATCCTGAGTTTGAAAAGCAGATTATGATTGATACTTTTCACTATGTTGCATAATTAGTTGTCTCAAAAGTCACAACCTTTGTACTAATTGCTGCATAAATTGTACCAATAATTAAGGTAAAAGAAAGGAAGCGAGAGGCTATATTTGTTATTGGCTTTCAAGCTCATGCTCTTCATAATATTCACATACGCACATGCAGATGCACACATACACCTAGCAGGGTAGAAAATAAGTCTCTGGCTTTGCAGCAGTAGAGGTACAGAATTTTAATTTCAACCCACCACTGGCTCTGAATCTAAAAATAAACCTTTCGATGCATCTCAAGATTCTCAAGTTCTGGTTTGTTTGAGTTGATTAACATACAATCAACCTTTGGCACAAATGCTTAATTAAAACTCCTAGTCAGAAAGAGATAGAGAGCTCTAAAAAAAATACAATAAAATCAGTAACTCTTGATTTATATCACACAAATAAGGAGGTTAAAATATTTCAGTGAGATAATTTCATCCTATTCAACCTTGCAACTTTGATATAGTATCATAGTTAAACTGAAGTGGGAGGGGAAGAAAAGACAATTCAGCAATCAACTTTTTTTTTTAAAGAAAAAAAAATAAACAAAACAAAAATGCTTGCTTCTGAATAAATAGATCCTTTTAGTATCCTCTTTTATATTTAAAGGAAAGGGATAACTATAAATTAGAATTAGACATATATATATATATATATATAGTATGTCTCTGTATGCTTAATCCTAGCAATGCCTTCCAAGGTGCATCCACACAGCAGAAACAATCCAGTTTGACACCACTTTAACTGCCATGACTCAATGCTATGGAATTCTGGGAATTATAGTTTTGTGAGACACTTAGTCTTATCAGACTTTTCATTGTTTACATATCCATACAACAATTTGAAAATAAACACACTACTAATCTGAAAGGTGAATCACAGAAGTGTAGAGGGTGATGATTTTTTATTAAGCAGCGACGGAAGGGCTCTTCACATGTACTTTAGAGGCTCTCAGTTTTATTAACTATGTATGATATTCATGAAGTGAATTGTCTCTTTCACTCCGCTGTGTGTGTGTGCGCACACATATAATATGGTTTAATATCACATAGAGGGATATCGTTAAGGTAAACATTCATCCCTCATTATTCAGAGAAAAATTCTCCCTGCTTCTGATGCCCATCTTCACATCTGCTTCTATATTGTAACCAGCATCTTTTGATATTCCCTTGTTTTCACAAGAACGGTGAGATGTGTTTGTCTGAAGGGCAATGACTTGGCCATGGTTCAGTTGAGGTAAATTGGACTCACGTCTCCTGAGTCCAAATCTGGCATCCTGCCTGTCACACGTCTCTATTTCTCTTTCTGTATCAGAATAATTTTTCAGAATAGAGTGTCATTTTTTCAGTACTGCTCTCAACACTGATCTCTGTCAGAAGGACCAAGACAAGTAGACGAAAGATAAGCACTTTTAAGGTGGTTTGTAAGTCATTCTCTTTTATATAGGGGAAGTATAAAATGACAGATTCATCAAGTCATCCTAGTATTCCTATCAACTCTCAAGTTCTGGAACTCTCATATATATTAAAGCACAGGAACTCCAAGAGGTGATGGAAAAGTAAAGTCAAACAGTTTTTAAAAAAAATAATTGTTCCTATTGAAAAGGTGTGGGAGTGCTGTGTATGATCATGGCTGCATCCACACTGCAAAGATAATCCAGTTTGACACCACGTTAACTGCCATGGCTCAGTTTTATGGAATTCTGGGAAACAGCCTGTGTTACCTAATTAATATAGTGGCATCAATGGACATGGACCACCAAAAAAAGGAAGGAAGGAATGAAGAAAAAGAGTGGAAGTTAATGAGACAGAAACAGTCAGATTTGCTTAAGGTGCTTTAAGAGAGGCAGTGTGGTATAATGCTTCAAGTGTTGGACAGATCAGAGACTGTTTTGAAAGGCCATATGTAGTGAAACTGGGAGTAAGGAACAAATGAGGTCCTCCTTGCTGAGCGTCAAACCTTTCCCTTATTCAAAGAAAAAGAGAAACATATTTGTTTGTTGTGCTAGGAGATAATTTTGAGAAACCCTTCTGGAAATTTGGGGAGTAGGTGAACAAACTCAGCTCTCCTGGGGGCACCTGAATCAGGAGAGAAGTCCAAATCTCAGGTTTGCATAAAAAGTTAGATATGTTTTCCCCGAATGTGTGTGCATGTGTCTTTTTCAAATGAATTCTAGAGAAGAGCCTATTCATCTTGTCACAACAGTATGACCTGAAGCATCAAGAATATTACAAACCAGGGGAGGGCTGTAAAAAAACAACAACTTTAAAAGTAAACTTTTTTTTCTGGTAAAGACTAGTCATTACTGCTGGATAAAGAAGGAAATGGGAGCCCAAGGTAGAGATCGGAGAAGGAACACCAAGTGTCTGAATAACAAGAGACAAGACTTAGTTTACCAAAGCTTTCTTATTTAGCCTTATCCCTTTGCCAAGACATTCCTCCGTTAAATCAATGCATAGTGGCTCTCACTTTTGCTGTCATGTAAAGAATCCTTGAAGACCATGCATAAATCCTCACCGCACTTCAAAGCAAGTGAATTTCTGACTAGGATCAAGTCCTGAACTTCACAGCAAAATTGGTGTCAGTTATTGACTTTACAAAATACTATGTTTAACTTCCCTGCTTTACCTTTTTGAGTTTGTGTGCATGTGTGGTTTACTTTTCAACAGATGGGGGGAAAGAACAGATAAAAATAAAAGAGAAGTGGACTGCCAGATGAAGGAGGAAATGAGAGGCAACATGTTGTAGTGGACAGGATAATTCCCTACTCCCTAATCTGACATTTGACTGTCCAGGAGAAATTCTGTCTTTTCTGGTTTAACCTAAATTTGTTTGCCATCATCCTGTCTGTTTTTGACACCAAATACTGGTTTAGAAATTAGCTTTTGCAAAATAAGATGGAAAGAATTAGAGATGGGTGTCATCAGCATATTAATGCCACTGAACACCCAAACTGCAGATCACATGTCCCTGAGTTTCATATTTGTATTAAATTGAATGGGGACAAGACCAAAACCGTAAGAGATCCTATAAGGCTGTGGCCATGGTGTTGGAAAGACCTCTCCCTCTGCAGCACCATCTTCTTGTTCCTATAAATCTTATTCCAGTGAAGCAGCCCAAAACAAAGTCTCTGAGAAGACATGAAGTAAGCGTTCTGTCACACAGACCTCAAAAAAAGGAACTAGGTTTTATCCATGAAAACCTCTGGGTTACATCACAAGTTTCCTAGAGAGGATAACCTTTTTGTCTTCTTAGGAAACAGACAGTAACCAGATATTATATGAAGATCTGTTAATACTATACTGCTTATTGAAAAGCTAACAGTAAACTTTTTTTTTCTTTTTTTCTTTTTTTGCTTTTCATGCCTAGCTAAATTATTTTCCAAGTAACATTTGGGTGTATAAAATCTTAAAATTTAAATTAACCCTTGTATGTGCACTCTGTTTGAAAAAAAGTGTCCATTGCATTTGTCCATGGCTCACTTGTGCTGGGCAGGTGACACTCTCTTTCCTTATGGAAGTGAACATGAGGCATTGATCATATTTCTTTCTGCAGTGTTTATCATCTACTCTTTACTCAATGTTTATCATCTACTTGCCCCATCATCTCCCAGAATATAGTCTGTCCCTTCTGACCGTGTGTGTGTGTGTGTGTGTGTGTGAGAGAGAGAGAGAGAGAGAGAGAGATTATGGGAGCTGCAGTCCAACAATATCTTGAAGTCAGAAAATGCTCACCCCTGCACTTACTTCAAGTCTCAATTCAGAATGGTTCTTGACTCTGTGACATTGTAGCTAAGATAGAAACTAGTCTTTTGGTTGCATATATAGGACCTTCATGGTATGATTAATCAAATCAGATTACCTCCAGTTACCCATAACTTCCCATACTCTGTGAGTTGGGGATATTTTTATTATTCGCTTTCCAACAAACTAGGATGTTAAAGAAACCTCAAATGTTAAAACAATCTGGGATTGTTGTTTAATATACTGGCTTTGATCTGGCAATCTGTACAGAGGCACAAAAAAAAAAAAATCTGTACCAAAGTCTGTAATAAAATGAACACAGGGTAGCAGATACCTTGATACCCTTCGTGGAAGACTTTTCCATTTCCCTGTTTGGCCTGTCCTATGGTCATAACAGGAAAAGTGAACTTCATGCCTCAGGACAATGATGAATACAGATTTCGCAAGGCTGAGAAAGTGGTAGTTTAAGGATGTATGTCCTCCTCTTACCATACTGATAAACCACTCCATGCCTCTGATGAAAATGAGTGCATTGCAAGCCTGAAGAACCTTTGGTCTTCCAGATATTTTGGATTTCAACCTGCAGAATACCAGACAGAATGGCAAGTGTTACAGGATGATGGGAGTTGTCCAAAATATCTAATGAGCCAAATGTTCATCAGCGGTACAATAGTCTATAAAAAGCCTCGGTGATGTATATTAAATTTCTTAGTCTTTAAGGATCAGCAGGACTCCTGTGTGTGCTGCCTCAGACTAGCACAGCCACACCTCTGGAATTTGTCCACTGGAGAAATGGGCTACGGCAGGGCAGAGGTGCCATGGTTTCCTAATATGCTTAAATTCAGTAGAATTTAAGCAGGCTTCCCTGCTTCAAGATACCAGATTATAGTCAAGGTCTTTGCTGCAACCTGCAACAATATTTTGCAGTGCACATGTCAAATGACTGGATACATGTCAGAGATAAATTAGGTTTCAGAATTCACAAATGAATGATGAGCAGTAACCTTGCTACATTTTCATCATTTAGAAAATATATCTTCAGCTGAGTGAAACTTGACAGAATTAAAGAGGCTGCCTTAAAAAAAAAAAAAGATCTAAAAATGAAATATGCTATTCAGAGACAGCAGGCTGGCCTCTGCTTTCCTATAGATTAAAAAAAGATACACAAATTGAATGGGCAGGTTATCCCCAAAAGCTGTATAAAAGTTACAGTTCAGGAGTATGAATCAGAAAAATAAAACCAAATCCAAATAGAGGAGAACTCTACCGACCACAGTGATTAAAAACAAAGAAGTAAGCAAGCAAAACCCCTTGTAAATACAACAGATTTAAATCCTGGCTGAACATGCCTTCCCTTCTGTGGGCATCAAGAAAAAGGAGAGCAAAAATAATCCTTATAAAAAACAGAATTATATCCAGTCCTATGCAGATGTTCCAAGCCCTGTTTCTAACTAGTGTGGCTTAAATACGAGGATCACAGTATAGGAAAATACTGTGAAGTCCTCAGTAGATTGCTGCTTGGAACGCAAAACTGCACCTTGGTGACTGTGGATCTGGGAGCAGAATATCAGTGTCAGTTGCATGCTGACAAAGTCTGTCATTTCAGTTATGCACAGTATTGGCTTGAAAGCAGTGATACAGACACCTTCCTTTAACATAAAGCCCTACGAAACACTAACATGCTGGGAAGGGATGAGGGGGAGAATGTCTTGAGTTTGCATTTCCCTGTGAAAAATAGCCATTTCACACTTTCCTTCCAAGTCTGGCAACAAGACAAGTAGCACTTTCACTCTGAAATCTCAGCCAAAATGTGTGTCGTCTCATTGCCAGTATGCAAAAGCCATCCATTTCTGAGGCTAGCAATTACTTTTGGAAAATATAGACTATGCACATATTTGCAAACACTCACAATTAAAAATTCACACATTTATAAATTTCAAACACACTCATTATCAGCCAAAAGAAAATATGAAAAAATGCACAGAGAGGTACATACAAATGCTTGGGCAGGAAGTCCCATAAGAAAGGATTCAGAACTGAAGCTGGATGAGAAGGCTGGGGAGAATCTAAGGACTCTTTCAAACGGGAGGAATTTCTCCCAATTCCGAATGGAGCCAATGCGTATTCATGTAAATTCGCTTGTTTAGCGAATTTACCTGAACCCCTGCTCCGTTCGGAAGGCATTCGGAATGACTTCCCATTACCCGAAAATAACCCCCCCTTGCCCGAAATCGCGTGAGAAGCTTAAATTCGCAATAACGTTAAACCCATGATTGCATTCGGAGTGACTTCCCTTTTGCCCGAATTTGCGTGAGGAGAATTAATTCGCAATAACGTGAAACCCCAGGATTGCGTTTGGATTGCCCTTGGATTATACTTCCAATTTCCCACGTCTGAAAGAGTCCTAAGAAACTTAACAAAAGGATGCCTGACAGATTGTCCCAGGCCTGACCAACACATCTATGCAGTTTGTTGTTGTGTGCCTCCAAGTCCTTTTTTACTTCTGGTGACCCTAAGTTTGAACCTATCATAGGGTTTTCTTGGCAGGTTTCTTCAGAGGGGGTTTGCCATTGCTATCCTCTGAGACAGAGATAGTGTGACTTGTTCAGGTGAATTGACTTTGAACTTTATCGCATTCATTTTTTCCCGTGTTATGGGGATGGGAGCAGGACTTTCAGGGGTGCATGTGAATGTATCTTATCTCACACTCAAGCGTCCACAAAAATGTCCCATTCTGGCACCCGTCCCCATTCAGTGCTGAGAAGCGCCATTTTTAAAAACGGAAAACTTCTGTCGGACAAAAATGACACTTCTCAGCACTGAACGGGGACGGGTACCGGAATGGGACCTTTTTGTGGACGCTTGGGTGTACGATAAAATGTGTTTATGCATGCTCCCAAGAGTCCCGTTCCCATCCCCATAACGGGGAAAAAAATGAATGCAATAAACTTATTTCACTTTGTGAAAGTGAAAAGTGAATGGACCGAAGAAGACAGCTGCAAAATAGACGTTATTAGTTGTAATATAGGCTGCTGCCACACTGCAGAATTAATGCAGTTTGATATTGCTTTAACTGTCATGGGTCAATCCTCAGAATTCTGGTATTTGTAGTTTGTTGTAGCACCAGAGCTCTCCGACAGAGGTTAAATATGTCACAAACCTATGAGCCAAGGCAGTTAAAGTAGTGTCAAACTGCATTAATTCTGCAGCATAGATGCAGCCAAAGTCCTGCTGGATAAAGTAGGACTTGCTTCTAGTAAACATGCCCAGGATTAGGATGTATTGCATTTTATGGCATGCTTATTATTTTTCCCTTGTTATAGCTTTTGTATAGCTCTAAATAGTGCAATTAACCTTGAGAACCTCATGTGTATTTATATTTGCATGTGTTTTATATTTGCATATCTCTTAATCAGGACAAAACAATGAAAACTTAAAACTCTTTATTTTAAATCAGAACAGTGCCCAGTCTCCTTAATGCCACTTTGTCAATAAAAGGATGCAAATGTCTATTAACATTTGCTTCCATTTTAAAGTTGCAGCCTTTTGCAGTGTCACTTTCAGCTTAATTACACAATGTCAGAGAATATGCTAATTTTCAGTTAGATGTTGCGATGTTGTGGAGAGTTGTGTATGTGTGTGTGTGTATATATCTCACTTTCTCAGCATAAGAGATGCTGTAAAAATACTTTGATCTACATATTTCTACATATTTTAGAACAGGTATTTTTTACAATAATTTGTCTTCTGCTTTCACTGCAAATTCTGTCATAAGTTTCCAATCTCTGTTTCCCAAGTGTGACGCATGCATGATAGTATTAGAGGGTATTTTGCAGGAGAATATTTTTAAGATTCACCTCTAGTGTTCAAATACAGTTATCAATAAAGTACTGCCCTCCAGAGAAACTGTGCAGATAATATAATATCTTAATCAATTGCACTCATAATGATAATAACATTTAGACTTTATACATTGCCCAGAGATCTTTTCGCACTACATAGTTGTAATGCCACGTTTCATTTTAACTGAAATGGCTGCATCCTATGGAATCCTGGGATTCCTAAATTGGGAAGGCACTACAGCTCTCTGGTTGAGACTTCTAAATACCCTTCCTAAATTGTAGATCCCAGGATTCCACAAGATAGAACCATGGCAGTTGAAACAGTATCATAGTGCTATACCTCTGTAGTGTGAGGGGGCACTGGTGTCTATATTGCATAATATAGTATGAAAAGTGTCTGGACTGAACCACTGTGTTATACATCCATATGAGTAAGTATATGTTCAAATATGCTTTCAACAAAATTTCCTGCAGAGTCATACCTAATGTGAACAGGAGGAAAGACTTGTAAGCATTCCTTTTCTCATTGACCTGTTCATTTTATACGCTGCAAACTGGGCTCTAGGATGTGTGGCCCTTCCAGTCTGGTTATACTACAACTCCCATAATCTCTGGCCGCTGGTTTGCCTTGTAGCCTTTAGAATTTGAGCCTCTTCTGAAGGCGATGGGTTTACCACCTTGTTAAAGAGTTTCTGGGAGCCCTCATATGCAGAAATTAAGGGAAAGTGAGGGCAGGTGCTGAATAAAAGTAGGACCATTGGAGGGGGGATCAGTTCTAGGAGGGGGAGATCAGTAGGCAGCATGTTCCCCTAGTCAACTAGCTTCCATTTCCTTGGGATATACCTTCTTGTGATTTTGTACTCCTGTATAGGGCACCTCACCGTAGTCTGAAGTGGTAGTGTCCAGCAACTGGTACATCATGTGAGGCTGTTGATCATCTTGTTTACCTCCAAGGACCATGCTACATGGAGCTCTGTATTTGGTACTCCCAACATAATTTGACTGTTGTACAAGCACCAAAGTAACACACTCTGCTAAACATGAGTCACAGTACAAAGGGCTGAGTCTCCCACCCTTGCACCTCTTATTAGGACCTTATCACACTAGCTCAGAAATGGAATTTAAAGTTGATGTCAAGTAGAAAAAAAAACGTAAATGCAGGCGGTTTTTCACATGACGTTTCTGCAAACCAGAAACAACGCAAAAATGAGGCAAACGTTAAAGGGGACAAAAGTGACACCTTTTTACTTTTGGGAAGTTGCAAAAGTAAAAAGGCATCATTTTTGTCCCTTTTACATTTGCTTTATTTTTGTGTTATTTCTGGTTTGCAGAAACGTCGTGTGAAAAACCTCCCACATTTGCGGGGTTTTTTTTTCTACTTTAAATCTACTTTAAATCCTGTTTCTGACCAGGATTCCTCTTGTGTGTTAAGTTCTCATGTGTCATCTTAGGAGAAACTTGGAGTTCCTGGTCAATAACAACAGCGAAGGGCCCTCAAAGTCTTTCTAACTGAAGCTTGCAAGGATTCCTCTCTGCAGAAAATAGCAACTGGCAGGCAACTTAGAACAGGGCCATGCAATAGGTGAGGAAAGGTTATGGCTTTAAAATAAGGTTTTCACACAACATGAATATGTCTTCCTATTTATTTACTATTTTGTTGACTTGATGTGGAAGGTGTCAACTGACTCTTTTGAAAAGTATCGTGTTTTGAGATTTCTTTTTCTCTTTTTTTTTTTTTTTTTTTTTTTTGAGGAAAGTTTTGACACATGAAAGCCACATACAAATCACAAACTTTGCAAAGGAGGGAAAATATTCTAAACTCTACCCTTTTCATTAATGAACTATAAAATGTTCAACTATAAAATATTATGGGGAAAATATATCAAAATAAGTAGTAAACAAAGCCTAAAGTGGCCAAATGAAATTATTAAGAGTAAAAATACTAAAGTGAAGAGCAACAGTTGAAATTACTTAGTCAATGGTATAGAACACCACAGCAGTTATCCTATATAATGAAAGATATGCCATTGAATTGTTGGCATGGAAGTGGGGGTGGAAGTAAAGGCACATGTATACATATGTGGTGGGGAATATTGTAAGGTGCTGAGGTTTTGGTGGGAAATAAATAATGAAATAAATGGAATAATAGGGAGAACTTTGGATTTAAATTAAGAAAAATGTATTACTTTAAATATAAGGAATCTGGGACTGAATAGAAATGAGAACTATTTGCTAAACAAATACTGAGGGTAGCTAATGTGGTTATAGCCTTCATATGAACAAAATGAAAGCAAGATGGCAATAATTTAGAATATATAATGTTTAATTTGTTTTTGTAAGAAAAATGGGATACATTGGTCAATTAAAAGGAGTCAATTTACTAAGGAAATGAAATAAACTAATATAGTTGGTCCTCCGTATCCACAGATTCTGTATCCACAGATTCAATGAACCACAGCTATATAATACTTTTAAAAAAGATGTAATCCCAGAAAGAAAACATGGATTCTGCCATTTTATATAAGGGACACCATTTTGCTATGCCATTGTAGTTAATGGAACTTGAACATTCAAGGATACTGATATTGACAAGCCATCCTGGAACCAAACCCCAGCAGGTACCAAGGACCCATTGTACAATAACTAAAGAGGAAGGGTACAAAATTATAAAAGATAAAATAATATGATTCTCTAAATCAAGGAAACGGGATTTTGAATAAATGATAACCTTGTTCCCTACAGGGGTGGGAGTGGGAGTGAGGTAAGGGTCATAAAAGAAATAACATTAATATATGAGTTATTGGCATAATTAACATGACTGTTATATTTTAGTATTAATGATTTTGTATATCAATTTTGTGTGGGCATGTGTGTACAAATAATTACTGTCAACTAACCCTCAAATGACTGTCATAAACAAAAATAGTAAATCCATTTGTTGTTGTGTACTTTCAAATCATTTCTGACTTTTGGAGACCCTAATGTCAACATAAGATTTTCTGGCAGAATTTGTTTAGAGGGGCTTGTGCCCTTGTCTTCTCTGGTTTCCACAATTGGACAGGAATTCAGGGTCTGGTCTCTCAGTATCCTAATCTGACATCCAAACCACCATACTAGTTTTGGGCTTTTAATACTGTGTGATGTTGTTTTTAAGGTTTATATAGTGTCTTTTAATGAATTTAAATATTTTATTAATGCTTTAACTTTATAAATGATTTGTTTTTAAATCTTCTGTTTATATTTTTATTTGTTTAAAATACGTTGTTTAAAGCATTGAGTCCCATTATTGGGAGTTATGAAGGGTAAATGTAAAGGCATTCCCCATTGACAAGGATGTCAAGTCGTGTCCAACCGTAGGGGACGGTGCTCATCTCTGTTACTAAGCCAAAGAGCCAGTGTTCTCAGAGACTACTCTGTGATCACGTGGCCAGCATGATTGCACAGAGCGCTGTTTACCTTCCCACTGGAGTGGTGCCTATTTATCTACTTGCATTTGCATGCTTTCGAACTGCTAGTTTGGCAGAAGCTGGGACTAGTCATGGGAGCTCACCCCATCACAACCTGCCAATCTTCCAATCAAAAGAGTCAGCATCTTAACCACTTGAGCCACTCCATCCCATCTATGCAGGACATGCAGGATATAAATGAATAAAATAGCAGGGTCACCATGGGCCAAGATCCACTAGAGGGTAATTGACAACAAAGCAATAACAATATACCATACACGATCTCAATAAATTAATTACACACACTAAGTCCAGGACATAGTCTCCCTATGAAAATCTGTGTAAACTCTCTCATTTAACATATTTATTTATTTGAGTATTTTTATGCTGACCCAGATATAGATATGAAAATTTAAACTAAACTAAAACAGAAACAAAAACAGTTCAAACACAGCTGAGCAATCTATAAAAACAGAACAAGACAATAAGCAGTGGAGTTTAATAATTCCAAATATCTTTAATTTAAAATGTGCTTAAAATAGGTAAGGAAGGGGTCAAAAGTCTATCTTGCGGAAAGAAGTTTAAAAAGATGCAGACACCACTCTAGACCCTGATCCTAGTCAATTTATACAATTATAGCTCTATGAACCCATAACAAGGTCTAGTGCCTAATGAAACTACAAATCTCAGAATCGAACAGGATGTCGCCATGGCAGTCAGTGGAATCAAACTGCTACAATGTGAAAAGTTCTCCTGTTTCTTCTGCCTGCTTAGCTGAATGTTAATGATAGGTCAATGAGCTGATCTTTGGACATGGAGAATCTGATAGGAGTGCTGGTGGCCTTTATAAACTGGCCCCAAATTGTTTGAAGCTTATAATGTGGCTGCTAGTACTTCAAACTGGACCCATAGTCACCAGGAACTATTGTAGTGGATAATGAAGAGATGTTTACAGTACAACCTCCATATCCACAGATTCAGTATCCAGAGTTTTACTTATCCATGTTTGAAAAAATACATTCTCTCTAAGGCATTTCTAGTTACAGTACTCTAGTACGATTCAGTGGTCAACCATACCATAGCATTGCACAGAAGAACACAGAAGAACATAGAAATGCTAGAGAAGTGTTCCCTCTAGGCATTCCTAGGTCATCCAGTATGATTCTATGCTATGCTTGGGCCATCTCATTGAAAAATAATAGGGTTCCCTATTATGTTCCATGGGGGTCCTGGAACACAATCCCTACAGATATGGGGTGGTGGTGGTGGTCATACCATATTTGTCCCCAGAAGCCACTGAGTAGATGAGTTTCACACTCCCTAATCACTCTTGTATCTGCTGAAGCTTACTCACCACCTTTAAAGGAAGCCACGTCAAGAGTAAATTACAGTATCCTAAAACTGGTTTTAAATTGCGGACAAATTAATAGTGGCATTAATAAATGTTTTCTGTTTGAGAAAAGGACATTCATATATATATCTTTTAGCTGAGATATACTTCTGTCCTCAAATCTTTCATAGGTGGAACTATTTAAAAGATCCAGTTGTCTATCCAAGTGTAACAAATTGGGAAGCAAACACATACATAAAAAAATAATTATCTTAATTTTGGAAGCTGCAGCATACTCTATAAGAAAAGGGGATATAAATTCAGCAATTATTATGCACAGCATAGAAAAAGCACTTCAAATTTGTGAAATTGCAAAAAGGTGTAAAGTTGCTGATGCAGAAAAAGTGTTATAGGTGATATGTTTCTTTATTATTATGCAAACAGCTCTGAGAATTTTTAAATTAAATCTTTGTACATTACCAATACCCTAAAGAGAAACCTCAACATTTCCTAGATTTCCCAGTGGGTGAAATCCGGAAGCATCTCTACTTAATAAAAAGCTCTGGGAACTCTGTGACTTTCAAGAGGTTGTTTGATCACAGCATCGATCAGCACCAGCCAACATGCCCAATAGCAAGGGACGATGGAAACTGTATTCCAACTTACTTTGGAAGGGCAACAGGTTCACTGCCACGGTGGTACAGTGACAATGCTAGTCTTCCCACAAATGCGTTGAGAAAACAATGTAAGAACCAAGATGTACATGCATACAATTGGGCCTCCTATGAAGTCATCATGAAAGCACCTCTTCCAGTCATTACAATCACAATTGGATGCATTCTAGTGCAGACTAGAGTAATTGTGCGCCTTGGGATCCCATCAGATTGTTCCATACCTGAGAAAGATACTATAGGATCAATATATTGTAACCTGATGTATATAGAAGTATATGACTTTCATAGATTTTTAAATGCTAGTTCAAAATGACTATGCAGATGGGGGGGGGGGGGACAACAGTATGGGATGGGAGGCAATTTCCCTTTAGCAACCCTGCAGTAGAACATATGTCTCAGACTGGACCTGAGTCAAAGGGCTTTCCTTGCTTTTGGGCATTTTGGGGTGTTTGGGGCATAGAAAACATTTTAATTTGGGTGGGGGCAGTCTGGGGCCTTGGGGGTTTGGAGACTGCAAAAACTGAATGAAGGGGCTGTATTTTCTCTACCCTGTTTGTTGATGTAACTTTTATAGAAATCTGTAAGATCTATGGGAACTTTTCTGGATATAATTCAGTCAAACCCAGATATAAACCAAAGTGATTGTATTCAGTAAGAAGAGCTTCCTAATTTTTTCCCTGAATTCTCCTTTGTAAGTTTACATTCTCCATCTTATGGCTATATGCGTGAATATTTGATATGTAGCGCTAAGAGTCATCAAGATTATTTTTGACAGCACCCATTTCATATACTGTAATCTGCTGTGACTGTGGCAGGGCAATTGCAGAGTAAAGGCCTCATTTAGAACCACTGTCACCTCTAATGTCTAGGACAATTTATTTCCATCCGGACGGAAAGATATTGTACATTTCCTTACCCCTTCCAGCCAATCATATGTATTGGGAAAACACATTAAGCTGTGACTTAAGTATAGCAAGAGAAGACGTTAATGTATGTTATTTAATCTATTTATTTCATTTGTATGCCGTCTTTCTTCCAGAGTGGGACCTAAGACAGCTCTCAGTTCATTTAAAAATCTTCAGAATAAAAATGTTAAAAATAAAATCACCACAAAAAACAGTATAAAATCATTTAACAGACATACAAACTTTTAAAAAGGCTTTGCCATTCCTCATGTTTCAAGGGAACTATTGAGTCCTCTCTTCATCCCGGACCCATAGCAATTGGGAGTCAAGATCCGCATAAGTAATTATCACCACCCGTGATGCTTCATACCTAGCCCAATCTCCCACCTTTGATTTTGTTAGATCCACTCAGTGTGTGTATTTCCTTTTAATAAAATGTATTTTTATTTGGAAATCTGCCTCTGGAGTTCTGTGTGAATCCAGACAGATGGCAAAAGCAAGCCCCTTCTGAACTAATCATACCAAGAAAACACCATGATAGGTTTGCCTTAAGGTCGCCATAAGTTCGGAGGCACACCACAACTGCCACCACAACAACATAAAACTGAAATAGATGGGATTGTGTTTGAGACAAAGTTTTTTCAGGAGTTTTTTTACTGGAAGATAAAACAAGGTGAAATTAATGACAACTAGCAATACATTTTGACTAATTATTGTATTCTGTTCAGAACATAGTGTCAAACATGTAAAAACAGTTTCATTCTATGAATCTAGAATCTCTGGTATAGCAACAGTTGAAAGAAATATTGAGAATGTGTGAAATCTAGGAAAAGAAATGCTGAAGAAGCTTGCCAAGAAAACCTCATGATAGGGTCGCCTTAGGGCTGCCATAGGAAAGAAATGACTTGAAGGCACACAACAACAACACACAACAATCAATGATAGAAATTGTTGAATAATTGGATATTAATACTACTATAGACAATTAATATTAATAGAATAAAAAAATCTTTCGATTCCTAATACAGCCTATAACACAGATCTCAAAATACAACATATTAGACAAAACAATAAATAAATAAATAAATAAAAATATATTTCTGCTTTTATTCAGTAGTCATTATCAACTAATTCATACCCGAAAACTTGTGAAAAGTTTCCTAACAAAGACGTTTTGGAGTGCTTAATAAACATCAATAAAATCGTCTATAATGCTGAATTCTGGTATTGTGATTAACATTAAGAATTTGCACACTTTTCCAGCCTTTTTCTTTTAAGGAAAGTGCTGTCATCACCAAAGCATCTGTCACATTTCTGGTTGGTTGTTAGGTTTTAAAAATTCCATTTAGGACTAGTATGGGACTCATTAAAATGAATAATGTCTCATCTGATGGACAAGCCAAACAATTGTCAAATGAGCAATTTAATCCGGTAGCACTGTGATTAAATGCTGTTACTGCAGCCACAAGGTTGTGAGTTCAATCCCAGAGGGCTCCAGGTGGACTCAGCCTTCTATTCTTTCATAGCTCATAGTAAAATGACTACCCAGCTTGTTCGGAGCAATTGGCTTACAGATTGTAAATGACTTAGAGTGTGCTAAGTTCACTATAAAGCAGTATAGAAATGTAAAGTGTTATTGCTACTTCAACTAGTGGCAATTTCCTAGAATAACAACAAAGAAAAAGAACCATAGTATCATAGACTTGGAAGATACCACAGGGGCCATCCAGTCCAACACCCTGCCGTGCAGTAACTCCCAATCAAAGCATACCGGACCATCCAGCCTCTGTTTAAAGACCTCCAAAGAAGGAGACTCTATCATTCATCGAGGAAGTGTGTTTGACTGTCGAACAGCCCTTACTATCAGGAAGTTCCTCATAATTAAGTGGAATCTCTTTTCCTGAAGCTTGCATCTATTGTTCCAGGTCCTATTCTGCAGCAGCAGAAAACAAGCTTGCTCCCTCCTCAATATGACATCCTTTCAAATATTTAAACAGGGCTATCATATCACCTCTTAACCATCTCTTCTCCAGGCTAAACATACCCAGTTCCCTAAATCATTCCTCATAGGCCATGGTTTCAAGACCCTTCACCATTTTAGTTGCACTTTGGACATGCTCCAGTTTCTCCACATCCTTTTTGAATTGTGGTGCCCAGAACTGGACACAGTATTTCAGGCAGGGCCTGACCAAAGCAGAATACAGTGATCTGGACACTATACTTCTATTGATGCAGCCTAAAATTACATTGGCCTTTTTAGCTTCCGCATCGCACTGTTGACTCATGTTCAACTTGTGGTCTACTTGGACTCCTAGATCCCTTTCACACAAAGTCTCGTTAATTATAAATTATAAATTAGAAAGAATTATACTGATTTCAAACAACAGATCCCACTGTCTTTTCCAGTCTCTTCCAACAGCTTTACAGAACACATAGTTCAATCACATAGAAGAGACTCATCCTTCAACAACAAATCAAATGGACTCAGGGTTTGTCCCACTTTCTGGAGACCTGAGACCGAAATCAGTGTGAGAATAGCTTGAGATGAGCTTCATGCTTTTCCTTGAATTATGTGTTCCCATTCTTGTTCTGATTTGGGAGAAGTTATAGCACATGGCCCATGGGAGAAGATAGGCTACAAGAGAAGGAAATGTAGGTCCCAGGAGCATTACACTATATACCTCTGGAGACCAGGGTTGGAATCCCTGTTCAGCGATGGAAATCCACTGGGTGATCTTGGGCATGTCACACTCTCTCAGCCTCAGAGAAAGTCCGAACAACAATAGCAAAAACTGTGAGAGGTTCATTATAGATTGGAAATGACTTGAAGGCATGCAACAACAATAACAATGTGTGTGTAATCAGCATTGGATAATATATGAGGGATTTGTTGGCCAACATATTCTTTATTTCAGATAAACTCAACTATGAATGAATACATATTCCCAAAGTAAACTTTAAGTGGCATGCAAAAGTTTTACATATGAAACAGACAGACATGCTATTATCTTGCCACACACTCATATTCCAATTTACTAAATTCAAGGTGGTTCAGTGGCAACGAATAAAATAATTAAGAGGAATAAACTAATCAAGTGTAGTAACTGGATTTATTCTTCTTTGGTTTCTATCTATTTATAAATGTTATTACTAAATTTAAAACATTTTATATTGGCATGGCATTCCAACACTTCTATCCCCAACTTCTTTTCACTGTTTCAACATTGCTCTAGGGCTACATTGGCAAAGCATTCTTTCCAAGGCTCACCATTAGCTGGATGTCTCAATGAGAAGAGTCTGATAAAGAGGAAGAGGCAAAACACATCCAGGCGAATGCTAGAAACAAGAAAATTTAGCTGAGCTGCCTAGATGCTCACAGATCCATAGAGGATTATTCCGTGCAAAGTGAGTGTGCTGCTTAACACAACCCACTAACAAACACCCAGCCACGTTTAGAATCTGCTTTGGAAACACTGGAAGGAGAGGTGCAACTGTTCAGACAATACAGAAACAACCCCAACGTGTAAGTACAATTATTTACAAATATGAATTTCTAGCAACACACTTTAACACAGCATTTTTTAAAGAGATCAATGAATTTGTCATAGCCCATTTTCTCTGAAAATGAAGCCAGCAACTATGAATAGCTCCGCAAAAGTAAACATCCCATGATTTATACTGTATTTTTTCTAATGGATACATAAGCTTCCCAAATAATCTTCTTTACAGAAATGTGCTGGGTACTGCGATTGAGGAAGCATCATCGTCTCGGAAGCTGCAGTTGATTAATGCTGATAATGTGTGTTTTTCCTAAATGTGCAGCACAGAATAGGAAAACACAGCCTCCTGTGAACTTTCTCTCATGCACAAGGAATTGTAGAAAAGATTACATTTCTTTAAAGGGTTATATAAACAGGATTAATTTAAGCCATGCCAGAACAGCAAACTTACATCTTGCTGATTTTTTCTGGTTGTATTCTAAAACCTTAATCTACTCACAGACCAAGTTCTTGGTACCATGTGCACAGTTATGGTATGTAGTGCACTTTTATGAAATATTTTGAATGCATGCCAGGTATATTTCAGATTGGTGCCTCAAAAAATCTTGATAAAACAATTATTCACTCTACATTATATTGTATGCAGAGAATCAGTACGTGGACTGTATTAACTATGCAGTGAGTGTAGATCAATAAAGCAAAATGATCAAGCCTTTTACCAAGTTAAATTGCAAAATTAATTAACAGACAAAATTATGCAACTATATGGAAAATAAAAATCTAGTAATGTCTTCTAAATTAAAAATGAGCTATCAAGGGGGACACAAAGTGCTATAAATTACTCGGAATCAAACAATAAAGTACTTGGAAATGAAAATACAAAGTTACAAGGCAATCCTGTAGTAAATGGAACTTTTCTCAGCCAAGTTTAATCATTTGAAAGTTTGTTTTATAGATGATTACAGACAGAATTAGGTTTATATTGCATTGTCGTCCCAGCCTTAATTCTCACAAAATTTTAGATCTGTCGTCATAGTAAAGCACAATTTGCAGGTTTGAAAAAAATGTAAAAGTTGTATCTATTCATCCTCTTAAAACAAATACAAATACAATTACCAGAAATTTCAACTAAACTTTTCTTCCCATCACATCCTCTTCCCCTAGAGTACATGGCAATATTTTCAGTGACTGTCACAGTTCAGGTGCAATAAGAAAGAAGGGGGGGGGGAATCATCACTTTGACTTGTAACATTTACCCTGAAGCACACCCAGTGTGTGCTTTACTTTGAAGATCAGTCAGGTAGCAGCCTAAAAGTCTCATTAACAGATGCCATTCATAGCACAACTCCCCCTTAAGAGAAATGGAAAGTAATTTTAGAAGTCACTCTCTTACCTTCAAATCCCGAGTCAATCAGCCCAAATTGTTCCAACACCTTAACAAAGAGCACAATCATAACCAAGACAGCTATCATTTCAAGCCCTTCTAGGTTCATGGTGAGCTAGGTCATGGTCCGGCACAGCTACTAAGGAAAGAACTCGTCTGCCTGGCTTTCTTTGTAAAGCCATTAAACTACATTAAGAAATCTACAGCAGCAAGGGAAGGGGGTGGAAGAGGGAGAGAGAGAGAGACCGACTGACTGACTGACAGAGAGTGTGAATGCATTCGATCTACACTAGCGGAGACCAGAAGTGGCAGATGGATAAACTCTGGGCCTGTCAGGATTATCCTTTTGCTTATTATCACTATGACACAAGACAACAGACATGTGTGGAGAAAGTACCGATTACCCCAGGGCCCAGGAGGTCATCCAACAAATTGTCCACTGCAGAAAATGAGGCATCTTGAAATGATAGCTGCACATCTGGGGATATTTCCCCCTTCTTTCCTCATATACTAGGATGGCTGAAACCGGAGCATTGTTGTGGATATTCAGTTGCCTGGGAAACTGAAGCTAACTAATATGTGGACTTGCATTGGACATTGAGGGTCGGAAAGGTGTGGTTTCAAAGTAATACTGAGAATGTGTGAAGAAACAGATGATTAAATCTTTAGATGTCCCTTTCTTGAAAACCAATGTAGTAAACTTCTCTGTGAGCTACTTGATAATCCATATGCAAATATACTGTAAGAAGTAGATGAGACAATAAGGAGAATTCAGATAACTGTTTGGAAAGTAATAATTTTCCCAAAGATGCTTGTAATCACTTTAGGGAAGAGGATTTTATCACCCTTCAGTACCCAATCTGAAATCCAAGAAGCAGGAAAAAGTTTCCCAATTTTAGCATAATTTCCTGGTAGTTCCCAAACAAAGTGGATTTCTACCAGCTCAGAAACTGGGGGCACTGCTCTGGGCCAAAACATTACAGTTCAAATTCATAGTTAAGCCTTGCTAGAATGCCATAGGCTACCTGCACCTGGATTATAAAACTCATACAAGCTAAGGATGGGATCCTAAAGATAACTTTCTAGAAATCAACTCTTGCTGAGATCAGTAGGACTTATATCTGAGTAAACATTTTTTTTGTTAAAAAAAATATCAATTAATAATAAAAGTGAACAAAATTTATTTGCTTGTGGTCTGTAAGAAACTTTTGTCTGTCTCAAGATCTGTAGACCTGCAAAACATCCTGTCAGCCAGACCTCTTCAACCCTGGAATGTACTCATGAGTTCTCCTTCCATGGAGGTTTTTAAAGCCTAAGTTAGTTTGCCATCTGCCAGGGATGCTGTAGCTGTAGATTTCCTATATCAACAAGGAACTAATCTAGATAAACCTTGCAGTCCTTCCTAACGCTACAATTCTGTAGCCCTACAAGATGCTGGGAAACCTTGGGACTCTAGCACCACTACTTTACCTGCTACAACGAGGGTAGGCAACATGTGGCATCCATTCTGTACACCCCTGTTTTGTGCCTTCCTCTAAAAACTGGGAACTAATGAGTTACAAGTAATGCAGTTACCTATAATGTAATGTATGAGAAAAAGTTTTTATAGCCCTTTCAAAAAGTTGCTTACAAAGAGTACTTAGGGAAACTTTTTGAGACATTGTGAGTGGAGATTTTCACATTTTATGACATTTTTATTTCAGTCCAAATTTCATTTGTCCAACTAATGGAAAATAACAAAAAAAATCTAAGGAGAAACATTAAAAAAAATGCAAAAACAGACAAACACTATACTGAATAATTACAATTAATTACTTTTTGAACACTATATTGAGTAAGAGGAATGAATGACTTTTTCAAAGTAAATTTCCAAGCATTGTCTCTTCTGCTGTAGAAGAGGTGCTGGCAATGGAGCCTACTTCTTCCACCAACCCACTGCTGAAATGAGTGAGGCTTTCTCCTGATTCTTCCCATGTTGTTTTTTCAACAAAGGAAATGGAAATTCTGCCCTTGCTGGGCTCTGTGTTGCAGTAGCATGCTCCAGCACATGCATGCACCACAGCAGATGCTGGTTTGAGATGCTGAACTTTTGTGGTAACAAATTCAGTGGCAATACAGAAAAAGCCACATGCGCTCTCTTACCTGTGAGTTCAAGCAGTTCCAGTGTAACCAAACTCATTCTCAAAATGTTCATATCTCCATGCATGGAATGTACCATTATTATTATTATTATTATTATTATTATTATTATTATTTTGCAGTCGTTCCAGTTACTGATTCTAGTTGCCATTACTTTTTGCAACATAAAGAATTAACTCATTGTGGTACTTGTTCTCTTCCCATTACTGTTAATTGGCAGGAGAGAGCTTAAATTGATAAGAGAATTGCATATGGAATGTCATGATGAGGATGAAACAAGCTTGTTTTCTGCTACTCCAGAGACTAGGACATGGAGAATGGATGCAAACTACTGGAAAAGAGATTCCACCTAAACATTGACAGTAAGAGCTGTTTGACAGTTGAACACACTCCCTTGGAGTGTGGTGGAGTCTCCTTCTTTGGAGGTTTTAATCAGAGGCTGGATGGTCATCTTTTTTGGGGTGGGGGGGGGGTTGATTGTGTGTTCCATCATGGCAAGGGGTTGAATTGGATGGCCTTTGAGGCCTTTTCCACCTCTATAATTATATGATTCTATGATTCTGTTATTGCTTTTCCCCAAAATAATTTGTTACTGTTAACTATACTTCCTAGTTCCAAGATCTGTCTCAGTTTTTTAGCTTATTAGACAATGGAGTTGCTGGCCTACTTTCTGATATGCTTCAGTGCCAAACACCCTGAGTAGGTGGAGTGCACTTTGGCTGCTGTCTATAGGCATAAGTAAAGAACACAAGAAGCTGTCTTAAAGGTTGGTCCATCTAGCTTTGGTCCAAATTGGTCCATCTAGCTCAGTAAAGCACATGTTGTGCACTGAATCTTCCCCAGTCCTACCTGGGGAATGAAATGGGCAGTGTCTGCTAGGTGCATACCCAATCCCTGTGCTAGAGCTCTGCTAAAATGATACAAGGAGCCAAAAATGTTCTACTTAGTCCTATATAGCTTCTGATTTTGGCCTGTCTTCTTAATGTGAATTGTGCTCAGGTTGTAAATCTTGGCAAACTGGCTTGACTTTCTGTCATAATCCCAGCCCAACGTTTTGCTTGCCTCCAGGCTGCTAAATTTGACATCATCAAATGAATTCTCAGCACCTACAAAGAACTATAATTGCCCAAGATCCTTGGGGAAAAGCTGTGACACTTAAACTATTTTGAAATCTTTTCCCTTAGGGGATAATACATTTTCAAGGAGATTTGTCTTAGGCAGTGATGTGAATAGAACCAGTAAGCAAACTGTAAACAGACTGTCTGAGTCACCTTCAATACAACAGTTGCTGATGTTACACACAAAAGCCTTCAGACCAACATTCACAATTAGAGCTCAAAGTGATGGTTCCCCTCCTCCTGCACAGCAGAACTGAAGAAGTAATTGAAACGTTTTCATGCATTCAGAAGCTGGGGGGGGGGGGGGGGAACCTGAGCAAAGCATTTCCTTTTCATTGTATTAATAGGATAGCAAAGGTTTCAAAAGCATTCCCACATAAATCAAGGCATATTGTGCTTTAATGTGGTACATTAATCATATCATCACTCATGGAGGCACAGTGGCAGCTAAAAAAAAATTAAATTGCCTCACTATGTGTGTCTAGGGAAATTAAAACAATAACCAGGGCTATGTATAATTCATGCATCAACAATAACAACAGTTACGGTTGCTGGAATTCTATATCATGTACTACTGAATGATGTGATATGTGTTATGGAACCACCACCAACCTTGCCAGAGCCCACAGTTGCAGGGTCAGGACACAAAATGGGTAAAAAAGGTGGTAAGAAACTAAAGAACTGGCAGAAAAGTCATGGTGGAAGAGGATTCTTGTTGTGGAGGCAGCAGACACTCCCTCCTTCTGTCATCTAGTTGCCTTCAACACTGGAAGATGCCCTTAAGAATAATAGTATCATGGGTAAATGCCTGCTTATGTGCAAGCCAAGGGAGATGGAAGACTTGTCATATTGTAATGGAAAGGTTAAAAAGATCACTTGCCCTCTTGATCCCTGCCCCTCTTGGCTGGCCATCCAGGGAGGGGAGACAACTATGAATTTGCTGAGATCGATAATTAATGCCCCCCTCAGGGAAGGCCACTTTCCAGCCAGTTTAAAACTGGCTGTGGTCAAACCTATCCTTAAAAAGCCTTCCCTTGATCCCCTGGAAAAATCAAACTATTGGCTGGTATCTCTCCTTCCATTTTTGGGCAATGTGATTGAGAGGGCAGTTGCCAATCAACTCCAAGCAGTATTGGATGATACTGGTTATCTCGATCCATTTCAAACTGGTTTCAGGTCAGGATACTGAGTGGAGACTGCCATGGTCGCCTTGGTTGATGATCTCCGTCTGTGCATCAAAAGGGGAAGTGTGGCCCTGTTGGTGCTCTTGGATCTCTCAGCGGTCTTCAATACCATAGACCATGGTAACCTTCTGGAGTGTCTGAAAGAATTGGGAATCGGGGCACTGCTCTGCAGTGCCTCCAGTCCTATCTCTCAGGCAGGCTCCAGCTGATGTCGCTTGGCGACAGTTGTTCAGCCAAGAGGGAGCTCAAATTGGGCGTCCCTCAAGGTGCGATACTGTCACCAATGCTATTCAACATTTACATGAAGCCGCTGGGTGAGATCATCCAGAGATATGGGGCGGGTTGTTATCAGTATGCTGATGACACCCACATTTGTTTCTCCATGTCTTAGACTACTTCAGTGACCAAGGATGGCATCTCCCCTATGAATGACTGTCTGAAGTCAGTAATGGATTGGATGAGGAAAAATAGACTCAAACTGAATCCAAATAAAATGGAGGTACTCGCTATAAGCAATCCTATTCCGGGTGTAGGGATAAGTCCTCCAATCCTGGATAAGGTCACATTTCCCCTAAAGGACTGTGTTCGTAGCCTGGAGGGAATCTTGGACTCGTCACTTCACCTGTCATCTCAGGTTGATGCAACAGCCAGGAGTGCCTGTTATCAGCTTCGGCTGATATGCCAGCTACAACCCTTCCTGGAACAGGAGAACCTAGAAATGGTTGTACATTCACTGGTAATCTCTCATCTTGATTTTTGCAATGCACTCTACATGGGGCAACCCTCATGCCATGTTCGGAAGCTGCAATTGGTTCAAAACATGGCAGTCAGACTAGTTACCAGGAGTTCTAAATTTGACTCCATTACATATATTTTAAAATCCCTACACTGGCTGCCTATTAGCTTCTGGGCACAGTATAAGGTGTTGGTTATTATCTATAAAGCCCTACATGGCTTGGGTCCAGCATACTTGAGGGAATGCCTCCTCCCATACAGTCCTTCCCACACACTCAGGGCCTCTGGGAGGAACTTACTGCAGCCAAAGAAAACCAGGCTGGTGGCGACCTCTCAGAGGATCTTTTCAGCTGCCGCTCCAAAAATATGGAATGACCTGCCAGAGGAGACCTGCCATATAACATCGCTGGAGGCCTTCAAGAAGGCAATAAAGATGGATCTCTTCCGGCAGGCCTTCCCTAACTGACCTCTTCAGACTTCATTACCCCCATCAGATTTTTCCAATTTTATTGTGAATTTTAATCTGATGTTTTTATAAAAAATTGCTATTTTAGATTATTTTTTATGCTGTATTGTATTGTTTTTGTTTTTGTTTTTGGCTGCTCTTGCTTGTTGTTACTCACCTCAATCCAACACAGGGAGAGGCGGGATACAAATAAATATTTTATTATTATTTAACAATAAAGTCCAGAAGCCTTCTAGGTCAGAAGCCATGCCTTGAACTGTACATGTGAAAAAGAGAGACTAACAGGCTGTACAGACTGGCAGTAAGCACCAGCTTAGGGGCAGTGTGGGGGCATAGTGTTTGGCATCATGCCACCTACCTGACTACATGATGGAAGGCATTATGATGCTCCTTTGGAATGGCATTTATATGCTGTATGCCAAAAGGAGCATGGAACAGTGTTGCTGCGGTGGCAATGGTGTCCTTTTTCCAGGCCAAAAAGAAGTGGCATTTTGCTGCTTTGTTTTTGGCCCAGAAAAATGCTGGATCAGGGCTATGGTATACGGTTGCCGCAGCTCCGATCTGGCACTCAAGGGGATGGCTGCAATCCACTCCTTCAGGGAGGTCTGTTTTGTCCCTAGGTTTCAGAATGTACAGAAAAGTGTTTCATTCCACAAATTAGTTCTTTCATTCTTTCAGTCAAGAATGAATATATATATATATATATAGAGAGAGAGAGAGAGAGAGAGAGAGAGAGAGAGAGAGAGAAAGTTATATGCATGTAGAACAACACTGTATATTTACAATGGAATCTGAATGGGGGCAAGGAGAATTAAAACTCTTTCCATCTCTGTTTTTCAGATATTTTCAAGCACTGCTTTAAACAACACATGTAAGTTGCAATACTATCAAATAAACCTTCCTAGCTCTGCTTTGAATTAGCAAATCCAGTTGTTTCCCAGATCTGTTTATACCTTTTCAAGCATTGATTTTAACAGATGGGAATAGTAGGTCAAATGAAACAACTTTTCCAAGCCAAAATTTTTGTTCTGACTCTGCTTTTTACAGGCTTCCCCCATGAATCATCACTAGCCACATTTTCTTTTTCTTTTGTATTCAGATTGTGGAACCTTGCCTCATACACAAAATAATAATCTTCATAATGCTAATATTCACCAAATACTGTGGGGAAAGGGAGGGAAAATACATGCTGCTGCTGCTGCTGCTGCTGCTGCTAATGATGAAGATGATGATGGTAATGATGATGATTATCCAGCAGAGGAATCCTGTCCTGTCTGTGTCTGTTTATTCAGAAATGAGTCCCAAAAAGCATGGCTTATCAACCTGTACTGCTTTCAAGTCATATATCACTTTTTCCAATGTCTTCTATTCCACCATCTAAGTCATTAATAAAGATGTTGAATAACACCAGGTCCAGAACAGAACCCTGAGGCAGCCCACTATTCACTTCTCTCCAAAATGAAGAACAACCATTGATCAACACTCTCTTGTCCAGGCAACCAATTATGAATCCTAACAGTAGCATGGTCAAGCTACAGTTATCTAGCTTGCCTACAGGAATATAATGGGGTGCCATGTCAATTACTGAAATCAAGATATACTACATCCATAGCACTTCCCATCTACCAAGTTTTTAATTCTGTCAAAAATAGGGATAGGATTAGTTTGGAAAGACTTGTTTTTGAGAAACTCGTGCCGGCTTTTAGTAGTCATATCATTTCTTTCTAAATGTGTGCAGATTGGCTATTTAACAATCTCTTCTAGAACTTGTCCTCGTATTGAAATTAAACTAACTGGTCAATAATTGCTCAAGTCTTCTATTTGCCCTTTTTGAAGATGGGGACAGCACCTGCTCTCTCCAATATGCTGGCACCTCTTCTGTTCTCTTACTCTCAAAGATTATGGACAGTGGCTCTGAAAGTACATCTGAAAGTTTGTTAATACTCTTGGATGTAGTTCCTTCACTCCTGATGAAATTGATTCATTTAGAGTAGCTATGGGGCTGTGCACATCGGCCATAAAGGCTGGCCTGGGGGCAGAGTCGGGGTGTGGCATCCACATGACACATGCCCCGACTTCGCCCCTAGAGTGGTGTGAAGCCACACACCATGTCACAATGCTCCTTTGGTACTGTGTCCATACGATGCAACACCAAAGGATCACCTTAAAGCCAAGGTGCCGCACCTATCATGCCCTTTCCAGGGTGCAAAAAGGAAAGGCCAGATCGGGGCCATGGTGTGTGGTTGCCACAGCCCTGATCCAGTGCACCTTAGGGGCAGTCTGCACAGCCTCTAAATATCCATTTACTATGTCCTTACCCATTCTGAATGGCAGTCTCTTTATTTCATCATTTATTCTGTTTTCACTGGTTAGAGCACTGTTTCTCTTTTGGGAGAAGACAAAGAGAAGGCAAAGAAGGTATTGACAAGTTCAGCCTTCTCTCTGTCCCCCATCAACATCTAATCATCTTGCAGTATTTTAAAGGATCGTGTGTTTCGGCATGAATCTGAAGGAAGAGGTAATGGTCAAAGGATTTGATTAATGTTGTCAGACTCTGTAACATTTTAGATCCTAGGATACAGTTCACCTCTTGAGACATCAGGCCTGCATATTACTGCTTCTGTTCATTTCAACAGGGAATTACTTACTATAACTTCTGTCTCTTCTTCCTTCTGTTCATAGAACTCTCCAAGGTCACCTCCATACATCTGGAGGAGTAAGGCTGTTATCCCTGTGCCTCATAATAACTAATTAAGTGAGAGCTTGAATTTATTGTATAGCTCCAGACTTGCAACATGGGTCTTGATAATCATGCTTCTGTTTGGAATTACCCCCTCCCTAAATTCATCCTTTGTGTCTTAACCTTCTAGAAGAGTCTGCTCCATTCTCATCCCCCCCCAACCCATGTGGTTCTCCAGATTTCGTTGAATTTCTCAGTTTCCCTTTAAAATTGAAGTGTAAGGTTCAAACTGCTGTACCTTCTCCTCCAACAGGGTAACTTACTTGCTGTAGGTATTGCCCCACAGATCATTTGTCAAGAAAACAAATGTACTGCTGAAGTTGCAGGTCATTCCAACAACTCCCCTATCCATGTTCATCATCCTGTATATGAAGTGGCTCTCCAAGTCCAAGGTCCCCTGCAAAATGCCCGTAAATACCCTTGTTTCCATTTTCCTATTTGCCAAACTCCAGAGACTGGGACAGAAGTTTTGTAGATCTAGCACATGCCAAAAGTCTTTATCAAAGTTTGTTGACTTGTGGCCTAACATACATTATTGGACTGCAGCTCCCATCATTCTTCACCACTGGTTATGCTGGATAAAGCTCATGGAAGCTGCAATTCAACAAAATCTGGAGAGCCACATGTTGTTCACTCCTAAAACAAAATACAAATTCTGGGTTTTGAGTTAGCTTCTGGGAAGTAATATAATCATTCTATGATTGATTGATTGATTTTTAAAAGCATTTGTGTTTTAATACCACATTACAAATTAATAGTTTGAATTTTTCTGAAACAGAAAGTTCTATAGGCAAATAATCCCCTGATTTATTTATCCTACAAGAAAGTTTCAAAATCTCTTGATGGCTAAATGCATTCCAAGTATTTTTAGCTTTCCATCACTATTCTTAAACTTAGAGGATACTTAGAGGATTAGATGGAGATGATTAAAGACAAAAAGAAACAAATAGTTGTAGATTTGTATTTGGTCTTGCTTTAATTTTTCTGTAATCCAGAAATGCCAAAGGATTTTGAATTTAAAACAGAAAATCTGTTTACTGTGAGCAGCATGTGTTCTGTCTATAGCTATCTATTCTTTGATAAGAAATGACAGTTACTTTGGAGCAATGCAAGAGGATAAATTAAGGGGAAACAGAATGTAACATGAAAGTGCTTCTAGATATAGGGCATTGGTAGAGGATTCCAGGAAGCCAAGGGCTTGCTCCTTTTAATCCATAAACATAACTAAACATGTCACTGAATGGCATCAAAAGCAATATATACAGCAAATTTTAGCACTTTTCCAGTGGGGGGGGTATCTGAAGAATGAAGCAGAGAAAGACCAGTGGGATGTGTATATTCCACCCCTTTGCACATAACCCCTCTTCCTGATTGCTCCAAATGGAAGCAACAGTACATTCTCATTGGTCTTGGAAAACTAGTGGGTTTTTGTAGGTTTTTCAGACTATGTGGCCATGTTCTGGAAGAGTTTAATTCCAAAGTTTCACCAGCAGCTGTGGCTGTCATCTTCAGAGAATGCTGGCATGGAAGTAGGGTATATATACTGTACTGTGTAACTCTTGGGTGAGAGGAAGTGATTTACATGTTAATCTGTGTTTTGGTCTGTTGTTGAATGGCAAGACCTCAGGGTGTCCATTTCATTAGTGATCTATTGTCTGCTGGGAAACCCCCGACCCTTTTCATTTGCACCTGTGCTTTTCATTTCCACCTGTTGGGTCTTGATTTTGGTATTTTTCAGGACTGAAATAATCCTGTTTTCACACTGGATTATTTCGTAGGGTGAATGAGCCTCTGATTTGGCTGGGACAGTCCCAGTTAATCTTCTGCTGTCCCACCTTCTCAGATGTTTTAAAATGACCCAGCTTCTCTCCTCTACTGCTTCTTTCCCCCTTAGTAGTAGACATATTTCCACTGTTATACATTGAGTTCAGTGCACAAATAGTTTGCACTCAATATAGTTAGGGCAGAGGAGAGGTGAGGGCAGAGTCTTGCCCTTTTGAACAGTTTCAGGCAAAAGCAAACTATTGCACCCTCTCCTAGTTTGCCTTTTTTCCTCCCCATTAATAAGTTTGACGGTCTTCACTGTACTCTGATGTTGCTTGGATAGCCATGTCCCAGTTTTAATATGTGAAATATTGGAGGTGATGCAGTGGTTTGTCATAATGGTTTGAGTGTTGGACTATGACTCTGGAGGCCAAGGCTCAATTCCTAGCCATGAAATCCACCGAGTGACCTAGAGCAAGTAATTTACTCTCAGCCTCAGGAGTAGGTATGGCAAACTTCCTATGAACAAATCTTGCCAAGAAAACTCCATGATAAGTTTGCCTTAGGGTAGCCATAAGTTGGGAAAAAAATTAAAGGAAGCACACAATAACAACAAATGTAGTTTTTACTATTAAGATGACTGTTTCTGCTGAGTAGTCTCTATTGTGTTTCATCCTAAAATAAAGTTTAAATAACCTAAGATGTCTGTTTTTAGTGGAGGTCTAAGAACACTAGTGAAACTCTAATATGAGAGAGGAAAAACTGAGACTTCTATATTTTGCTTTTTTCACACATGCAGAGATGATGTCAATAGTCTGCCTCCCCCATTAATATTGCCTGTGGAGTAACACTATTTAAAAAACAACAATCTATACAGAGGGACATAAATATATAAGAATTAAAATTCCAGCCTTAAGTATAAAGTACATTTACTCACAGTCTCCATTTTATTCGCTCAGTCAATAGCTATCTAAAATAGTGGTGGAGGCAGTGAATGAGTGCAACATATAGTCTGAAGCAAATGTGAGATTTCTACATTTGCGCAAGACAGGAGTGACGAGATATTTTAAAGAGAGAAACAGGTGGGATGCTCAATTCTTCATCCCCACACCAGTCACTTTTTCTTTGTAAAGAATCAAGAAATCTCATTTGTGAGATTTGGTCTGAGCTTAAAATCATGCTACAAAATAGAGAAATGAAAATATCTATATGTATAAAAGATTTCCTTGTAAGAGGAATTTGAAAGGTTTTGACTAGTGTAGCTCTGGGAAAACTGGAGATATCATAGAGATTTGTTAAGACCTGCCTTGATTCTGAGGAGGGGCATCTTTCACAGCGAGTGACTTTGGGAGATGGCACTATGCTGCTTCCAGCCTTCTGTGAAGCTGCATAGAGGGAATCTCAAGTCTCACAATGTCTGATGATGTTACAAGTCTTGAGAGCATGATTTGGTGCTAATTCTCACCCCAGATCACATGAAATTTTGTGAAAGTGGCAGTTTTTGTGAGACTTCCTATTGGATTTGGCCAACCATTCAGAGCCTGGCAGCTGATCAAACCCACCCTACCAACTCTTTGGAGTTTATCACACGATGGGATTTGGAAGTATAATCCAATGGCAATCTGAATGCAATCATGGGGTTTCGCGTTGTTGCATGAAAGCCAATCACACACATTTTCAGGCAATGGAAAGTCCTTCTGAATACAATGGTGGGGTTTCACATTATTGCGTGGGAAACTATCACACACAATTTCATTCACTGGGAGGCAATTTGGGGCAGTTTCAAACGCAATGCAGCATCAACACGCAATCACGTAAATTCGCTGAACTAGCGAATTCACTCAGTTCCGAACTGTCCCCACTTTCATTTCTTTCGAAATTGAGAGAAATTCTTCCTGTATGATAACATCCCTTGTTTATCTATTATACCCAGGCTATGGCTGATTGCCTTTGGGTGCTGAACAGAATTTTCCCATGTTACTGGAGCATGGATTTTCTGGCTTCCCTGGGGTTGTGGAATTTAGTTTAGCTGTTTGTAGAATGTTTTAGTTATGAGACTTTTTATAAAATCTCTATGCTTTTGCTTGCTTTATTTAGTAGTAGTTGGTTGCCTCCTACCAGCTGGTAGAGATGGCTTTCGTAGGTTTCATGAAGAATCAGTTCTACTAATGTTCTGTCACAACAGCAGTTAATTGAATGTTTGGAGTAGGGGCAGTTAGGCATTAATATGAAAGCAAATGATTTATGAGGGGGTATTCAAATGATATATGGCCATTGTGATTGATTTATGACCCTGTCACAAATGATTTATGGTCACATTTATTATTGTTTTATGACCTCTTATTATGATTGATTTATGGCCAGGATTATTATTAACTATGATGTTCAGTTGAATTCATCTAGCACAGGTAAAAGGGGTATATAGGAAAAAAAGAAGGAAATGGTAAAAACAAGGTAAAAAACACAGGTTCCAGTGTGGCAGAACAAGATTAATACTAGTCCATTGCAGAGGTCATTGCCTGTTGGATTTTAATCGCAGCTGCACAGAATTTGGCAACATTATATCTGGAAACATTATATGTTATATCCAGATTGGTGTCTGAAAGCAGCAAAGAGGTGTAAAATTGACTGGTGTGTCCTAACAATAGAGGTAAGTTAAGTGTTTATACATGCTGTGCCAAAGAAACCCTGAAAAGCCATTGTCATGGTGGCAAGGGTGGCTTTTAGCTGGTGGCTAAAGGAGTGGCATTTTGCCATTATTTTAGCACTGGCAAAGTGCCACATTGGGGCTGTGGTGTGTGGTTGCCACGGCCCTGATCCAGCGAGGAAAGGGGCAATGCAGAGCCACTCCAAAGGGGTGATCTGTTTTGCTCCTTAGTAACAAAACAGGCCACGTAGTGAGTTTTTGCATGTTGCAACAAGAAATGTGTTAAGCCTTGAAAAACTGTAGCTAGCTGCTACTTTTCTAGCTGAGCTGAAGATTTTCACAGCATGCTTCCCTCTTATAAATATTCACAAATGCCATTTTTTTCAGGCAAACAGTTTTACCATTTTCACCTTGCTCTGAGAAAATAGTTGAAAACTGTGCAGTTTTGGAATAATATTCACATTTCCAGAATCATTCAGTGTAAAAACATGCATGTGGAATTTTGTGCAAAACTCAACATTTTTTTGTGCAGAAAACATTTTTGTACAGAAAAAAATGCCAAAGAGAAATTTGCCAATATGGGAGAAGTGTACATTTTCCATAAAAAATAATCCCCAAACTGCAGATTCTTAACCATGTTGGTTTCTTCTTGTTCAGCTTTTCTAACTCTCAAGAAACCCATTTGTAAGACAATCTTCCCAATATTTGGGAACCCTAAAGTAGGTTCCCTTTTCACATACTGGTGAGGGTCATTTGAAGCCCTTTATTACAGACTGTGGGACATGTATATTACATTCTAAAACAAATTTAATTCAAGATCTTTAATAGCTCTTAAAATAGCAGAAAAGGCCTGTTTTCAGACTCCCTTATTTTCCTTATTTCCCAGCCCTGCTTTGAAAAAAAATCTTAGACCTACATTCTTCTGCGCTCCTCCTCCAGCACACCAATGCTTCTAGTTCAGTGGGGACCAAGACAGTAATTTCCTTGTTAATTCGTAAACAATTCACACCATAGATGAGAAATGTTCATGTCATTCAGCATCCAAAGGTGGCAGATCTTTAGCTCAGGCTACTATAGAAAGTCACAAGAGAGACACAAATTAAATGCTTCATGTATTACTATATATGAGCTCATTGATTCTGGAATTCACTTCAATGTGTTCACCACTTCTCAAGTAATAATAACTTCCCAAAGAAACTGAAAATAGTAGCACTGATGCCAGAGGAAAGAGTGCTGAGAGGGTTTTTGTAATATATTTTTTACTTTCAAGTGTGCAAGTGTGCAAGAGTGTCACTGGCTGCAAAGTTTTCCTCCTATACATCAGTTCAACCATTCCATATTCAGTCCAAAGAGAGAAAGCTGCTTCCAAAGATGTTTCATTTCCAGACATCTCACCCTCTGTATTCTCTGACTATTCCAGTTGTAAACACGAAAACGTGCTATTCCCTCAGATTCCACTAGTCAAGACAACAGACTCTCCTCCACAGAATACATGGGAGAAGTCATAGAGCTGTAGCTGTTGGCTTTGCCACTTTGACTTCTTCATATACAGCTGGGTTGCAAAAGGGCTTTCCATAATCAAGAACCCCAAATGGGCAAGGTTCCGGATTGAATGGAAGTCTCTACACACAGAGAAGTCTCTTCTACACTCATGGTCTGCTGGATTCATGGAAGGGAGTAGTGGTGAGATGCCAATTACATCCCTGCATTTTCACATGGTGAGGGGTAGAACCATTGACCTGAGTTCCTGCTCAATTCTTGACTCATGATCATCTTTCTCATTCAGAAGCATTAAATGACTGTAACTTTCTGTGACAGGTTGAGACAAAAGCTGAAGTGATAAACTTATCCACAGTAATCAGAAAACAAAATAACTACTCTGTAGAAGGGGGGGAAATGTATCAGAAGAAGGGTGGCACCAAGCTGAATCTCTACATACTTGTTGGGTGAGATCTCTTCCTAGCTTTGCTCCTACTGTATCATCCAAGGACCTCCTTGCAACATGTCCTTGTTATTTGTCGTTGTTCAGAGATGTTTATTTCTTTTTCTTTAAATTTCAAAGAACTACCTGCAGGAGCTTGAATGAGTTCTTTCTGTGAATCCATGGCCTTGCTGTCCCAGTCATAATTTAAGTGACCCTCCCACCAATACAACATTAATAAAAGCACCAGATCCCATCTGATAATCTAACAGGGGCAGCCTGTCTGTAATTCAACATAAAACCAACATGGATGAATGTAAAAATCTTTCTCTCTTTTACAACTATTAAGGATTTAGCACAGCAGTGAATAAAATTACAATTATGTGGAGATGAGAAAGATACTTTTAAGGTTGGTTCACACAATATCTTTGTCCCACAAGCAAACAGCTGTAAGGTGCTCTGGGAATATGTCAGAATACATGTGGGAAAAGAAAGAAAGAAAGAAAGAAAGAAAGAAAGCAGACTGACAGACCAAGATGTGTATGGTTTGTCATAATTCCTCTAACCAATGGTTGCTTGCCCAATTGCTTCTTCTTTGTGGTTCTGAACAGAATAGTAGAAATTTGTGGATTAATCAAAACAACTCAGGTAGTTAAAGGAGGTATTTGGTTTCTTTGAGGGACAAGTGAGGCAAATGTTGGAAACAGGATAAATTTATCATCCTTACATGCTCCCCTTGGCTTTTCCAGGTCCCACACTCCATTTGCCCCTGCCCCTGTGCATGACACTGCAGGAGGATGGGAGGATTGGATCTCCCACACTCCTTTCTGTGATCCCCTCTGCTTCTGATGGGAATAGGAGGCAGCATAGAACACATCTTACCTCACAAGGGGCCACTGTCGCCACTGCTGGAAGTTCTCATTGCATTCCAAATGCATCCCAGAGGGGGCGATTTTCAGGAACGCTTTTAAACCTTTCCTGAAAATCGCTCCTGGGGAATGCATCCAGAATGCAATGAGAACTACCGGTGGTGATGGTGGCATTCTCCTTTGTGGTAAGATGCGTTCTATGCCACCTAGCATTCCCATCACGCCCCCATTTGTAATGCAATAGGCCTGTTCCAGGGCCTGTGGGATAAGCTTAATAGTCTCATCAAAGAGCATTGTTCACAAGAGCATTAGCTGTGAAAAATGACTCTCTCACTGGTGATCATTATTTCCAACCTCACAACAACCCTGTGAAAAATGATAAAATGTTTTAATATAGAATCATTCACATGATCAACATGGCAAAAATAAAATTGAAAAATGATTGCCCCAAACTGCCACTGAGAAAAACCCTGTTATCAATATTGTCATTGGAAACAAGCAGCACTGGGAAGACAAAATGAATGAAAAGATTTGATCCCACCCTCCAAGCAACCCCAGTGGTCCAAACCTTTAGCCTCTCTCTCACCATGATGCATCTGTATGTATATTCCATCTGATTTAACTTTTTGGGGAGGTTTATATGCCTCTCAACTAATGAGTAATATCACCTCCTCTGTCTTCTTCTGATTCCTGACTTCATCTACCACCTAATGTTAATCTCCAGGTTTCCTAACGTAAAAACTACCATGTTTCCTTTTACTCTGGTTGTGTGCAGGGAAGCCTACACTGCACTTAATACTAGCTACAGACCCAAATAACTGTCTGTTATAAATAATACATTTTTTAAAAAAAATAGGGTGGGTGGGAAGAGCTCCTGTTGTTTATCTCAAAAGCTCTGACTGCACTCTGACATCTGTTTCACACCCAGCAAAGTCATCTTAGGTATGTCTAACACTTTCTGCATTCTGCCTTAACTGTCGCAAACAGCAGAATTTGAAGCTCAAACATCAAGTCTTAGTTTTGCTCTTTCCCATTCCACTCCCACTGCTTTGCTTAACATCCAGGCTGATGTAAAGTGCTAGAGAAATCCAAGCTTGCTTGGAATATTTCAACTAGTCCATATAACAATATCAGCTTATTGTGACTTTTGTATTCCACCACCTCACAGTTACTGGGCCAATCATCATTTGCATTTATAGTTTGGTTCTCACTAATAAAGAGTAAAGATATACAGTTAGAATTGCCAAGCCATTTATTCCCCATCAGAATGTATAGATACAAAAATTGGACAGTGAAGAAAGCAGATGAGAAGAAATTAATTAATTTGAGATGATGAAGATACTGTGGACAGCCAAAAAGTCAAATAGGTTCTTGAACAGATCAAGTCTGAAATATCCCTGGAAGCGAAGATGATCAAACATAAACATGCATACTTAATGTATAAATTGTTCCAATACATGGGTCAGTTGCTTCAGGCAAAAAGGTTTGTCCATTAACCTCAAGAAGAGTTCTTTAGCATGATTTCCTCATGGGAGTCCTTGCAGAAAGCTGGAAATGGGTTACAGGATAAGCTAATAAACTGTCATACACTATGAAATACAGTATGAAACAGTTTATACCAAATGCGAATACAAGAGGTTAAACTGCAGAAATCAGAAGGTAAGGCACCTCTGGTGCAAATCCTGGAAATCTGAGATCAAAGAAATATGCTGAGTAGAAGGAGGAGGAAGTCATGAAAAAGTCATGTATTTTCTTTCTAAAGGTTCAGCATTAGAAAGTTTTAAGCATAAGATTCCCCCAGCATAAATTTAATGCCATACTCATGTGAGAGTTTTTCTTTACCAAAGGCTTCCTTTCATTGATCCACACCTGACATATGCTTGTAGACCTTAATCCATAATGCTTTCTAAAGATGTTTATATAATTTGGTCAGTTCCCTAAAATTAATGCCTTAGTACAAGTGTATGGAATAAAGAGGCTAATATTGATTGATTAAAAGGATTTCAGGCAAAGGGCCTCTCATTAACCACAACAAGATTTCTTTAGCATGCTTTCCTTAAGAGAGTCCTCAGAGAAGCCTGGAAATGTGTTGGAGGGATATTAGTGTATTTTGTACCTTGGAAAGTAGATTTGGTTTGCACATGAAACAGTAGTGCACTACTACATGATCAAGACCTGAGTTCTTAGACTCCCCTCTTCCCACAGAGTCTTGTCAAAGGAAGAGAGATCTGGAGCATTTGCCTTCTATTTTCTATAAACTGTGGTTTTGTGTTCCATACCTGCAACTGTGGTTAAACGTATCTATAGTTTAGGGCAGAGGTGGAGAACTATATTCAGGAATGGAGTTTGCCATATGTCAAAGTGGATTTGACAGTAGTTAACAACAACAATTTAAGCAGAGGCTGTAGCTACAATTGTTCTGCACTTACTCTGCCTTAAGCAGAGGGCTGGGCTAGATGAATTCTAAGATCCCTCACAATGCTAATATTCCTTGATTCTCTTAAACTCTATGGGTCTCCTCCAGATTGTCAGTGTTTTAAAATGTACTACTTATTTATGGGTCAGTATGATAATGTGACAGCAGCTCTTTCGGATTTCTCCATGTGATGGAAGATAGTTTCTTTTTCTGTTGAGCCAAGCAGAAAGAGTCCCTGAGTGATTAATTGTTGTTAGACAAACAAACAGAGACCAACGGTAGTTTCTTTTTCTTTTGCGCCAAGCAGAAAGAGTCCTGAGTGATTAATTGCTTTTAAATAAACAGAGACCCTCTCCAGCCTGCACTGGCCAGCTGAAAGCAAAGTTGAAACAAACATCTTCAATTAGACTCTCTCTTGCTGTACACACACATACAAACACTGAAGGAGCCTCCAAGTTTTAATCCTCGACCTATCCACGGGCCATGGCAAAATCCATAATTTTGGCCCCCAAACCTGTCCTTGATTTATACATGAGGTTGACTTTTAGGAGCTTATCACTCAGCATTTTAAGCCAGTGCCAGCCTCCCAGGCTGGAGCCAAGGTGCAGGATGGAGGCAGGGATTAGGACACATTAAATCACCACCAAATTGCGAGCTGCCATAAGCCCGGATCCCAACCATGCTTTCCCAGCAATTTTTAGAAGTTGGTAAGCTTTCCGGATTCTAAAAGGTGGTAGCAGAGGGCAGCTAGGATCTGGCTGGGACCTGGGCTGATGGTGGCTGGCGGTTTGGCGGTGATTTAGTGTGCGATAACCCCCGGCTCCATCCCACATCCCAGCTCCAGCCCAAGAGGCTGGAGCTGGTTTAAAATGCTGAGCAATAAGCTCCAAAGTCAAGTATGGGTAGGTTATTACTATAAAAGAAATAATGTCAGAAGTCATCAAGAATTCACAAAAGGAATTGAACTTCATTTTAATCTAGCTTCAAAGAAACCTGAGGGAATGCCTTATGGGGAATCTTTAAAGTTTCAAAAAGAGTAGAGACACAAAGGAAT